>OY755247.1:525000-1725000 GCA_963576725.1 Azorinus chamasolen | reverse complement strand
ACAGCTCTGTGGCACATACCGGTCTCATCAATCTGTTTCGTTAAGCACTGACAGATTACACTGGAAGCCCTGTCTCTCCCATTTAATGTGTAGCTTTACAGTCAGCTTAACTAATACGAACAAATATACCATACACTGTAGTAATTATCTGTTTATACACATACAGTGGAGCGTCGATATCTCGAACTCGGATAACTCGAACTTCGATATAACTCATATAAACAATTCGGTGACTGCGAACATTTGTTATACAAATTTGCTGTGTAGTTTACCATTGCACATGTCTATAAAGACATGCGACAGCCTGATGCAGGTCGCAGGTAATGCAGACACTTGCTACATGAGCTTTCAGCAGTACTTTCGACCTACAGAAATCTGTCAGATCGAGAAAATTTCTAAATAGGCTTCTCAAATAAAATGTCGTTATCTCGAAGTAATTTGCATGGTCCCATAGCGTTTGGGATATCGAGTTTCCACTGTTCTTGCAGTACGTAATGTGGACAACTGGCTAGATGAAAAGACAAACTTTATCGTGTTGTCAATATCGATGTTTGATTAATCATTTTCATGATGTAATGTAGCTTGAGCCAAGAGTCAAAACAGTTATTGACCCTAATAAAGATCCTATCAAATGAATTATACCTTTGCGCAAACACCGCTCGTCCTCAAGACGACAAAGACTAACTAGTATAAAAGCCGATTCCGTGCAAAACTAATGGTAAATGAATAAATAGCAAGGTCGTTCAATGCATTTTTTTTACATTGTGTACTACAATAGGGAGCGTCTGCAACGTGCATTCAGTGTATTTTCAAGTTTCAAATGTAATCGACGTTACCAGATATTAATTTAGACAGTAATACGCAATGAAATAAAGTTTAGTAACAACATTAATTTAATCATATTCAAAGTGCCTAATTTACACAATCAAAACTACACACACATACACACATACACACACGCACACACCCACACATACACGTACACATGCACGCATACACATATGTACAGTGGCCCATCGATATTTCTAACTTTAAGAGATCATGCAACTCCCTTTGAGATATATATATTGATATATTGGTAGTATATTTCTAGATTGGACACTTTCACGATTTGACAGCTTAATTCAGGTCGAAAATAGTGTTGAAAGCTATTGTAGAAGCTTTCCATGGTACCTGCGACGTGTTCCGAATTTTAACCCGAGTTATCCGAGTTGGTGATATCGATGTTCGACTGTAGCTATATTTAAACACGTATACCACACGGTGAAAATGAATACTTATAATGTATACCACACGGTGAGAAGTAATACTGATAGCAGGTATACCACACGGTGAGAAGGAATACTGATAACACGTATACCACATGGTGAGAAGTAATACTGATAACACGTATATCACACGATGACAATGAAAACTGATAACACGTATACCACACGGTGAGAAGTAATACTGATAACACGTATACCACACGGTGAGAAGTAATACTGATAACAAGTATACCACACGGTGAGGAGGAAAACTGATAACAAGCATACCACATAGTGAGTAGTAATGCTGATAACACGTATACCACAGAGTGAGAAGTAATACTGATAACATGTATACCACACGGTTAGAAGGAATACTGATAACACGTATACCACACGGTGATAAGCAATACTGATAACACGCATACCACACGGTGAGTAGTAATACTGATAACACGTATACCACACGGTGAGTAGTAATACTGATAACACGTATACCACACAGTGAGTAGTAATACTGATAACACGTATACCACATGGTGAGAAGTAATTGTGATAGCATGTACACCACAGGGTGAGAAGGAATACTGATAACACGTATACCACATGGTGAGAAGGAATACTGATAATACGTATACCACACGGTGATAAGTAATACTGATAACACGTATACCACACGGTGACAAGTAATACTGATAACATGTATACCATACGGTAAGAAGTAATACTGATAGCACGTATACCACATGGTGAGAAGTAATACTGATAACACATATACCACACGGTGAGAAGGAATACCACACAGTGAGTAGTAATACTGATAACACGTATACCACACGGTGAGTAGAAATACTGATAACACGTATACCACACGGTGAGTAGTAATACTGATAACACGTATACCACACGGTGAGAAGTAATACTGATAGCACGTATACCACACGGTGAGAAGTAATACTGATAACACGTATACCACACACTGAGTAGTAATACTGATAACACGTATACCACACGGTAAGAAGTAATACCGATAACACGTATACCACACGGTGATAAGTAAGACTGATAACATGTATACCACACGGTTAGAAGAAATACTGATAACACGTATACCACACAGTGAGTAGTAATACTGATAACACGTATACCACACGGTGAGAAGGAATACTGATAACACGTATAACACACAGTGAGTAGTAATACTGATAACACATATACCACACGGTGAGAAGGAATACTGATAACACGTATACCACACGGTGAGAAGTAATACTGATAACACGTATACCACACGGTGATAAGTAATACTGATAACACGTATACCACACGGTTAGAAGGAATACTGATAACACGTATACCACACGGTTACAAGCAATACTGATAGCACGTATAACACACGGTTAGAAGTAATACTGATAATACGTTTTCCACACGGTGAGAAGGAAAACTGATAACAAGTATACCACACGGTGGGAAGGAATACTGATAACACATATACCACACGGGAGAAGTAATACTGATGACAAGTATACCACACGGTGAGGAGGAAAACTGATAACAAGCATACCACATAGTGAGTAGTAGTACTGATAACACGTATACCACACGGTAAGAAGTAATACTGATAACACGTATACCACATGGTGAGAAGTAATACTGATAACACATATACCACACGGTGAGAAGGAATACCACACAGTGAGTAGTAATACTGATAACACGTATACCACACGGTGAGAAGTAATACTGATAACAAGTATACCACACGGTGAGGAGGAAAACTGATAACACGTATACCACACGGTGAGAAGTAATACTGATAACACGTATACCACACGGTGATAAGTAATACTGATAACATGTATACCACACGGTTAGAAGGGATACTGATAACACGTATACCACACGGTGAGAAGTAATACTGATAACACGTATACCACACGGTGAGAAGTAATACTGATAACACGTATACCACACGGTGATAAGTAATACTGATAGCACGTAAACCACACGGTTAGAAGTAATACTGATTATACGTATACCACACGGTGAGAAGGAAAACTGATAACAAGTATACCACACGGTGGGAAGGAATACTGATAACATGTATACCACACGGTGTGGAGGAAAACTGATAACAAGCATACCACATAGTGAGTAGTAATACTGATAACACGTATACCACACGGTGAGAAGTAATACTGATAACACGTATACCACACGGTTAGAAGGAATACTGATAACACGTATACCGCATGGTGAGAAGTAATACTGATAACACATATACCACACGATGAGAAGGAACACTGATAACACGTATACCACATGGTGAGAAGGAATACTGATAACACGTATACCACACGGTGAGTAGTAATACTGATAGCACGTATACCACACGGTGAGAAGGAATACTGATAGCACGTATACCACATGGTGAGAAGTAATACTGATAGCACGTATACCACACGGTGAGAAGGAATACTGATAACACGTATACCACACGGTGAGAAGGAATACTGATACCACGTATACCACATGGTGAGAAGGAATACTGATAACACGTATACCACATGGTGAGAAGGAATACTGATAACACGTATATCACACGGTGAGTAGTAATACTGATAGCACGTATACAACACGGTGAGAAGGAATACTGATAACACGTATACCACAGGGTGAGAATGAATACTGATAACGTATACCACACGGTGAGGAGGAAAACTGATAACAAGTATACCACACGGTGAGCGGGAACACTGATAAAACGTATACCACACCGTGAGGAGGATAATTACACGTATACTACACGGTGAGGAGGAAAATTACACGTATACTATACGGTGAGGAGGAATACTACACGTAAAGAGTTGATTATACATAATCCTTTGTACGACTACACTATTAGCAGAAACAGATCCAGCAAATAAAGTCAAACTTGGAACGTGTTGAAGTTTAATTTAGTCGTCAGTGTGCATAGATATTATTCAAGATTCAGTAATGCGAGCTTCTGAACGTATGTCTAAATATAGTAGAAGTGTGTCTTTTAAGAGACCTGTTTGTGTTGGACAGATGAATCTTTACAAACAGAGGGTTGCTTAATGCAGGGCAAAAGGAAGCTTAGAAGCTTCTTGTATTCCTGTTGACCTTCTTTTAGCTACCACCTGTCTAAGACACACATAATTATACATAATATTTGTGATGACCGCTTAAGACAAGGAGTACAGTACAATTGCAATAAGATATGCTCTGCTTTTAGACCAAACCTGAAACTAAAACGCTTAAATTTAAAGATACAATCAGACATCAAGACGAGTTACTCTCTGAAAATGTCTCAGTTCTTCATTTTATTGGCAAAACTGTAAATAGTGTCACGGTAATCTTCTCCGCATGACCTACATGTGATAATGAGAATCAATTGTGTCTGTTTGGGTCAATTAATGTCCAAGATCAGCCTTAAGCTAAGGTTTACCCAGATATGGCGTCGATACAGTCAAAGTCTGCTCAATTAACATTGAGTGTTGTTTATCCGATCAGAAATGCTTGAAATGACATAATTATTATTTTTATCGCCGTCTAATATGTTATTCATACACGATCGATGATAAGTTTCATAACCATGGAATCAATATATGTTATACACACGCAGTAACTGCCCTTGTACAATATATGTTATACACACGCAGTAACTGCCCTTGTACACTATATGTTATACACACGCAGTAATTGCCCTTTTACAAAATATTTTATACACGCAGCTACTGCCATTGTACAATAATAATTATTATTTAGATTGGGTTAACAGTTTATATTAAGAATGTCTCTTTTAACTAATGCATTCAGATTAATTTATAACAATAATAATCTCATTATATTATTATTGTGTTCCTTTTCCAATGGACTATATAAAATGTAAACTAATATGGTAAATATTATCGACCTGTAAGTTAAACCCTTTCGCTGCCAATGCCGGATCTGAGATTACCTATGCAAACAGTTTGGATCCAGATGTGACGCCGAGTAACTTGGCGTCTCATCAGGATCCAAACTGTTTGTTACTGTTACTATGTTTTTGAAACTAATATGAAGAAAATCAAAAGAATGAAAATTTGTAGCAGACGACAAAGTTAGCAGACGACAGAGTTTGGCAGCGAAAGGGTTAATATAGCAACTGTCATCTGTCATAGTATGGCAACTAAGTAACTGACTACAGTAGCATATATTTGACATTGCCTATAAAATATCAATTGATCTCAGCCGATGTTAGCTTATCGTCTAAGCGAACCCCGCTGACCTCTATAAATATAGAACCACAATGATAGCATCTCATCTATATTACATGATAAATGCAACGCAGCTTCGTGACTCTGCCAAATCCACTTATTTGCTGCAATCTAGAAATTATCTCGGACAAATATTCGCAGAACAAAATATGTATAACGCGGATTTGCATCGCCGAAATGAGTCTTGTGAAACAGCACAAATACTTATTGAATCCGGCATATGGTAAAGCCACTAACCAGGGCCTATTCCTGATACCAAATTATAATAAAAGGAAAAGTATACATGTGACAGTGATTCGCCCACCCTGCGTGAAAATGTCCCCATATACAATACAAATTCTGGAGTGCAATTCAAAGCTAGTGACTTTCATTTAAACCTTCATTGAACCACAAGTTGTCCTTATCCGAAGACAATATAACAATAGATCGCGTCTTAGTTACTGAACAAGATAAGTCAAATAGAACCCTAACAAGCCTCCTGAAACTTCACCTGGACAAAAGAAAAGTATTCATGCTAAGTGAGTGAGGCATGGCTGAGTCAAGAAATGTTTTGCCTATCCTAGTGTGTTATGCATCCTCTATTTTGATCAAGTTTCTTGACTTTAGAATGTGAAAGTTTCTATGACAAGCGATTTAATATAACAAACTGATTGGTAGCGCTGCTGTATGAAATTCAGTCCTTGCGTTTTTATGTGCACACTAACCGCGTTTTCAGCGTTTTGATATGGGATCGTTGCCACCAAGTTTAATAAGTATAATGACTGGTGACGGGCACAGGGACAACTTTTGAAGTGTAAACTAAATGTAAAATCGTCCGTGATATCCCTCAAACCCTCACCATGCCGAAATGCATTGATTAGGTCAATTCAGTCCATTGCTCGTCACCAGACCTTGTGTTGTACTGAATCACCAACCGCTAAAATATATGTCGAATCAAAGAAGCTAGAAAAGAGTACAATTATGCTCAGTTGTGAAACAACCGATAAAATGCCAGAAATACTTACAATTTGAAGGACAAGTGTCCGTTATGAATTATTTGCGATGTAATAAAGTACGGTAAAGTGTACACGAGACTGTTGCTTGTGACGCTGGGTGCAATATCGTGTTACCCGAAATTGAACTCTCAGCAAACCTTGTGCTGTACTGAATCGCCAACCGCCAAACTATATGTCGAATCAAAGAGGCTGAATAGAGTACAATCATGCACAATTCGGAAACAATCGATAAACGCCAGAAAGGCTTAGTTTTTCGAAGGACAAGTGTACGTTATGAATTATTCGCGATGCAATAAAGTATGGTAAAATGTACATCAGACTGTTGCTTATGACGCCGAGTGCAATATCATGTTACTCCAAAATGAACTTTCAGCAAAAACGTGAAGCAAATTGGATTATTTTATGCAGACAACTATTCCATAAATTACCTGTTTAACAACAGTCAAATGGTATGTAATGCCCCAGTGCATTGTACAACTTCAGTGGTAGATGCAGTATCTTTCATCCATGTTTTGAATGTTACCAATGCTTTACTGCACGATACGGTGGTTTTGCAATCGTCCATGGTAATTTAAGACGGTTCAATGGCGAACACTTGTAAAATTGTTATCTATTTTGGGACATATTCAATAGAGGAACCGCGTGCCAAGGAATTAGCTTCTTGATAATCATAACTTACACTCACACATATATCACACATTTACCATTACCCGAATGTGTAGACATTATTTTGATGATGTTGAATATATAATTCGTTTGATGGAAATATGCATAGTCATTAAATGGTTCATAAATCATCGACGAGAAGCTTTTGTAAACAATATGATATACAGTATAATGAATAAGAGCTTTCTTTATTACGTTTGAACTACATTAGGCTACCACCTGCCTCACAGAAGCATACTTAAACGTTTGCTGGTGCCGCTTAAGACATATTATATTGTATACTGTCCAACTTTACAATCAGTTCCAATAGATGAGACATTCCTCGAGTATCTATCAAAGTTATTGTCAAGGATGTAATTATCCTTAGGTAGAAATAATTCATTTCTAGAAAACCATTAAATGAAAACTTGAGAATTATTCTATGACCACCGGTAAATCGGCAGGTTTTGATTTCATCCGCGATGTTATTTGGCAAGTCATTCGTATTCGACAGACATAATATCCAGTATTGCAACTGAAAAATATATACTCTATTATTGATTTCACTTTGTTTGCAAGGACTTGTAGCAGGACTAAGAACATGTAAGCAGATGCAAATGAAGTATACACCTGCGCATATCTGTTATACGAACAGTAAATACGAATACCCTTTAAACGAAACAACCAGAACTATAGAAACAGGTTTGTACCCAGATACTAAAATATTCATTTCTCCATCTTCGAGATGATTCTAAGGATTGGTCGCAGTATATGGTTTTGTTGAGAAATAATATCTGGCAATAATCCTACCTCAGCTGACAGAGGCAGCTCGGTCGTTTAATACACCTCATGACAGGATGTTTGGTGTCCTTACCCTGTCGGAACTTATCTCTTTCATTATGGCTTTCAAATGTCGTTGGATTTGTTCCGGACTACATTTTGTGTACTAAATGGACCTGGTTTTACTGTGCCGGATATACAGCACAGTTCAACACTATAGACTGGCAGGACATGTCAGAGAAGGTCTCTTAATGGCTCAGTCAAGTATCGCACTTGTCATCGCATACGCAAAGTAAAACAACCATTTTAGCACGATACTATAATTGTTTTAGTTAAGAAAAAGGACACCTTATACACTATTGCAATGTGTGTTTTTTACTATGTAGCTGGGGTTTTATAGATTATCCCCACTAACATTTGGCGTAAACTAACTACTCGTCACTAATACCTTCGATTATGATCATGATTATATCTAATACCTTAGGCTGTTTCAAAATAGTGCTGACCAGCCAACATTGTATGGCAGTTAAATGATGCATCTACTGAGCTAGAGGCGATATAAGAGTACGATGTATACCTAGATATAAGTTAAAATATGGCTCTTTACATAATCTTAAAACTTGTGCATAGTATACATTTCTTTTACTCCATCCATACGTTTTAACACTGTGGCAAACAGAATAAACCCAGATCAGATGATTCCAGTAAGAGCCGTCTGATTTTGGTCTGTTCTGTTTGCTTATGAAATGGTATAGGTTTGAAACTAAATTTATGCTATGTGTTCATTTATAACTATAAATATATAAGTAACGAATATGCATTGTATCTCTATCTCTTACATGCATATTCATGCAGTCATGGTGTGTGTATTGATATTGGACGGAGGACAGCTTATTTAGATATAGAGAATAATAGGTTAGTGCCGTAGATGGGACGCTTTATCCAACGAGGGGAGAAAACATTGAGGCGAGGCTTGCCGAGCCTCAACTGTTTTCTCCCCGAGTCGGATAAAGGCGTCCCATCTACGGCACTAACCTATTATTCTATTTATCCAGTCAATTTAGTTATATCTTTTTTCATAGACTCATAAAACATACGAATATTGAAATAATTTGCATTGAACATGCGGTTTTTCGATCAACGGACCTCCCTTTTCATTTCCATTCTAGAGACGTAAATAATGAGCTACCGCAGAGGAAAATAGTTTCGATACTTACATTGCAAGAGGGGAAAACGTGGTTGAATTTGAAAAATAAAATCATTTGAATCGAGAGTCGATAGGTTAATTCAAACAGGCATGATAATATTCTCCCGGAGGCTGTCTGGTCAAATTCGAGTTCCGTCGACTCGGTTTTTATTTTTAGATAGGGCTAACGTCACTCATAAATCGATGGAACTGATCAGGCTATATTTAGGTCTATGACAATCACCGCCCCTGTAAGAGCTTATCAAACAAATTATTATGAGAGTGAAAGGAAAATATTTACTATTTATCTGTAAATATTTGCCCCCTGACTTGATTTTTATCAAAAACGCGTTTTGCCAGCGATGAATTAAATTAATAAAACTGATGAATTAACGTCGCTTTGTATGTGGCCTCAGTGGCGTAATCGGTAAGCACGACGTCTCAAGAGAGATCAGATTTGACTTTTGTAGAATCAGGCGCGGGTTCGAATCCAGCTATAGCCATTTATCTATTTATTTATTTTTTCTTCTCTTTTTTTATTTGAATAATTATATTGGTGATTTTTCTGTTAGATCTATTCCGTCAACATGTTCATTCATATTTACAGAAAATTAAAATAGTTCCATGGTTATAGAATCATTCCGCCTATCTACTAACCTAATAAACCTTCTACTACCGGAAGTAACCTAATAAACCTATGTTTATTTGCACCCACTTTATTATGTCACTAGAGAAGCCTGGTGACTGGATAAAAAACAATATGCTATAATGGGCAATTGATGTGGCATTTAACTTACTTCAGTTATTAGATCTCGGAAACGTTCACCGCTGATCTGCCCTTACTCTCCGGTGCGCCTCGTTGCCTTCAAATACATTATACGTTAAGTAATCCAGAACAAGCTCTTTAATGGAACCACCAAAATAATCCAGGGCCTTGCGGGAAGGAAACTATATCAATATTTCCAATAGGAGCGGTGTCATGTGTTTACTTCCTGCCTTAAGCTACCACCTGCAACTTTTAACGACACTATTGATGTTCATTAGGTGATCTCTCCAGAGAGTTTGTGATGTATTTGATCTGATTGTTTCTATAAATCTCGTTTTCAAAATGCTAACAGTTTATGCTTTAACCCTTCGCTTGCTGAATTTTAAAATAATTTCTCCTTCTTTACCCATGCCCTGTTGTATAATTACATATATATTCACTGTGTACAAGTATTTCGCTGTGCAATCACTGCTGTGGAGTGCACTGGTTGCACAATCATCTGGTAAATAGTGCAGACCCTGATGAGACAGCTCCTGCAGGAGCTGTCTCATCTAGGTCTTCACTATTTACAGGTAGGTATATTGACGCGAATAGCAAGCGAAGGGTTAATACAAATTTAACATGACAGCTTTGTTAGAAATGTATTCCTGTGTGCGTCTGGAATAACGAACAGTTCCATATGAAAACACATTTTCAATACATTTACATAGGCAAAATAATACATACTTGGCAAAATAATACACACTTATGTGTCTTAGCCCAAACACAATCTAACACTAATGCGCATGTGTCTCGGTAAAATGTTGTTTATTGACGTTTGGTGTTTTGACAATATATTACGGTGTCCTGATCGCGACTAATGAAATATCGCCCCTTTTGGCACTATTGAAGTCCTTCCGAGACATGCATACATGCGATATTAAGCACTGTTAAATACCGATAGGGATTCAACAGGCTATATTATAGCCTCTTTCAAATATCGCATGTGTCGACTAGCGTTGTTAGCGCCTTTTTAATATCGCATGTTATTTCTCGCGAGAAGTGACTAGCGATCTGTAACTGTGCTTAATATCGCATGTATGTAAGTCTGGGGAGTGATTCAACAGGCTATAACATAGTCTGTTTCAAATATCGCATGTGTCGACCAGCGCCATTAGCGCCCTTTTCAAATATTGTATGTCTCGGCAAGCGCTAAAAGCTTGTGTCGACATGTGCTAATAGCGCCCTTTTCTAATAGCGTATGTCTTGGCAAGCACAAATAGCGTGTCGCGATTGGGACATCGTAATATATACACAACGGATCTAACCAGAATGAAAGACATGTACAGTAAATCGTCTGACGTTATATATATATTATATATTATATATATATATATATATATATATATATATATATATATATATATATATAACGAGCAAGTTGCAGCTTAATGCAAGTGAAAGTCATGCAGAAAGGAGCTTGCATTAAGCAGCCACCTGCCTTAAACATATCAAAATTTGTTTCTACTAGAATTCTGGTTTGGAGATTATCACTATTTTTTACCCCAACACCCTTATAAACCTTAAAGTACTAGCACAGTATTTTAAATTCAGACGGCTTAAGGAGTACCGATAACACGCAACGAAACTATAGAACAACTTCCCCAATTCCTCTCAATATTCGGACGCCCAGTCACCCCTCTATACTCTTTCATACTGCCTAGTATATCAGGTTGAGACCATTTGTTTTGCAACTTTGATTTATTCTTATGGTGTTGAATAGTAAATGGCTCGACGAAATGATATGCTTGAGGATTGATACAAGTCTGAATTATTTCTCTAAGATTGATCGTTGCGAATACTTACGGTGTATATGTCATGGAACATAGGCTTAGATAGTGAATACAATTAAACTGTTGACCTCTAATTGGTATTTTAAAGTACATGTACATACGTGTCATCAACACTACAAAACAACAACAATCCCGTATCACGTTATTTGCCACTACATTAGAATTGGATCCAGATCAGACGCTGAGAAACTCGAAGTCTTATCAGGGTCCAAGTTGTTTGACACTCGGTCAATATATTGTTTAAGCTTGATCCAATCGGAAGTATTCTAATTGTCCTAGATCCAATTAAAGATTGTTTATTTGTGTGAAAGGGTGGGGGGGGGGGGGGTAACATACGTAGTTCCACCAAAGTCATATTAGATTTAATTGAAGTGTTCGACAGTCATAACGAACATACCACATCTGTTTAACAATTGTATTAATGGCACCATTTCCTTTATCGTGATTAAGGGACGCCATTGTCTTTTTACACATGCAAGAAACAAAGTCATAAAATGGAACACAGTTTGGTCACATCTGATCACATTTTCTTGTAACCATCTAGAATAATCACAATCTCCTTATCGTGCACTATATCATGTTTTGTCTTACATTCACGTTGCATTTTCCATTCATTCATTATACCCCTACACAGATTTTTTTTGATTTGTTTTGGGGGTTCTTTTGTGTGTGTCTGTGTGTGTGTGTCCACCTATAGTTTTTTCAGGCTAACTATTTCCTTACAGAGTTATGCCCCTTCGAATTGTACAAAGTGTTTTCATGTGACAATCACGTTTGTAATGGTATTAATCACCTTCAGTATACGGTTACAGATTACAGTTTATTTCACTCAGGGCATGGTTTGACATGTTATAAGAGGTTAAACATATATATGATGGAATGCTAGTTTGGCAGGCTATATAGTAATTGGCGCAGTTGCATAGGTGGGAAACACATGCATCTACGCTCGCACATACATACAGACACATACCACACAAACACACACGTACGTTCGAAGGACTAACACCAGTGGGGACGACTTTACTATGTGCAGTTACGAATAAATTTACCTAGCTGACTCATATATATTCCCTTTTTACCATCTGCTGTTTAATGCAATTAATTTCAATAATTTCATATATTAATAAAACATTATCCCAAGGTACGAACTAAAGCTGTATTGACATTAATCTAGTTACATATATTTTCAAGGCGGTGTCTGATCAGAGACTTCACTTTTTGTGTCAAACTCTAGTTCTATGGCTGTGCTTTATTCCTTTGAAATTTGCATTTACTTATTACCCCCCCCCCCCCAACGAAGTTTGGGGTATACTGGAATCAGGTTGTCTGTCCGTCCGTCCGTCCGTCCGTCTGTCTGTCTGTCTGTCTGTCCGCCTGTCCGTCCGTGGACACAATTTTGTCCGGCCTTCTTCTTCTACAGTTTTGCTTCAATTTTGTTGAAAGTTCATGCATAGCCATATGACCATATAAACCTGTGCACCGCATATTTCCATTATGATCGGACCACTACTTCAGGAGTTATCTCCCCTTTTTAGTCCCCTACCAATGTTTTCCGGTTTTCTGGACTTTTTATGGAAGTGACTCGATATATCAACTCTATATATAGTACAAAGCTAAATTTAGATAAGTTACAGCTTATGTTACAATCTCAGTCCGGTTGAATAATTATTTCCAGAGTTATTGCCCTTGAACTTTAATTTTAAACTTGAATTTCAAATTTGGGATTTTCCAGACTTTTTTGGAAGTGGCTGGAGATATTAACTTTATATTTGGCATAAAGCTAAATCTAGATGATTTACAGCTTAATTAGGAATCTCAGTCTGGTTGAATAATTTTTGCCAGAGTTATGGCCCTTGAACTTTAATTTATTGTCAAATTTTCAATTTCCCGGTCTTTCTTTGGAAGTGGTTGGAGATATTAACTTCATATTTGGCATAAAGCTAAATCTAGATGAGGTACAGCTTAAGATCAAATATCGGTCTGGTTGAATAATTTTTGTCAGAGTTATGGTCCTTGAACTTAATGTTTTTCTGAAAAGGTACCTAACTTTAGAACTTTGGATTTGACAAAAACCTCATGAAAGGATCTTATTTCTCTGAATTATTCTTCATTTTTATTGCATAAATTTGGCTGGGGCATGTATTGTTTTTAAATCTCTTCATGTTTCTGTATGTACATATGATCAGATTGATGGTAGGTGTTCTGACAAGCAGACGGGTGGGGGTATTCGTTAGCCTTTGGCTTACAATTCTAGTTATGTCCTTATTTTCCCGAATGATTTAACAAAATTGGATTGCAGACGACAAAAACCGAAAGGGTGTTAACCTTTTACATCACGTATGCGCATTATAACGCCTTTGCAAATGGTGTAGACCAAGAACTTATGGAATTATAAAGTTATGATCCTTCAGTTTCTGTCATAGCCGAAATATCCTATAATCAAATGCCATTTATTTACAATTTTACAAGCATTTGATTAATATCCATGACGTCATTATATCTAACATGGATAGTCATGGAGTAAAGAGTTAATTACTACTGATTTAGTCTGTAAATCGCCGATGAAATATTACTCATGGACACTCATCAATCGTTGCTAATTACGGAACACTTTTGTTATCCATAAACATAATATACTGTTCGAGAGTATTATACAATATGTCTTAATCAGCCATGTATGTCTGGAACTCATATCTTTTATCGTAATGCTCTGGCGTTAATGGCTAATAACGAGTGAGTGATGGCAATGCAGGCCAACACTACAGTTCCAGTACATACATATATGCTAATGATCTTACTAAACCCTTTCATCCATGAATAGTTATTCAAGAAATAATGACATCGTGATTATTAATTAGTTGATAATTGATAGTGCCATAATTATGAAGGTAGGACACTGTGTTAATGGCAGAACCTGTAGAAATATGTCTTTATTATTCTGCAAGAAATCAGAGTAGAACCTGACCAGACTGTATGAGTTGTCGGATTTGGATCTATTGTGTTTGCGCATGCGTTAATCAGGGTCGTAGCTAGTGATTCGCAATTACGCACGTGTGTAGAATCAATATATCAAAGTGAAAACTCTACAGTAAACCCTCGTTACAACGGAGGTGTTTGTTTCCAGACATTTTACTGATACAACGAGGCTGCTCTTATAACGCGTTTAAATATGAAAAGAAACATATGGCCAGTTTTGAACTAGTACCAACAGGTGAACGCTTAATGCAAAACGCAAGAAGTGCAAAAAGCTTTTTTGCACATCTTGTTTTCTGCATCAAGTGATCGCATGTCTTATTGGTATTGTACATATTTTTTCAGTGGTTGTTTCAAAGACGTAACGCTAATTTTGTTTCAAGGCATACTGCCGGTATAACGCGGGTGCCATTGTAACGAATGCCTGTATAATGAGGGTTCACTGTATTATGGCCGAACTTGAAGAAAATCGAAGGCTAAGGTGGGAGACATTGATAAACATTATGTCTAATCGTGTAAGCTTTAACCTATTCCCTAATATTGACGCCTCTGTTAAAGTCACCTTTTGAAACCATCGTGATAATTAAAACATTTGCTCCTACAGGATCAAACGTTCTGTTTAGCACAAATGGTTTCAAAACTACAAAATTCTAAATTTTCACTCGGGAACATGCCATTATACTTGGATATATTTGGATTTAGCTACGCTCATGTCAATATCCGTATATATGACGTAAATGGTTTAAACATTACGGAGGGTATTCCTAAAGGAACACTTGCTTGAATGGTTTTTTAAATTTGTCTTACACTTTAATCATCATTTTATAATAGTGTATTACACAATAATTATAATATCAGTATTTTACCATATAATTATAATATCCGTGTCTTACACTATAACTACACTATAATTATCTTATTATTGTCTTACACTATAAGTATCATGTTCGTGTCTTACACTATACTTATCATCTTCAGGTCTTACACTATAAGTATCATAATTATTAGTATCTTACACTATAATTATCATATTAGTATCTTACAATATACTTATCATCTTATACTAGTATATTCCACTATAATTATCAGTTTCGTGTCTTACCCTATAAATATCATCTTATAATTGTATCTTACACTATAATAATCATATTAGTGTTTTACACTAAATTGGTCATATTAGTGTCTTATACTGTAATTACCATGTTCATGTCTTACTCTTTAATTATCATTTTCGTGTTACACTATAATTACCATGTTCATGTCTTACTCTTTAATTATCATTTTCGTGTCTTACACTATACTTATCATAGTCGTGTCGTGCACTATACTTATCAACTTACATGTTTACAAATGATTCTGTGATCCGTATAAACTCACACAAACAAATCAGTTTAAAGGTATACAAGCAGACACGTCTCGGATCCTCTGCATTATATGTCGTGTTAAATGTAATATAATATTATGTAGAAATCATGATGTATAGTCGTACTTCTATCAAATAGTGTAACAATAAGTATTTCTGACAGCTTGTCATCGTGTCCAATGTTTCCATTTCAGTGGCTTGGAATATCGTATAACCTTATATGAATTATATTGGAATGTAGTAGGTTGGTTATACAATATTACAAATCAGAGGAACAGATAATGGTGTGTACTCAAATACTAAAATCGTTATTTCTCCAGTCTGGGTGTATATATATAGATCAGCCGCAACGTCCACTACATTGTATCAGGTCGGAATTTGAACTGTTTTAATGCCAGTAGCTATTTGATCGTTGTCTTTCCATACAGTGTAGATCTTAATTAGATACTTTAGCATATACGTGAACATATACGTGCTTTCTCATCCGGGTCTACACTGTATGTAATGAAAGCACGTCCTTGTATACCTAGAGATCGAACTGTTTTTAATTTAAGTAGCGTGTATTATTTAACGTGTTGATATTCATACGATTACATACTCGTAACTGATATACATACTATTACGCACTCGTAACTGATATACATACAATTACATACTCGTAACTGATATACATACTATTACGCACTCGTAACTGATATTCATACGATTACGCACTCTTAACTGATATTCATACGATTACGTACTCGTAACTGATATGCATACGATTACGCACTCGTAACTGATATACATACGATTACGTACTCGTTAATTATATTCATATGATAACGTACTGGTTACTGATATTCATACAATTACATACTCGTAACTGGTATACATACTATTACGCACTCGTAACTAATATACATACGATTACGTACTCGTAACTCTTAACCCGCTATCCGTGACCTGATTCGATCGAGATCATGCGTCGAGTAACTCGGTTTCTCTTGAGGATCGAATCTGTTTCACACTCGACCCATAGTTTCTCAACTTGCTCGCATCGGAAGTTTTCAAAATTGCATCCGATCCATATTTGAACAGATACGAGGATTAGTACTGAGGTGCTCTGATATACATGTATATAACAAGTATTATGTACGAAACGAAACTAAATTCAAAGATTTGCTTATTCCAGATTTCGCTATGAGGGGCAATGCAGATTTAACACATGCTCATTGCCATTCCTTCTATGGCTGTATTTTTGACAATACAGTATAAACTCCTAGATAATTCTAAACGTTAGTAATGAAGAATTGAAAAGTATTTATGCAGGTTGCTGCTTAATGCAGGATGAAAGTCATGCTAAAATATTCTAGAGGAGCTTTCTGTATGACTTTCGACCTGCGTTCAGCTACCACCTGTATTAACCCATTACGCCATATGCTATTTTTAGACCCATTACGTCATAGACTATTTGTAGATACAACCTCTTTAAATGAATCTACCGAAAAGAGCATTAACTAGAGAAAAGGATTTTTTTTAGAATGTTGTAGTTTGAAACAATTGCGACAAAAAGAGCATTCGTTCCTATAGGAGCAAATGCTCTATTTATCACAATGGTTTCACAAAGTGACTTTTATAGAGTCGCCAAACGTCGTCAATATGAGGGAAAGTGTTAAACATCAACACTGATACTTATGAGTTTTCGACTAGTCGATATTTTACTGTATCAATTAAAAGTTGACACCTAAGCCATTGGTTCTTATATAACTTTCCAAAATCAATATCAAAGTGTCTAAAATCGTGTGTCGATGTCGTATCACGTGGCCTCATATGTCATGGTATCAAGTAGAATAGACAGATCGTGCTTTAAGAAGAAGTTCCCTAGCTTTTACTGAAATCCTTTCACGACTGAAAAGTCTTAATAGAATGGCTGGTTCGTGTTTAACGATAGAGATACTTCATTGAAGACTAATAAAATAAGAGTAGTTTGAATGACAAGCAGTGTAGACTCTGATCAAAAGGTTAGTCTATGGCCCCCTGATATTGGCCAGCACTGTATGACACCGTACACATGGCATGCATTGAAAGGGTTAAAGTATGCAACATGCCGGTTGGAATCGCTATTAAATGGAATCTAGATGGATTAAATATCATGCAAAGAATTCCCCTGAAATTAAATTGAAAGTATTAGAAGACTCTCTGAAATTAAATTGAAAACATTTGTCGACCTTGTTGAATTAAATTGAAATCATGTGTCGACAGTTTCAGTGGAGATCACCCTTCTCCAGTTTATATATAGAATCAGGCGTGAATAAATGTAAATACATTGAAACACAAGTACTACGATGTAATATAAGAGTGATTTAATAGTCAAAAAGATCACCTAGTGGGCCCAGAGGATTTGGGGAAAAAACACAACTTGATAGTTATTAAAAGTATCCGGTATGTTCCGCGAATATAATTGGTGTTGAACTATGCTACTGCATCAGCTTTGCCATTAGCTGCTGCCAATGGTCTTATTCTAATTGCTGTGTATCAATTATTGTTACTGAAAATATGTGCAGGAATAGATTTTCCAGAGCTACAGATAAATGTCATTTCTCCACCAAAATAAAGTACAATGTACCAAAATCATCATTTCTCCACCAAACTCTATGTTGTAACCACATTTTAGTGATTACATCATCGGATTTGTTGGAGTAATAAAAACGTTATTCTTGGAATTGTTTTGATTTACGCATCTTATCTAAACCTCTGTATACAATGTAGATGCTAGGAGTATGTTAGTGAATCGTGTGCAACAGCCAAATATAGGGTCAACATAACGTATGTTGGCATCAAGTTTGTCCTGGTTTTACAATTATATAGAAATTTACGATCTACCTTGACGCTGTCCCTCATATGAGCACTCTTGCATGCCTTTGAAAACAGGATAGATC
Source organism: Azorinus chamasolen (assembly GCA_963576725.1). NCBI lineage: Eukaryota > Metazoa > Mollusca > Bivalvia > Cardiida > Solecurtidae > Azorinus > Azorinus chamasolen. The sequence goes on along the minus strand of OY755247.1, from coordinate 1,706,009 downwards.
TAGGCAAGCCGGTTCTATAAATGAGCAGGATAATCAGAGTCTAGTCGGTTATCTTTTGTAATTACATGTATTAAAGAACTGATTCAATTCAATTTAATTTCTGATAGTATTCACCTGACTCCAATACCAGTATATACTGTTTTCATATACGGTTTTTATATGCAGCTAATAAATAATCATGATGTCATTATTTTTGTATGAATATTCAACAAAGAAATGGTTAATAAACATCGCATCATACGTTTAATTACCTCGAGTTATCCTTTGAGAACCATTGTTTGCTGTTTATCTCTGCATAAATGTTTTACTATTATTACAAACAACATTTCAGACAGGTTAACTTAGTTCTAGGGGCACAAGTAGTGTTGCGCTTTTAATAACTGCTCGCGAACAGGCTCAATAAAACAAATTTGGTTTTCGCATTGCTGTTTTTGCTTTCCAAGGATCTCCTACTCTCACAAATTTGGTAATTTCAAACTGATAGTAAAGGGACATTTAGGCATTATGGCTAATGTTATTTGGAATGTATTGTAATCGTTTGCATAATCATAATGGCATGCTGTTATTTCAGCATTCCCATATGTGTCTGATGGTTTTCCGTCGGACAACATGCATAAGTGCATGCAGAGCAACATATGAAGGTGCGTACTCAATGAACTCAGTGAACCCTCATTATACCGGTATTCGTTACAATGGCACCCTCGTTATACCGGCAGTCAGCCTTGGACAATACAAATAAGACAAGTGATCGCTTAATGCAGAACACAAGAAGTGCAAAAAGCTCCCAAAGGGAGATTTTCACACTTCTTGCGTTCTGCATTAAGCGTTCACCAGTTGGAACTTGTTCAAAACTGGCCATATGGCTCCTTTCATTTTTAAACTCGTTATAACGGCAACCTCGTGATATCAGTAAAATGTCTGGAAACAAACGCCTCCGTTGTAACGAGGGTTCACTGTACTAAAAACGTCTATTCGCCTCCAAACCCTACGCTGTGACCACTCTTCAGAATAATCCTCTCTTTGATACGATTCTAAAGAGTGGTCACGGCATAGGGTTTGGTGGAGAAATAAAGAAGTTATTCTTGAACATGTTTTAATTTTCGTACAGGCACCTTATTTGGTATGAGTGTAAGGCTAATCAAGAATGGCCAAAACATCGTTCTTACTTTCAGAATTAACGAGATATAAGAAACACACATACAGATGCACTATTACCTGCACGAGGTCAATTATTATTTTGTAGCAGTTAATTAGATTTGATCATATAATTTTTATAAAACCATACCGTTATTTATGTATGTTTCCACGTAGTATTTTTAGAATACGTTAGACTGGAATACATGTATATAACAATTAGCTTTCTAGAATATCGAAGCAAAGTATTAGGTCGGCTATAACCGCAACAATAAACTCGCGTATCGTTTGTATGTTCCAGTTACAATCTTCTTACTCTGCACAACATTTTCCGATCAGCAAACTATACTGTGCTATAACTAAAATAATTATTTCAGTTAACATGCATATTGTATAACCGTTTTTGAGTTAAACCTGTGCTGAGATACAGTAAAACCTCTCTATAACGGCCACTAAATTACATCAAGTATTGTGTGTTAAAGGCAGGTGGCTGCTTAAAACAAGGTGAACGTAAAACAGAACGCTCCTATAGGAGCGTTCTGTTTTACTTTCACCTTGCTTTAAGCAGTCACTTGCTCTAAATACCAACTAATTAAAACAATTCAGTGGCCGTTATAGAGAGGTTGTACTGTATAATAGCTTTTCACCACGAGATTTAATACAGGATCCGTCTAATATTGGTCTACTTTTTTTCTACAAAGATGTCGAAAGGTATATTGATTGGAGTAAATGGTTACTAAACCTGGCGGTATATGCGAATTGTACCTCAGATCGTTAGGTAATATGAAAAGATTCAGTGGGTAATTGGGTTCACAACGTAACAGTGCAGTAACTTAAACTATGTTTTGAACGTGTTGTAGACGTTGATGATAATAATGATAATGGTGACGATTTTGATAATGATGATGATGATTGTGATGATGAAAGTAAGACGAGTCAGAGTGTAAATGTTTTTGATTGTTACAGTGTTTGCTCACATCCTACGAAGAACTGACCATTGGTTGGTTATCCCTTTCCCTGTTGAAAATTCATAAAAACATGTATGTCATCAGCAGTATTAGCTAAATATTTATAATAGAAACAGTCATGATTTGCAATGGTAGAACATGTAGGGTCAGTTCTATTATACATTCATAAGCAAAATGAGCGGACACTGATCAGACGGCTCCTCAATGTCAGCTATGTTTGCAAAGGCATTATCTTGCGTTTTCTTATGAAGGTAAGGCTTAAGACACATTCATTTCTTAACACAAATGCAAAATTACAAACCATACGAACATGCTTTGAACAAAATGTGCGTCTCTCTCGGATATAAAGCACTGTTTTTGTTTGAGTCTGAAACACAGACAAACTTATGGCGAAGTTATGCAAATTATGCAGTTGTGCTGTTGCAAATGTAGACTGGATAAATATCAAAATTATTCACGGCGCATCAGTATACGTTTGACCTATAACACGAGCACAAAATGAACTACGTATGGGTTATAACGAAGCTCCAACTGCTATTTGCATGCAAGCTTTCCAGACAGTTTTCTGATGCAGTTCAACTGTCCCATTTCATTAACGTCTCTCTATCAGATGTGAACTCAATCGAATACAACAGTAAAATTCCAGCATTCTTATGTCACCTGTGTTTCGAGCAGTATGTGGTATTTGAGCTAATATTTTCAAATGCAATATTACCATGGCGATTGCCGAATGTTTCTTTATCTAATATATGCGCACTAACTGCTGAGATTGCCGAATGTTTCTTTATCTAATATATGCGCACTAACTGCTGAGATTGCCGAATGTTTCTTTATCTAATATATGCGCGCACTAACTGCTGAGTCAATCAGTATCAGTAGAAAATGTCGCTTCTTCATTTTTCAAAACTGATTTATGTTGGAGTCCTTTATTTTAAAAAAAAACATGTCAAGGATGTCAAGCAGTTTCGATCCTATTGAGACGTCGAGTTATTTGTCGTCTCATCTGATTCCAAATTAATCGAAGATGTGTTCACGGACCAGTCCACAGCAGGTTAAAGGTTATACCACATATGATGTACATCATTATTTGTGTTTAGCAGTATGGACAAAGTGTTATTCAAGGTATACTGAACTTACAGTAAAGTCTCCCTAATACCAACACTGAAAAAAGTATTTTATTACACCCCCGTTGACGATAGTCAGGGGCATTATGTTTTGCACATGTCCGTCTGTCCGTCTGTCATGCTTTTAGGTGCAGTTGGTTGTCACAGTTTTTCAAGTGTTATAAGTCAGTAATTTCTACATTTATACACATGAAACTTCACATACACATCAATTACCATATGTGCTATCATTTGGCACCCACCCATACTGCCTGCAAGCCCAACGTCGAGGTCAAATGACTTGGAAATTTTACGTGCAGTTGGTTGTCATATTTACGTGCAGTTTTTTGTCACAGTTTTTTCATTGTCTTATATCTCCCTAACCATTGAAGCTATTGCCATGGAATTGCATATACACATTAAACACCATCCAGACTTTCATTGCACACCCAGCCCATGCTGCCCGCAAGCCCAAGGTGAAGTTCAAAGGACTTGGAAATTTAACGTGCAGCTAGGCAAGCACCTACACGGGGGCATAACTGTGTCTTACAGATACAATTTTCTAGTTTTTAAAACAGGTGTTAGGTTAGTGCAGGGACAAAAGTAATGCCGAAAGCTCATGGGATATTTCAGTGTTATGTTTTCTCCTGCATTAAGCAATCGCATGCTTTTACAGACACTGTTTCAAATAAAGTACAGTAAAACCCCGCTAATGCGACCACTTAATGAATAAACATGAATGCCTTTATATGCAGGTGGTTGCTTAATGCAGGACAAAAGTAATGCAGTAAGCTCCTCTAGGAGCTTTCTGCATTACTTTTGCCCTGCATTAAGCTACCATCTGTTTCTAGCACCAATAATTATACCTCTTTTAGTGGTCGCATTAGCGGGATTTTACTGTATATGGCCGCATTAGCAAGACCTACTGTAACTACAAATGTACAGTCCTAAGTATATAGAATACTTTGAAATGTGTTTGCCAAGTATACAATGGTTGGAGTGGAATGAGTTTGTTGTAGTATGTGAGTATGGCGTGTTTAGTGTATCTTACACGACTATCGTAGATTATTATGTAGCCAAACTATTTCAATGGTATCATCTAAAGCCGATATACCTTAGAATAAAAGAACCACAATGCTTGTCCAACTGTGAACTATCTATGCCAGTGCGTTAAATGGCCTCTTATTGAACTTTGAAATACCACTGTAAAAGGAGAACCTTTAAACAGTTCGCCTGTTAGGTCGGCATTAGAAAACAATTGTCTTTTTTGTTCAAAGTAATTTATTATAGTTTCTATTTCGGTGTCAATTCGGATCCAAAGTGATCTCAAAGATAATCACGGATTTAATCATGGGCATGACTAAATCTTCACTAAAGATTAACCCATTTCCTCACATAACTCCTTTTCACGCATTTGCAAACAGAGTAGACCCAGACCAGACGGTGTATATTGCAGCCGTCTGACCAGCGTCTACTCCGTTTGTATATGTCATGATAAACCTTATACTACAGTTTTTGTCAACGCAAAAAAGTCGCCTGAAAATATTGCATTATAAAATATCAGTTAATAGATATTCATGATGTTATTATTTTTGTCTAACACATATTGAACATGGAAATGGTTAATATCAGCATTGGTTTATATGATACTGTTGAAGTTTTATGTTGTGGATGTCGTTTGGAAATCAACGTTGAATGTTCGTTCTTCTAATGCATATGTGCTTTACCCGTCATCATAAAACGCAATTATGTCAATCCATTTGCAATGTAACCTCGTGGCAACATAAGTTTCCTTTCTGTTATAACATAAGTTTCACGATCAATGTAACATTAGGTCATCGTGTTTGCTTGTTCAATGTCACATTTTGTCAACATAAGTTACCCTTTCAATGTCACACCAGATCAACATTTGGTCAACATAATTTTATGTTTACTTTTAACACCAAACCAACATTCTTTTCAATGTAACATTATGTCAACACAAGTTTACAATTTCATACTTAAATATAATATCTGCTTAATTTTTAGCTCGCCTGTTTGTAGAACAGTAGAGGTTATGCTATACCCCCGGTGTGAGCGTGAGTGTGAGCGTGAGCGTGGGCGTGAGCGTAGCCAAGGTTAAAGTTTTTCGGACGGGTTGATTTAAAGCTTAATATTTGTACTAGGATGCTGAAATTTTGTATGGAGTTTCATTTGAGGTCAGATATGGCTGTAATGAAGTTAAACACTAAAATTATTTTTCAATTTTATAAATTTTTGGCATGTTTTGGACTTAGTCCTTTTCGCCACAAATCACCAGGTTAAAGTTTTTTGGACAGGTTGTTTTAAAACTTAATAATTGTGCTAGGATATTGAAATTTTGTATGGAGGCTCATTTGAGGTAAAATATTACTGTTATGAAGTTTATTCAATTTTTGACATGTTATGGGCCAATAATCACCAGGTTTTTGGGATGGGTTGGTATAAAGCTTAATATTTGTGTTATGATGCTGAAATTGGTGAGAAGGTTCATATTGTCAAGACCCTTCCGTCCATGCAAAACAATTTGCCCTGCTGACCTTGACCTTGACTTTTGACCTACTTTTGCAAAAATCTTTAAATACCTATATTATTGGAACCATTTGGCCTAGGGCTTCCATACTTGGTATGATCATGCCAATATGTTTGCCCTTCTGACCTTGACCTGACATTTGACCTACTTTTGCAAAAATCTTTAAATGCCTATAATATTTGAACCAATAGACCTAGGGCTTCCATACTTGGTATGCAACTTTCTTGTGTTAAGACTTTTCCAACATTATCATTATTTGCCCTTCTGACCTTGACCTTGACTTTCGACCTACTTTTGAAAAAATATTTAAATGCCTATATTATTGGAACCAATAGGCCTAGGACTTCCATACTTGGTATGATCATGCCAACTTTTTTTGCCCTCCTGACCTTGACCTTGACCTTTGACCTACTTTTGAAAAAATCTTTAAATGCCTTTAACATTTGAACCAATTGGCTTCCATACTTGGTATGCAACTGTCTTGTCTTAAGACTTTTCCAACCATACCATTGTTTTTACCATGTGACGTTGACCTTTGACTTACGTTTGCAAAAGTCTTTAAATGGCTATAGCATTGCAACAAATAGGCCTAGGGCTTCCATACCTAGTATGACCATGCCAACATGTTTGCCTTTCTGACCTTGACCTTGACCTTTGACCTACTTTTGCATGTTTTAAATGCATATACTCTCATACTTGGTTTGTATCTTTTCTGTCTGAAGACTTTTTCAAACACACCAATGTTTTTTACCATATGACCTTGACATTTGACCTATTTTTGCAAATATCTGTAAGTGCCTATAACTTGGAACCAATATACCTAGGACTTCCATACTCGGTATGACCATGCAAACATATTTGCCCTTCTGACCTTAACCTTAGCAATTGACCTACTTTTGCAAAATCCTTTAAATGCATATAACATTGGAACCAATAGGCGTAGGGTTCCATACTTTGTATGTATATTTCCTGTCTTCAGACTCAACCATACCAATGTTTTTACCATGTGACCTTGACTTTGACCTTCGTTTGCAAAAATCTTTATTGGATGCGATGGGCATAGGACTTCTATACTTGGTATGACCATGCCAACAATTTTACCCTTCTGACCTTCACCTTTGACCTACTTGTGCAAAATACTTTAACTGACTATTACGTTGGAACTAATAGACCTAGGGCTTCCATATTTGGTATGTGTCTTTTTTGTTTGATAATCTTTTTAAATTGATGAAAATTCGTATTTGGTTGCCTTTTGGTTGTGCTATTGATGGAGTTAAGTTTAAATTGAAAATGGAATGATTTTTTCGTGTTCAATATGACACGTTTTAGACTTAACTTTTAAACAGGCAAGCATCAGGTGGCTTTGACACCATTTCTGGTTTAGTTTGTGCAATTTACTAACGATTAGCTCAGCCCTTTGAGAAACAATTGATCCAGTGTTTGGGAAACTGTTGACGAAGCGACAAACGGTTTTGAGCCTTAACCCTTCGCTTGCTGTTCACGTCAATATACCTACCTATAAATAGTGAAGACACAGATGAGACAGCTCCTATAGGAGCTGTCTCATCAGGGTCTGCACTATTTACAAGTTGATTGTGCAACCAATGTACTCAACAGCAGTGATTGCACAGCGAAATACTTGTACACAGTGAAGATGTATGTAATTATACAATAAAGAAGGAGACATTTTAAAATTCAGCATGCGAAGGGTTAAGAGTCGTCGAGTTACTAGGCGTCTTACGTATCCAATATATTTGCAAATGCGGCTGAAAGTCCGGTTAGCGAGACTTTGGTTAACACTTTTGAACACTATATTCGAATCCGTAATAATTACTATAAACAGTTTTGATTTTGAACAGATAGTGAGTTAATCGATGTCAAATTTGGTTCCAATTAAAATGGCATGCTCGTGTGTTTGAAATGATTCGAATCATGAAACGGGCGATATCCTTAGTTGCCGAAATATCAGTTATACGGATTAGATGAACAACACAATAATTGCGATGTGTTTTTATTCACAAGTTTACGAATGTTCATTCAAATAGAACCTGTCTTAAGAGGTCAAAACATGGATCTGTAAGACAGGTGGTAGTTTTAGTTAAGGCTATAAGAAATACATCACTACTATTATCCTGTATTAAGTACCCACCTGCTTTTTAAGACTCATTAGTTCAGTCAATGAATGACCGCTTTGGACATGTTCCGCTGTACTTCTATCTCGATGCGCGGATTGCGCGTTCTCCCTCCGTGTAGTTGTGTCATTGAACAAAGCACATAAAATGATTTATTACCACGCAGGCTTTCGTCAGGCTTTTTCAGACTTCTCACGTAAATGATTAATGGACATTAAAAACAATTGCATTTTTTGGTGTCTTTTTTTACTAAGCACAGGGAACACCATTCTGTTTTTATAGATCTCTCTCTCTCTTTCTCTATCCCTTTCTCTCTCTCTCTCTCTCTCTCTCTTTCGCTCTCTTTTCTCTCTCGCTCTCTCTCTTTCTCTCTCTCTCTTTCTTTCTTTCTTTCTCGATGGAGGACATAAGGTTTGATGGAGAAAGCACGGGTTTAATATCTGTGTAGAGACCCTTATCTGTTGCTGTGGGTTCTAGTATATTTACACTGGATCTAATAAGTAGGTCGAATACTATGCATAAATATCCATCCATCAATCGGACGCCGAAATTGCGGTAAAATCGTCATAGACAAGCCATGCATATTTTTCCTTAACGTAAATCTGACGGTATATTTTACGAAAACATAGTGTAACAGTTATCTACATTTCATAAAAGTATTACATTGTTCTTAAACCCTATCCGTATGATTATGCATGTTCCAGATGATACATAATGAAAATTAACTAGATGTTTGATTTTAAAATGGCATATTAAGACATGATTTGTTTGAAAGCGAGGACTGTAGACTTAACTCTTTTTGCGGCTTATTTAAAATTGTCGTCTGCAATAATAGTTTCATATTAAATATAATTCTAAACTAAATAATAAAGGTATATTAGTAAAACATTTGTTTTTAAAAACCTGTATGCTTGGGCTAAAATAATACAGAAAACAGTGCAGTCCCATGTCAGATGCCGCCTTGAAAAGGCGGCATCTGACCTGGGACTGCACTGTTTCAATGGTGCCAACATGCGACATTGGCACCGAAAGAGTTAAGTAAACGGAGCATGCCCTTATTAAACATCTCGTACAGGATATAGGTCCAATATGATTGCCAAGGTGTATAAAACGTATACGTTTATGGAATAAAAGGTTAACCTTCACCCCACATCAAAACAAATGTCTGCCCAAACATCGATCTCGTGCCATATTGGCCACTTCCTATTCGAACCTATGACAGACTAATATCACTGCCCTTTATATAAACGCCTTTTCACGAATTTACAAACAGAGTAGACCCAGCTCATACGGTTCCTACATAATCCGTCAGCTCAGGGTGTGCTTTGCTTCCTAATGGAGTTTTTAAAGCTCTGTATCTTTACTGTCTAAAATGGCTACAACTTCCCACTTTCCGTATTTCATTCTACTTTGTCCATGGATATTCAGTAGGTATTGCAATTTGGAATACACATATAGCTTGGGCCCTGAGGAGACACAGAGTATCTTGAAACCTGATGTTGTCAAACCGAACATGGTAAACTGACACATTTGTTAGAAGTATGATCAATTTATAACAAACGATGTTGAAATGCCACGAAACTAGGTATTTTGCGATCTTGAATCGTTGTTTTATATGTGTAGTAACACATGTTTTGATATTGACATAATTACATCTAAATACCTCCATGCACTACTTTTATACACTACTGTGCATCAGATCTCAATTGTTTGTTTTTTGTCTTATTTGTTTTGTTGTTGTTTTTTAGAAATAAAGGCGTGTTTCGAGAACTGACATGCGAACATCCGTCTGTCCTGTCAACCTCCAAATCGCCGTTTGCCCGCCCAACGACATACCCACATGTAATAACCAGAAAGTTTCTTAAAAATATTATTTTGTTTAAAATGAGGCTTTTCCCCACTCTGTTGTCCATTAAAAATTGATATTGCAATCTGTCTTTGTTTTTTCCCCTATTTCAGAAGGATGATTGATGCCGTTTGTTTAATGAATTTTGATAAATTGTTCAACCAGTGCCAATGATAGTCGTGTGGTCTAACTAAGAGGATTTGAAATCACTTCCTCTGCAGATTGCAGAAACGTCATTCCAATTTTGAGTAAAGAGCTTGTGCAAGTATTGTCAGAAAATATATAATTCGGTAATGTCCCTGTTAAATATTCATGTAAGAAATAATGAAACCATGAATATTTATTAGCTGAATGTATATAATAGCATTTGTACACGGGTTGTTTTGGTAATAATAGAAAATGTTGTGTCTATTATAAGTGTAATAGTTTCATATGCAAACAGACCAGAACCTGCTCTGTGTCTACTTTGTTGCAAAGTCATGACCGGAATTTTATATGGGGGAAACACTTAAATTTGTCAGGGTTACGTTAGATATGCCTTTCAATGTACAGAGTTGAAAGAAAGAAAATATTAAGCTTTTGTATACCCCGAAAGCAAAAGTTGCAACACAAAAAGAGAAAATTGATAATTGATGTTTACTTACGCATGTAAGAGCCGTTTGTTCCGGATATGCTCTGTTCGCTTTTACAATCATTATAGATGTAATTGTACAGTGTTTATTCAGTACTACAAATTCATGTGTACATATGCCATTATACATTATGCCATTATACATTATGCCATTATACACATGGCATTATACATATGCCATTATACACATGGCATTATACATATGACATTATACACATGACATTATACATATGACATTATACATATGCCATTATACATATTCCATTATACATATACCATTATACACATGGCATTATACATATTACATTAGGTAGAGGGAAAAAAAGGTAAAGGTGAGGTTTATAGTCTGGAACTACATACAATGTACATATTCTCCCGACTTCACAATTTACCCCCTGATCACTGGGTTATAATTCGGCCATTAACATTCGGCGCCTAAGGCAGCCATGGCAAATTGGCTTATTTCCCTCACAGGTACCCATTTATACACCTGGGTAGAGAGGAGCAAACGTTGGATGCATGTTTTGCTCAGAAAAATTCTGATAGTCCGATGACAGGTTTCGAACCGGGGACCCTTCGATCCCAATCTAACGTCCTACCACTGGACCATCAGACGGCTCCTATTGAAACAGTCTGATCAAGGTATGTTCTGTTTGCTATGATGTAATATAGATCTGATTCTACAGCTTCTGTCCGAGCCAAAATATGCATTTGTAACAGTAATCTTATTAATATTCATGACGTCTTACATGAATATTCATCAGGTAAAGCGTTAATCATTTGACTAATACAGTGAACTCTCTCTAAATCGGACATTAAATTTGGTATAAATATCGGTCTTGTAAATTGGTGGCAACTTAATGCAAAGTGAAAGTTGTGCAGAAACCGGGGTCTGTTCCGTTTGCTTACGACATAATACAGATATGGTTCTACAGTTGATGCCATGGCCAAATATACATGTGTTTATGTGTCATTATTAATATCAAACTAATTTATATACATGATGTCATTATTTCTTACGTTAATATTTATAGATTAAAGGGTTCAAGCGACCATTCAATTATTGATTGTTTTAACCCTTCCACCACCGCAGTCGCATAAATGCACCATGAAAAATAGTACAGTCCCAGATCAGACGCCGCCTTTTCAAGGCGGCGTCTGATCAGGGCTTCGCTATTTGTCTCAATCTCTATTTCTATATATGTGCTTTATTCCTTTGAAATTTGCATTTATTTATCTCATTTCCTTATTTTACTGAATGATTTAACAAGCTTAGATTGCAGACAACAATTAGAAATTTGGCAGCGAATGTGTTAATACGCCGATGGCTTGTTTCAGGCCGGTTCTTCAGTACATTGCGTTATAATGAATTCATTGAATGCCCGCTTGTTTGAATAATATCTAGCTGTTTCAGTACCTTGCATATTTTCCCTCAAAGGAAGTTTTATTTGCTAAAAGAAGTTCATATACTTTTTAAAGCAACCGAATCGGTGGATACAAAGGGTAGCGGTAAAACATGTGCAATACAATGACTATGCTACATTGTCTAAGTGCTTCATTGAAGTGTGGGTTATAGCAGTAAAACATTTTTATATTGAATAATCGGTATGAACTGTCTCAGATAAATCACACTCGTTGCAATTGTTGAAAGTCCCAAACCAAACATCAGGGATAGGGCGATTTCAACATTTAAAGCTCATTTACATTGACAACGCCATCCACACTACAAGGGATAATACGTCCATCAGTACTACTAAATTATATAATTTAATTGAGGCTTTGATAATAGTGCTTAGCTTAACATCGATCCGGCGCCTGAGGCACGTTTTATGACAGATCATTTCACCAGACTTCTCGTAATTCCCTCGCATAGTCGGAATTATCGCACGCAGTTAAGGCTAGCTTAATGCGACAGAAAGTGTCGAAAGTTTAAACATACGACCATTGCAATTTTTGAAACATATAAAACGCAAAACAATATTCTGGACTAGAATTCAAATGACAAAATCAAAGTAGTAGCAGTCCTTAGCAATTTGAAGTCGGGAACATGAGCAATGGAAGTTTCAAATAGTAATTCCTTAAACACTGGCGTCAAATAGAATATTTGTATTCTCGTATTTAAGTGACGCTTACAATTTCGCGTAAACGTGTCAATGTCTTCCAAGTAATTGGATTATTTGAAGCGAACTCTTCGCAGTTTTTGTTAATTACATGCACTCAATTTAAATCAAAATGTTTTTCTCATTTAGAGTAATGAAGACGGCGGCGAAACAGTTGGACTATCCAAATCTAATATGTCCGCACTACTGCTTATTTTATATCCCCCACTAATACAACACATGCATGTAGATGTAGACATGTTTCGTATTAAATGTCTGATAGAATATCGATATTGATCGATGGATAAGTTTAGTGTTATGATAATTAATGTGTTTTACCCCTATCAAACAGGGACTGTCTCGTCATTATTTGACGACAAGTAATGATCTTGTCACTTTTAGATGCCCGAGATTAACTTCCATGTCATTATATATTGTCAAGTAGTCAAGGTCTGGGTACATCCAGATCAGACGACTCCTGTAGTAGGGTCTAACAAGGGTCTGAGTACATCCTGATCAGACGGCTCCTGTAGTAGCCAACTAACCAGGGGGTGAGTACATCCAGATCAGATTGCAGTATAGATAGATAGGTATAAGGTAAATAACAAAGTTTCAACTATTTGATGTCCGATAACATTCCGCGCTCTAAGCAGCTGTCCTCTGTAAATTATGTATTCCGTTTTAATTCTAAAGCTTTATGCAATGTATTTCTTTTTATTTCTTGTCAGATAAACAATTATAGCTAAAGAGCAGTTTTGATCCAGATGAGATACTGAGTTACTCGGCGTCTCATATAGACCATGCTAAGGGTTTCTTAAATTTCGAGTGCTAAGGGTTAGATTTTCGCAGTTTGATGCTCTTACCAGTACCACTATAGTTGTCTGAGTCTAAACAATCCACACATACGCTTTCGTCTCCCTTTTGCCATCGGTTCAGTTCATCTAACATAAGTAAGAATGACGGAAGTACTAAATGCTACCATTGATCACGCATCCGTTGAAGCTTTGCCAACAGGAAAATGCCCGTATGCTGTGATGTGTGCTGTCTGAATGGATTAATATTATGTACCAAGCACACCTACACTAAAGGTACTTACTCAAATACTAAACTAAAATGCTACATATGGTATCATCGTCGAAACGATTATAAAGAGTGGTCAACAACACAGGGTTTGGTGGAGAATAAATCAATTATTCGTGAAAATGAGTATTTACGCATCTTATCCAGATCTCTGGTACTAGGGATATTCAAAAGTGTCTCCTTGTTAATGGGAAGTATTACACACATTGTGTGTGTCCTAATGGTTGTTTATCAAACTAAATCATAGATTGAATTGATGACGCATGCCATACTGCTTCATTCGTTTGAATTTCAATTGCGAAATTATACATATTTCTTTTAAAAATATACAAACTATATTAATTCTAAAAACGTTTTGGCGAAAAAAGACTGACATTTAACAAACTCATCCAATTGTTTTCATCGATATCGTGTTCACCTGTTTATGATTCATCAGAAACAAATAAAACCATATGTAGGTCACGGTGTGGAATTTAAGCACAATCTGCTTTCGGTTCATTTATGCAAGCGGACATGACCTATTTGAATTATATATTTAACAGAATAACTTCAAATATGTCATTATAAATTAATGATACTTAGTTAGGTATAAGATTCCATTCCATATTGCTACATTCCTCACAATCACAGGGATGATAATGACATTTAGCTTAGGTAGTCGTGTTATATAGTATATATCGGTAGACTTTGCAAGACGAATAGAATGTCTCCAGGTGAAAACAATTAAGTCCCGAAATAACGAAATGGCATGGATATGGAATGCACATAGCAGATGAGCAAGACGTAACATTCAAACTACCGGGCATTAGCTAAATAACGACTACTATTGAGGGTTTTTCTCGACACACTGTATCGTTATACAGTGTTAATTATGTAAATTGGGGTTTTCGATTGATTTGAGACACACAGTAGTCACTGGGGATTAAACCGGTTTAGGGGCGCCCAACCTCACACTTATTCCATCTCCATCCTAACTGACAAATAGTGTAAATGAACATATCCCCTCTCCGACTAAACTACAACAACCGCGATGGCAAAAACAGTGGCAAGTTTAAAATCAAACCCCTACCGAATTTTCAAAATATTTCGGTCAATGCTGTTTACTGCAGACTGAATGACATTTACGAGTGGTAACACATATCCTTACACGCTTTCCTTAATATAAACGCTTTTTAAAGCATTTGCAAACAACATAGACCAAGATCAGACGGTCCCTACATGAGTCGTCTGACCAGGATCTGCTTTGATTGCTCGGGAATTATAGTCGATCTAACTCAATAGTTCCTACCAACACCAAAAGGTCCCGTGGACAAACGCCATTAGAGATGTCACAGTCACGTGACAAATACTCCCAAGGATATTATCGAAAATAAACCCTGGGTGTGTATGCTTGGATCATATCGCATTTTGTAGATGCCTATTTGTGCTAAGGTATTTCAAATTTGTTTTATGTATAACAATATTTAAGAAAATACAAATATATATGGAGAGAGACCTTTTTAACGTTGACCTCCAATTGTAACCTTGACCTTTGAGACAGGAACCTGGTTGTTTTCGCAACACACACCGTCTCAAGGTGGTGAACATTTATACCAAGTTACTTTGAAATCCGCTCATGAATGTAGGGATAACAGAGCGTACACGACAAAATGGCCCTAATTTTAAACTTTGATTCCGGATTTTGACCTTGACCTTTGAGATAGGAAACTGGTTCTTTCTCGTTACACATTGTCTTAAAATGAGAAATATTTGTACCAGGTTACTTTGACATCTATGGATGTATGTTTGAGTTACAGAGCGGACAAAACAAATTTTCCCCAGTGTTTAACGTTGACCCTTGACTGTGACCTCAACCTTTAAGATAGGAACCTGGTTCTTTTTTGTGACACATTGTCTTAACGTTGATAACATTTGTAATAAGTTATTCAGAAATCCACTTATGAATGTAGGAATTACAGTGCGGAAACGACAAACTGTCACCATTATTTACCTTTGATCCCTGAGTGTGACCTTGACCTTTGAGAAAGCAACCAGGTTGTTTTTGCGACACATCGTCTTAAGTTGGTGAGGATTTGTACGAGGTTATTTTGAAACTCATCCATGTATGTAGGACTTACAGAGCGGACACGATGTGGGACTAACAGACGGACTGACTGACTGTTTGAATGACAGACAAACTCACGGACGGCCGGACGAACAGTGCGATTAGTAAATGCCTCCCTTTTGAGGCATAAGAATTCCGCTAATAAATATCCGTGATGTCATTATTACTTATTGTGTCAGTATTGCCGTAAAAAGTCACCCCTTACTTCATTCTCAGTGTTATGTTTTCTGGTTCTTCGGGATCATTAGTTTTGATGGTATACGTTTTGTAAAATGAATACTGCTTAACCCGGTGCTAGGGGACGTGAGTGGTGTTGCACTTTTAATTACTACTCATAAACAAAGTCAATAAAACCTAGTCTTCAATTTTCTCTTTTGACATAGCTACTTTTGTTTTCGAATGATCACCCACATTAAAGAGGAAGTCCATACATTGATCGCATATTTTCAATAATATCATAAAACTTGGTATTTGTTATGCTCTATCATTATTATGAAGGTTCCCAATTTGAACTTATATCGAAAAATGACCCTGTGATACAAATAAACCGATTTCATCAATACTGATAATTTTTGTTCTACAACACAATATTATCGGCCTTTTCCGTTAAATTCTTCCGCGTTTTGCCGATGATCACTCGTTTCCCCCCCCCCCATTGTTTACGTAATAGCTTTCTCGGAAGTGGTCGGAGAATCGCGAATAGGGCGAACAGTTACGAAACTAAAACTCAACCCGAATAAAACTGAAACATCGGAGAGTAAATCCGGGATCGGCGATATCAAACACATGGATGTTTTGTCATTATAAACGGTAATTGGATGGGACTTTTTGCGATATACTACTTTTCAGCATATAAACAAATGAGTTTTGTACATTTTAAGTGTTTGTGAAACGCGTCAAATGTAGGGACATCCCCTTTAAGAATATATTTACATTAGTATTGGGTAATGGGTTACATAGTGTGAACAGTGTATGTGTACCATACCCACGTAAGTCTACGTACATTCATAGCTTTTGCTAAATGTGTGTATTCATAGTTTGAACTTTGCTCGATCAGTCAACAAGAGTGATTTTAAGTGCCATAGTAGTTCAGGACAGCTTCAATCAATTTTACTTTTAGGATGGGTTCGCTGGGTGTTATTCCTGTCTAGTAGACACACGTGCGTTTTATTTACTTTCATCTTATGATTATATTACACTTGATTACACAAGCACTCGAACCGAACACCGCAGGCAACTGAAAGAAATCATCGAACCCCACACAATGTCGCATACTTTATTATTTGCATTGCTTGCCATGGGCTACCTTGCTAGACACTAAAATCAATATGAGCGTTAGACAGTACAGGTATTGCTCAAATGAAAACATATTTTTATAGTACTATGATTGTAAATACACTTGGAACACATGGAACCTAAATACCACATGGTGTAAGAATGTTAGAACTAGAGTTATTGCTTTAGCCGCTTAAAAACATCGGGAGCCACATGAGTTGGGCACAGTTGTAGCACATTCAACACACGACTTTCGGAAGACAAAAAAAAACTACCTGAAACCGGACATGGCTGTGGATTTACTAAACAACTAGTTTCTAATCTGTTTAATTGTTGAACCGTTTTCTACATGGCTATTAGAATAATGGTTTATGAATATTTGTTACCCAAATTTGTTATTAAAAAACAATATTTCGAAAACTAAGAAATTGTAGAATTATATCCATTTAAGTCTACACAAACAGATTAGACCCTAATATAGGAGCAGTCTGATCTGGATGTACTCAGACCCTGGTGAGGCACTACTACAGGAGTGGTCTGGTCTGGATGTACTCAGATCAGATTGCAAAAGCGCCAAAAAGCGTCTATATGAGGGAAAGAGTTAAGCAATTATTAAGTAACCAAGGACATTTCTTGAGGTATGCAGCGTAAGGAATTTAAGACTTACTGTCCATTTCAGTTTACTTTGTCACTGAATTTGAATCGAGATTTATTTTATTTCAAGTTAGACTGACCTTAAATCTATATACTTCATATAATTGCCTCGTTTTTCAGGAACTCCGATGCTAAATATCACTCAATATCATGCAGTTACAAGGAAGAAAATGCCGAGAATGCATTTTCTACATGCTAATTCGATCAGCTGTTTCTTTGCAAATGGCCGCCGTATGTATTGATAGTGGAGCGTATCATTTTCCAACAAGGGTGAATTGCATACTGATATGAAATAAATGACGTAATTTCGTGTATGGCGTCAACTTTTAAGAGCTATAATAACCCTCACTTAAAATTGAATGTTCAACTCGTCGTCAATCGTCCGCCATTTACAATTTGAAATGAACATGTTTGCAATGGGAAAATATTGTTTTTATGCATACAATCTTTATTTAAAGATGGATTTAAAGGAAACTTGGAAAGAGAGATCCTGAAAAACGATTACATGTGTTTTGAATTTGGTCTCAATCTGGTACGAAATTCTCGATTCAAATTCTGTGACAAAGTAAATTGAAATGGACAGTAAACTAAATACTGGACTCCACCGCTACACAGTGATTGGGTATCCCGTTCTGATAATTCAGCGTTGAAAGGGTTATTCAGCGGGACTCGATTCACTTCAGCAGGGGAATTGCCCTGTTGAAACACATGCTAGACCAGGAACACTAATTGACAATAAATAATGACATGGGTGTTAATTTCAGGCATCTAAAATTGACAATATCATAATAATGACGAGACGAGTCCCTGTTCGATATGGGTAAAACGTATTCATTATCGATACACTCAACTCATCCATCGATCAATATCGATATTCTATAAGACATTCAATACGAAACATGTCCACATCTATACGCATGTGTTGTATTAGTTGGGGATATAAAAATAAAAGTGGTGCGGACATATTAGATTTGGACAGTCCAACTGTTTCGCCGCCGTCTTCATTACTCTAAATGAGAAAAACATTTTGATTTAAAGTGCAGTGCATGTAATTAACATAAACTGCGAGTTCGCTTCAAATAATCCAATTACTTGGATGACATTGACACGTTTACGCGAAATTGTAAGCGTCACTTAAATACGAGAATACAAACATTCTATTTGACGCTAGTGTTTAATGAATTACTATTTGAAACTTCCCACGCTCATGTTCCTGACTGCTACAACGTTGATTTTGTCGTTTGACATTTTAGTTCAGAATATTGTTTTGCGTTATATATGTTTCAAAAATGGTCCTAGTCCTAACATACAACATTCGCAACTTTTAGTTAAAACTTACGACACTTTTTTGTTGAACGGAACTAACATTAACTGCTAGCGTGCTATAAACCGACTATGCTAGGGAATTATGAGTAGTCTGGTCGTATGATCTTTCATAACATGGTCTCAGGTGCCGGATAGATGTTAAGCTAAGCACTGTTTGCAAAGCCTCAAACAAATAACACAATTTAGTAGCACTGATCGACAAGAAATAATACACCTCTTGTATTTTGGATGGAGTTGTCATGTTAAATGAGCTTTAACCGTTAGTCTTCTGAGCAAATCATTTTTACAGAATTGTTCACCTTCTACATTTTCAAACTTCAGGCTATAATCAACTTGTCTACCATAATGCAATCAGGATGTCAAACAGTTTGGATCCTGATGAGACGCCGAGTTACTCGGCGTCTCATCTGGATCTAAACTGTTTGCATAGGTATTCACTCATCCGCCCATAGCAGGCTAAAGGTTAAATGTTGAAATCACTATATCCCTGATGTTGGGTTTGGGACTTTCAACAATTGCAACAAGGGTGATTTATCTGAGACAGTGAATACCGATTGTTAAGTTTCAAAATAATAATATTTTTACTGCTATAACCCGCACATGAACAAAACACTTAAGGTATATAGCACAGTCATTGTATTGCACTTAGTATACCGCTCCCCTGTGCATCTATTGATTCGGTCGCTTTAAAATTAAAAGAACTTATCTTTGTAAAACTTCCTCCGAGGGAACATGTGCATGGCTTGAAACACCTAGATAGTATTCAAACAAGCGGGCATTCATTGAATTAATTATAACGCAATATACAGCGGAATTGTCTTAAGCAAACCATCTGCGTTTTAAAAAATGTTCAATAATTGAATGGTCGCTTGAACCCTTTACGCTATGAAAATTAATGTAAGAAATAATGACATCATGTGTATTAATTAGTTTGATATTAATAATGACACATAAACACATGTATTTGGCCATGGCATCAACTGTAGAAGTTATAGAACATATCTGTATTATGTCGTAAACAGACAGAACAGACCCCGATTGGAGGCTCACATAGGAGCCGTCTGATCTGGGTCTACTCTATGTGAAATAAATAGAAATGCGTATTTATTGAGGAAGGACAGGTTCCAATATGCCGATGAACATAATGATAAGCACCCATTGTTATTTCAACATTGAACATGTATAGTAAAACCTATCCAAACCGGAATGTTAGTAGGGGAAAATAGATACGGGTATCTGCTTAGTACAGGGTGAAGGTCACACACACGCTCCTAGAGGAGTTTTCTGCATATGTTTCACCCTGCGTTAAGCTGCCACCTCTCTCCAAGACCGATATTTATACCAAACTTAACGTCCGTTTGGAGAGGGTTCACTGTATTAGTCAGCTGATTAAGCTTTCCCTGATGAATATGTATGTAATAACGACACCGTGAACATTTATTAAGTGACTGTATAATTTCATATGTATAATGACGTATGTATAATGACATATGTATAAGGGCATATGTATAAGGGCATATGTATAATGACATATGTATAATGGCATGTGTATAATGGCATGTGTATAATGACATATGCACAATGTCATATGTATCATGGCATATGTTTAATGACATATGTATATAGAGGATCTTACATGAGTGTTCTTGATTATTGGATTTATTAAATGAGTCTTTTTAAAACGATAAAAAACGAGCTTTAGCGAGTTTTTTTATCGTTTTAAAAAGACGAATTTAATAAATCCAATAATCATGAACACGAATGCAAGATCCTATTTATAACATAACACACACAAATGTTATTTGCAGCCAATATTTCAGCAGTAACGTGGATTTTTATAAATTCTCCTTACATATAGAAATGATGAATGAAAGGTGTTATTAGGTTCGCTAGGTAACTGGGACAAAGTAGGTCCAAATTTTCCAACTTTATTTTTTACTTACTGTCATATCAACCAGGATCTAATTCAGACCTCTCTGGTATTCAATTTAACTGTGATAGTTTATGATACAAAAACATACAGAAACACGTCAAAATAATTTTTGAGTTACAGTTTTGACATACATAGTTACAAACACGTCACATTATGACGTCATTGTACACAACATGTGTCTATGTAAAGCGCGCCATTTACATGAAAACCTACATATGTACAGTCGCCAACACGTCCGACACTCACTGTCAATGGGATTCGAAATGCGCCTTCGTTTTGGTATATTAAGCCCTTCATTAGTGTTATATGTATACACATGGACATGGACATTTCCACCGAGAAAAAAAATCTCGATTCAAGTTCAGTGAAAATGTTTGAAATGGACAAAAGATTCAGTACGAACTGCTGCATAAAATGTGTTGGAACAGGAGGAAGATTTTCGCGATCAGCTGAGTTAGTGAGTATAGCATATTTGAAATATGTTTGCGCTGTGCTGGATTCAGATGACTTTTGTTGTTGATTGATGAGATATTTGTATGAGTAGAAATCTGCATAAACAAAAGGACATGCGGTGAAGAAAATGCAAAGTTGAGGAGGCATTTTAATTTAAATGTAGAATTGATTGTATGGGTCAGAGTAGCTGGTAGGTCTTTTTTGGCATACATTTTGTATATGATTCCTGACAGCGATTACAATTTGTATTATTTTATCGAAATTAAGGCGCAAGTGCCAACAATCCTTTGTCATCTATCGTGACTCAATCGTGGACAGGTAGGTCGACCACCGTCCGCCAGTTTGTTTGTTTTGACAGCGCGTATGAATCGTTCGAATGTCATTCGGTCGTTCGAATGTTATTCACTAGTGATTATATGCCCATGATTATCAAAAAATAAATGATAGTGTTACGTCACGCTGAAGCCACGTGTTATGTTATAAAATGGCATATGTATCATGGTATATGCATAATGAGATTAATGACATATGTACACATGCGTTTGTAGTACTGAGTAAACACTGTACAGTTACATCTATAATTGTAAAAGCGAACGGAACAGACGGCTCTAACATTAGCCGTCTGATCTTGGTCTTCTCCTTTTGCAAAGGCATGGAAAAGCGTGTATTAGAAGGAAATGGTTAAATACTTATTAAAGTTTCAACTACTGTTTCCTGTAATAATCAGTAGCATGTGCTTATCATGGCTATAATAATTTTAAAAGCGAACAGGGCAGATCCGGAATAGACGGCTCATAAAAATATTGTGGGTATATTGCAAGCAGTTTGGATCCGATATATGCCGTGATATACTAGGACCCGTCGAAATCGAGTGATAAAGAATATGGCACACCATGAAACGGAATCGAAGGCTGTAATTGGTGAGGCAAACCCCGGTCGGATATATTTCAATAAACCACTGATTCGTTGTTTGCCAAACATACTCTTTTGGGGTATGGAAATTCCACTTTTAATATTTTCCACAAAGAACACATGGCCACTTGACCATTTTACGACAATTTCGGATAGAACAGTAAATTAGCTGAACTAACTTTAAGACGTGTTTGGACCTTAGAAGGTTGATGGCTAATTTGTGTTTTATGATGCAAACGACTTGAATCCGATTGGGACGTCAATACTATAAACTGGGCCACACTTGCACTATTATATATTTATAAAGCAGCGGAAATCTAAACAGAGGTGTTTTAAGCAGATGACAAATTGGTCCGTGGACCAACATTTATGCATTACCTCACTTCAAATACACACACGGGTTATTTACCTCACTATGTAATACACACACGGGTTATTTACTTCAGTATGTAATACACACACAGGTTATTTACCTCAGTATGTAATACACACAGGTTATTTACCTCAGTATGTTATACACTAACGGGTTATTTGCCTCAGTATGTAATACATACACGGATTAGTTACCTTAGTATGTAATACACACATGGGTTATTTATCTCAGTATGTAGTTATTCAAATGCATGCGTGTGAATGTATGTATATGCGGTTAGCCGACCTCTGATTTGTTTTTCTGGTACCACGGACACCACCACGTGTAGTTGGTGGATTGATTTCTTTTGTTCTTAAAACTAAACTATAATGCCGAAACCGAAAGCTTTTTTCCATAGGATGCGCAATGAGGAATACCTAAATGAAAATGTTACATTCTTAAAAGTAGTCTGAGACTTACAAATGAAAATAACAATTTAATAAAGGAATGCTTACTGAAAAATACTTCATTCAAAGTACATATATTCAAAGAATAATAACATCAAATGCACATATGACAACTTTAATAGACCGTGTTGTAAACAGAAATAGGTTGATAACAGATATCCAGAAATAGCAGCTAAAAATACAAATAAAACAATTTATTTCGACAATAACTGCAAGTAATTATACAGATCAACTAACATGTCCTCTCTTTAATAATCAAAAACTTCTGATAAGAGGAAAACGTTTCTTTATGAAAAGTTGGTTTGATTTATAAATGATCTCTATTATAAAGGCAAGCAGCTATCACAGCAAGACTTTGAAACATTGTACCAAATTAAAATTAACCGCTAAACCTTTTTGGAATTAAGTATATAACTTTTTAATGGAAACGATCAACAAACAATTGAAATAACCACACCATTTATACCTCATTTGATAAATTCAATCATTAGATCCATATCTGGAAGTAGAATCATCTACAATAATCTAAACAAAATACACATGAACCCACAAGTAAATTTAAATGGGTCGCTCAATGTAGTTTTACATGTAAACAATGGAGTCAATTTTACAACTTACCGTTTAGATTAACGCGCGACACCACATTGCAATGGTTACAAGTAAGGACTTTACACCGGATGTTACCATTAAACAAATATCTACATACATTAAAGTTGAAAGATACTCGTTTATGCAGTTTTGCAATAACGAAGATGAAACAATCCCTCATATGGTTCATAAATGTTTTAAAACGAAATATTTCATTAAATATATTGAGGAAATCATTTCGAAAGGAGTAAACACTGTATGCTTCGGTGAAACAGTTGTCCTCTTCGGGACACACTGTGATAAAATTAACATCTTAGCATTGTGTCTTAAGAAATATATATATGTATAGAACCAGACTACTTAAACAGGATATGAACTTTATAATATTTAAAAGGTATCTCAAATCTACGATAGACACAAGTAGGTTCATAACAAAAACTAAAGGAACAGTTGATACATTTGAACATGACTATGAACTGATCAACATAATATATAGTCAGTCATGAGATATAAAATGAGAGTCCACGACTTCATTCTAACTTATACACGGTTAACCGTATTAAGGCATGACTTTCTTCGTTTTTCTTTTGTTTTTTCCCTCTTCTCCAAACGTTTTGGAAATTAGATTACACCTTATTGTATGTGTTCAATCTATGATGTATAGTATATCAAATAATGTTCCTTGCATAGATATTTTGTACGAACTATATATTATTAGCTGTATTACTATGCAAAATGTGTACGTTGTAAAGCGGGATGGTTACCTGATCTTTATACACATATTGCGGGGAAAGTAAAATTATTGAACACTAAATAAAACAAGCTATGGTGATACGATACAATTAGATGATACGCATCCACTCCTTTACAACGAAATGCTATTTGCAGCTGTAATGGTGAGTTGAGCTTTGCTGTCAGACATAATATATGTTATGATTATGCCCTGCCAGTTCGTGTAGCTAAATTGGAATGAAATGGATACATTTAAAACATTATTATTCCCTGTGTCTTCTATCACTTCATCAGTACACTACGCGTAGACAGAGTGCAGATAGAGATACTGACAGATACCCGTGCCAAAAACTCCTGTGAATACATCTTTTAATATCATGCCTAAATATAGATTAGAGTTTCTCCAGTTCAACTATCTTCACGAATCAGAGTACAGTTGAAGTTACAACCTGTCCGAATCGTTCATTTATTTACTAAATTATTGACAGGTCGTTGTTTACTTCAGGGTAAATGTGGTTCAGAAAGCTCATATAGGAGCCGTCTGATCTGGATCTAATCTGTTTGCAAATGCGTATAAAGGCGTATCTATTGAGTAAAGGGTTAAGCAGACCTCGTTTTATAGCAGACTAAGGGTAAATCCACACCCGCCGCTGAGTTGACACCAATACTGTCGGTCACATAGGTAAGACGTCTTTGGCATTTTCTAATACAGTGCTCCTCCCTACAACGACCCTCTCAATAACGATTACCTCCGTACTACAACGCATGTCACTGTTTCCGAAACAACAAGGCTCCAGAAACAACTTTTTCCATCGTATTTTCTTTAAGCCTCCCTCAAACCCTATGTTGTGACCACTCTTTAGAATCGTCACTTTGTGACGATTCTAAAGAGTGGTCACAACATAGGGTTTGATAGAGGCATAACGGATTTAGTTCTCGAAATACAACTTATCTTTGGATCTGCAAACAAGCTAATTATGTTTGATTTTCCCTCCCTATAACAACTCCCTCTGAACAACACATACAATATTCGTATCCCAAAGGGTGTCGTTGTAGAGAGGGAGCACTGTAGATAATAAGGAGTTAAACTATGGCAGTTGGAAGTACTGCTTCTGCAATTTGCACAATGCAGATGTTCTCATGTTAAATCAGATTATGTAATTACTGTAAATCAATCTAGACTAATTCGTAGTTTGGCACCGTTCTGTCTACGCCTAAATTGTTTATTAAATAATGTTGTCTTAAGCTTCAACAGTGGTAGATGTAACTGTTTGCCAGTCGCTTGGTTAAGTATATATTAATCAAATCAATTTTCTTTAATGTTATGATGTAGGGATCAATGCCTGGCAGATAACCAAAATTGAACACACCAATTATATAATGCTTTATCGTTGAGTTCTACTTATCAATGTCTTGCTAAATATTGCAGAATACATAATGTAATAGGGGTCAATATTAAGAAAAGACAATAGTGTACACATCAACTAAATGCGTTAAAAACGCTAACGATAGTTTGCTTTTTAAAGTCAAAGGGTCGATTCATGCACGTCCTTTACAAAGATATTCCGTATTCTGAGTTA
Organism: Azorinus chamasolen; assembly: GCA_963576725.1. NCBI lineage: Eukaryota > Metazoa > Mollusca > Bivalvia > Cardiida > Solecurtidae > Azorinus > Azorinus chamasolen. Next base: position 1,680,089 of record OY755247.1, on the reverse strand, counting down.
TATGTATAGACACACATCCACATACAAAGATATATCGTATTTGGAGGTGTATGTATACACACATACAGTGCTCCCTCTCTACAACGACACCCTTTGGGATACGAAGATTGTATGTGTTGTTCAGAGGGAGTTGTTATAGCGAGGGAAAATCAAACATGATTAGCTTGTTTGCTGATCCTCAGATAAGGTGTATTTCGAGAACTAAAACTGTTATGCCTCTATCAAACCCTATGTTGTGACTACTCTTTAGAATCGTCACAAAGTGACGATTCTAAAAAGTGTTCACAACATAGGGTTTGATGGAGGCATAAAGAAAATAAGATGGAAAAAGTTGTTTCTGGAGCCTTGTTGTTTCGGAAACAGTGACATGCGTTGTTGTAAGGAGGGAAGTCTTTATTGAGAGGGACGTTGTAGGGAGGGAACACTGTATACAAATACAAAGATACACCATATTCGGAGGTATATGTATACACACATATACATACAAAGATACACCGTATTCAGAGGTGTATGTATACACACACATACAAATACAAATATACACAATATTCGCAGGTGTATGTATACACACATATACACATACATAAAACTGATTAAAAGTGATATGTTCTGTTAGATATGGTGGGCGCATAAAAACATCTAATGTATTATGAACTACCTTGCGATACACATTTTGAAAGTCGCATTATTATAGCTTGATGTACACAATACCTATGTTTTAATATTCGTGTTTAAGGCATACTAACTGATTTATGTAACCAGGGTTTCATATTGCTCAAGTGTAGTCTGCTTTAGTTTTATCGAACCATGGTTCCATATAATCAGAATGATTGGAATGTCATCTGCTTTCATGTATATCTCATTATATCATGTGTACATTAGTGTATGAGAGCATGATTGAGGGAGAGATGTTGAGATGCACGAAGTTACATTTACTCATGCTTTACACGGACTTTCTCTCTATCTTTGTCCTATGCGTTCCCGCTGTCTAATCTCAGTGCGCTCAAGCCTATCTTAATGGTAACATCTTGATACTTCTATAGATAGAATCTGCTTGATAGTTTACTTTTACTTTGTTGTCTCACGACAACAGCTTTAATAATAATAAGTCAACTATATTATATCCCATGTGTCTGGCTTTTCTATCACCGCCTTAATAAACATCAATCACTTGCTCGGATCTTGACTACTTCATAACCCCGGTTTACAAACGTTTTAATATATCAAAAACTTAGTATTGTCTATAATAATAAGGTATGAGTTATATATCACCAAATCAATTTGATTTAATTGGAATGTCCATTGCAAACATATATTTAAATCATTATCTCTTTTAATGAAATGCCCACATTGTTATTTTTAATATTTACACTTTCCTTTTGATTCCAGCCATTATGAACATTTTCTAATTATTCCATGCTATAATTAATTAATGTTGTCAAACAGTATATAGCAGAACCTGTCTTAAGCGATCATTCATTTATTGAACATAGGTGTATTAAAAAGTAGGTGGCTGCTAAAGGCAGGACAGCAGTGACGCAGGAAGGTTTTATAGGAGCTATTGCATTACCTTTGCCATGTACAGTAAAACCTCTCTTAACCGGACATTAAATTTAGTATAAATATCGGTCTTGGAGGCAGGTGACTGCTTAACGCAGGGTGGAAGTCATGCAGAAAGCTCTTAGAGGAGCTTTCTGCATGACTTTCACCCTGCATTAAGCAGTCACCTGCCTAAAATATCTAAATTCTTCTCTACTAGAATTCCGGTTAAGAGAGGTTTTACTGTATAAAGCTAGAACCTGTCTTACACACCCATTATAGCCATCATTGTGATGGCCGCTTAAGCCAAGTCCTACTACATACGAGTAATTAGATCTAAAATATTGTATAAGCAAACAGAGCAGATCTTGGTGAAACGGCTCATACAGAAACCATCTAATCGGCGTGTACTCTCTAATGTGGGTGTACTCTCTAGTGGGTGTACTCTCAAGTGTGGGTGTACTATCTAATGTGGGTGCACTCTCTAATGTTGGTGTTCTCCCTAATGTGGGTGTACTCTATTGTAAAGGTGTGAAATGATTTATCTAGCAAAGAATTAGTCTTGTTTAACCCTTTTCCTGTTCTACATTTATTCCAAAGTTCAATACCTACTGAACATTCATTGAAAAATAGTAACAATGAAACATGGAAGGTGAAATATTGTAGCCATTTAAGAAAGTAAAGAAATAGATCTATCAAATTCAATTAGCAAATAGAGCAGACCCTGGCCAGACGGCTCTTATTGAAACCCTCTGATCTGGGCGAAACAGCGTTTGTAAAAATGAAAGGGTTAAATAAAAATGATATGTATATGCGTGTTACAGTTTCCGGCTATGACGACACACATTTTGTACGAGTTCACTGCCATTTGACCTAAGCCATCTTTACTTCCCTGAAACATCTTACGGTTATAACATAATCCTTGATCAGACATCGTGGCAATTGCTTGCAAAATATATTTCACAATACATTAAGGCTCGCTTGCAATTATAGAAACAAGACGGTTGTAAATCGTCAGTTTCAAGACGAAGGCTCTAAATTATAGATGAAAAATACTTCAGCTAAGAATAATTCATGCGGGCTTCCTTGTCGATATAGATTGTTATTACGCCATTTGAGATGTATTCATTACGACTCGTTGATTCCAGCTGCAGTGGAATAATAACAACTTGGGAAAATACATTGACATTAAGCCTTATCATGCCAAAATCCTGTTCTGTTGCATTTTACTTTCTTGTAATTCGTACAATCGTTTGGGAAACTGGTGGCCCAGTGTCAAACAGCTTGGACCCTGATGGGACGCGGACTTACTCGTACCTCATCTGGATCCAAGCTATTTGTAGATGCCAATCAGGGCGCGCTTTGCATGATATATAAAGGCGAATTTTTTTCTTGGACGTTTTGTAACCTCTGGCATTATAAAATTTGTAATGCTAAAAGAAGCTCAAAATAGCTATACGGGTTTGTTTGTTCGTATAGAAAGTATTTTGGTAATCCACAGAGAATAAACACATTCTTAAATTTCAAGGAGTAAATTAGTGAAACATATGAAGTATTGCTTTAACCCATTTGCTCCCAGTGGATTCTTCCATGTTTATATATTGGATTAGTCCATTTTTTATCTGAGGGGTGCCTGGCCTAAATTTTTAATTTCGTTTTGTTTTATATTGAAACTCCTATCAGCAAACAGTGTAGACTGATCAGACACCGCATTATGCGGGGTCTGATCAGAGTTTACACTGTTTGCCTACGTCCCATATATTGGATCGTGGGAGCAAATGGGTAAATATGCTAAAGGTCAACAGGTATATGTTTTGTTTGAGCTACGCTTTCTGATTGATCATCCTGAGGAAATATTTTCTCGAAAACTAGACTGGATAACATGCTGGCGTCTGTTGCTAGCTATGGTTTTTACAAGTGGTCCTTTTGACGAGTTGTTGCCTCGTTTCAAATAAAATATTTGCTGAGGTTGGGATTTTTGTTAATGTTTTAAGGTTTCCATTGCTTCAGCTACCGTTAATGTAATTTTCAGGAAACGTGATGAATATCATTATATAAGTTTTGTTTATGTAAAAATACACTGTGTAATATATATCAGGGAGGCATACTTTCTACATTTAAAGAGTCTTGAGACTGTTTTACGTCTCGATCGGTAAAGATATAATCTAGAGCTTGTTTTTGAAAACAACAACATATGTCACTGTACCAAACATGTATACCAAGATAAGATGCGTCACTGTTACGACATAGTGCCCCAATGCCCCAAATATCCGACTCTGTCCGCACTATTCTACTAATGTTTGTAATACTTCCCATTAACAAGAAGAACATTATAAGGAAACAATTTAGTGTATCCTTAGTGACAGAGATCCAGATAAGATTCGTAAATCAAAACATTTTCAAATATATATTTTTTTTATTTCTCCACCAAACCCTATGTTGTGATCACTCTTTAGAATCATTTCGAAGAGACAATTCTAAAGAGTGGTCACAACATAGGGTTTGGTGGAGAAATGACGAATTTAGTATGTGAATACGTTCTTTTATCGCTTGTTCTGACACCCTTACGTAGCCATCACAATTGCACTTCATGGTGAACACATTTGTGAAAGGTTTTTCCTCCAGCCATTTATGAGAAAATGAATTTTATCCAATATTTATTATTGAACCGGACATCTCTACATGTTTTACATTATGCTGGTTACGCCAGTTATGCGTATTGTTTACTCGTCAAACAAAGTACACACATTCTGCAGCATTAGAATAGTTTGGCGCATAAAGTACGGGTTTAAATATATTGAGCTTTACGCTCGTTTTTGTCACTTGTGATGAACCAAGAGTTTTCTTCCTTTCTTTTTATTTCATGACAAATTTATGTTATATAAACCTTTATTTAATTACACATTTTTTAGGAACTATCATGCTATATATATTCCTTCATTGCATGCGGTAACAAGGAAGTAAACAACGAATGTGCATTGAACATGTTAATTCGCTCAGCCGTTTCTATGCAAATGGTTGCCGTATGACGCGATGCGCAGGTACATATATGAACGAAGAAGCGTACCTTTTTAATATTACATATTGATATGAAAACAGTGTGGTTCGTATATGACGTCCACTTTATAACAGCTATACTGACCCTAAAAAGGGTCGAACGTTCCACTCCACATCATTCGTCCGTCATTTGCTCCCAGTGGATTCTTCCATGCTTACACATTGGATTGGTATATCTTTTATCTAAGGGATGTCTGGTCTAAATTGTCATTTTTGTTTTTATATTAATTTTCCTATCAGCAAACGATGTAGACTCTGGTCAGACGCCGCATGATGCGGCGTCTGATCAGTGTCTACATTGTTTGCCTACATCCTATATATTGGATCGTCGGAGCAAATGAGTTAAACTGATATTCACAAGTGTTTCAGGCTGGACATCGTATTTTAAATATGGATTTTAGGGAATCTCGGACAGAGGCAGAACTAAAAAAATATTTAAATTTTCCCTCTATCCGGTAAAGAAGATCTCGCTTCCCTTAACGCGCCATGTATTAGCACTGTTGCATATGGTGTCAAATATTGGCACCGACAACGTTTAATATAATCGCAACATATAACGTCGCAAGTGACAATGCATATATAAAATGGCGATAGACATTGAGTTATATTACCACCAGCGACACTATCTGTCGTACAGCCTAGAAATATTTAGTATTACCACTGGTGACACTACATATCGTAAACATACGGTGAGAAACAATATACACTGTAAAACATTGAAATACATTTTCGCTGACTAGCGACCATACAACTTTGAAATATATTGTCACGTGCGACACTATATGCCGTAAAACCTTGAACGAATTGCCACAGGTAACAACATAATTATGCCGAAACATCTTGAAAACTATTTTCGCCGGCGATATATAATGTCGCCGGCGATCGACACTACGATTTATTATGCCGTAAGGCCTAGAAATATATTTTCGCAGGCGACAGTGTCTAAGCTAATGACGGTAAAGAAGCAAAGCTGCACATATGTTAAGCAAGTACAGAATTCTAACACAGCATTCAAAATCTGCCTGTTCTGTAATCCCGCAGATGATTACAAACGCTTTGGATTATGGCAGTATAAATATCTTAGAATGTTAATGTTAGTCTCTAGCGACTTCAGTTGTTAATTAGATACCAAGTTATACGACCACTGATGTCACTAAATTTCCATTTCATAAAAAAGAATAAAATCGCTTGCAAATTTCAGAAAATTGAATTGCAACCTTGGTGACGATGTGCCATTTAGTTTTTATGCCATTATCGAAAACACCGAAAAGGTTATCAATTTCAATTATATTAATGTTTTCGTAAATGCGCTTCTCGGGAATGCTGCCAGAGGGTTTTAAAATACAACATTTGAGCTATGTTACTACAAATGAGTCTTTGTAGCAGCGCATGCGCAATGATGGACGCATCGTTAGATGATGCACAATGAATGGAATTAACTTTTCTCATGCTCAAAACATAATATCCGCTCAATCTCTGGTTGAACGTTTCACTGACATGCGATTCGATCAAACTTTAACCATTTTCCTGATATTGACGACTTTTGACGAATCTGTAAAAGTCGCTTTGTGAAACCATTGTGAAAAATAGAGCATTTGCTCCTATAGGATTTGCTCTATTTATCACAATGGTTTCAAACTACAAAATTCTAAAATTTTCCTTTTCTCTAGTTTCTGCTCCTTTTCGGTAGATTTATTCAATGAGGTTGTATCTAAAAATAGCCTATGAGGGAATTAGCTAAATAAGCTGTTGAACGAATGTCAAACCATTTGGATATTGATGAGACGCCGAATTTCTCAGCGACTCATCTGTATCCAAAATGTTTTCAAATGATACGCATATGAATAGAAAAGAACTTCCGCCTTATATTATGATGTAACATTCGGCAAAGCGGTTAGACACTAATCGGAGATAAAGTAACTATTTTGCATGTTCATCATTTATTTGGATTTCTGTGTCATTGGTTTGGTTTGGTTTTTATCGGGTTTTACGTTGCTTTAATAGTATTTCAGTCATATCACGACGTCCAGCTAGTTATAGGTGGGCGAAAATCCCAGAGGGTTCTTCTCCGTGCACGGAACAAATTTCATTGTCTAACGTATCGTACTTACGATAATAATACTTATGATAATGAAACAAACAAAATGAAAATACTTCAGAACAGTTAGAAACATGAATGTCCGAAAACCAACACGAAATATACTTCACGGTGGCATAAGTATGCTGAAATATACCTATAATAACCAATAATGATACAAAGAAACAAAAGCGATAGCATTATACCATTTCATACCCGGTTTCATACAGTGTGACCAGGTTTTTGTTATACCTCCATGAAAACAAAAATAGATTCTATATATTACTTATAATTTAATATTACTACTGAATGTAAAAATGAAATTAAAACAATATTCACAAATCATTTGTTTATTGTCAACATTTAATAACGATTCATATAACTGCGGAAGAATACACTGAGAGAAAGTAGTGCCGGAAAGGCGTGGCCTAAAAATGTTGTCATAGGGTATGAAACAACAATACAGCCAACCACAGCTCACTAAAAGTAATGAAAACAAACACTATTCAATTATTTGAGTATAACATATCGTAAGTGACGATTAAAAAAGAAAGTCTTAAGCCATTTATGCTTACGATTCCATATATGTGACATAGGCAGATAGTATAGACTCTGATCAGACGCCGCATCATGCAGCGTCTGATCAGAGTCTACACAGTTTGTTGATGGGAATTTCAATGTAAAACAAAACGAAATTGAAAATTCAAGCCAGACATCCCTTAGATGGACTTATTCAATATGTAAACATGGACGAATCCATTGGGCGCAAATGGGTGAATATGCAGATCGAAAGATATCAAAAAGCTCATATTGGAGCTTTCTGCATTACCCCTGCCCTGTATTAATCACCTGCTTTCTTATGATTATTGCGCCCAATCAATATAAGGTTACTTAAAATACGTTCTCCTGTACTTTTACAATTGCGCCAGCCACAGAAAGGCACAACGACGTGTTAACAATTGCTGTAACAGCCTACGTTTTGCCCTTTGAACAAAATAAGTTCTCTGCATTCTTAAAGTCGGCACAATAAATTTGTAAAGAGCAAACAACCTCTTTGATATGATATGAATTAATATGTCAGTAGTATACGTTTAAAAAAGTTCTAAGTTCTAAAGTATAGCTTACCATGTTCAGAAGTATTTGGGAACCTGGTAAATACTATTATTACAGGCTGCTTATACGCTGTCCTATTTCTATATATTATATATGCACTGGGATCGGTGTCTTTTCTACATGTAAGCCCGATATCATTGCAGCAGGAACATTTCAGTGTCAGGTCATTGTTAGTTTACGCGAAAATGACATGGACATGATTGGTTTGATATCGATTATGATTTCGTATGCAATGTTTCACAATACATAATACTAACATCATTACGGCAATCACTCATCTTTGCATCTATCAAAATGGCCTCACAAATTAGTATAGGTCTTGAAAGAATATCAGCATACTGTATATAGTAACAACATGTGTACTCAGGCGCTGTTTTTACGCGTTGTAACCTTTTACTCCATGAATATGCTTGTAAGACACAATGCCAGCCTGAATATTAACTTGATGTTTTGTACAATGGTGGTATGTGAACAAAGACAGTCTTGGCCATGGAAGAAAATATAATATTAGATATGTTTTCATATGCAAACAGAGCAGACCCTTGTCGGACGGCTAACCCTTTCTATCATATAAAGGTGTTTAACGTGTTTGCAAAAAGAGTAGACCCAGACCAGGGTATGCTTTGTTGCTAATGGAATTTGAAAGATAGGTTTCTTTACTGTCTAAAATGGCTATAATTTTGTACTAGTATTGAAATTTGGAATAAACGTAGAACAGGGAAAGGGTTATTACAGGAGCCGTTTGGTTTCAAACTACAACATTCTAAAATTTTCCTTTTCTCTAGTTTCTGCTCCTTTTCGGTAGATTTATTTAATGAGGTTGTATCTAAAAATAGCCTATGAGGGAATGAGCTAAAGAGGCTGTTGAACGAATGTCAAACCATTTGGATATTGATGAGACGCCGATTTTCTCAGCGCCTCATCTGTATCCAAAATGTTTTCAAATGATACGCATATGAATAGAAAAGAACTTCCGCCTTATATTATGATGTAACATTCGGCAAAGCGGTTAGACACTAATCGGAGATAAAGTAACTCTTTTGCATGTTCATCATTTGTTTGGATTTTTGTGTCATCGGTTTGGTTTGGTTTTTATCGGGTTTTACGTCGCTTTAATAGTATTTCAGTCATATCACGACGTCCAGCTAGTTATAGGTGGGCGAAAATCCCAGAGGGTTCTTCTCCGTGCACGGAACAAATTTCATTGTCTAACGTATCGTACTTACGTATATGATAATGAAACAAACAAAATGAAAATACTTCAGAACAGTTAGAAACATGAATGTCCGAAAACCAACACGAAATATACTTCACGGTGGCATAAGTATGCTGAAATATACCTATAATAACCAATAATGATACAAAGAAACAACAGCGATAGCATTATACCATTTCATACCCGGTTTCATATAGTGTGACCAGGTTTTTGTTATACCTCCATGAAAACAAAAATAGATTCTGTATATTACTTATAATTTAATATTACTACTGAACGTAAAATGAAATTAAAACAATATTCACAAATCATTTTTGTTTTTGTTTTCAACATTTAATACCGATTCATATAACTGCGGAAGAATACACTGAACAAAGACAGTCTTGGCCACGGAAGAAAATATAATATTAGATATGTTTTCATATGCAAACAGAGCAGACCCTTGTCGGACGGCTAACCCTTTCTATCATATAAAGGTGTTTAACGTGTTTGCAAACAGAGTAGACCCAGATCAGGGTATGCTTTGTTGCTAATGGAATTTGAAAGATAGGTTTCTTTACTGACTAAAATGGCTATAATTTTCTACTAGTATTGAAATTTGGAATAAACGTAGAACAGGGAAAGGGTTATTACAGGAGCCGTTACAATGTGTATGTATGGTGTTAAGGGTTTGGTCATTTTATCAACAACATACTAAAGGATACTGAAGGGATACTACAGTATGGTTAGTTAAAGAGAATATTGAAAATAGAATAGACGTCGGGCAGGTAATTTGTAAATTGCACATGGAAGTGTACAGCAACATGAAATCCTCGCCAGCACAGACGCACCCGACTTTATTAGAACTGTTTATTGCCTGTTCCATGCCCACATATATACTCGCCAACACAGACGCATCCGACTTTATTAGAACTGTTTATTGCCTGTTCCATACCCACATATAATCGCCAACACAGACGTACCCGACTTTATTAGAACTGTTTAATGCCTGTTCCATGCCGACATATGCTCGCCAACACAAACACACCCGACTTTATTAGAACTGTTTATTGCCTGTTCCATGCCACATATTCTCGCCAACACAGACCCACTCGACTTGATTAGAACTGTTCCATGCCGATATCAGTCGTAAAATCAAACCTCAACCAAACGCATCGAAAACAAAAGACAAGATGCGGTGCCACAACTTTCGCACTAAAATGGTAAGACAAAGTCACAAAACGCCTTAATAAGGCAACTATCGGTTTGGCTGAGCCTATGGCACTGCGACATTAGCTATAATAGTGCGACACTCTATAATAGTTTGCAGTTTAGGGCACTGCGACCCTGAAAAGGTCAAATGAAGCCACTTTATTTAACAATATATTTTATTTGTCTGATGATTAATTCATATAGTTTTTCACTTTTCTTCATATAATTGATTTTCAAACAGTCTTTGCAAGCGCTCAGATCAGACGTCCACTATAGGAGCTGTCTGGTCAGTATTTGCTCTACTTGCTTATGAACTCATAATAAATCTGACTGTACAGTTTAATAATAACTCTGACTGTACAGTTTAATAATAACTCTGACTGTACAGTTTAATAATACCTCTAACTGTACAGTTTAATAATAACTCTGACTGTACAGTTTAATAATAACTCTGACTGTACAGTTTAATAATACCTCTAACTGTACAGTTTCTACCGGTTATCCTTTTTGTGTTATCCTTGGTGTCTAGTGCGCATTACATGGCTGTTATATGTTGCCTTATTTACCGAAATAAATAATATTATATGTATCTAATACCAGTCATCCGGGAGCCATCTGATCTAGGTCTGCACTTTGTTATGAACCCAACGATATCCATTTTTATACTAGCTAATACGTTGTCTGCTGTTCGTCCTCGATATGATGAATTGATGGGTTCAGAAATAAGATCTGGTCGGATTTTCTTTAAACAATATGGGGATAAATTGGTCAGGAACGTGTGCATAATGTCAACTACAGATATGGATCCGTTCTCTGATATTCGGTAGAGTGAATTGTGAATTGAATTAAGAACAATGCAGGTGGCTAGAGATGCAGCGGATAACAGGTTTATAGGAGATTGATTGTTAAATGAGACAATCACCTTCTCCCATGACCATTACACTGACACGTCTAGAGAAATTTATGTGTTAACTTGGAGTATCGTTTTTATCTTTTAAGATGATTTGAGAGAGCATTTGCAAACTTTAATTGGATTGAATTTCCAGAGTTGAATCAACCTGCGTCAACTCATCTTCGAATATTGGCGACCCTTACCATGCATTAACACTTTCTAACGGTAATGCTACTGGAAAGAAAAAAACAATTTAGTAGGTTGTTCCGTTCGCAGTTAAAGCTGAATGTTATTGCACATTGAGCGGATCAGGTAGATTTTTCAAATATTCAAAGAATAGTTCTATTTTTTTTTCTAGAGAAGTCAGGATTTATTACCGCTGTGCGTTACTAGAGAAGGTAAAAGGGCTCGATTTGAAGAGTGCAAGTATTATTTTTAAAGGAATGAGTACATGCGTGACACAATGCAAGCGATATGCACAGTAACGAAACTTCAAAAGGTATTTCCAGACTTAAACATGTTTTTGCATCATTTATCTACCACATTCGGTCAGCATGCAGCTACTGAATTATACACCCGGGCTATGGTATAAGTATAATTGTAAATGCCGTTTTGCTTCTGTAATACAATACCAAATCAGAAAAATGAATAATTGGATTTTCCTAATGGACTTGAATGTAGCGATTGCATTTAGCTGTACTACAACGTTTCGGTCTTTATGATTAAATTTTTTCTTCGCTAACTTTGTCGACACATGGACCACACTGGTGATTGGAGGCAGCCTTTCTAACAGAAAACACAAATCAACATTAGTTTTATTGAGTAATGGAACTATTTTATGTCAATTCGTAGAAACTATATTAATGTTATTGTTACTAAATTTCATATTACAATGATTGCTTCAAATGTTGTTACCTCTTTTGGAACTACAGTCACCGTAAAATGACAGTCAGGGTTTGCTACAATGAATGAATCTGTTTTTATCTTTGCCAACACTTTAGATCCAGATGATACGTCGAGTAACCTTGCATTTCATCAACTTCCAATACTTGACTTTACTCGGCGTCCTATCAGAATACAAACTGTTTGCACAGATAATCACAGATGCGACATTGGCAGAGGATTAAACCCCACCATCAAACGGATTAATATAGACATGGGTTGCTGATTTCAGGATGACAGCTATTCAAAACGTTCCTATATTATTTGAATTAGGCAGCCACTCGTGTATCAATGACCTGTTCACTTTAGAGCGGTTCTTACTGTAAATCGTTGGACATTTGGTTTAAGATGAAGAAAATAGGGGATTAAGATAATACTGAAGCATTTGGTTTATGTTTTGTTCTTTGGTCTACATAGCTTGACCAGGTAGATATGACTAGAGTCCAGGCAGTGTTAACCATTCGTTGTATGGCTGTTTGCAAAAGAAACGTGTATCTATTAAAATGAATGTTTACATACATAATTATACAGTGCTCCCTCTCTACAACGACACCCATTGGGATACGAAGATTGTATGTGTTGTTCAGAGGGAGTTGTTATAGGGAGGGAAAAGCAAACAGAATTAGCTTGTTTGCAGATCCGAAATTAGGTGTATTTCGAGAACTAAAACCGTTATGCCTCAATCAAACCCTATGTTGTGACCACTCTTTCGAATCGTCACAAAGTGACGATTCTAAAGAGTGGTCACAACATAGGGTTGGATAGAGTCATAAAGAAAATACGATGGGAAAAAGTTGTTTCTGGAGCCTTGTTGTTTCGGAAACCGTGACATGCGTTGTTTTAAGGAGGGAGTCGTTATTGAGAGGGCCGTTGTAGGGAGGGAGCACTGTATGTTATATGTTATGCTATATAAGTAATTTAGTATATGTGTGAATATACTACATAACCCATACTCGTAGCGAGTCCATTATCTATATGTGTTGTCAAATAATTTCCGTCGTCGATTTTTAAAGAACATCACCATTGAGAGAGAACACATAACGCATTGTTGTCTACCTAAGCCAAATGCAGTAAAGTCTCCCTAATATGGCCGATCAAAATAAGTTTAATGTCTTAATAAATAAGTTGCAGATTAATGCAGGGCAAACTTTATGCAGATACCTCCTATACGAAAGCTCCCGCATGAAGCAACAGCATTGTTTTACCATGTTAATACATAGTGTGATATCTTAAGCGAAACTCGACTGAAGTGGGGCAAAATTTCCCTTATTTAAGCGCATTTTCACGCATCTGCAAACAGGGTAGACCCATAACAGACGGCTCCTATAGGAGTCGTATGATCAGGGTCTGCTCTGTTTCCTTATGGTTTAATATAGATCTGATTCTACAGCGTCTGCCTGAGCCAAAATGTCCTGTTTCATATTCCATTATAAAAATAATCTTTGTAATATTCATGACGTCATTAATTCATTCATGAATATACATAAGGGAAATGGGTTAAACTGATCCGCGATGAATTGAATATTCTTTAGTATGTATTGTGTTTAGAGGAAACACATAATTTGATGTCTTTTATTTGCTCGTTGTTGGTTCGGTAATCGCTATTTATGAGACAATGAAACTATAACACATGAATTATAAACTGCTTTTTCTTGTACTATATGACGTGAGCATAACTAAACACCAAACAATTAGTACTCGAATTCACCGCCGACTGCTTCTTTCAAACACATGTTTGTAAGTTCGTTTTACGTTCGCCTTATTTCAACCTTAAACCGATTTTGCATTTTTCTCATTTCACATTGCTGCTTTTGCTATCGAAGGATCGTCTACTTTTAGAACGTATTTATTTTATACCTTTATACTCCACCTTTAAACTATTTAACACAGTTTTCACCTATAACATTTTCAAAGTCAAACTATAATATCATCAGGAATCAATTTGTTAGCATAAGTAATCACTGACCAGCCTGCTGCAGGCTAAAGTTAGTGAACATAAAAATTAAATGCCCGACTCTCGATATGAATGTTTATATATGTTAAGCTAAATGAGCACAGGCGATATTTCGGGTTTAAGCTTGAGTATGACTTGGTTCCAAGGATGCAAACGTTTTGTCACTCTTGACACAGTGGTTTGGAAAGAAATGCAAGAAAAAATATATTTGAACTGGAGCATACCACATTATTTGCAGATACCAATTGTTCAGAGTGCAGAAGGTCAAACGATCTCATTAAATTGTGCTCTTGTGTCAATTTCCAGTGAAACATTGAAAAGGAAATTCATATTATAGAAAACCCATTCTATGGTGTGTTTGCCTCAGCACTGTCACTCAAATACCAGTTGTTTTGCTAAAATATTCCAGAGACAGACTTGTTCTTAAAGTACAGTGATATTTACCGAGACATGCAGTAATAAGCCGTAAATTAGCAAGTCTACAAGACCGTATAGATACGGAATTGGAAAGTGGTCCCGTATACTTAATTTTCAGCTTACTTAATTTGCTGTATAATCGAGCTTCTACGTCGTGAAATTGATGGCTTACAGATGCTTGATATATATTGCCACAAGCAAAATCTAATTTAATGAAAACCTGAGTAACTGAATTGTCTCTGCTACAGTTAATGGGACTAATGATAGTATATACATATATTAACCGTTATATCGGGTTGAAAACAAGAATGTCTGTTCATATTTGGATGTATACAAGTTTGACTACTTTTAAGTCGTTAAGATAGATCTATATTAAAATCAGAAATTTAAATGTTTGAATGTACAATGTATTGTAATATTCATGCATGAAATATATATGTATGTATGTATGTATGTTTGTATGTATATCACACCAGTCTGTTAATGCCTTTATATATGTTAAAAACGTTGTGTTACAACAAGGAGCTCATGTGATCAAACATAACTGAGTTTCCTGTAAGCCGACGCAAATCTGTTTCTGTAATCGTAAAATAAATCAAACTTCTACATGATCTTTCTGTATTCCTCTCGTCTTGCATTAAGCAACGACCTATTCTAAAAGACGCCTATGCGTATACATTTATAGGTCGCATTGGAGAGTTTCCTGTGTATTCCGTGCAAATTATCTAGAATCGTAATTACGCGTGTCTTTAGAATCAGTATTGTGATTTTGTTAGGGATATTCCAATACTCATTTTGAAATGTTTTGCGCGTAACATAATTGGTGTTTCGATATTACAAGAACATTTTCATCATATATTTCTATCCGGCTCCATCCATAGTTATGCAGGACTGTAGCAGCGTCTATCCGTAAATGAATTGCTGTATTGGGTGTACTGTCAATGACCTAAGTGCATTGTGTGTTGTATCATGTTCAATGTCTCACTAAATCATTTCACCAGCGACAATATTCTGTAGTGATATCATGATGTAAAATCAGTTATTTACATATAAAGTGACAGGCACGTGGAAATATACCAGTCGGCTTTTACCTCGTGTTTAACCCTTCCCTACATACAAGCGGCTTTTCACGCATTTCCTATGGAGCTGTCTGATAAGGGTCTACTCAATTTTGCTAAGGATATAGGTCTGTTTCTTTAGTTTCTAAAATGTCTACAATGTTGCACCTGTCATATTTCATTATAACTATTTCGTGAATATTCAGTGGGTTTTAAAATTTGGAATACATTTGTACATATAGAACAGAGTGGGGGTTAACATAAGATTTCGTTCATTATGTTAACTTGAGATGAGTTAAAAGGTATCTAATGTTGCATTGTTCTGCATCATACGTTGAAATGCCGAAATCCAGTATTGAATGGACCACCACTGTTTAAATCTATATTACGAGTGTGAATGGCATTTCCTACTCTCTTAAAGGAATACGGCACATACTAAAGCATCGTCTTATAGTTAAATGTCAATAACTAATTTGTAAACCGAGTAGTCCGGAAAATGTCAGACACCACATTTTATCTAGGCACATGTTTATGATTCGCAATCATCGTAATCTGTTCTTTAATTTGTCTGAGCTTAATAGCTGCTGCGGATACAGATAAATCAGTCCAGGACGAAAGGGAATTGTGCCATAATATTGAATTCAGAAAAGCGTTTTCTATAATGGGAAAGTGGTCAAAGATGTATGTCCAGACAACATGTCGTTCTGTCATACGAAATCTAATTCACGTACACATAATGTTGGCACTAGATGGTTATATTCGGCCGATTTCACTTAATGAAAGTCATTACAAACCCAGGGCAGAGGCGAATAGCAGATGCTTTTGATGATATTAAACACTACAGTTTGAAACTGACGACAGCCCTTGTCATCGCTAATATAAGTATACAAGTATTTATTAACTTCAACCAAAATTACAAATAGGTTTAAATATTCAATCTCGCCTGCTAAACGTGACATAATTGCCATTAGCAAACATCTTGGATCCAGATGAGACGCCGGGTATCTCGGAGTCTCAACATTGTCAAAGCTGTTTGATACGCGGTCAATAGACCATCTGAAGGTTTAACTCTTTTGGCGCCAAATTTAAAAGTGGCGTGTGCAATAATAATTTCATATTAAATATAATTCTAAACTAAATAATAAAGGTATATTAGTAAAACATTTGTTTTTAAAAACCTGTATGCTTGGGCTAAAATAATACAGAAAACAGTGTAGTCCCTGGTCAGATGCCGCCTTGAAAAGGCGGCATCTGACCTGGGATTGCACTGTTTTCAATGGTGCCAACAGCCGACATTGACGCCGAAAGAGTTAACTAATCAAATGTGATTATATCTGAAATAGAACGGATTTATTATCAGCCTTCTACGGATGAATATATAAATATTAACCATGTTGAAAGTTATTGGCATGCACAACATGAATTCAACAATTATTTGTTGCAAAAAACCTTTGCTAAGTCGACAATATCGTGATTGTAACTAACACGATCGTTGGATTGTCTCTACAATCAGAACCGGATCAAACGACTCATAATACATGCGTTTCAGCACCTATTGAAACGAATTTGACCATACATATGGTTTTTATGTTATGTTAGATGTGTGATTCATCTCGAATAGTGCTATTAGTATAATCTAGAAATAGTTAGATATGTATTATACTGCCATGTAGATAGAATAATAGGAGATCACCAATCGTGTTCTATGATCTACTTCGTGAACATTGATCTAAAACATCACTGGTATTATAATAAACGATTTGTTATAATGAAACATTTGGCCATGAAAGCAATTGTAGAATCATATCTATATCATTTCATAAGCAAACAAAGCTGACACTGATCGGACGATTCCAGAAGGAACTCTGCTCTAAAATACGTCAATATCATGTTAACCATTTCCCTGTTCTGTATGTAATTGAAAAAGTAGTAAAGTCAAGTAGTAAAAGTACAAAAATGCGTCATGCAGGAAACACCACATACAGAACAAACACTCGCCCGAACAGCAACACAAGGGAACAGCAAATGTACATAGGTAGAAAAAACAACAAGAGACGCACAAAGACAAAACAAACACACAATAGGAGGAAGATGGAAGTACCGCCTTGGAACGGTCAGTGACAAAAGTCACCGGGGGTTTAAACCGGTTTATGGGCGCCCAACCTCACCCTTATTCCATCCCCATCCTAAAAGACAAACAGTGTAAATAAACGTATCCCCTCTCCGACTAATCTACAACAACCGCGACAGCAAATACAGTGGTAAAGTGCATGTATAACAAAAAAAACATTTAATTGAACATACTGTATCCACCTATCGCTAGTGTACTCAATGATTCAGCTGCAAACAGAGTAACTGTAGAAAAGTAATAAAGGGTACGACAAAAATGAAATAGTACAGATATCAAACGTTCTCCTTCCATTTCTGGATTTAAGAGGTCGCCTTCATAGAGTACTAAACCTTTCTTGTCGGCGTACATGCAAAGAGGCCAGCGTGAGTGCCAACTGTAAAAGGGTTCACAACCAAACATGCAGTATGTTGTAGTAATACAGGATCATCTCCCTTTTTAATGAATTGTAAGCCACATTTCAATACCTACTGAATATTCATTAATAAAATAAGTATATAGAAATATTGAAGGTGGACTATTGTTGACATTTTAGAAAGCAAAGAAACAGATCTATCAAATTCTATTAGCAAACAGAGCAGACCCTGATCAGACGGCTCCTCTAGGAGCCGTCTGATCTTGGTCTACTCTGTTTGCAAATGCGTGAAAGTACTTTAATATGAGGGAAAGGGTTAAGTGTTAATACTCGATCAATATTCATGTAAGAAATAACGACATCATGATTATCATTTAATCAAATTATTTTTTATGATGACACAGGAAACCCGAAATATGTGGTCAACTTCATCAGCAAAACAGCAGCATCTTGGTCTACTCTATTTGCTAAGGCGCAGTAAGGCGTATTTATGGAGTTTAGGGTTAAAGCACATTGTGTTTATAAACATTATGGTAACACTGAAATGTTATTTAGACTCTCAAATAAAACGGAAAAATATGGTAAAACTAAGATACACTTTTTGCGAATTTAATATTTTTGCTCCACATTTATATGCCATATATGCTTTCGTAGGCGGCATATAGTTTAAATCAATCTAATTAGGTAATTATTAGGTATGTGCCCTTAACGGCTTGCCTGCAGGTGCTCTGACTTCAGCAAAGTCATTGAGTACATATTTGACGGATTGTCACAGTTATTATGCTATGTTTTACATGTTGTCCTGTGTTCACCGTCGTCTATGTTGTGGGTAAGTCCAGCGGGGATACCTTTATTTACAATATTTGTAAAGCTAGGGTGACTTTGAGAGAAGTGTGAGGTTAGGACGTCCGTAAACCGGTTTAAACCCCCAGTGGTGTTTTTGCTGCTGACCGTGCCAAGGCGGTACTCTCTTTGTCACCCTTCCTTTTGTTTGCCTTGAGTCTTTGTACTTGTGGTTTGTTCATGTTGTGGAACGTTTGTCCCTGTTTCTTGTGTGTCTTTTGGTGTTTTCTGTGTTCATTTCGTGTGTGTGTGTGTGTGCGTGTGCGTTTGGGTGTGTGGTTGTGTGTGTGTGTGTGTGTGTGTCATGCTGTCTATCGGTGTTTTGGTGGTGGTTGCGTCTTGCATGTGGCTTTGCCTGCTTGACTTTACTACTTTTCCAATTATAAACAATTCGACGTGATATATGGATGCTTACTAAAATACTCCGACATTAACATGTATATGCATTATATAGAAATAAATAGAGTTTACATTAATACATTTAATTTGGTGAACTATTAGGACACATTAACATTTGCACTGTTCACTTATTTTCAGATATGTATGTATGTGCACATGATCATAACAAAGTGTAACGTAAAGGCTCTTAATATAATTATAATATGCCGATATCACTCGTATTCGTTTATTACCCTTTTCCTTCCCGTACTACAGACACATTCTTAACTGTAAGGATGTAATCTCCATTTGACCGTAGCACACTTGTCAGAAATTTAGACACGGACGAATGTCTCAGTGGAAATCATGGCTTGGATGGAATCTGGAATCCAATTAGCAAATTGTGTTTCGTGATTCCGTTATTTTTTTATTATAATTAGCTGTGATACAAATTTCAACGTCAAATCGTTTTTATAAAGAGTGCCTTTGCATTTTGGATCACACCCAGTCTTTGAATGTATACATAAATCTATTTAAAAGAGCATTAGACAGGTCTAAATCTAGAACTTTAAGACAAGTGATAGTTTTAGGCAGGTCGAAACTCGAAATTAATACAGAAAACCCCTATATTAGCTTTCTATGTAGCATTTGCCATGCGCAAAGCCATCGCCGGCGTTTTAACCCTTCGCTTGCTGAATTTTAAAATACATTTCTCCTTCTTTACCCATGCCCTGTTGTAGTATTACATATATCTGCACTGTGTACAAGTATTTCGCTGTGCACTCACTGCTGTGGAGTGCACTGGTTGCACATTCAACTTGTAAATAGTGCTCCTGCAGGAGCTGTCTCATCTGGGTCTTCACTATTTACGGGTAGGTATATTGACGTGAATAGCAAGCGATGGGCTAGGATATACATAGGATATACATGTATGTCATCAATAAACGAATCGTCACTTAAGATGGGTTCTACAGTATATTGCAATAAACGAATAATTTAATTTTATCTAATAATGTTTTAGCTAAAACATTTTGATATGTATATGTATATAATGTTACGCTAAGAACAGGACATCGCCTTGATTGAACAGTAATACAATCTAAGGTCAGAAAGAAAAACCAAAAAACATCTCTAGGAGAAACATTCATTAGGAAAAGTACAAAAATGAGTCATGCAGGAAACACCACATACAGAACAAACACTCGCCCGAACAGCAACACAAGGAAACAGCAAATGTACATAGGTAGAAAAAACAACAAGAGACGCACAAAGACAAAACAAACATACAATAGGAGGAAGATGGAAGTACCGCCTTGGAACGGTCAGTGACAAAAGTCACCGGGGGTTTAAACCGGTTTATGGGCGCCCAACCTCACCCTTATTCCATCCCCATCCTAAAAGACAAACAGTGTAAATAAACGTATCCCGACAGTTCATTAGACATTTGACTTGTATAGAATTGTAAACGGTTCGAGTAATTAGAGTACAAACGATCTCGAGGGAAATAACAACCGTAGGACAATTTGGACGGACATAATATATGTATCAATTGCTCGAACATTACGACAGTTTGATAACTTTGATATTGTAGAGATATTTGCACATTCAGTTCAAAAATGTGCATTTTAATGCCTTTCCAAACAAAGCCGACCCATATCCTGTAGGAGACGTCTAATAAGAGTATTTGCTTAACTCTTTTGGCGCCAATTCAAAAGTGTCGTCTGCAATTATAATTTCATATTAAATATAATTCTCAACTAAATAATAAAGATATATTAGTTAAACATTTGTTTTTAAAAACCTGTATGCTTGGGCTAAAATAATTATACAGAAAACACGAAAAAAGTTAAAGAGCAGGTCCCTACAACGAACGCATATTTTCAATAATATCATAAAAACTTGGTATTTGTTATGCTCAATCATTATTTTGAAGATTGTCGATTTGAACTTATATCCAAACAAAAACACTCCTGTGATACACAATAAATCGATTTCATCAATACTTATATTTTTGTTCTACAACAAGGTATTATCGGCCTTTTCTGTTCCGCGTTTTGCCGATTATCACCCGATCCCTCATTGTTTACGTAACAGCTTTTCTCGGGAGTAGTAGGAGAGGCGCGAATAGCGCGAATAGATACAGTAGTATATAAAATGGGGGTTCTGGGCCACCCCTAATATACCTCTATACTTCGAACTAACCTTTATAACAATATAAAAATTAGTTAAGGGCCTATGGGACTTCTTATTTATGGGTCTATTCGAATTATAACTCGCTATATAAATTTGTTTACTTTTAAGCACCTTGGGGTGTTACTATTAATTCTGTATGATTCTCTATGATTCTCTTAAAGAATTAGTATATTTGTTCTGTAATATCTGTCCCATGAGAACCTAAAATATTTATTTTCCCGCTATAAAATAAAATTACTTTAATTTTTCTTTGTTTTCTTTGTCGAAGAATTTCATTGATAATTTAGCGCTCTCAATGGGGGGGGGGGGGGGGCAGATTTCACGTATTAACAGGTCGTTTTTTTTCTTCATTTATAAAGTTAATTATTTTATTTTAATTTAATATCTCTTTTTCTGTTCTCCGTATTAAATGGAATTTATAGTTTACCATCATAGGGTTCCTTACTGTATAAGTCTCAAGTCTATGTGGTTCTAGATTTATTGGTATACTATCTGAAACAATGAGAAATATTATAAGCAAAAGGCATACATCAAATAAATAAAAGACGCAGATAGTCAAATATATCTGATCGTCGGAGACGATTTGTAAACAAACTTACATGTACAAAACTGCACGGTGAATGCGTAGCATAGTTACCAAACCTTTACATGTCATTCTACAGTTTAACCAAATAATTAACGTTCAAGAAAATAAACTGTTAAACAAGAATCGTTATGGATGAAATGAAGAAATAGTTACCTCTGGTAAAATATAGAATTCCTCCAGAATTTAATCAAAATCATGCCAGAATTCAAAATGGCTGTCAACTGAATATGTCGAAAATACGAATGACCCGTGATTCCCATGATTAAAGTTAGGTTATAAGTTAGTTGTTATTTCCCTTTACCAAAACACAGTGTTAATTAAAGGTAGCTACAGAAATGTATTTGGGAAACTGAAAAGAACACGAGAAACAAGTATATTTCCAAAGTATTTATTCTTTGATCCATCCATAACAAATTGTACTCTATGACATACTCCCCCTGTTTAAAAATGGCGTCCTCGACATTTAAAGGTAATATCAAAATAAAACAAAAATATGGAAACGAGAAAAGCAAAGCATTTGTCAATCTCGCAGTTGAACATTACAGGTACATACATAGGCAACAACAGACTGAACCAACACGAGACAGAACTGCACAAGACAATACACGACGGAACAAACCAGGACAAGACAACAGACGATGTACAAACCAATACAATACAATAAAAGGTTTGATGTATGTGTTATCTGTATTGCAATACGAAGTGTCCACAATAGAATAAACTAATATTTTCCTCTTTAGACAAGTATTGGCGAACATGTTAAACAAACACATAAGGTCAACTCTATGAAATCCGTGATCAAGTGCAACGGATTTAGATGTAATCAAAATTCTCCGTGGAATGTTCATAGCGTGTTATAATGTTAGGACTATACGCGTGAAGAATTCAACATCTGAATTAATCTAAATTAAACTGTCCATCACAAATTACGATCAAAGTGTATTCCAAGATAGATAAAATAACATCTGATACTCAGCTCAAACCAATAATGCATTCAGATATATATTCAGCATATCATAGCTCAGCTGCCCTAAGCTACTATCATCTGAGTGAAGGTTTAAGAACCATTGCTGTCAAATACCATATTCAAGTGATGACGTAATCATCATACATGTTCTTTACAAAACAATACCATAATGTATAATCGTCCATGTCAAACTGTCGTATTTACAATGTAATGCATCAATAAGTATCACACAGCGACGAGTGCGTGCGACTGCGCCGTGTGCGGCGTGTATTGCTCCCATGTTTTTCATCCACTGAATGTCTCCTACGAGCAGGAATCACATACTTTGGGGAGTTCTGAACAGTTTCAGAGACATTATCTGTTCTATGTTTCATTGGCAACAAAAGATTCCTCTGTACGATACGGGTTTTTCTTGTATGGGAACAGACTTTCTTTACTTCATACACGGGGACATCTGGGTTAGGGTGTGCTACTACAACATATGGTGTAGCTTGCCACTTGTCTGCAAGTTTTTGCTTTCCCCTCAAACGCACATTTCTGACCAAAACTAGATCTACCTCTAACGTGTTTGCTCTTGCCCTTAAATTGTATCTTTGTTTATCCTGATCTGCATGTTTCCCTACTGATTCTTCTGCCTTTTTGTATGCAATGGCAAGTCTCTCCCTGAATTACCGAATTTATTCATGAGTTGTCCTGTTGTCATCTGCTAAATTACTTATTCCTAACATGGCATCAATTGCAAGTTTTGGATGGCGTCCGAACATTAGAAAGTAAGGTGAATAACCTGTAGATTTATGGATGGTGACGTTGTAAGCATGGACTAATGGCGCAACATGAGATTTCCAGTCAGATTTTTCATAGTCTTCTAATGTCCCTAACATTTTCAGAAGTGTTGAGTTGAATCGCTCTACTTGGCCGTTGCCCATGGGATGATAAGGTGTGGTATGACTCTTGTCCATTCCTGCTAAAGAACATAAATCTTTCATGAGATCCGACTCAAAATTTGGTCCTTGGTCTGAGTGGATTCTTGATGGAAAGCCGTAATGGACGATGAAGTTGTCAAACAGAACTTTGACAGTTGTTTTCGCAAGTTGATTTTTCGTTGGATAGGCTTGTGCGTACCTTGTGAAATGATCAGGAACTACCAAGATATGTTCGTAGCCTCCTTTTGATTTCTCCAGGCTCAGGAAATCAAGGCACAGTATTTCCATTGGCGCAGAGGATTGAATGTTCACCAACCAAGCCGTTGTCGGACGTAATTTCCGACGAATGCAGCGTGAACAATCCTTCACCTTTTGTTGGATCCAAGTGTCCATTCCGGGCCAACAAAAAAGCTGCTTGAAAATCGACGCAGTCCTGTCCCTGCCTTGGTGACCAAGATCATCATGGAGAGCTTTAAATATATCTTCCCGGAGATTTGATGGCAACACAATCTGCACATACTTTTAATTGTTGACTATCCCATGATGATGCAAAATTCCATTTTGCATATCCAGATTATCCCAGTCTCTGAGATATTTCAGCACATGGCTTTTGGGTGCGACCCGCTTAGCAGTCGGTCTGCTCCCATCCTTCAGGTGACGAATTACCTCTGAGATAACTTCATCATTGGATTGAGCTCTAATCCATTCTTTGGAAGTAAGTGCTTCTGTGTGTAGTATATCATCAGGAACATCATCAACGGATTCAGCATTAGGTAAGTATTCAGGACTGACTGTGCTAAATGCCATTGGAGACTGTTGGATGTCCACCGATGCTGCGCAGGTAAGTGCTTTTATAACCGGCTCTTCAAGTGTCTTTGATGCACAACTGTCCTGTTCTGTTATGGTTGGCGGAAGATCCAAGGACTCACAGGTAAGTATATTTTCTTTTTCAGCCTCAACTCCAGACACTGTTCCATCAACATCACGAGATTCCTTGAACTTCGTGCGTTTGTTGCATTGTTTGTCTGTCATATTTTAGTTTGTCTGTTGTTTTCTGGAAAAACTATTAAAATGATATAAATGAAACTTAACACATGTTTTTAAGAAACAAAATCTGAAGCTGAGTTAATTTTGAGGTTCATTCAGTTTGTCTTTACAGATGTCTGGCCGTTGCACTTCACAAAAATCTGCAAATATGAGGATTAGCTGTAACTTTTTTATTTAATAAGATATTCACTTCAATTTTTTTAAAACTAGTATCACCTTAATATGGAAATCAAGATCTAAAGCACAGATTAGAAAATGTCAACACTTATTAGGCATGTTGAATCAGAGAAAATTTGCAAGTGGGTGTATTATGTACCGTATGCGGTACTCTTGTTGTCACTTGATTTGAACCGAGAATTTTCCTCCTTTTTATTTCAGGACAGATTTATGTTATATCAACCTTTATTTGATTACACCTTTTTAGGAACGTTCATGCTATATATTCCTTCATTGCATGCGCTAACAAGGACTTAAACACCGAATGTGCATTGATTGAAATTCGCTCAGCCGTTTCTATGCAAATGGTTGCCGTGTGACGCAATGCGCATGTATCAACGAAGCGTACTTTTTCAATCTTGCATATTGATATGAAAACAGTGTGGTTCGTCTATGACGTTCACTTTTTAAGAGCTATACTGACCCTAAAAAGGGTCGAACGTTCCATTCCACATCATTCGTCCGTCATTTGCAATTTAAACTGATATTGTCAAATTGGTAAACATTGTTTCAGGATGGACATCGCATTTTAAATATGGATTTTAGGGAATCTCGGACAGAGACATAACTAAAATAAAAGATATTTAAATTTTCCCTGTATCCGGTAAATAAGATCTCGCTTCCTTTAACGCGCCATGTATTAACACTGTTGCATATGGTGTCAAATCTTGGCGCCGACAACTTTCAATATAATCGCAACATATAACGTCGCAAGTGACAATGCATATATAAAATGGCGATAGACATTGAGTTACATTACCACCAGCGACAACCTACAACCTAGACATATTTAGTATTACCGCTGGCGACACTACATATCGTAAACATACGGTGAGAAACAATATATAATGTAAAACATTGAAATACATTTTCGCTGACTAGCGACCATACAACTTTGAAATATATTGTCACTGGCGACACTATATGCCGTAAAACCTTGAACAAATTGCCACAGGTAACAATATAATTATGCCGAAACATCTTGAAAAACTATTTTCGCCGGCGATATATAATGTCGCCGGCGATCGACACTACGATTAATTATGCCGTAAGGCCTAGAAATATATTTTCGCTGGCGACACTGTTTAAGCTAATGACGGTAAAGAAGCAAAGCTGCACATATGTTTAGCAAGTACAGAATTCTAACACAGCATTCAAAATCTGCCTGTTCTGTAATCCCGCAGAAGAATACAAACGCTTTGGATTATGGCAGTATAAATATCTTAGAATGTTAATGTTAGTCTCTAGCGACTTGCGTTGTTAATTTGATACCAAGTTATACGACCACTGATGTCACTAAATTTCCGTTTTAATAAAAAGGAATAAAATCGCTTGCAAATTTCAGAAAATTAAATTGCAACCTTGGTGACGAGGTGTCATTTAGTTTTTATGCCATTATCGAAAACACCGAAAAGGTTATCAATTTCAATTATATTAATTTTTTCGTAAATGCGCTTCTCGGGAATGCTGCCAGAGAGTTTTAAATACAACATGTGAGCTATGTTACTACAAATGAGTCTTTGTAGCAGCGCATGCGCAATGATGGACGCATCGTTATATGATGCACAGTGAATGGAATTAACTTTTCTCATGTTCAAAACATAATATCCGCTCAATCTCTGGTTGAACTTTTCACTGACATGCGATTCGATCAAACTTTAAAGAAGTTGTTGAACGACTGTCAAATCGCTTGGATATTGATGACACGCCGAGTTTCTCGGCGTCTCATCTGTATCCAAAATGTTTGCAAATGATACGCATGTGAGTAGAAAAGAACGTCTGTGTTATAGTATGATGAAACACTCGGCAAAGCGGTTAGACACTGATCGGAGATGGTATACTTAAAGTAACTCTTTTGCATGTTCACATAGATTTTTGTGTCATCGGTTTGGTTTGGTTTTTATCGGGTTTTATGTCGCTTTAATAGTATTTCAGTCATATCATGACGTCAAGCTAATTACATGTGGATGAAGATCCCAGAGAGCTCGTTTCCGAGCACGGGTCAAATTTCCTTGTCTTACGTATCTATCGTACTTACGTATATGATAATAAAACAAACAAAATGAAAATACTTCCGAACAGTTAGAAACATGAATGTCCGAAAACCAGCACGAAATATACTTCACGGTGGCATAAGTATGCCGAACTATACCTGCTATGCACTGGAATCGGTGTCTTTTCTACATGTTAGCCCAATATCACTGCATCATGAAGAATTTAGTGTCAGTTCATTTTTAGTTTTCGGCCGGATTGCTCGCAATCCAGGCCTGTAGATTGGCGAATGTCGTCCGTCTGTCCGTCCGGCCGACCGGCCGTCCGTCCGGTTGACCTTTTTGTTTGAGTTAGTTATAGCCAAAGTATAATACCTACAGTAACCAAACTTAGCATGTGGGTTCAGAATGAGAATCACATTACATGTCATAGGTTAGCAGGTTACTATGACCCCTTTTTGACCTAGTTTTTACGCTTCATTGACTTAGAGAATTTCCAGGTTGACATTTTTGTTTGTGTTAGTTTTAGCCAAAGTATAAGACCTACAGTAACCAAACTTGGCATATGGGTTCATAATGAGGCATTACATGTCATAGGTTAGTAGGTTAATATGAACCCTTTGTGACCTAGTTTTTACGCTTACGCTTCATTGACTTATATAATTTCCAGGTTGACCTTTTTGTTTCCGATCGATAACTAATTAACTTGACGTAGAATCTTCAAACTTGCTGTGGTGGTTGGTCATGACAACTAGATGACCCCATTGTTTTTGAGGTTACTATGTCAATGGTCAAGGTCACAATGACCTTAACTGGTGAAATAGTTTCCGATCAATAACTGCTCAAAGGTTTGGGATACTACTTCGCATTATTCAGTTCACAGTATGGCTAGTTTAAGAGAATATTAAAAATAGACGTGAGGCGGGTAATTTGGAAAGTGCACATGAAAGTGTACAGCAACACAAGAATCACACATTAAGTGCAACACAGACGTACCGACTTTATTAGTTCATTGCCTGTTCCATGCCCACACATGCTCGCCAACACAAACACACTCAACTTTATTAAAACAGTTTATTGCCTGTTCAATGCCGACATATGCTCGCCAACACAGACACACCGACTTTATTAGAACTTTCATTGCATGTTCCATGCCGACATATGCTCGCCAACACCGACACATTCGACTGTATTAGAACTGTTAATTGGCTGTTCCATGCCGACATATGCTCGCCATCACAAACACACTCAACTTTATTAGAACTGTTCAATGGCTGTTCCATGCCCACATATGCTCGCCAACACAGACACATTCGACCTTCCTTTTGTTTGCCTTGCGTCTTTGTGCTTGTGATTTGTTCATGTGTGGAACGTTTGTCCCTGGTTCTTGTGTGTATTTTGGTGTTTTCTGTGTTCATTTCGTGTGTGTGTGTGTGTGCGTTTGGGTGTGTGGTTGTGTGTGTGTGTGTGTGTGTGTGTGTCATGCTGTCTATCGGTGTTTGGTGGTGGTTGCGTCTTGCATGTGGCTTCGCCTGCTTGACTTTACTACTTTTCCATTTATTAGAACTGTTAATTGCATGTTCCATGCCCACATATGGTCACCAACACCGACACATTCGACTGTATTAGAACTGTTAATTGCATGTTCCATGCCGACATATGCTCGCCAACACAGACACATTCGACTGTATTAGAACTGTTAGTTGCATGTTCCATGCCCACATATGCTCGCCAACACAGACACATTCGACTTTATTAGAACTGTTAATTGCATGTTCCATGCCCACATATGCTCGCCAACACAAACACATTCGACTTTATTAGAACTGTTAATTGCATGTTCCATGCCGACATATGCTCGCCAACACAGACACATTCGACAGTGGTGTTTTGCTACTGACCGTGCCAAGGCGTTACTCTCTTTGTCACCCTTCCTTTTGTTCGCCTTGCGTCTTTGTGCTTGTGATTTGTTCATGTGTGGAACGTTTGTCTCTGGTTCTTGTGTGTCTTTTGGTGTTTTCTGTGTTCATTTCGTGTTGTGTGTGTGTGTATGTGCGTGTGTGGTTGTGTGTGTGTGTGTCATGCTGTCTATCGGTGTTTTGGTGGTGGTTGCGTCTTGCATGTGGCTTTGCCTGCTTGACTTTACTACTTTTCCATTTATTAGAACTGTTAATTGCATGTTCCATGCCCACATATGCTCGCCAACACAGACGCACTCGACTTAATTAGAATTGTCCATTGCAAGTTCTATGCCGACATCAGTGCCGTAAAACAAAACCTCAACCAAGAAAACATGCGGCGCCACAACTTTCGCACTAAACTGGTAAGACAAAGTCACGAGACGCCTTTATATAAGGCATATACCGGTTTGGTTGGGCCTTTTGCACTGCGAAACTATACATAATAGTTTACAGTTTAAGGCACTGCGACACTAAAAAGGCCCTTTATTTGAACAATATATTTTATTTGTCTGAGGATTAATTCATCAAGTTTTACACTCTCCTTCATATAATTGCTTTTCAAACAGCCTTTGCAAAACGCTCAGATCAGACGACCGCTATAGGAACCGTCTGTTCAGTGTTTGCTCTACTTGCGTATGAACTCATTGTAAATCTGACTGTACGGTTTGTACCTGACATCCTTTTTTACGTTATCCTTGGTGTCTAGTGCGCATTACATGGCTGTTATATGTTGCCTTATGTATGTTATGCCATGTTATGTACACTTTTACCGAAATAAATATATGTATGTAATACCAGTCATCCGGGAACCATCTGATCTAGGTCTGCACTTTGTGTTGAACCCATCGATATCCATTGCTTATACTAGCTAATACGTTGTCTGCTGTTCGTCCTCGGTGGGGTGAATTGATGGGTTCAGAAATGATATCTGGACGGATTTTCTTTAAACAATATGGGGATAAATTGGTCAAGAACGTGTGCATAATGTCACCTTCAGATAGGGGTCCGTTCTCTGATATTCGGTAGAGTGAATTGTGAATTGAATTAAGAACAATGCAGGTGGCTGGAGATGCAGCGGATAACAGGTTTATAGGAGATTGATTGTTAAATGAGACAATCACCTTCTCCCATGACCATTACACTGACACGTCTAGAGAAATTTATGTGTTAACTTGGAGTATCGTTTTTATCTTTTAAGATGATTTGAGAGAGCATTGGCAAACTTTAATTGGATTGAATTTCCAGAGTTGAATCAACCTGCGCCAACTCATCTTCGAATATTGGCGACCCTTACCATGCATTAACACTTTCTAACGGTGATGCTACTGGAAAAAACAATTTAGTAGGTTGTTCCGTTCGCAGTTAAAGCTGAATGTTATTGCTCATTGAGCGGATCAGGTACATTTTTCAAATATCCAAAGAATAGTTCTATTCTTTTTTCTGGAGAAGTCAAGAGTTATTACCGCTGTGCGTTACTAGAGAAGGAAAGGAGATTTCGATTTGAAGAGTGCAAGCAATATTTCTAAAGGAATGAGTGCAGGCGTGACACAATGCAAGCGAAATGCACAGCAACGAAACTTCAAAAGGTATTTCCAGACTTAAAAAAGGATTTTCCTCATTTATCTGCCACATTCGGTCAGTATGCAGCTACTCAATTATACACCCGGGCTATGGTATAAGTATAATTGTAAATGCCGTTTTGCTTCTGTAATACAATATCAAATCAGAAACATGAATAATTGGACTTCCCTAATGGACTCGAATGTAGCGATTGCATTTAGTTGTACTACATCTACAACGTTTCGGTCTTTATGTCCTCTGGTATGTTTTTATTATTTTACAACACTTTTCGTTACATACGTATGTCGCTTTTTACAGAAGGGTGCTACAATTACTACACAAATTATGAATAGTCTCCCTAAACTCAAAATTACTAACTTAAACTTACCCGGTGACTTTTGTCACTGACCGTTCCAAGGCGGTACTTCCATCTTCCTCCTATTGTATGTTTGTTTTGTCTTTGTGCGTCTCTTGTTGTTTTTTCTACCTATGTACATTTGCTGTTTCCTTGTGTTGCTGTTCGGGCGAGTGTTTGTTCTGTATGTGGTGTTTCCTGCATGACTCATTTTTGTACTTTTACACTCTGTGTCTTCCGTTCAGATTCCTCATAACCTGGCTAATTTCCAATCACTACAGCCGTCAGTTTGTATTAAACCTCTAAAACTGTCTTCTGCTTCATCTTTTCATGTTCCCTCTTCGGCTGTTAGTAACATTTTTCATAATGGACCTAAAATATTTTTTTCTCCTTTAAAGCAATCTATCATTTGTTATAGTAAAGTCCATCAAAATTCACATTATTTGAACAAAAGACATAGGGTGTATCCAATAATTACTAAGTGCAATAGTAAGAGGTGTATGTGTTGTAATTTCATTTCTACTAGATCAACAATCTGATTTAGACTGAAACTCATCTAATATCATATATGTTCTTACATGAAATGCGCCACGTTGTGGCATTCAATATGTAGGTCAGACAGGACGTTCTTTAAAAACTAGGTTTCGTGAACACAGTTACCATTGCCGGATCAAAAAAGTACGCAATTTTCTTTACCAGCATTTTCGTCATACAGGACATTCTTTCAAATATGTTTCGGTTCAACCAGTAGAACAAATTTATTATGATTCTAAAACTACTGGTAGTTTAAAATCTAAAGCTCGTTTTATCACAGAGCTAGACTGGATAAAGAATTTACAAACACCTTTTCCTTTAGGCCTTAATGATAACATTTTCAAAAGCGGCAACATTTCTAAAGATCCAAGTATCGATATTTTCTCTATATTTTCTATTCGAAAACGTAAAAGTAGATCACATGGCAGACGTAAAAAATGGTAATATTAAGCGTAAATTACGTCGTAATATGTCTATTCATGATTTACACACCATTCTAAAACAAACTGGTAAACATTCTATGTTATCTTGTTTATCGTCTTTACCCTTTTCCTGTCTTAAGTCAATAGACGAAGAGGCTGATAAAATCTATATGCGTACAGATCCGTTAATTAATACTGCCTCACTTATACAAAGTTACACTCAGCATGTTCTTCGTCCACGTATTCATAAAGAATCTGAACATAAAAGACATTTTCTGAAACTTCAGTTCCTAAATAAAGGTATCGATTTTATTGATATTCAAAGTATATTTCGTGATAAGAATGTAATCGATGCTATTCCCAATTATTTCATCAACTCTGAATCACCTATCATCTGTTATAAATATAATATACCTATTAGAAATGTTATTTTTAACTACAATAAAATTGTCTCTGACTTAAATATTTATGTTAATACCCCTATTTCTTGAGATTGTAGCATTTCTAGCTTTTGCTATAAACCAGTTGGTCATGTCATTACTGGTAATTTTGATATCATTAAGGATAAACGTCTCAGGACCCTCCTAACTAATGGACCTACATATAGATTACCTTCCCTTATTGATTTTGACGCTTGTCGAACTCATATTGCGGAAGCTATTCAAGAATTCTGCATAAAATGGTGTCGACGAGAACATGCTGATGTTAATGCCCTTTCGGATTGGAAGAAATGCATCTTCGATATTATTGATACGCGAATAACTTTTTACAAATCAAATTACCATCTTTTACCACCTCGACCTAGAGTTACATTTCGCTACTTGAAGAAAAATATTTCTAATTTTCATTTATATTATGTTCTTGTTCCTGCTGACAAGGCATCAAACAATGTAATCATTATTTGAAGATTGTATTATGTTGATGTTTTAAAGAAGGAGCTAACTGATTCAAAAATTTATATAACAGTTCAAACACCTGAAAAAGATATAGTCTCGGAACATGTAAAAATGTGCAATAATTTTAAGTCTGGTCCTAACATAAAACAACATAAACATTCTACTTTGTACTGGATTCCGAAACTACATAAAAACCCTTATCAGGCGCGTTTTATTGCCAACTCTATCTGTTGTACCACTACTAAATTATCTATACTTTTGACGTCCTGTCTTACTACGATCAAAGAACAAGTTAAACGCTACTGTGATAAAATATATGAAAATTCTGGTATTAATGTTTTTTGGTCCATAAAAAATTCAAATGATGTTTTAACAAAACTTGAAAATGAACAGTATAACATTTCTTTACTGAACTCTTATGATTTCTCTACACTCTATACTACTCTACCTCACCATTTTATAAAGGATAAACTTATTAAATTAATAGAACAAATCTTTGCCAGAGAAAACAAAATGTTCATTGCTTGTAATGTTCAACGTTCATTCTTTTCGAATTCAGAAGTTGAACATTACACAATGTGGCCTTGATGTTTGTAGATCTCTTACCTTTCTTTTAGATGATATATTTGTGCGTTATGGCGATACCATATATCGTCAAGTTGTTGGTATACCCATGGGTACAAATTGTGCCCCTCTTGTTGCAGATTTGTTTTTGTATTGCTACGAGAGGGATTTTATGCTTAGCTTAAAACCTGATACACAGACCGATATTGTTAATGCTTTTAATAAAACTTCAAGGTATTTAGACGATATTTTGAATTTAGATAATCCTTATTTTGATACTATGGTTTCTTCAATTTACCCAAAAGAACTGTCTTTAAACAAAGCTAATCAATCTGACATTAATGCTTCATTTTTAGATTTGAATCTTTCAATTACAAATGATAAAGTTTCGTCCAAAGTATACGATAAAAGAGAAGATTTTAATTTTAAAATTGTTAATTATCCTTTTCTAGATGGGGATGTGCCACGTTCTACATCTTATGGGGTTTATATTTCTCAACTTATTAGGTTTGCCCGAGCCTGTTCTTTGCTTGAAGATTTTAACAGACGTAATTTAGTTATAACTGATAAACTTCTTAAGCAAGGTTACAGATATCACAAACTTCGGAAAACTTATTATCAAAATTTACCTCTCATTAGTAAATATAATTGCAATCTACGGACGTTACTGCGACAAGGTATTTCTCAACGCTTCCCTCTTTGCTTGCGCGATGACAGGCCGAGGGTAGTACTCTATGATGGTATACTCTTAAACTTGGATACAGGATGAGCTTACCAGACTAATGTATTACTTTTCCCTGTCGTGCCCTTAACGGCTTACCAGCAGGTGCTCTGACTTCAGCAAAGTCATTGAGTACATATTTCGCGGATTGTCACAGTTATTATGCTATGTTTTACATGTTGTCCTGTGTTCACCGTCGTCTATGTTGTGGGTAAGTCCAGCGGGGATACCTTTATTTACAATATTTGTAAAGCTAGGGTGACTTTGAGAGAAGTGTGAGGTTAGGACGTCCGTAAACCGGTTTAAACCCCCAGTGGTGTTTTTGCTACTGACCGTGCCAAGGCGGTACTCTCTTTGTCACCCTTCCTTTTGTTTGCCTTGCGTCTTTGTGCTTGTGATTTGTTCATGTGTGGAACGTTTGTCCCTGGTTCTTGTATGTCTTTTGGTGTTTTCTGTGTTCATTTCGTGTGTGTGTGTGTGTGCGTTTGGGTGTGTGGTTGTGTGTGTGTGTGTGTCATGCTGTCTATCGGGTGTTTTGGTGGTGGTTGCGTCTTGCATGTGGCTTTGCCTGCTTGACTTTACTACTTTTCCATTTATGATGAAAAGTTTTCTTCGCTAGCTTTGTCGACACATGGACCACACTGGTGATTGGAGACAGCCTTCTATCTAATTGATAAGTTAATTTTCTAACAGAAAACACAAATCAACATTAGTTTTGTTGAGTAATGGAACTATTTGATGTCAATTCGTAGAAGCTAGATTAAGGTTATTCATGTTAAAGTTTGTATTACAATGATTGCTTCAAATGTTGTTACCTCTTTTGGAACTACAGTCACAGTTTAGATCTAAATGAAACGTCGAGTAACCTTGCATTTCATCAGGATCCAAACTGTGCAATACTTCACTTTTATCTTGTGGTGGTACGTATTGACCAGCTACGAATGTTTGTGATAAATGTGTTGTTTACAGAATAGAGTGACGTAACTTCAAACTGTAACTGACAACCAGAGTGATAAAGCTCATTTTACGATAACGAAACTGTACATTGCGGGGATTTACAGAATGCAGATCGTTTGGGGGTGTTTTGTTTTATGGTGTTATGTACGTCCAGAACATTACTATGAGATAATCTATTAATGTGTTTGAATACTACAAATATAGCAAGAACCCGTAACCAGAAGGCCTGGCAAAGAGAGACAGAGAAAAATGAAATGAGTTAATGTATGCTGCAAATGTCGTCTACAAAATTTATTGTCCGCTACCATTTTCTTTTGGTTAATTTCCTCTTCCTTCCCTTCCAATACATTACCACCGAGACAAACAATTTGGCCTCAGGTGAGATGCCGCGTTACCCGTCGTCCCATCAGGATAGAAACTGTTTGCACAGATAATCACCGATGCGACATTGGCAGAGAAGGAGTTCAGCCCCACAACCAAACAGGTTTATAGGGACAGGGGTTGCTTAATAGGATGACAGCTATGCAAAACGTTCATACATGATTTGAATTAGGCAGCCACCGACCTTTTCACTTTAGAGCGGTTCTTACTGTAATTCGTTGAACATTTGGTTTCAAATGAAGATAATATTTCATAAACAGAATTAAGATAATACTTTAAAAAATACTTTAAGTGTTAACCATTCGTTGCATGGCTGTTCGAAAAAGAAACGTGTATCTATTAAAATAAATATTTACATACATAATTATATGTTACGTGATATGCTATATAAGTAATTTAGTATACGTGTGAATATACTACATAAACCATATTCGTAGCGAGTCCATTATCTATATTTGTTGTCAAATGGATTTTGTCATCGGTTTTTAAAGAACACCATCACCATTGAGAGAGAACACATAACGCATGGTTTTCTAACTAAGCCAAATGCAGTAATGTCTCGCTAACATGGCCGATCAAGAGAAGTTTAATGTCTTAATAAATAAGTTGCAGATTAATGCAGGGCAAACTTTATGCAGAAACCTCCTATAAGAAAGCTCCCACATGAAGCAACAACATGGTTTACCATGTTAATACATAGTGTAAATAGCGAAACTCGACTGTAGTGGGGAAAAATTAACCCTTTCCCTTATTTAAGCGCATTTTCACGCATCTGCAAACAGAGTAGACCCATATCCTATAGGAGCCATCTGATCAGGGTCTGCTCTGTTTGCACATGGTATAATATAGATCTGATTCTACAGCTTCTGTCTGAACCAAAATGTCCTTTGTTCATATGCCATTATAAAAATAATCATAGTAATATTCATGACGTCATTAATTCATTCATGAATATACATCAGGGAAAGGGTTAAACTGATCCGCGATGAATGGACAATTCTTTAATATTTATTGTGTTTAGAGGTAACACATAATTTGATGACTTTTATTTTCTCCTTGTTGGTTCGGTAATCGCTATTTATGAGACAATGAAACTATAACGCATGAATTATAAACTGCTTTTTCTTGTATTATATGACGTGAGCATAACTAAACACCAAACAATTAGTACTTGAATTCACCGCCGACTGTTTCTTTCAAACACATGTTTGTAAGTTCGGTTTACGTTCGCCTTATTTCAACCTAAAACCGAGTTTCACATTTCACATTGCTGCTTTTGCTATCGAAGGATCGTCTACTTTTAGAACGTATTTATTTTATACCTTTATACTCCACCTTTAAACTATTTAACACAATTTTCACCTATAACATTTTCAAAGTCAAACTATAATATCATCAGGAATCAATTTGTTAGCATAAGTAATCACTGACCAGCCTGCTGCAGACTAAAGTTAGTGAACATAAAAAATAAATGCCCGCCTCTCGATATGAATGTTTATATATGTTAAGCTAAATGAGCACATGCGAGATTTCGCGTTTAAGCTTTAGTATGACTTGGTTCCAAGGATGCAAACTTTTTGTCACTCTTGACACTGTGGTTTGGAAAGAAATGCAAGAAAACATATATTTGAACTGAAGCATACCACATTATTTGCAGATACCAATTGTTCAGAGTGCAGAAGGTCAAACGATCTCATTAAATTGTGCTCTTGTGTCAATTTCCAGTGAAACATTAAAAAGGAAATTCATATTATAGAAAACTCATTCTATGGTGTGTTTGCCTCAGCACTGTCACTCAAATACCAGTTGTTTTGCTAAAATATATTCCAGAGACAGACTTGTTCTTAAAGTACAGTGATATTTACCGAGAAATGCAGTAATAAGCCGTAAATTAGCAAGTCTACAAGACCGTATAGATACGGAATTGGAAAGTGGTCCCGTATACTTAATTTTCAGCTTACTTAATTTGCTGTATAATCGAGCTTCTACGTCGTGAAATTGATGACTTACAGATGCTTGATATATATTGCCACAAGCAAAATCTAATTTAATGAAAACCTGAGTAACTGAATTGTCTCCGCTACAGTTAATGGGACGAATGATAGTATATACATATATTAACCGTTATATCGGATTGAAAACAAGAATGTCTGTTCATATTTGGATCTATAAAAGTTTGACTACTTTTAAGTCGTTAAGATAGATCTATATTAAAATCAGAAATTTAAATATTTGAATGTACAATGTATTGTAATATTCATGCATGAAATATATATATATGTATGTATGTATGTTTGTATGTATATCACACCAGTCTGTTAATGTCTTTATACATGTTAAAAACAACAAGGAGCTCATTTGATCAAACATATTTGAGTTTCCCATAAGCCAATGCAAATCTTTTTCTGTAAATCGTAAAATGAATCAAACTTCTACATGATCTTTCTGTATTCCTCTCGTCTTGCATTAAGCAACGACCTACATGTATTTTTAAAGACGCCCATGCGTATACATTTATAGGTCGCATTGGAGAGTTTCCTATGTATTCCATGCAAATTATCTAGAATCGTAATTACGCGTGTCTTTAGAATCCGTATTGTGATTTTGTTATGGATATTCCAATACTCTTTTTGAAATGTTTTGCGCGTGTAACTTAAACATAATTGCTGTTTCGATATTACAAGAACAGTTTCATCATATATTTCTATCCGGCTCCATCCATAGTTATGCAGGACTGTAGCAGCGTCTATCAGTAAATGAATTGCTGCATTGGCTGTACTGTCGGTTGTCTAAGTGCGTTGTATGTTGTATCATGTTCAATGTCTCACTAAATCATTTCACCAGCGACAATATTCTAGAGTGATATCATGATGTAAAATCAGTTATTTACATATAAAGTGACAGGCACGTTGAAATGTACCAGTCGGCTTTTACTTCGTGTTTAACCCTTTCCTTCATACACGCGCCTTTTCACGAATTTCCCATGGAGCTGTCTGATTAGGGTCTGCTCTTTTTTGCTAATTAAATAGGTCTGTTTCTTTAGTTTCTAAAATGGCTACAATGTGTACCTGTCATATTTCATTATAAATATTTTGTGAATATTCAGTAGGTTTTGAAATACATTGGGCCATAACGAACAGGGTGAGGGTTAAACATAAGATTTCGTTCATTCATATCTTAATTGTGTTAACTTGAGGTGAGTTAAAATGTATCTAATGTTGTAGTGTCCTGCATCATACGTTAAAATGCCGAAATCCAGTATTGAATGGACCACCACTGTTTAAATCTATATTACGAGTGTGAATGGCATTTCCTACTCTCTTAAAGGAATAAGGCACATACTAAAGCATCGTCTTATAGTTAAATGTCAATAACTAATTTGTAAACCGAGTAGTCCTGAAACTGTCAGACACCACATTTTATCTAGGCACATGTTTATGATTCGCAATCATCGTAATCTGTTGCGGATACAGATAAATCAGTCCAGGACGAAAGGGAATTGTGCCATAATATCGAATTCAGAATAGCGTTTTCTATAATGGGAAAGTGGTCAAAGATGTATGTCCAGACAACATGTCGTTCCGTCATTCGAAATCTAATTAAAGTACACATAATGTTGGCACTAGATGGTTATATTCGGTCGATTTCGCTTAATGAAAGTCATTAAAAACCCAGGGCATAGGCGAATAGCAGCTTTTAATTATATTAAACACTACAGTTTGAAACTGACGA
Organism: Azorinus chamasolen; assembly: GCA_963576725.1. Classification (NCBI taxonomy): domain Eukaryota; kingdom Metazoa; phylum Mollusca; class Bivalvia; order Cardiida; family Solecurtidae; genus Azorinus; species Azorinus chamasolen. Next base: position 1,640,923 of record OY755247.1, on the reverse strand, counting down.
CAGCCCTTGTCATCGCTAATATAAATATACAGGTATTAACTTCAACCAAAATTACAAATAGGTTTAAATTTTCAATCTCGCCTGCTAAACATGACATAATTGCCATTATCATACAGTTTGGATCCAGATGAGACGCCGGGTATCTCGGAGTCTCAACATTGTCAAAGCTGTTTGCTACGCGGTCAATATACCCTCTAAAGGTTTAAATCTTTTGGCGCCAAATTTAAAAGTGGCGTGTGCAATAATAATTTCATATTAAATATAATCCTAAAATAAATAATAAAGTTATATTAGTAAAACATTTGTTTTTAAAACCCTGTATGCTTGGGCTAAAATAATACAGAAAACAGTGTAGTCCCAGATCAGAAGCCGCCTTGGAAAGGCGGCATCTGACCTAGGACTGCACTGTTTTCAATGGTGCCAACAGGCGACATTGGCGCCGAAAGAGTTAACTAATCAAATTTTATTATATCTGAAATAGAACGGATTTATTACCAGCCTTCTACGGATGAATTTATAAATGTTAACCATGTTGAAAGTTATTGGCATGCACAATATGAATTCAACACTTATTTGTTACAAAGAATAACCCTGGCTTAATCATGATTTTAACTAACACGATCATTTGTTTGTCTCTACAATCAGAACCAAATCAGAAGACTCATAATACATGCTTTTCAACACCTATTGAAACGAATTTGACCATACATATGATTTTATGTTATGTTAGAGGTGTGATTCATCTCGAATAGTGCTATTAGTATAATTTATAAATATATAGATATGTATTATACTGCCAAGTAGATAGAATAATAGGATATCACCAATCGTATTCTATGATGTACTTCGTGAAGATTCATTTAAAACATCACTGGTATTATAAAAAACGATTTGGTATAATGAAACATTTGGCCATGAAAGCAATTGTAGAATCATATCTATATCATTTCATAGGCAAACAAAGCTGACACTGATCGGACGATTCCAGGAGGAACTCTGCTCTAAAATGCGTCAATATCATGTTAACCATTTCCCTATTCTGTATGTAATTGAAAAAGTAGTAAAGTCAAGTAGTAAGCCACATTTCAATACCTACTGAATATTCATTAATAAAATAATTATATAGAAATATTGAAGGTTGACTATTGTTGACATTTTAGAAAGCAAAGAAACAGATCTATCAATTCTATTAGCAAACAGAGCAGACCCTGATCAGACGGCTCCTCTAGGAGCCGTCTGATCTTGGTCTACTCTGTTTGCAAATGCGTGAAATTACTTTAATATGAGGAAAAGGGTTAAGTGTTAATAATTTACTCGATCAATATTCATGTAAAAAATAACGACATCATGATTATCATTTAATCAAATTATTTTTTATGATGACACAGGAAACCCGAAATATGTGGTCACGACGGAAACTGTATATAGCTTCGTTGCTTCATTAGCAATTCAGAAGCATCTTGATCTACTCTATTTCCTAAGGCATGGTAAGGCGTATTTATGGAGTTTAGGGTTAAATCACATTGTGGATATAAACTGGCTGCTGGTAACATTGAAATGCTATTTAGACTCTCAAATAAAACAGAAAAATAGGATAAAACTAAGATACACTTTACACTTTTTGCTTTACATTTATATACTATATATGCTTTCGGTGGCGGCATATAGTTTAAATCGACTTCATTAGGTAATTATGTAAACAATTCGACGTCATATAAAGATGCTCACTAACTACTCTGGCATGAACATGTATATGCATTATATAGAAAGACATAGAGTTTATCATTTAAATTTGGTGAACTATATGAACATTGTCATTGTCACTGTTCACTTATATTTTCAGATATGTATGTATGTGCACATGATCATAATAAAGTGAAACATATAGGCTCTTAACTCTTTCAGCGCCAGTGTCGCCTGTTGGCACCATTGAAAACAGTGCAATCCCAGGTCAGATGCCGCCTTTTCCAGGCGGCATCTGACCTGAGACTTCACTGTTGTCTGTATTATTTTAGCCAAAGCATACACGATTTTAAAAACAATTGTTTTACTAATATACCTTTATCATTTAGTTTAGAATTATATTTAATATGAAATCACTATTGCAGACGACACTTTTAAATTTTGCGTTAAACGAGTTGATATAATTATAATATGCCGATATCACTCGTATTCGTTTATTATCCTTTTCCTTCCCGTACTACAGACATAATCTTAACCGTAAGGATGTAATCTCCATTTGACCGTAGCACACTTGTCAGAAATTTAGACACGGACGAATGTCTCAGTGGAAATCATGGCTTGGATGGAATCTTGAATCCAATTAGCAAATTGTGTTTCGTGATTCCGTTATTTTTTTATTATAATTAGCTGTGATACAAATTTCAACGTCAAATTGTTTTTATAAAGAGTGCTGTTGCATTTTGGATCACATCCAGTCTTTGAATGTATACATAAATATATAACCGTAATGGAACATTAGATAGGTCTATATCTAGAACAATTTTAAGACAAGTGATAGTTTTAGGCAGGTCGAAACTCAAAATTAATACAGAAAAGCCCTATATTAGCTTTCTATGTAGCATTTGCCATGTACAAAACCATCGCCGGCGTTTTAACCCTTTGCTTGCTGAATTTTAAAATACACTTCTCCTTCTTTACCCATGCCCTGTTGTATTATTACATATATCTGCACTGTGTACAAGTATTTCGCTGTGCAATCACTGCTGTGGAGTACACTGGTTGCACATTCAACTTGTAAATAGTGCAGACTCTGATGAGACAGCTCCTGCAGGAGCTGTCTCATCTAGGTCTTCACTATTTACAGGTAGGTATATTGACGTGAATAGCAAGCGAAGGGTTAGGATATACATGTATGTCATCAATAAACGAATCGTCTCTTAAGATATGTTCTACAGTATATTGCACTAAACGAATAATTTAATTTTATTTAACAATGTTTTGGCTAAAACATTTTGATATGTATATAATGTTACGCTAAGAACAGGACATCGCCTTGATTGAACAGTAATACAATCTAAGGTCAGAAAGAAAAACCAAAAACATCTCTAGGAGAAACGTTCATTTGGAAGCCGACAGTTCATTAGACATATGACTTGTATAGAATTGTAAACGGTTCGAGTAATTAGAATATAATCTCGAGGGAAATAACAACTGTAGGACAATTTGGACAATTTGGACGGACATAATATATGTATCAATGACTCGAACATAACGACAGTTTGATAATTCAGCTATTTTAGAGAAATTTGCACCTTCAGTCTAAACATGTGCATTTTAATGCCTTTGCAAACATAGTCGACCCATATCCTGTAGGAGACGTCTGATAAGAGTATTTGCTTAAAAAGGAAGTCCCTACAATGAACGCATATTTTCAATAATATCATGAAACTTGATATTTGTTATGCTCAATCATTATTATGAAGATTGTCAATTTGAACTTATATCCAAAAATCGATTTCATCAATACTTAATATATTGTTTGTTCTACAACATAGTATTATCGGCCTTTAGAATCGGAACTTGGCCGAATATGTCCGCTGATTTTCGTACAAAATCCCCGTTTCTAAAAAGGAGGCTCCTTTTAAAGAACTTAGCAGTATTCGGATAGCGATAATATTTAGCTGACCAAACATATCCTGTCGAAAAATTGGTTGTAAGCATTATTTTCATTGTATGTTTACCTGTACAGCTTCTAGTGTTGATTTATTAATACGAAAAATGCACATAATACATCTTTAAGATGCTTCCCAGATTAATTTCGGTCTATTCACTGACAATATTAGTTATGCAGTGCTTAGTGTTCCTAATATGGACTATACACTGCCAGCAAATATTTATATGGGACGAGGCGAAGCCGTCTTCATGGCACTAATGGGGTTAATGCAAAATAAAAGCGAACACTCTCCCCAAGCAGTTGCAAACAGTGTCCATAGGCTTGAATGTGACTTGAGTTCCTAGGTTCCCGGGCAGTGTTGCACTTTCAATTACTGCTCATGAACAAACTCAATAAAACCGCGTCTGCGTTTTTTTCTCTTTTTTTGTTGCAATATTTGCTTTCGGGGGATCACCTCCCTTCAGAATGTATAGTGTTCACAACAGTAGGTGTTAAGTGCCTGTGTGGCGGCCGTAAAACGTCGCCCCGTTCGTCATTTTCAGTGTTGTTATACCTTCTAATCCTTCGAGATTCTGACTTTCAGTACTTATTGTTCTGAAAAATGAATACCGCTTAAGACGGTGTTAGGGGCATGAGCAGTCTTGCGCTTTCAATTACCGTTCCTGAACAGACTCGATAAAACCGAGTCTGCAATTTTCTTTTTTTTGTGTTGCAATTTGTGCTTTTGGGAATCACCTCCCTTCAGAATTTACTCATCAATTTTATAATAATTAATGTTAAATTTGGATATCGGCAAATAAAGTCTGTATCTCTTGTTGTATCTGGATATGAATTCTTAAATGTTGGTAACGCTTTGTAGAACAGAACTTTTGTCGAATGTTTCATTACTTTAGGCGACCGCACGTAGCAGAATATAGAAGTAATTGTTAGAATAAGTCATGCATTCTAACACCTTCGACCCAGTGCAGTGCAATCCAATACTTGTTTTATTGCCTTATCTCACATTGTTTTTGAGTGCATTTTCTGGTACGTTGCTTAAACTCTTTCGCTGCCTATGACGCTATTTTAATTACCTATGCAAACAGTTTAGATTACTGTTACTTTTCATGAAACAAAACTAAAGAACAAATGAAAACTGAAAATTATAGCAGACGACAACGTTGCAGACGACAAAAGTTGGCAGCGAAAGAGTTATTAAACACCAGACAGGCTAGACTTCAAAGTCTGGACGGAAATAATTTCTCACGGGAAGATGCAATTCTGCAAAGTATACATTTTGCTTGTGTCGATCAGACAGACAAATTCACAGTCATATACCGATAAAGACAGCCAATATGATTTATGAATGATACATGTATATGCATCCTATCTTTTGAATGTGTCCAAAACTAACAGACATATGAGCGACATTTCAAGAACATATCTTTTTCGGGGTATGCAAATCGAGTAGACACACTGATGTGTTACAAGACATACATCCATTCGGAGCTAGACTACTTTGACACTTACTGGTACAGTTGAACTTAAGGGAACCGTACAAATTATATCGAGTCATCTTATTTCTAATCTGAACAATTTCGCAAGTACACAGCTTAATGCCGGTCTACAGTATTGTTGAAAGCTGCTCATGTAGACATGACAAATGTTGATTAATGATATATAATTAAGTGTGTTTTTGTCGATTTGTACTGCGGCACCTTCATGTCTTTACTGAATAACATATATTTGGAGAGAATTTCACTTATTATCAAGGTTAAAGAAAATGTAATGTTCAGACATTGGTACGTTTGCCATTAATATATGGACTGATTGTACCGATGTACGAGAATCGCTCGTCTACAAAACTAATATGCGTTACTAGTAAACTATATGTTTACTTTATGAACAAAGATTGAGGCATAAGAGAAGGTTTACAAGACATACAGAAATGCTCAGTTCTGTTCTTATATGGGAACACAGTGATACTGACCTCAAATTTATTGATAGTTTAAGCCATTACCATTCCAATATTAGATTCACTTTAGATTTCACATATCAATATTGATAGAACAGTTGATGACAGTTTGGAATTTTGCATTCATGAAAAAGCCACTAATACACATCAAAACATTGAATTGTCATCCTGTCACCCATTGTTATATAAGAAAGGGACCCAATTTAGTCGAGCGAAGAGGTACAGGCGTCTCACTTCTAAAAATGAATTGTTCACTAATGCATTTGGTAAATTACGAATTTATTTCCAGAATTGTATTCATATCCTTAACAATGCTTTATGTAAGGCATCAGTTTTGTCAGCCGAAGAAGCTATGATATGTAACAAGCAGAATACAAATGATACAATCCCCTTTGTTTGTGTATACAACCCATCTCTACCAAACATTGGTCAGATCCTTAATAAATACTAGGGTCTTTTTGAAATATCTCAGAAAAGTAGTGTACGCAACCTGGCCAAACACAACCCAGTTATTGCCTACAAGCGACCTACAAATCTTAATTATATTCTTGTTGACAATAGCCTTCTAAACACATGGGGTGTTCTTGAACGTTACAGAACACGGTGTTCTCATTGTGCAAGTATCACTGAATCGGCAGAATGTACCATCTTTCAAAATTTAAAAAATATTTCATGTTAGAAAAAATCTAAACTGCATGTCTGAAAATGTTAATCATTTAATCACATGCAAAACTAGAAAATTGTGTCTGTAAGACACAGTGATGCCCCCGTGTAGGTGCTTGCCTAGCTGCACGTAAATTTCTTAAGTCATTTCACCTTGACCTTGGGCTTGCGGCATGGGCCGCCGGGTGCGTAATGAAAGTATGGATGGTGTTGAATGTGTATATGCAATTCCATGCCAATAGCTATACCGCTTAGTGAGATATAAGACGATGAAAAAACGGTGACAACTAATTGCACGTTAAATTACTGAGTCATTTGACCTTGACCTTGGGCTTGCGGGCAGCATGGGTCGGGTGTGTGATGAAAGTATGGATGATATTTAATATGTACATGCAATTAAATGTTAATAGCTACAGTAGTTAGGGAGATATAAGACGATGAAAAAACGGTGACAGCCAACTGCACGTAACATTTCCAAGTCATTTGACATTGACCTTGGGCTTGCGGGCAGCATGGGTTTGGTGTGCAATGAAAGAATGGATGGTGTTTAATGTGTATATGCAATTCCATGGCAATAGCCACAGTGGTTAGTGATATAAGGGGAGTAAATGTACAGTCGGCTGAGCGGTCATTCGGACTGAAAGTAGACTTTAACTAGGTACTTTTTTTAATATAAATTCTGAAGGGTGGTGATCCCCCGAAAGCAATAATTGCAACACAAAAAGAGAAAATTGCAGACTCGGTTTTATTGAGTCTATAAGACAATGAAAAGACTGACAAAAACTGCACGTAAATGTGACAACCAACTGCACGTAAAATTTGACCTCGACCTTAGGCTTGCGGGCAGCATGGGTGGGGTGCCAAATGATAGCACAGATGGTAATCGATGTGTATGTGAAGTTCCATGTGTATAAGTGTAGAAATAACTGACTTATAACACTTGAAAAACTGTGACAACCAACTGCACCTAAAAGCGTGACACACGGACAGACGGACGGACAGACGGACGGACGGACATGTGCAAAAGATAATGCCCCCTGACTATCGTCAACGGGGACATAAAAATGTAAATTGCAATACGTGGGACAGACACATCAAAGGTGTTCGCAAAGAATGATCAGTCGTAAATTTGTCGTACATGTACTTCATTCTCAGTGTTGTTATACCTTCTGATCCTTCGAGATCATGAATTTCAGTACTTCTTGTTCTGAAAATTGAATACCGCTTAAGCCGGTGCTAGGGGGCGTGAGCAGTGTTGAACTTTCAATTACTGTTCATGAAAAGACTCAATAAAACCGAGTCTGCAATTTTCTCTTTTTGTGTTGCAATTTTTGCTCTCGGGGATCACCCCTTTTCAGAATTTACATTAGGCACCATCCTAATACCCTTAAACATGTTTAAGAGCATTTCTTTTCTGAAAATCGTACTGTGAATGACTTCTCTTTCAAGTTCCGCTTGGTGGATCCTTCTCAAATTTAACCACAATGTTTATCTAGACATGCTACAGTAGCCTGCCAAGTCCCGGTTTGTTTATCCAAGGTCAAGGTCACACAATTGGACTTAGAATTTGCGTTTAGCAAAAATGTTAACCGGTCTGTCTGTCTGTAACATCTCTAACTCAAGTTCCGCTTGGTGGATCCTTCCCAAATTGAACCACAATATTTATCTATACATACAGTAGCCTGCCAAGTCCCGGCTCGTCTCTTAATTGGACTTAGAATTTGCGTTTTGCGTTAAGTCCACTTATTTACATAACACTTTGTGATAAAGCTTTGAAACTTGGAACACTTGTTCACCGTCACAACTTTCACCTGAAGGCAAGGGTGAATAACTCTGTCAAGCATTTTGACTGAATAATGCCCCTTTTTAACTTAGAATTTTTGGTTTAGGCTTTGTTAAAGTCCATTTATTTACATAACCCTTTGAGATAAAGCTTTTAAACTTGGAACACTTGTTCACCGTAACAACCTTCACCTGTAGGCAAGAGAAAACAACTCTGTCCAACATTTTGACAGAATTATGCCCCCTTTTAACTTAGAAATTTTGGTTAAGGTTTTGGTTAAAGTCCACTTATTTACATAACTCTTTTAGATTAAGCTTTTAAACTTGGACCACTTGTTCACCATCACAAGCTTTACCTGTAGGCAAGAGTACATAACATTTGTTCACGATCAGAAGCTTCATCTTCATCTCAAGCATTTACACAGTTATGGCACTTTTTAATTTAGAATTTTTGGTTAAAGTTTTTTGTTAAAGTATGCCTATTTACAACCTTGAAACTTGGTCGCAAAATTGGACTTCGAATTTGAATTTAGCAAATTCGTTAATCCCAGTTTATGTTGAACAAAACCTCGACGGGCGTATATTGTGCCCACTGGCACTCTTGTTTATACATGCTAGTAAGTTTTTCTTGCCGGTTTTATATGTTTTGCTTTGTAATATTTGCCGGGAATTAGCATCATCTTTGATCTTCTACTATGCATGTATGTATGACATTACGCCAAAATGAGCGACGTCTTTCGACGTAAATGATGTCACATTGCTATGACGTCATACCATTGTGTTTATTATACTCTTATGGACGAAACATGTCCGTTAAAAAGTAAAAGTTTTTAAACATTCTGAAGTTAATGCTTCATTTTATATATTATTAGTTCTGTTCTTAGTAATTCTAACTTTTACAAGACCTAGTTTGGTTATGTGAGATATTTAGATATATTACCTAGATAGTACAGATTTTACTTTTGTAGATTGAGGCTTTCAGTACATCCAGTGCAGATGCAAACCGATAGTTATAGTTGAAAACGCATGCCCGTGACAAAATATATTGCCAGTTCTGTTCTGTTTGTTTTCGTTACAGAATTAGATTCTCAGTGATGAAAATTTATTATCAATTCAGGATTCCTTGATGTCACGCTCGGTGTTTCATTAATTAGAATATACAGTTTCGCTGAGAGTTTTTAAATTTTCAATTGAGTGCAGCGAATTCCATTGGCACGAGCACGTTGACATTTGTTATCAATCCATTCTTGTCGTTGGATGCGAATACCAAGTTTTTTCTCGTATCAGAGAATTAATTCCCCGGCCTTTTTGTACCAACGTCTTTAGATTTGAATGGCTGTGTTGGGACGTTGAATGAAACGATTTCGATGAAACGAAGTTGGTTTATATCTGTTATATTCTATATCCCTAGGTAGTTTGTTTATAGCAAAAAGTGCTTATTACTGAGTAAGGATCTAATAAAGGCAACGGAGAATACATTTATTACAAAACACATCTCTAGGCTTCATGTCTAACATTTTATACGATCCGTGGCGTAAATTTCGGTTTGTGTGCACCTACAGCCATCTGATATGGATACATCAACATCAGAATGTGCCAACATGGCAATTGCTCCACGACATTGGTTACTTAATGTTTACTTGTTGTATCTATTTTGGTAAAAAGAATGTGTCTGATTTGCCGTCGATATCAGAAGAGTGCAGACGATAGGTTGTTACTGCTAATTAGTATATATATGGACATTAGTAATTTTGAACTTCAAGTTTAATCGAATAAAATTGTCTTTTTACAAATGGTGAAACTAAAATAAGAAATATTTAAATAGAAAATATAGATATAACTTAGAAGATGCTTTAGCAAGGAACCAAGTCAGTTAATAATCAGACCAAATCAGAGTGATACTCTTGATGGTTGTGCAAGTAATAGATACAGTACGAGTCGTACTACCAAAGTGTCTTCTTACAACCGTTATCAGGACAGTTTGTTCGCATGACCGAAGACGTGTCCGAGGCGAAGCCGAGGACACTTGTCTGAGGTCATGCGAACAAACTGTCCTGATAACGGTTGTAAGAAGACACTTTGGTAGTAAGACGAGTACATGTATCTTACTTGTACGACAGTACGTTGTAGACTTTTAATTTTGATTAAAATTGAATATTTCACAAATGAGTACAAAATGTTTTCCCCTTGGTTCACCCAATTCAAATCCTAGGTAGATAGGTTTTAACCACAAGAATCACGTGCGTACAAAAGTGTCCACTTACAACCGTTATCAGGACACTTTTTCAATAGCTTTGCTGGGGGTCTGTCGTACAAATATAATAAAAAGCGCAGTGAAATATGCCATTGTTTAGCAGTACTCTATGATGGTATACTCTTAAACTCGGATACGGGATGAGCTTACCAGACTCATGTATTACCTTTTCCATGTCGTGCCCTTAACGGCTTACCTGCTGGTGCTCTGACTTTAGCAAAGTCATTGAGTACATATTTGACGGATTGTCACAGTTATTATGCTATGTTTTACATGTTGTCCTGTGTTCACCGTCGTCTATGTTGTGGGTAAGTCCGGCGGGGATACGTTTATTTGTACTATTTGTAAAGCTAGGGTGACTTTGAGAGACGTGTGAGGTTCGGACGTCAGTAAACCGGTTTAAACCTCCAGTGGTGTTTTTGGTACTCTCTTTGTCACCCTTCCTTTTTGGTTGCCTTGCGTCTTTGTGCTTGTAATTTTGTTCATGTGTGGAGTGTTTGTCTTTGGTTCTTGTGTGTCTGTTGGTGTTTTCTGTGTTCATCTTGTGTGTGAGTCTGCGTTTGGGTGTGTGGTTGTGTGTGTATGTGTGTCATGCTGTCTATGGGTGTTTTGGTGGTGGTTGCGTCTTGTATGTGGCTTTGCCTGCTTGACTTTACTACTTTTCCATGTAGTGTTTCCTGCATGACTAATACATGTACTTTTATACATGATTAGTGGTTTAGTTATCGAAAAGATCGAAACACGCACAAATGTGTTTTCGTGTAGATTAGCAGATGGCCAACTACAGTTTAAATACATAGTTTAGAAAATACTAAAAGTAGTGTTTCAGTAATACAAAATTCAACAATCGCAGCGAAATTCTCAGTGTAGTTTAACAGATTATCTGTAGCAGAAATAGTATTATTATCCTTTCACACTTTCCTTGTAGTACATATCATAATTTTGCTGAGAAACTTGACATACTCGATGAAACCGACGGCGTCAAGTGGAATGAACAAGCGCATTTGTATCATCAATCATCGTTGGGTTTGTTGGTGTTGTTTTTCAGTATTTAATTAGCCAGCTGTTAACGTTTGTATTATCTCCGCGCTGTGTTTTAGTTTCAAATGACATTAGATAAGTGTGCCGTTGAATATTTAATTCAGTTAAACCCATCTGTTAAAATTGAAAAAATAAGGGTAATTTTACAGATATTAGGAACTTTTACAGATTTAACTTCCCCGGTTTCTATGTTTTTCAGAGCACTAGTCTCTGGATATCTACTGGCATATTCTACAACAGTGAGAATATACATATGACCTCGTTCACTAGGTGGTGATAATGCTCCTATCAAATCAACTGCTATCCGTTGAAACGGTGTTGCATGTCACCCAAAACTGATTTCATGACTTTACCGTTTGGAAAGGTGCTTTGATATACGTAATATGATCTACAGTACCGTTGTGCATCTGATAATACTACAGGCCAGTGAAATGGCTTCAAGATCTTGTCTACAGATTCCTAGTATCCTAAATGATCCGAAAGCAAACTCTCATGCCCGAGTGTCATCACATTATCAGGATATGGTTTTTGAATCACTAGCTGTTTTATCAACGAACCACTGCTATGTTTTGCAGACTGAAAATCAGTTATACAAAGCAGTGTTATGGAATATAATAAGTAGACACAACGATATTTCGATGATGGTGTGCGGATCGTACGGCTTAGTGCGACCGTCCCGTCTAGCATGTGTCAAGTGAATTTCAACAAGATAAAACTATAATAAATGACGAATATGCTACATAATAATGGCCGGCTCGGTATGAGTGACACGGGTGTAATCATTTGAACAGTAGTACAGTCAAGTTGCAAAAGCCACACAAACACTACTCAAAGCTTTATCAAATGTGTGGACTCAACCAGGAACACAAGCACTACTCAAATCTTTATCAAGTGTGTGGACTCAACCAGGAACACAAGCACTACTCAAATCTTTATCAAGTGTGTGGACTAAACCAGGAACTCATTGATTACATCTACTTTGTTAGGAGGTAAACTGATGTGCAAATGAAACTGACGATAGTTATTGAAGGTGACAGTTAATTAATGTAGAATTAATAAACAAATGGTAATGGTATATGAGAACTGCTTGACACGCGCTTACATACTTGATTTCTTAATCCATTTCTTAATCCGTTCCTTCATTAATGGAAAAATAGTAAAGTCAAGCAGGCAAAGCCACATACAAGACGCAACAAACGTATTTTCACGCATTTGGAAACAGAGACGCCGCCTGATCAGGGTCTGCTATGTTTGCTTATGAAATTATAACAGACATGACACTACAATTTCTAAAATACCAAAGTACATATACTATTATAAAAACAATCAACTTGGAATTGTCACTACACTCTGATTTAAATCTTACATTGGCAATGCCAATTTGGGTCATAATGACTCTATGGATTCGGGTTTTGAAATTTGCACGACCTGCTGATGTGTTCTCTTCTTAGAAGTAATATTGCACATTACCGGTCTTTATTATTCAGCATTATATTTTCATAAAATGTGAATCATTGATACTTCCTGTTGCGAGCTACTATCTGATTACAGTGCAACAACTTGAAATAACTGTTTGGGCACTATCTGATGGTAAATATTAAACACTCACCAACAACAGCTTAAACACATTTCTAGACTTATTTCATTACCTATTATTGTTAATGATGTCACGTACACTTTTAATTATTGTAACATATCTAGTCTTCTTGTTGTTCGGACTCATTTCTATTTTGAGGTCAAAGTTTCTCCAACATGTAAAGATGATTCTCTGCTCTGGATCTGGCATGAGTATTTGGCTTCTTTTATTCAGAGCAGTTACGGTTTTTCATTTGCCTTGGAATTTTTTGGAGATGTCATCCCCTTCATCGCTTGGATCATGTGACCAGTGAGGGGTCAAGACATCCCGTGTGGTCATGGTGTGGGTCATTTCAGATATGATATTTTTTCGAGTGGGTCATACTTACAGCATGACTGACTAAGGATAGCTAATACTTGGTATGACCCACACCATTACTCACTTTGGATGGATAATATCTGGTATGACCCATTCCATTAACCACTTGGAATAAATCATATATGACATGGCCCTCATCATTACCCACTCTAAAATTATATCTGACATGGCCCACCACATAACCCAATTGCGATTGATAATATTTGTATCGCCCACAACGTGACCCACTCGGGATATATCATATCTGGTATGACCAAAACCATGACCTACTTCAAATAGAAAGTATCAGACATTACCTTCACCATTACCGACTCGGGATAGATAATATCTGACATGACCCATATCATGACCACTTGAGATAGCTCTTTTTTTTGTATGGCCCACACCATGACCCACTCTAGACAGATCATATGTGACATGACACACAGCATGACCCACTTGAGATAGCTCATATTTGGTATGACCCACATCATTACCCACTTTGGATATATTATATCATGTATGACCCATTCCTTTTAACCACCTGGAATAGAACATATATAACATGACCCTCATCATGACTCACACGGAAACGATAATATCTAACATGACCCACAGCATGACCCACTTGAGAAACATCATATTTTGTATGACCCACACCGTGGCCCACATTGGATAGATCAAATCTGGTATGATTCACTACATGACCCACTTAGAATAGATCAATTCTGACATGACCCTTACCATGACCCACTAGACATAGATCATATCTAACATGACACACACTATGATCCACTTGCGATAGCTCATATCTGACATGAGCCACATCAGCACCTATTTGGGAAATTTCATATTTGGTCTGACCAACACCATGAGCCACATGGGATAGATCATATCTGGTATGACCCAATCCATGACCCACTTAGAATAGATCATAATTATCAGACAGGGTCCCCAACATGACCCACTCCAGATAGATCATATCTGACATGACTCAAAGCATGTTACCCACTTGGGATAGCTAATATTTGAAATGACCTACACCATTACCCACTTTGTATAGAGATACTATCTAGTATTACATATTTCATTACCCACTCGGAATAGATCATTTATGACCTGACCCTGATCATGACCCAAAACAAATATATCTGACATGACCCAGAGCATGACCCATTTTGGATAGTTCATATCTGGTATGACCCAAACTATTACCTACTTGGAATAGATCATATCGGATTTGACCCTCACCATGACCCACTGGATTTAAATCATATTTGACATGACCAATATCATGACCCACATGGGATAGCTCATATTTGGTATGACCAACTTCATGACCAACATGGGATAGACAATATCTGGTATGACACCCATACCATTACTCACTTTGGATATATAATATCTGGTATGACCCATTCCATTAACCACTTGGAATAGATCATATATGACATGACCTTCACCATGACCCACTCTAAAATGATATTTGACATTGCCCACTGCATAACCATATTGGGATTGCTAATATTTGGTATCACCCACAACATGACCCACTTGGGATAGGTCATATCCAACCTGACCCTCGCATTTACCCTATAGAGATGGATAATATCTCACATTACCCACACCATTACCAATTGGGAAAGATCATAATTTGTATGGTCAAAACTATGACCAAAATGGGATAGATCATATCTGGTATGACACACTCCATGACCCACTTGGAATAGATCAGTTCTGACCTAACCCTCACCCTGACCTACTCCATGACACGACCCTAACCATGGCCTACACCAGATATATCTTATTTGGTACGATTCATACCATGATACACTTAGGATTACTCATCTTTGGCATGACCAACACCAGCACCCACTTTGCATAGATCATATATGACCTGACATTCACCATGACCCAATAGAGAAAGATCATATCTGACATGACCATACCGTGACCCAATTGAGATAGATCATATCTAGTAATATCCACTCCATGACCCACTTGGAATTAATCATACATGACATGGAAAGCGCTACATGATCTGTAATATAACCATTTTTAATATTTCAGAATGAGTGCCGAGCGAGACATATGTGAAGACGTGTCTGAGGAGGAGGATGAGGATTTTGTAGAACAAGGCATTTATAGCAGAACAAGTAAAACTGGTGCAAGAACCGTTGAAAAAATGTCAGAAGAAACTTGAGGAACTGACAACACAGAACATGCTTCTGGAAAAGAATATGAAAGGAAATGCAATGAAAATGGGGATTATACAAAGGGAGAATACAAATTTAAGAATGAACATGACAAAAGTAGCAACAGAATGTGCAACCAAAATTGTCAACACATACTCTATGACAGTGCAACAAATGTTGCTTAATAACCGGGGAATATATTGGGGACTCCTCACAGCTTTTCCACCCAGAGACTACTGTGTCTGAGGCTATGGTTACTGGGACCACCATCAGTGACAGTATACTAGCAACCGTGATGCCTAGCACTTCAGAGCTGCACCACATGAGACTCATGTGTCTATGGAGAACTTACTTTTCCCTCATATACTACTGCTACAGGTGTGGAAACAAACCTAAACACATCCACCAGCCAGTCTCAAACATCCACCAGTAAGTTTATAATTTTGTCCAATGTACGACATATAAATGAATGTCTTCGATATGCAATGTAGAAAGATCCACACACACCATAATTATACTCGTATACCGTTTTGCTAAGTCCAGCCTCATTTATTTAGTCAGTAAATGATATAGCACGCAACCGGGAAAACTGAAATAGGGTCATATTATATCCATCATTACATTATTTAAAAGTCAAAACTTGTCATTGTACTTCAGGCTATGGGCAATATAGGTATAAAAAGTTGACATATACACTACACCACATGACTCACACCATGACCCATTTGCTGATGGTTATGAGCGAGTCTGCAATTTTCCCCTTTTTGCATTTTAACTTTTGCTTTCGAGGGATCACCTACTTTCAGGATATATTATGCAATACTTCCCATTCCTTGTCACAACATATTGAGGGTTTGGTGCAAAACTATTCTAACTCCTTCACTTTGCACCAAACCCTCGATATGTCAATACAATTTTGCTTTTACTATCAGAGAAAATACGCTTAAGCAAGGATATAGATACCATAAACTAAGAAAAACTTTCTTTAAATTTAACTATCGAAATATCTCGCTTATTGGCAAGTACCAATGTAATCTCAAGGCGCTTCTGCGACACGGTATTTCACATCCTGAATTTTATGGTAATGTGATTTACAAACTTCGTAAAATTATTGGACATACCCATTTGCTCACTTTGTTCATCAAATATGTTAAAAAAATCATTAAAAGGGATATGATCCTGTAGTACTACAACATACTGCATGTTTGGTCGTCAACCCTTTTACAATTGGCAATCACGCTGACCTCTTTGCATGTACGCCGACAAAAAAGGTTTAGTACTCTATGAAGACGATCTCTTAAATCCTGAAACGGAAGGAGAACGTCTGTACTATTTCGTTTTTGTCGTACCTTTTATTACTTTTCTTCAGTTACTCTGTTTGCAGCTGAATCATTGAGTACACTAGCGATAGGTGGATACAGTTTGTCCACTTAAATGTTTTCGTTATACATGTACTTTACCACTGTATTTGCCATCGCGGTTGTTGTAGATTAGTCGGAGAGGGGATATGTTTATTTACACTGTTTGTCTTTTAGGGTGGGGATGGAATAAGTGTGAGGTTGGGCGCCCATAAACCGGTTTAACACCCAGTGAATTTTGTCACTGACCGTTCCAATGCGGTACTTCAATCTTCCCCCTATTGTATGTTTGTTTTGTCTTTGTGCGTCTCTTGATGTTTTTATAGTTATGTACATTTGCTGTTTCCTTGTGTTGCTGTTCGGGCGACTGTTTGTTCTGTATGTGGTGTTTCCTGCATGACTCATTTTTGTACTTTTATATAAGATACTTTCTGATAAACACTGTGATAAAAAGTAATCTTCTAAAATACATTCCGTTGCCAGTCGGTTGAACGATTATTTATGCGTAACAAAGTATTATGTTATCATCTTAATTTCGAGATATATGCATTGTTCCTAGATTTACTAGGACATACGACTAGACACCTCATTAACACTTTCCCTCCCACTGATTCCTGTTGACTTATCTGTAAAAGACTGTTTTGTAACCATCTTTATAAATAGAGCATTAGCTACTAGGGATCAAATGCTGTATTTATCACATAGGTTTCAACATCTTATACGTAATTGTAAACAATTCATTTTTTCTATGAAATGTTCCTTTTCAGTAGACTTAAAAGTAGTCTAGGAGAGAATGGATAAATAGCATGAGTAACAAGTAACGAATTCATAAAATCTCGTAAATAATGTAAATAAAACGCAAATAGTTCACACATTTCTTTACACTATGCAAACAAGATCATGAAAAAAACATAATCTTGTCTGCAATGTCTACTTATTGTATTGCCAAATGATATATACACACGTTCTTGTAGACAAAAGTAACTGTAAGTTGAAAGTTACTTACTACAATTGCACATTTCGCTGTTCTGCTGTTGTCGCATAATGTATACAGTAAAACCCCTCTAATACAACCCCCCCCCCCCAAGAAATGGTATGATTCTGGGTCTACGAGGCAGGTGGTAGCTTAATGCAGGAAAAATGAAGCTTTTGTGTTACTTTCGTCCTGCATTAAGGAACCACCTGCTTTTAAAAAACAATAACGTCTCCTCAATAAGTGATCGCTTTAGAAGGGTTTTACTGTAATAAGTTTTAGAATTATAACCTACATTCATTGAACATTGTTATCTCAACATTTAAACTAATCAACCCAGTAAATGCTAAATATTAAACCCTTAACCATTTCCCTCATATTGACGACTTTTGACGACTCTATAAAAGTCACTTTGTGAAACCATTGTGATAAATAGAGCATTTGCTCCTATAGGAGCAAATGCTCTATTTATCACAATTGTTTCAAACTACAAAATTCTAAAAAATTTCCTTTTCTCTAATTAATACTCCTTTTCGGTAGTTTAATTCAAAGAGGCTGTATCTGAAATTAGCCTATGAGGGAATGGGTTAAAACGCTGGACTATTCCATAGTTCGAACAGGTCAAGCTCATGGTGTATATTTAGGGATTATTCTAAACAAAGGTGTTACACAACAGACAGTGCAGAATCTGATGAGAGGGCTTCTCTAGGATCCCTCTAATCTTGGTCCACACTATTTGCAAAGGACATTAGTGACTCGTGTCCTGCACAGTAAGGGTTAAAATTGACTGGTAACTACTGACACCGAACAAATGATTTGTCTTAAATTGCTACAGGAGACTGAATGGCATAAAGGGATGAACCTCGTCTCCTGCAGGAACATCTTTGTCTTGGTCTGTACTATTTGCAAATACCAACGTACTCGTTTCCATCATTCAAAACGCTAAGATTTATTGCTGTATTACTAAATAACTAAAGCAGCTGTTATATCTACCTCGGACATAAATACTTTACTGGGATCATACAAAATGTACATGCGGATATTTTGCAAACAACACAAAAACATTCGAAGTTTGTTTATAACTCTAAACTCTTCTGAGATATGAATTAGAGTCAGACGGACAATACAAATTCTATGTCCTTACACCTTTGGCGGGTAGAATTAAGTGTTCAATGAATGGCGTGTCTATCTTACACGTAGTGTATATACTGTATTCATACCAGTGTCCTACCAAAAACGAGGAGCACAGACTGTTTGTGTATAATTTACGATTAATTCACCGGAATGGATAACCGAATATTATCCCTAGTTCTCAATTTGCCACTTGAAGCTGCGTAAATTAGATTAGAAGTTTTGCAGAGAATTCTAATATTTCAGAGTGAAAAGAACAACTTCAATTTACGTGAGGAAAAATTTAATCTGATCATTTGTAATCGACCGTCTAATGCTTCGAACCGATTTATATTCCTAGAGAAAAATAGCACTGATGTTGTATAACGGATCAAATTATAAAAGACATAAGCCTTTCCACAACAACGATATTATCGTTCAGAAAACAAAGCTCGTGTTCAATGCTTATTTTCATCTAGTCCTTTAACATTAGGGTCCAAATGCCAAAGAGTATCTGAACAAGAATTTCATTTTGAGGTACAGTTTACATTGCGGTATTTCGATTATAATGGTGTCAATGAGGCTTGTCACGACATCGTCTATCTCACGTAATTGGGACACAGACTAGTTCGAAGTTTCATCAGGATCCAAAGGCCTGGTTGCATTTTGGTAGACAAGCTGGTTATAGCTTGAACATTTTAAAGAAGCAGTTAATAAAAACGTTTGTGAACTTAATTTGCTTAGCAAGCTACAGATTAAACGTGTTTTAGATATTTGTAAAATGTATTTAGTGCACGTGCTGTGTTGAATACGGCGATGTAGTATTTTATAAAAAATAATTCACAGACTTAAAACAGACTTGATATTCGTCAATACAAAACAGCTGCATTGATCTCATGCAAAACTACAAGTGCTTACATTTGAGTTTCCGAATTGTTCATTTGTCTTTATTTCCAGTATAGTTGGGTTTTTATAAAAAGAGTAAATCTGAAATTACCGAACCTTTATCCCACTAATGGCGGCCTCAGTCGCATTTGCAAACAGCTCAGATCATTTTGAGACACTGATTACATCGATGTCTTATCATGGTCCAGGCTGTTTGGCACACTTGCTCAATAGTTTCTCCAGCGCTTGTGTCAGGACATTTTGTCAATGATTACTCAAAAACTTGTGCCATGCCACTTTATCAATACTTTTTCAAAGCTCGTGTCATGACACTGTCAATAGTTTCTCAAAGCTCGTGTTATGACTATTTATCAATACTTTCTCAAAGTTCGTGTCATGACACTAACAATAGTTTCTCAAAGCTTGTGGTATGCGACTGTTTGTCTTTTAGGGTGGCGATGGAATAAGTGGGCGCCGCTAAACCGGTTTAACCCCCAGTGACCCAGTGACTATTGTCACTGACCGTTTCAAGGCGGAACTTCCATCTTGCTTCCCCTATCATATAATTGACGACATGACAGCAATGTTCATAAATATGTCAATAAATCATTAAAAAGGGATATGATCCTATAGCACTACAACATACTGCATGTTTGGTTGTCATCCCCTTTACAGTTGGCAATCACACTGGTCTCTTTGCATGTACGCCGACAAGAAAAGATTAGTGCTCTATGGAAGCGACCTCTTAAATCCGGAAACGTAAGGAGGACGTTAGATATCTGTACTATTTCGGTTTTGTCGTACCCTTTATTACATTTCTACAGTTACTCTGTTTGTTCCTCAATCATTGAGTACACTAGCGATAGATGGATACAGTTTGTTTCACTTACATTTGTTCCGTTTTACAAGCACTTTACCACTGCATTTGCCATCGCGGTTGTTGTAGATTAGTCGGAGAGGGGTTACCTTTATTTACACTGTTTGTCTTTTAGGGTGGGATGGAATAAGTGTGAGGTTGGGCGCCCAAAAACCGGTTTAACCCCCCAGTGACTTTTGTCACTGAATAGTGTTGTACTTTTAATTACTGCTCATGTATAGCCTCAATACAAACTAGTCTGCAGTTTTTTCTTTTTGCATTGCTGCTTTTGCTTTCGAATGAACTCCTACTTTCACAAATCCAACCTGCTTATAACGAGTGTTACTGTACATTGATTTTTCCCGTACTATATAGCGCCCTTGGATATGCAGTAGAACCTGTCTTAAGCGGCCATCAAAAAGAGGTCTAAATTTAGGTCTGCAAGTAACCTAATGCACGTCGAAAGTAATGCAGAAAGCTCCTGTAGCAGCGTTCTACATTACTTTTGTCCTGCATTTAGCAACCACTTGCTTTTTTAAGACTCGTATTTTTTAATAAATGAATGACCGCTTAAGAAAGATTCTACTGTACACTAAAGCATATTGTAAAGCACTACACAGCAGCCGCTGTCTCCTTTGCCAATGTCACGCTACTGTTTTATCTAAATAAACAGCAAGTGAAATTATAGCCTATCACTGGTAGAACGCAGCGATTGCTTGTTATAACTGAAACTGTATAATTATCTATCATTTTCGCGACATCCATTGCACGGAAAACGTTGTCACATCCCTTCAAGCAAATTGTTCCTTAAAAAGCCAGTCTAGTAAGAAAAATCAGCGTATTTTGTTGGATTTTCACGTCGGCACTGGCTACGGCTTAGTTGGAATGTATCAAAAGTTATATTATTTGAAAAGAACAAGGTCCCAGCTTCAGGTACGTACCAAACATTAGTGGTTATTCCATCTTGGCAGCCCAAAACCGGGCGTTATTTAGAATCGGTCGGGAAATTTGCGAATGGGTAGTTCCCCTTGTATATAATATTACACTTAATCGACCCAATCAATTTTTTGACTTTTTTAGACCATCTAGACCCACGAAATGGCCCCCTGTCACTTATTATATACCTGTTTTAATAAAAGAACACAAAAGGAAATAAATATCCTAACTCCTTTTATTCAGATCTATTGCGTTACAAAAAAGACGCGTATCCGGTACGTCACGGAAATATACGGCTATTGCCGAGCGAAAGTAGTCCCACTTTTCGACGTCAAAATACGGATCTTGTATTGCACGCCTGTGCGATACGGAAAAATTATCCAAGAGTTTTATTGCACGATCGAATACAATCGTATTTTACTGCAGAAACTGACAGGTATATAATACACCTAGTATTTCATAGGAAACACATGTTACTTTTGGATGCCAAGATCCCCGGACTTTGGTAGTCTGTAATTGCTGGGACAAAGGTCATAAAGGTCACAGAGTTTCGCATATATGTATATATTTCTCTTCAATACAGTAAACAACGTGTTTGAAAGTAATCTAATATAGCTCCTTTATATGCTTGGGGTTTATTTCATCCAAAATTGCAATAGTTTTCAACATATTTTATCTAATGTTAAACCCACAAGAGGTTGGCGAACACATGTGTATACCACTTAATTTTGTTTTATGAAGACACACTTTAGCTCTCTATGTCCCTTGTGTGTTTTAAATTGATTTTAATTTTGGGATCAAAATTGGCTTTTTACACGTTTTGAATATTTCAATCTATTGAGTCGTACGGTTTAGTGCGTGCACACATTGATCTTTATCTTTTTTAATGTATTGCCAACATAATTATATAAGAATTACTATGCTAGTAGTTTGGAAGTTCAGCTGTATTTTGGCGAGTTTGAAAAGTTGTTAAATGCGAGCCTTGGCGAGCATTTAACTACTTTTCTGACGAGCCAAAATACAGCTGAACTTCCAAACTATCTAGCATAGTAATTCTTTTATCATGCAACACCCAGAAAAATGGAGAAAATGAAGAAAAAGAAAGATTACTAAAGCAGTTTCGTCCCCTGAATGAAAATACATGTAAGTGCGATATATGTGACGTCATGAGGGCGTGCAGTGACGTCATCGACTTTTACAACATAAACATACTTGATTTAATCATTTTATCTGGACAAATAGTTGAGACAAAGGTGAGCAAATGTGTTAAATTTGATGTTTATGTTTAATTATGCCTTTTTCGCCCTTCTGTTTTCCTCCTATTGGCTGAACCAAACTTGCATCCCAGTGGGGTCAGTACACATGCACTATACCTTACAAAATACAGCCTCGACGTGGAAAATATTATGCTAGTAGGAAGTGACTGTATTTCGTGACGTTGCATGATAAAGGATTGAACACGGATGCTATTATACTGCATGTTTCAAACTTATTGGTCGTCAAATGTGTGTGGGTATTTAATGGAAACAATTCATGAATAATGCATTAGATTTAGTATACACTACATGACAACCTGAAGAACTAATAATACTACGTTTAAGTCGGTGCATTAAACTGTTTAAGCATGAGCCATATAATGAAAGTTATTCAACCGAATAAAGCTAACATATTTAATCGTGATTTTAAATGCGCAAAAGGCATAAGTTTTTGTTATAATAATTTCGTTATTGCTTCCAACGCAATCACTACTTTAGTTAGAAATTATGAAATGCAGTCATGGTGACAAGGGGGTGATCGAATCATCTGTCACTTTTTTTTCTAATTATGAACCATAGGCAAATAGTGATTATCGACGCAAATTGTTTGGATCTAGGTACGACGAAGAATATCTCTGCGTCGTATCTGGATCCTAACTGTGTCATACTCTGGTCATGCTTTATAAAGGAAAATGAAGAAACTCTCACTTTAAACCATGAAGCAGACGGCCATTGTATACGAGGGAATCTTTTTGAAGAGGCGAGGATTAAAATTTCTTGCAATTATTTGTAGAAAATAAACTCTCTATATCCTTTCATCCATGGACTTAGACACAGACTGATTATTCAGATTTAAGGATATATTCAAGGTCAAGCGTATGTTCATTCGACCTTTCCCTTGAGGCTTGTATTTCAGATGAGATGTGTTATTAGAATCCAAATCAGCTGTCAGCCAAATCAGTTGAAACCCGAATCATCCGAACTTATTATCTTGTCAGCTACGACGTAAATGCTATTGGTAATACTGTTAAACACTTCTTATACGGGTGTACATTCCAAAAGCATATTGACGACTAAAGATGTTCAGATGCGTGATCGTCGTGCGTTGTTATGCATGAGAAACAATGATACACGTCGCGTGAATTCCTATTACATTTCCTGGTATAGGCGACCTTAGTCTGGGACATGCGCAAGTGAGTTTAACAAGTCTACAGTTATGTCAATATTAAGTATTGAAAAGGCTTTTCGGTGGCTTATATCATATGCTGGGCACATTATTAGTTGAGGTTGTCTTGAGGCGTCGTTAATAACGCTTGAAGGTGTGAAAACGCGCATACTACTAGACAATTGTTTACTTCACGGCATTGTCTATTCATGCATTGTATTTAGCTCTATTGGCGACAATACATTTTGATTCCGAACATATCATGGCACCAAACAAGGTGGATCCTGCAGAAAGGTCGATGTACTCGACGGCTCATCAGGATCAAAACTGTTTACAAAGTTGATCACCGCTTTCTCATTGACAGAGACAAAGTTGAACTCAACGACATAAAACTTATTAATCTATCAGAGATATGCCTACGAGATGAACACGTTTAGCGAATGTAATACTTTGGTAGACGTTAAAGGCTGTATCATTTTATTATTTAAACAAAAATCGTGTATCAAGTAGTTTCGATCGAGGTTACTGCGGAGTCTAGCTAAATCGACAACGACCATTGCTTAAAATCGTGCATGGAGGCCGTCAAAAGTCGCCCCGTACTTCATTCGCGGTGTTGTTATATATTCTGATCATTCGCGGTCATTAATTTCGGTGTTAATAGTTTTGAAAATTGAATACCGCTTAAGCCGGTGCTGGGGGCGAGTCTGCAATTTCTCTTTTTACATTGCTGCTTTTGCTTAAGAAATATCTCCTACTTTCAAAGCTAAATTAGATTAAATTAAGCGTCATCTCTTCTTGCCAACTTCATCATTAGAAATAAATGCATGTTTTCATGCTGATTCGAGACTTTTTTCTGCGATCATGATGCATTAGCGAGTTGAAACCAGATTAATGGAATAATTAAAATACACAGAATTATTAAATCTTATATGGAAATATCTTATGTGGAAATGTGTTCATATTGTTTTATCTGCAGTATAATTCAATCCATCCATTATCCTTTGGAATATTTAGTGTATTAATACTAATTATACCCCCACAAACAGAGTTTGAGGGGAGTATACTGGAATCAGCCTGTCGGTTGGTCGGTCGTTGGACGTCGGTCGTTGGACGTCGGTCGTCGGTTGTTGGTCTGTCCGCAAAATCTTGTACTTTCAACTCCTCCTTCAGTTTCAATCCGATTCATTTGACATAAATGTTGCTCAAATGTAGTAGATATGCAAGACACAAATTTCAGGTCTCTGTGACCTTGACCTTGACATTTGGCCTTAAAATTGGTCTTGAAATTGGCAGGAAAAAGCTTGTACTTTGAACTCCTCCTTCACGTTCAACCTGATTCACTTGATACTTGGCATAAATGTTACTCATGAGAAGTAGATGTGCAAGACACAAATTTCAGGTCTCTGTGACATTGACCTTGACATTTGGCCTTGAAATTGGTCTTGAAATTGGCAGGCAAAAGCTTGTACTTTGAACTCCTCCTTCACGTTCAACCTGATTCACTTGATACTTGGCATAAATGTTACTCAGGAGTAGTATATGTGCAAGGCACAAATTTCAGGTCTCTGTGACCTTGACCTTTGGCCTTGAAATTGGTCTTGAAATTGGCAGGCAAAATTTTGTACTTTGAAAGTCTCCTTCACTTTCAACCTGATTCACTTGATACTTGGCATAAATGTTACTCAGGAGTAGTAGATGTGCAAGACACAAATTTCAAATCTCTGTCACCTTGACCTTTGGCCATGAAATTGGTCTTAAAATTGGCAGGCAAAATTCTGTACGGCAAACTCCTCCTTCACTTTCAACCTGATTCACTTGATACTTGGCATAAATGTTACTCAGGAGTAGAAAATGTGCAAGACACAAATGTCAGGTCTCTGTGACCTTGACCTTGACCTTTGTCCTTCAAATCGGTCTTGAAATTGGCAGGCAAAATCCTGTACTTTGAACTCCTCCTTCACTTTCAACCTGATTCACTTGGTACTTGTTTTGGCGTGTAATATGGGGAGTTGGTGTCGCAAACTCCTCCTTCAGTTTTAAAGTTACTGAATTTATATTTGGGATACGTATTAGTCACAAATAGCAGATGCGCAAGACACAATTTTCATGTGTTTACGGTTAGCCGTTGTAGATTTAACCCCCCTAAGCTTTGAATATTTTTGTCGTTTTTGCATGACACATGGGGATTTGGTGTCACACAACTCCTCCTTCATTTGGAAACTTATTAAATTGATACTTGCCATACATACTAAACACGAATAGTACATGTGCAAGACACAATTTTCCTGTTTTTAGCGTTAGCCATTACAGAATTTTCTCTATTTGAACTTTTGGTATTTTTGTTATTTGGTCCTGATACATGTTCAAATCTTGGATTTGCAATCAAGGCTGCCGTGTCATCATCTTTAGTGATAGTTCCAGTTATAGTATGACTTTTGAATAGCTACTTTTCTATAACGGCATACATGTATGAACAAATTGATAGCTGCCCATAACAAGAAACTTAGAAGCGAGTCTATACTTGTAAGTGCTACAGGAGCCGTCCGATTGAGAATACGTTTTATGAGGGAAGGGGTTATGCATACAATGACGATATTAAATGTTCGATATTAAATGTTCATATTTTCCTGTATTGTATTTTCCTTGTAGTACCATGTAACGGTATATACAAAAATGAATGGAATATTCATGCAGGAGGTACCTCACTGCAGTTCACAACAATCCAAGAAGCACGCGTAGAGTGCGCTCGCCCATTAGCCGAACAGTGTCACTACCTATACAATCAGGTTTGTTCCACATGAGACACGAAATGGTGACAATTGGTGTGAATTGAATTGAATTGCAGTTTTTGCAAATAATCTTAATAACCCATATTTAAGTGACCTTTTTTCAACTAGATATGCAAATTCCCTTCACAATCAAACGCAGTGGATAATTTAGAAGCACAATTTGAAGGACATTTCATGGTTATTGCAAACATCATTCACATCGTTAATGTAAATTATCTCCATCAATTTGCAGCTGTTCTCTTCATTTCTGAGTATGATTGCGAACAATTTCCATTTGTGAAGATTTAAACATTGAGCATTACGACAATAGTGATCGTAACATAAGAACCATGCTTGTATATTACAGAGCTCCAGCTTAGATGCGTAACTTGAAATATTTTCAAGTATACTTTCTTTATTTCTCCACCAAACCAATGTTGTGACTACTCTTTAGAATCGTCTTTTCTATGCCACAACATAGGGTTTGGTGGAGAACTGACGATTTTAGTATTTGAGTACGCACCTGTAGCCCTGTATAATTATTAGTTGTACTCATACATCGCGCGTATTAACTGACTGAATGGTTGTGATGTCATTTCAATACTGGAAGTGTTAACACTGGCATAAACTGTAGAATCAGATTTGTAACAGTATATATTGTCCATGGCAGGCTAAATGTCAAACTATTTATGACTTTGTGGTGTTGCGAGGTAACTACATGTTTGTACATACCAGTTGATAAACGTGCGTACCCATGTGTTTAACTGGACACTGTGCGCAAATGTTTTCCTGGTAACGTTTCCTTATTCAACGAGGTTTCTATCAGACAGCCGATTGTTACCAATTGGGATCTATAATAAAGTTACACACTTCCTTGTAAGAAAACAACGTTTATATAAAATAGGACGTGATACGAGACACACAAGGGTGCATGTTAAATAGAAACTACTATGTAAAGCATCATTATTGAAGCAACGTACGTGTATATTATAAGGAGTTCAAATCTACTAAGATACAAGTATAGACTCCGCAAAAAGCTACGAACAATCCATATGCATATAAATTGAACTTAACGTTATTATACACACTACATCGTTTAGTCGTTCTGTTATGAAACAACGCCATTTAAACATTGTAACTATTTAGCAGTACACGTATAATTGCATTTGTCAGAAACGGTAGTTAACCGTACTATCTCTTGTCATTTCAATTTATTAACACATTTTGATCTCGGCCGGTTTCAGAAAACGAACATTTGGCCCTATGCCAAGCATCCATGTTGTTTGGATTTTTTTGTTGCCTGTATCCGGTCTTATATCCCTTTCAATGTATTTGGGTCATATCGCGACGTCCAGCGAACTGCAATGACGTAGAATACCATATAGGTAGAACCACCGACCTACCGCTAGCCAGCTTGATAGCCTTTCCATTTGATCGTTTTTTAGTTATGAACGATATTTATTTATGCTATTTATTTAAACAGTTCAAGTAAGCATACTGTCGTGCTAGCATATATAGAGGATCTTAGATGAGTGTTCATTACAATTTGTTTTTATGAAACTCGTTTAGTACAATGAATATGACAAGAGCTTTAGCGAGTGTCATATTATTAGAGTAAACTCGTTCATAAAAACAATTTGTAATGAACACTCATGAATGATTATTTTTACAACATAAGCTTTAAAACGCAATAAAATGAATCAGACTATAGGTGATTGCTGTTTCGGCCATTGCTTATAAATAGCGTAGTAATACAACGGACAACGCACATTGAGCGCTACGATTGGCTAACGCTTAAATGAGCGCTACGATTGGCTAACGACTGCTAATTCACATACAAAATGCACTAGTGCATTTTAGCGATTTACGGCACTCTGTTACGGCACCCCACAAGGCAGATTATGTGATAAAATAGCAAGCCCTAACGTATCCTGCATGTATGCCGTGCAATCCTTAACGTTCACACTATATGTATAGGAGAGGAGTGCATGTATGCATT
This sequence comes from Azorinus chamasolen, assembly GCA_963576725.1. Taxonomy (NCBI): domain Eukaryota; kingdom Metazoa; phylum Mollusca; class Bivalvia; order Cardiida; family Solecurtidae; genus Azorinus; species Azorinus chamasolen. Next base: position 1,612,158 of record OY755247.1, on the reverse strand, counting down.
GTCACACTTAACGTACACGCTATACATGTATTTGTACGTGTGGATAGTGCAATTATGTATAGTGATCCCTAACGTAAACTCTACATGCATTATCACAACCCTAGTTTGACAGTAATATGTAAGTAATCAAAAATCAAAAACTCTGTAAAATGTTGTTCTTAGCACATGAGTATTCAGCACGACTCTTTCGTTGCTATCGTTGCAGCTGTGATTACTTATGCGCACAGTTTGGATCCAGAGGAAGATACCGAGTATATCTGCGTCTCATCAGGTTCAGCTCCAGGGAGATACCGCGTACATGTGTATCTAATCAGGATCAGATCCAGGGAGATGCCGCGTACATCTGCATCTCATCAGGATCAAATCGAGGGAGATGCCGAGTTCATCTGCATCTCATCAGGATCAGATCGAGAGAGATACTGAGTACATATTCCTCTAACCAGGATCAGATCCAAGGAGATGCCGAGTACATCTGTATCTAATCAGGCTCACATCCAGGGAGATCAGATCCAGAGAAATGCCGAGTACATCTATGTCGCATTAGGATCCAAATAATTAGTCGCTGTGGTAATACATTTTGAAAGAATAGGAGACAATTTAAAGTATTGTAGCAGAGGACCAATTTCCAGACGACACTAGTTGGCAGCAAACGAATTAATGTATTATTATACGAACGTTAGGTCACAACACCAGTCGCCTGTTCTGCTAAAGTCCAGATACTGTTTTATCTAAAGAAAATTATAGCCTGTCAGGTGTAGAAAGCATTGAGTGTCTGTTATGACTAGGGATGTATAATTATCTGTCATTGTCGTGATATTCGTGGTACGAAACGCCTCTGCATGGCTATTTCAGCTGATTCTTTCTTGGGGATATCTGCTGTCTTGACAGAATTATGCGCTTGGTGTTTTAACATGATGATCTTTCCATTTAGCAATATGGTTTCAGACAGGGTTTAGCACTTATTATCAATATAAAGATAACCTGAATAAAAACATGCAACTGTTGTTATATTGACTGGTCCTTCGGGGCCGTTAGTTTCGATGCTTTTAGTTATAAAACAATTAATACCGATTAGGCCGGTGCTAGGGATTTTGAGTGGTGTTGCAGCTTTAATAACTACTCATGAACGAACTCAACGAAACCGAGTCTGCAAGTCTCTCTTTTAACATTGCTAAATTTGCTTTCAAAGGATCTCCAACTTTCAGGATTTTAAACTCATTGGATATAGGACTACCGTCTGTAGTGCAATTTATGTCAGGAAAACACTATAATGTTAAACGTTAAGCCATGTCATACTGTGTGCGACCTTACTTATATTTGCAAACAGGTGAGATCAAGATGAGATGCCGAGCTTTAAAAAAGCCTTGTCAATCAACATCATATGCCAAGGATGACAAACAAAAGAGCAATAGATACTATTATTTCCATTGTGGTCCATAAGATATAGCATTGTATGACATAGGAAGTTATCACAATCAAAATGAGAATTTACTAACAAACATACATTGCCATCACAGAATTACTATCTATCACATGCTGGATAAAAATACAAGTACACATAATTAAAACTATACTGATCAGATAGATGTACAACATACATTAGATCATTGTGCCACATATGCTAATTGTTCCTAATAGTGCACTGTAAAGCACATATAATTACTATACTGTATTTACCATTACTCAACTGCTTTATAACTATATTTATAATTAGTAACACCGGTCAGTCAAATATAAGTTATTTTTTTATCGGATGTTTAACCATTTGTTCCATGAATATTCACGAAAGAAATAATGACACCATGAACATTGATTAGATAAATTTCTAAAATGGCATATTAACACGTGATTCTTTTGACTAAGCAGAAACCGGAGAATCAGATTTATATTATTATTAAGTAAATAGAGCAGAACCTGCTCAGACGGCTCCTATAGGAGCCGTCTTGTTTGTGTTTACTCGTGTCGCAAAGGTATAGAAAGGCGTATTTATGGAGTAAAGGGTTCGGTCAGAGATATGTGAGACTTCTTAGGCAAAACATAACCTAATAAGCGACAATGAAATACAAAACCATGTAAGAATCACGGATAATGATATACACAACCATGTAACAATCACGGACAATGAAATGCACACCATGTAACAGTCACGGATAATGATATACACAACCATGTACCAATCACGGACAATGAAATGCACAACCATGTAACAGTCGCGGACAATGAAATACACAACCATGTAACAGTCATGGACAGTGGAATACACAACCATGTAACAGTCATGGACAATGAAATACACAACCATGTAACAGTCACGGACAATGAAATACACAACCATGTAACAGTCACGGACAATGAAATACACAACCATGTAACAGTCATGGACAATGAAATGCTAACCTTGTAACAGTCACGGACAATGAAATACACAACCATGTAACAGTCATGGACAATGAAATACACAACCATATAACAGTCACGGACAATGAAATACACAACCATGTAAAAGTCACGGACAATGAAATGCACAACCATGTAACAGTCTCGGACAAAGTTCAATGGGCCTTAGATTTAACATCGCATTTTTTGGCATTCGGAATTTAAACTTAATGGCATGGTTTCAAATGAATTATTTCGTATTCCACGTTCTATGCTTTCATTAATTTCATCTTGTTATAATTCATGCAAGTGCATTTGCAACAGAGCTGAACTAATTTACTAGATTTATTAGAGCTGCATTATTCAGTTGAATGTAAGTAATAAATCGGATTTTGTTCAGTTGATATACTAAATACATTTAGCTTACGCACGCATTACGGTACATGAAGCGGACGAACACTAACAGAAATGGTTCAAATTGAATTGAAATAATTGAAGCTGTGCGCAAGCATTGATGCATCTTTATATTTTTAAAAAAAAGCAAACGTTTAAAACTGTTGTATACAATGCAAACTGCAAATAAACTGTGTGTAATAAAACTGAAAGCTAAAAGCTACAATTACACATACTTTAATTATTCGTTCCACTCCGAAAAGTGCACAGTGGAAAAGTGCAGTATAATAAGTAATAAAACCACACTGTCTCTAGTTATTTCAATTTGTTTATATTATTTTTCTCGAATATTGTCGAACGAAATGTTTGTTTTTGCACTACGTCGCTAGATGGTCTCGTTTGCTTATGTACGACCTATGTGCATTTACCTAGAACATAATTATACTTGCTAACACGTTGAGTAATTACACCTCTTAACATGTAAGAAAGATACCAATATATGTAAAGGAACTAGTACATATTTCATCATAACTCGTTGGCTTCCCATGTAGAATTGTGTGATAACCTATGCAAACTCTTTGGCCCAGAAGAGACGCCGTGTCATTCGGCGTCTGATCGGGATCTAAACTGTTTTACCGTGGCTATGTTAATGGTTACAAAAATGTAAAAAAAGAAAAATGTAGCAGACGACCAAATTTGCAGACGACAAGTTTGCAGCAAATAAATTCAATCCTTAACATATGACTTAATGAGCATTCGTTAATTTGATATTTATAACGGCCAATGAACAATGGAGTTTTTTTGCAATTTCAGACACTGTAAAATCGGATCCATATTATTCCATTGGCAAACAGAGTATACCCTGATCTGACGGCTCCTATAGAGTCACCTAATCTGAGTCACCTCTGTTGGCAAAACATATTTAACAAAATAACAAAGAGTGGATAATGTGTTACATGGCGATTGCACGATCTTATGGTTCCAATAAGAAATGTAGTTAACGTCAGTGCATGTGCAGATTAAATAACTAAACAGACACACTATGCATTATTGTGTCTACATAATTGATACGCATCCACTCCTACAGTCTGTGCTGATCCAGTGACACTGGTACATTTATCACATAACCTGCCGTGTTGGAGTGCCGAAATAGAGTGTTGTATATCTCAGAAGTGCACTAGTGCAAAATGAGCAGTTGAAATCCGGCTGTACAACGCTGTAAACCATGGCAAAAACAGCCGTCAGATATAGTCTGTTTCACTGTCTATGGCACTGTTTAAGGGTTATGTGATAAAAAGAATCTGACATTCGTGTTCATGAAACTGGTTTAGTATAGTGAATATTACACCCGCTAAATCTCGTGTCATAGTGTAACGGGCTCGATTTTCATTTGGAGCTTGTTCTTGAGTAGTTTGAGCTTTCTCCCTTTGGAGTTTTTGGTAAGAGTGGTTTCCCTTTTCTTACATACATGTAAAACTTTCCCGAGTATCGGTCACTTTGACTCAGGAATCCCATGGTGAATGTTCTTGTCCGTGTGACAGGAGGAATATGGGTTTGATTGTCGATAGTCTATTTTAGCTTGAAAGTTGTTGAGTTTTTGTTTTGTCGGAGAAGTCGTTTGCAATGAATGCCATCGTGTTTATGACATTGAATTTCGTGAGGTTCGCAAGGTTCGAGCTCCTGCTCTTCGTGATTTGTCCACGAGTACTTAAAATGGCAGCATTGGTTTTACCTACTTATCTGCATGTATGCTTTGCTGGTTTCTCATAAACTTTTGCAGATATAATATTGTCACAGTACTAGAAAGAAAGACGGGAGAGGAGAGACTTTTTGTTGTTGTGTGAAACACTTTGTCCTTAGCCAGTAAGTTGTGTCCTGCTGTAAATTGCACTGTAAACGCTCAAGTGTTGCATGTAATGAATATATATGCATTTTCATGCAGGAATCTTTATAACCTTCATGTGTATCGTTTAGCTTTTCATGTCAGCGTATTATTGTAAACCTGGTAATTAGGAGGCCACTAGATTCAGCGTTGCTAATAAGTGTATGTTTATATGTATATTACGTTAAATGTATGAATATAATATTCAGAACACACAGCTTATACACTGTATTTCATGTTTCAGAGTGTTTCCTGGATATACTTACATATTGATATAAAGTATCAACTGTCACCAGCTTCCGCACTTTTTACCTCATTTCCGCAAGAACCCAGGGACCCCAAGATTTGTATATAGACTATAGACTTTTATATACCTATACTCAATATATTACAAATGGCGCCCAACGTATAGATGCGGATGACACGAGTGTGGACCTTGGTGTGGACCTTTTGGAGTGTTTGGTGTTGACCGTGTTCATCGGTGGATGGTGACATTTTAATCCCTCTGGACTATAATAACCATTTCTCTCAGAGATGGATATGACATTTTAATGGGATGTGTTTTATAAATATTTCTTAGTGACACTGATAGGACATTTTAATTTTCGTGTTAATTGAGTGAATACGAGTATAATAGTGTATTCAGTGACTGGCAGTTGTTTATAGTGGCCTCAACAGATATTCAACAAACCGTGAGTACTAATGTATTGTTGTGTGAGCTGTGTTTTTGTAAGAGAAATTGTCAGCATCCCTCGCCTTTGCAGGTTTATTTCACTAATATTTAATCCTGACAGAATGCTGCTATTTTGGATCTAGAATTACTAAAGTGGACGCGTATGTGAAGTCTTGCACAGATTTCATACTCACTTTCAGTTTCTACTTTCAGTTTCGTTTATGTTAGTAAGCATGTTTTGCTGGTGTTGGATCTGATTCATCGCATCTGACTACTATAAAGTATTTTGGTGTGTTATAGCATTTCCAGATGGCTACATTGAATTTTCAGTGAGGTGTATTTCCTGTATTGTTTCTAGCCTGTTTGCAAATTGACCTTCATTCAAGGCGATCCTGTATTTTTATTGATTTTCAGGTGTTTGACTTTGTTCACCCTAGTCGGATACTATGCTTTCATTGGTTGACCCTTGTGACATCATTGGTTGACTTGACACGTGACTTACACCTTTGCCTTATTTAAAAATTATACAATGAAGAAAATAATCCAAAATAGGGAATTCATATTATACATAAATACTTGAATTGCTCTGATGATAATCTTTGAAAAAGGCCCTTTGTTGTCGAAATATTAGATAAGAGCAATTCAAGTATTTATGTAGAAATTGTAGTAAACTCCTTAGCTTAATCCATTATATTGTGATAGATTGATCGATAATTGATTGATTGAGTGGCAAAATGTCATAAGTTTGGTAAATTATTTTCAATTGGATCAAAAGCTGCATTTAAGTTGATTGGTTGATTTAAAATTTGCATATAAACTGCACGTTTAGCCTGTTTGAGGAACACACTTTAAAAAGGTGTCTGCTATATTCTTTCTTAAAGACTTTATACAGTATTACTGGGTACTGAATTAGCTAAAATGATTCAGTTGTTTCTTTTTCTTTCTCGCATCATGCTCGCTATTTATAATAAGTATTTGTGGAAAGAAATATTACTCAATCATATATTTCTGGTGTCATAAATATTACACTTAGAGCATACTCAGATTTTTGTTCCTTCTCTCTCAGAACTTGAACAGTCTGTTTGTCTGTCAGTCTGTTCTTTGTTTCTTTGCGGAATATTTATCCGTTTATCAGTCTGACAATTAGATGCACTTGTATAACTTCAGTAAACACATGCATACGATCTGACTTTGCCTGGAGGAAGACAGTAATTTGTTGTCCCTTATTAGTTGGTATATTTTCCTTTCTTTTTCATTTTATCTGTGTATTCGTTCATTCATTCATCTACCTGTCTATTCATCATTGCTACTAGTTAGTTTCATTTACAGGGATCTACTAAAATAATTTGTCATTTCGTCTTAGTTGAAAGACTTAGTTGAATTTGAGAGGCTAGTCAACCTTTATATTGTAATGGCCTGATTTATCATATTCTTGTGTCAGACTTTGAAAATATTTCAGTTTGAATACTAGTACTGAGCATATAAGTATTCTAGTTTGATTTAGACTGTGAAAACTTTGAAAATATTCTTTTGTCAGACTTTGAAAACTTTCATACAGAAAATATTTCAATTGGACTATATTTTCACAGTTAGACATTTAGTGGTTTAATTATTTACTTATATCATACACATTGAGTTCATTTTAATTCAGTTATATTACACTACACAAAGTTATATTACACTACACATTTAAAGTGATTTGAAATAGTTCATTTACTCTAGACTACACATATGCATATTTAATTGATTTAGACCACACATATGCACATTTAATTGATTTCGAAATAGAAATATATATAGTAGTTCACTGATTTTAGACTACACATGCATAATTAATTAATTAAGAATTTGAATATATACTATTAATAGTTATACACCACTGCTCATAAGAATTTGATGAGCTGTAATTTTGACCATAGGTTATTCCTTGCCTATCATATTATATATCTCATAACGATGAATGTGTGAGACAAAATAGAGGGGAAGAAGAGAGGAAACCTGAGAGATGTATAAAGATAGAGAATAGAGAGAGAGAGAATGAATAGGAGATAGAGAGTAAGTGAGTGTGTAGGATTTATTCCAAACTCGTGACATATGCACACTGGGTTGATGGTGGATCGTTTTTCATAGAAGTGCCGCATTTTATAGTTTAAATATTCGAGGTAAAGACCCTCTAAAGCCCCTCTTAAGCCCCTCTTAAGCGAGCACTTTGGGAACGTAGGATCCTGATGAGACGCCGAGTTACAACGGACGTTAACCCTTTCCCTGATGAATATTAATGTAGGAAATAATGACGTCATGCATATTAATAAGATTATTTTTATAATGGCATATGAACACAGGACAGGTTGCCTCAGACAGAAGCTGTGGAATCAGATCTATATTACACCATAAGCAAACAGAACAAACCCTGATCAGACGGCTCCTATAGGTGCCGGCCCGTCTGATATGGGTCTACTCTGTTTGCAGATGCGTCAAAATGCGCTTACATAAGAGAAAGGGTTAATCAGCGTTGCATATATTTAAATCAACGTTACGCTTTTTATACACCTATCAAGTCAAGAAAGGCATACATGTTAGAATATGCAAAATCAGCTTGAGATGTTGAGTACAAGTTAACCACTGTTCGTACAGTAATCTTAAACCTGCTGCAATACCATCTGTTAAAATTCTGATCGGCTAATATATCGATCGTTAAAACGTTTTCCAGGACTGTTGACCTAGTTTCAACCAACCTGGGCTCTGATGAGGCCCTAAAATACTCGGCGTCACATCGGATCCAATATCTTAACCCTTCGCTTGCTGAATTTTTAAATTCATTTCTCCTTCTTTACCCATGCCCTGTTGTATAATTACATATATCTTCACTGTGTACAAGTATTTCGCTGTGAAATCACTGATGTGGAGTGCGCTGGTTGCACAATCAATTTGTAAATAGTGCAGACCCTGATGAGACAGCTCCTGTAGGAGCTGTCTCATCTGGGTCTTCACTATTTACAGGTAGGTATATTGACGCGATTAGCAAGCGAAGGGTTAACCATTGACAGTCGGATTACGCAAAGGCAAAGGAATAATTAATGTGTTACAAAGAGAATCTTAACCCTCTGCTCCATGAATATTCATGTAAGAAATAGTGGCATCATGAATATTTGCTGAGTTTTTATATTGTTATCCGGACTTAAACTGTATAATCAGATCTACATTATTTCAGAAGCAAACAGATCAGACTCTGATCGGACGGTTCCCATAGGAGCTGTCTAATACTGTATATACTGTTTCCAATGTAAAGGGTTAAAACTTGATATGTACCCATGCCAATACAGCAACTTTGTTCCATTCCTTGTTCTACTGGTTTCTTCGTAGTTACAATAATAGTTCTTACAATATTTGACATACGAAGTGTTAAATGTATTGTCAGCTGTAGGATGGTAGGAATGTTAAAACAGGTACATCTTGAAATGTTCGATGGTAAGTAGCACTGTAAACGTTAGATGTCAGGCATATATATTGTTTCTAGTACAACAAGGGGCTGTTCCTTTTTTGTATTGGCAATGGTTTATGCCCTTTAACCCTTTACTCCATAAATACGCATTTCTGTGCCTTTGCAAACAGAGTAGACACATATCAGACGGCTCCTGTAGTATGTTCAGGGTATGCTCTGTTTGCTTATGATATGATATAAATATGATTTTACAGTTTCTGCCATAGCCAAAAGTTCCCGTGTCCGTCTGGTGTTATAACAATTAATCTAATTAATATTCATGATGTCATTATTTTTAAACGAATATTCAAAGAGTAAAGGGTTAGATGTGTATAAATATCAATAGCAAATGCCACACATAACTTTCAACCCGAGGTTGTCGAAAAACTATTCCCCAGACAAAACACACATGGCGACTTGTTTTTTAATTAATTTCATTCTCATGAATCGCGTTGCCCAAGGTAGTCCAATGCGGTGATACACGTTTTTGCCAATTGATTCATGGAAAATGTGTTTAAATGTTTTTGGAAAAATGTTACTATTTCATTTAGATTAACCTCTTTCAGCTAGAAAATGGAGATTTCTTTCAATATCGACCATGTTCCTTACTCTAGCAGCACAAATGAATTGAGCTGACCAAGGTCACTGACCAAGGTCAAGGCAAACTTGGTTGAGAAGTCACCATAAGCTTCAAAACAGATATGGTTTGTTCCTTCTGTGTGGACTGACCCTTCCCGATGTGAAATCTTCCTACAGAGCTGCCTGATCTGGATCTTCTCTGTTTGAAAAGGCGTTAAAATGCGTATTTATAAAGGGTTAATAAAAACAATACCATACGCATATACAAATGCAGTGAAACCTCATTATACCGACATTCGTTACAATGGCACCCTCGTTATACCGGCAGTATGCCTTGAAATAAAAATACCGTTACGTCTTTGAAACAACCACTGCATATACGTATATGTACAATACCAATAAGACAGGTTATCGCTTAATGCAGAAGGGAGTTTTTTTGCGTTCTGTATTAAGCGTTCACCTGTTGATACTAGTTCAAAAATGGCCATATGGTTTATTTCATATTTAAACTCGTTATAACGGCAACCTCGTTATACCAGCAACGTGTCTGGAAACAAACACCTCCGTTGTAACGAGGGTTCACCGTATTCAATGGAATGCTCCAGGGACTGATTTGTGAAAGAAATTTAAAAATATGCCATTGCCACATAAAAAGAAAATATGATTAAGGTACTATGTTCTTTACTTTAAATCGGCATCCTATCGGGATCAAAACGATGCGACACTGTGGTGGAATTCTTGAAACGAAATACAAATTAAATAACTGTTGCAAACTGGTGAGGCGATACTAACAATAATTGACTCAGCAGGCCAAATGTTAATGAAGAGCAATAAAACCGGACAGCACGCTTAACAATAAGTCAAATCCGGATAGCATGCTGTAGCAATAAGTCAAAAGAGTAGAGAAGACGGGGTAGCTGCTTAATTAAAAAAAAATGAAAACCATTGTGAATGGTATAAAGAAGAAGTGATGTATGCGATAAATGATGTGCGGTAATGTTTAATGAGTGGTTATTGAGGTAAGGATACTATTATGACATGACGTGACATGACGACAAATTACAAGATATAATTATAAAACTGAACATATAATTGGACATGGCATGACATGATATAGCATAATGTGATGATCAATCAGTGAATCATTATACAATAAACATAGTATATGTAGAATTGTAACGTTTAAAGAGGAGGTCCCTACAATGATCGCATATTTTCAATAATATCATAAAACTTGGTATTTGTTATGCTCTATCATTATTATGAAGGTTCCCAATTTAAACTTATATCGAAAAATGCTCATGTGATACAAATAAACCGATTTCATCAATAACTGGTAATTTTTGTTCTACAACACAATATTATCGACCTTTTCCGTAAATTCTTCCGCGTTTTGCCGATGATCACCCGATCTCTCCATTGTTTACGTAATAGCTTTCGCGGAAGTGGTCGGAGAATCGCGAATAGGGCGAACATATACGAAACTAAAACTCAACCCGAATAAAACTGAAACATCGGGGAGTAAAACCGGGATCAGCGATATCAAACACTTGGATGTTTTGTCATTATAAACGGTAATTGGATGGGGCTTTTTGTGATATACTACTTTTCAGCATATAAATCAATGAGTTTTGTATATTTTAAGTGTATATGAAACGCGTCAAATGTAGGGACATCCCCTTTAACCCGTTACCCTATAAAAACGCCTTTCTACGCCTTTGCAAAGACAGTATTTCCAGACCAGACAGATTCACTAGGAGCCGTCTGACCAGGATCTGCTCTGTTTGCATTAAAACGTCTACAAACACAGTCTTTCATCAAGATCCACGTTATCAAAAGTGGTTAAAATTGCACTGGATCCAAATTTGAGTAGACTTTCTCACAGCGGAGTAAGACAATTTAATATAAATATTGTTATAATCATATGAGTATGTACGTATATACGGCTGAAGTGACTTGGGTAATTGATTGTAATGACCCTTATATACGTATGCAATACTATGCTTGAGGACTCATATATAATTTATACGATAAACAGAAGATGAATAGTTCAAACTATCAGGCTACAACAACAGTCGTCTACTCTGCCAATGTCAAACACTGCTTTGTCTGGGGAGGAGGCTTTGTTGATTTATAGCATGTCAGGCGCAGAAAACAGGGACTGTCTGTTATGACTGGGACTGTATAATTATCCATCGTTGTCGTGACATTCATGACAAAAACTGCCACTTCACACATATTCAAACTGAGGGAATTCTATAAGATAGATGCGCTTAATAATGCGTCTTGATCGTAGACATGTTCGCTGCCCAAAGCAAATATGTGATCATATACGCAAACAGCCTGGTTAAAAATGAACTCGGCGTCTCATCAGGATCCCAACTGTTTTATACCGTGGTAATGTTTCTTAACACACATTGTTAGAGAAGTATAACATGTATTTGTAGCAGACAATACAGTTTGAGGACGATATTACGTTGCAGCGTAAGGGTTAAACTAAGCACAATGTGTTCTGTTTGGTTCTGTTCGGTTGTTAAATAAATCGGCAGTGTGTTTGTTGTACGTGCAAACGTTGTACTTGCGAGTGTTGTATCTGTGTGTGTTGTACTTGTAAGCATTGTACTTGCGGATGGTGTACTTGCAAGTATTGTACTTGCGAGTGCTGTACTTGTGTGTGTTGTACTTGCAAGTGGTGTACTTGCGAGTGCTGTACTTGTTTGTGTTGTACTTGCAAGCGTTGTACTTGCGAGCGGCTGTACGTGTGTGTGTGTTGTACTTGCGAGTGTTGTTCTTGTGTGTGTTGTACTTGTGTATGTTGTACTTGCAATCGTTGTACTTGCGAACCGTTGTACCTGTGTGTTGAACTTGCAAGCGTTGTACTTGCGAGTGTTGTACTTGCAAGCGTTGTACTTGTGAGTGCTGTATTTGCAAGCGTTGTACTTGCGAGTGCTGTACCTGCAGTTGTTGTATTTGACACTTAACATTTCCTATACATATCCTGATGTAGTAAATACGTTTGACATAGCATGCTCTTGCGAAGTGTATGGAGATCTATTGTTGCAAGAACAAAATGCTATTTCTGATAGGGAGATGTCTCTCTCATGACAACAGCTGAATGACTTTTAGAACTTAACCCTTCTTGTGCAAAGCGCAATCTGACTGCCATTTGCAAACAGTTCAGGGAATCAGAGACTGAATAGACATTCTATTGTTCAACATAAGAACGTTTAGCGAGAGACAGCCAAATACTAGAACAGGGCAAACATGTGTGATGTCTATGTAATGCCACCGCGCATTATTTAAGAATCAACCTGATGTGAACAAGGACCGTATGACATGTTATCAACTCTGCGCAGGCAATCGCCAAAAGTATCATTTTATTTGTATCACCTAGAACAATTCCAGCTGAATGTAACGATGGCAAATGGTTCACTATAATGGAAATCGGAGAAAACTAGTTAGTATGTTGTTTGTTGCAAATATGGCAAATGAAACTGGCCTGAATCCAAACTAACCACCCACCAATCAGTCTGACCGAAAGCCCAGCTGATGTAAAACATGGCAAATGATGCATGTCTGCCTTCAAACAAATCACTTAGTAATCATTTGCCCGTAAATATCGGCTTCAAAAATAGAAATTATTGTCTTACACTGTGCATAAAGCAATGTCTGTACAATAAAACAGGTAGTGAGCATACATTTGAGAAAATTATGAGCAAGATCAGGGATCTAACATTCAACCATAGCAAAATGCAGATGTTACGTGCCGTGACTCCAAAACATCCGCACAAATATCTTAGAAAAATATTACACATTAAAGCATACACGCATCAGTAGATCCAGGCCATGTCACCGTAATTCGTTAACATCCCAAAAGTCAATACAGTGCTCCCTCCCTACAACGGCCCTCTGAATAACGACCCCCTCCTTACAACAACACATGTCACTGTTTCCGAAACAACAAGGCTCCAGAAACAAGCTTTTTATATCGTATTTTCTTTATGCCTCAATCAAACCCTATATTGTGACCACTCTTTAGAATCGTCACAAAGTGACGATTCTAAAGAGTGGTCACAACATAGGGTTTGATTGAGGCATGACGGTTTTAGTTCTCGAAATACACCTTATCTGGGGATCTGCATACAAGCTAATTATGTTTGATTTTCCCTCCCTATAACAACTCCCTCTGAACAACACATACAATCTTCGTATCCCAAAGTGTGTCGTTGTAGAGAGGGAGCACTGTATTTCTAATTCAATTTGCCATAAAATAACAAAACCTAATTTTACATTAAAAATAATACACCCAATGTTCTCAAATTCGATATTGCAATAGCCAATATGTCAACGTTTACATGCATAAACATATGATTCCTGACAATTTTGTAAGCAGCGATCTCAGCAGTCAATGTATGTCGTATATTCAAAGTGTTCAAGTTCAACACTTGATTTGGACAATTGAAATAACCATGCCATGTTTTGTTTTGAGTGAACACTATCAATCCTGAATGTATAGGTTGGACTAGCCAAACAATACTTGTCTACAGAAAGACAAACTTATTTTGGAACAAAACATTACCTACTCTAATGTAAACAAAACGAAGCGACTAGAGCGCTTCTTTATTTCTAAAGGTCTTAGCGAGCCTTTTTTCAATATAGTTATCTTGGTGCAGTGGATATGTATCTTGGCTTGCATTTGACGGGTTTTGAGTTCGATTCTGACCTGTGACCAATATTTGTTTTTGAATTAAAATGCTGTCCGTTCAAAACAACAATAGATATTAACAATAACATATAATAAATAATAATACAATATTAACATATAAATGAAAAAGAATAGAAAGAAGATTACAACTAGCAAATCAATTTGTTGTTTTTTTAAAAAAGGGAACCTGCATAGCCTGAGATTAGAACCCACGACCCCCTGTTTACAAGACCAGGAACATATCCATTAGACCAAAACCCAGTACATAAAGTTTGGCCACTTACTTATTATGTTGTCTTGTCTTGTACTGTTGTGCTGTTATATAAACAAACAAAAAACAAGTCTCAATATAGCGTGGTTTATTGTCCTGTTTTATTAACCTGTCAACATTTAAATAATTATACGCTTGCTGAACACGCCATAAATAGCTTCGGTTGATATCGATTGTTTCCGCTAACAATATATATAGTCCAACAAGATTCACCTGACGTTGACCTTTATGCAAGAATAAATTAAAGTGAGCTGACGCAGTATATATCAATACTCGCCAGTACCTTGTACATAATAAAATGCACGGGAGACACGATATAATCCATCTGAAGCTCATTTTATCAATACAATTGTCAATGGTGAATGGTAAAGTAAACCTTCTCTATAACGGCCACTAAATAACATCACGTATTTTGTGTTAAAGGCAGGTGGCTGCTTAAAGCAAGGTGAAAGTAAAACAGAACGCTCCTATATGAGCGTTCTGTTTTACTTTCACCTTGCTTTAAGCAACCACCTGCCCTAAATACCAACTAATTAACACAATTTATTGACCGTTATATAGAGGATATACTGTATTTTAATGTGGTAAATCTGGATATACCAAGTGTACTCATGTATAAATAATTCAGGGAAACAACCGAAGATATATGTAGATGCCAAGCGTAGTGTGAAATTATGATAATAGAGGTCAGCAACGTCAGGTGAGTCTTGTTGGACTATATCTTGATCAGAGTACTACTGAAATGGGTTCACACTGTCTGCAAATCACCATGGATGCATATCCCGGCTAGAAACGGTTAAACCCTACCTTATCTGTTTCTCATGCTTTATCTTTCCAGGGCATTTTGCGGCGATACATTATACATATGTTGGCAGGACAATTCAATAAAATGTATTTATAATAAACTCTGCTTAGCCTTGAGTTTTGCCCTTGTGTCTGCATAGAAGTGTTTCGGTGATATTTGTTTGATACACTGATGTCATAAAACCAAATGATTTAACCCTTTACATGTTGAATATGCATACCAGAAATAATGACACTGTGTATATGTATTTGCTGATCTTTTATTGAATATACAACTGAAAGACATTTGTCACAAGTTGTGAGCAATTACATAATGTGTTATTTCCAGTCAGGTCATGATTAGTATCTGAATGAAGTCATGACCACCCAATCATCATCATCATCATCATCATCATCATCATCATCATCATCATCATCATCATCATCATTCATCGCAAAACTGAACCTTATTCGAATTTTAACAACAAACTGAAACTATTAACAAAAGAAATGACTAAGGTTTTCATTCCTAAAAGTATATCATTATATTTATAGTTGCTAAAACTAGTTGGCATATTGTATTATTCAATTAAAAGCAAATAAAAGAGCTTAGACGTAATATTCATTTAATCATAGGCACACATTATCAGCATTCCATAGGTGCTTGTATATGACAAGTTCTATGAAAAATGAAAACTCTTCAATATCTTTTAGGCAGGTGTCCTAAAAACATGTTAAAAGCATGTACATTATATCTTTCTATGTGCTGATAAGATTGTGATATTTTACATTGACTGCGAAACAAAATCTATAATTATACAAAGCACTCGATAATGCAGATGTTGGCGTACGCGATAATTATGTGGGAGGAAACCGAGTACCCGAAGAAAACCCACGAGACTGGACCGGGGATTATTGTTCCGATTCCTGTACTGCATGGGGTCCCGAATTTATAAAAAAAACTTTGAAATGAAATCTGTGCTCAATACTCAATACGTATTGAAACGCCCGTTCTAAAAATGAATATTTCTATTAAAATTTATTCAGCAGTTAGCTATTAACAGTAAATGTTCGAAAGGACACAAACAAAAACACCGCCCAAATGAGACTGTCTCTAATTATTTCAAATCATTGTTTGCGTTTGTTCTCGACTACTTTCGGACATGGCAATTGGCACTGACCGTTCCAAGGCGATACGTCCATCTCCCCTAGTGTTTGTTTGTTATGTCTTTGTGCGTCTCTTAGTGTCTTTTGATATGCGTGTACATTTACAGTTGTTACTTTTGTCGTGTTGCTGTTTGGACGGCTGTATGTGTTTTTTCCTGATAAATCATGCATGTATTTTTACATTAATTTTGCAGCCAATAGTTGTGGCCTTTACTTTACAGATACCCGGTCAAGAATTACACTGTAGTTCTTAATTAAAACACTATTTATATGTCTAACAGCTGTTATCATAGACAACGAGTATAACATACTAGTAAGTTATTGCAAACTTGAAATATTTATGCAAAGGCGATGGTATACGCTTTTATGCGTCTCTTCAAACAGAATAGACCCAGATCAGACGACTCCTGTTTGTTTATGATATAATATAGATATGAATCTACAGTTTCTGCGATGTCCAAAGATTCATGTGTCCTTGTCCCATCACAACAATTAATCTGATTACTATTCATGAGTCCTATGTGGTTCTGGGGCGTGCCCGAGTGGCACAATAATTAGGACCACTGCTCACCCTTTGCACGATCGTAAGAGGTGACTAATTAGCGTTTAACGTAAACTGGGGTTTCTGTATCTCCGATTCCCCAGCAGTGTTAAGTGTCTGGTTCCATATCCCATATTTTTATCTCGATGTAAACGAGATGTGGATCCGGACACTTTTCTCCTGTCTATGCGCCATATCACCTATAACGAGTTGCGGTGCCATAAAGCCCAACACAATCATGATGTCATTATTTCACTTAAAAGGAAAGAATGAATTCATTCTTCAGTAAACAATAATACAGCAGCAGGGTTGCATATGTTCAATATAAACACTAAACTTCTTCGCCTAAGCCACACGTCATGAAAAGCATATATGGCGGATGATGAAAGAGCATCCAAGATATTTCCAGACGAATTCATCTCTTGCCGTGTTTCATTAACTTCACATTTGTTAAACAGGACACTTGAGGCTCGAATTTTGGCAGTGCCCACGCAGTAACAACACTATTAACATTTGTTCCCCGCTGCTTTTCTTCATTGCACCAATGATAGATCTAACAATACTTAAAAAGCATTGCACAATTGTAAATCAACCAAACACTTATTGGTATCATTATTCTGATGTGCAATTATGTGTGACAGGAAATCGATAATCTGCTACATTGCATCTTTGCACATATCCATGACTTTGCGTAGAATTTCTTTACGTATGTCTGTTTGTGTTTTACAAGTCTTCATGTAGTTTAAAACATGAGTAAATAACACTATATAAAAAGATAAATTGCAACACATAATTTGCACCCGATATTGTCCTAATATCTATACAGAGGTTTCTTAAAAGGCATTAAACATGGTCTTATCAAATCAAATGTTACACCTAGCAAGCATGGGGATTTGTGAGCTGTCGCTGCGATTTGAACTCCGAACCACCTGACTCCGTAGGGGAGTGGGGGGAGTAGGGGCAATATCACTGAGCTAATGAAGATCATTTAGTTTAATACAGGGCAAAGCTTATACAGACAACTCAAAAAATAGAACTTTATATATAACATATGCACTGCATTAAACATTCGCGAATAATTCAGAAAGCCTGAATTGCAACTTGGTTTGGCTTTTATTGGTCTAGTAAATGAAAGTAGCTATCCCCAAACTCATCAAGCAGTATATTTAGTAAACTAACACTTCATGTGCAATACAACACCTATTGTACGCATAGGATTGCAGGTTAACCTTTGATTCCACACGGCAGCTTTTGTGCATGGGAGGAATATACCTATGCTGGAATGACCTTCGCTGTTTTCATTAAGGATTCACAGACGTGACGCGGTCGTCTTGTCCGTGAACGTCAGCATGATATATGGATGTTCAAATAGGTCACAGATGCAGAAACAAATACATTTCAAGCAGGAAATAAATTTGAAAACGATACATGTACACGGAAGTGCAGAGCACACTAGAAGTAGAAATGAAATACTCGTTCACACATACACACACGACTTTCATAAAACTGTTGCTTGCCTGTGCTATATCGATATCATATTAACTGTGTCGTTAAAGTAGTTGGAATCACAAATGTGTTGCATGAAGGTACAACTATGAGTCATGCAGGAAACACCACATACAAAACAAACAGCCGACCGAACAACAACACAAGAAAACGTACATAACACTTTATACTTAAAAGGGATTCAGAAATACATTTACAGAAGTAGCGTGCATACTGACTGCCAAATTATTCACGGTCATTGGTTGGAGTAAATGTAGACTTTAAAATAACTTCTTTGTTCCCTAACCTATTCCATCACATTTGTAGAACCAGACTCTTTGAATAAGTCTACTAAAAGGAACATTTTTAAGACAGACAAACACTTTTTTTCTCACATAACTTCCCCTTTCCCACACCCTCAATTCAGAATACTCTGTAAGAAAGAAATGGAGGATCATTACGAGGCTATCTAGAGCTTATTTTTATTTTGGTGGGAGAAAAAACATGCAGCATTCGTTAATTCAAAGCCTCTACCGTCCTTGAATTTCTAACCCTCCGGTGAGATATTTCTATCCTTCGTGAATTAATGAATGTTGGATTTTATTACTTTCCGGCTCAGAACCTACATTACCTAAGCAGTAACACCACGTGTAATTGTAGTCAAGACACAAACATATGTGTACATGTGAGGTATATATGATAAAAGAACACCTTAGAACATGTATGACGTCATACGTCATATATGACATCAAACTTGGGAAACCAATTTTTACATGTTATTAAAACGGCGAAAACACACTACGTTTTGGTTATGTGGAAAAAGAACCTTATGCTCGTTGTTGTCTTATAACATCAAATGTTCCTAAACTCGCCAAGAAAATCGCTTAATAACACTTTCTTATGCTCGTTTAGGAGACTTGATCTTAAAAGACAACTCGCGACAAACCCTCTATAGAACTGTCTAGTTTTAAACCATTGTGATAAATAGAGCTGTCACTTCTATAGTTTTTCTCAATGGTTTCTAAAGGTGATTTTTATAGAGGCGTCAAAAGGCATCAATTTGAATGAATGCGATTATGGTAAGTTACCGGTTCCATTTTAGAAAACAAACATGTACATTGTTTAACAAGATACTATATCTAGTTATACTTCCATTTTAATGAGGTTGTTTCTTTATACCCCACAAACGATTTTTTTGGGTGGGGTATACATGTACTGGAGTCACCATGTCCGTCCGGTTGTCTGTCTGTCCGTCTGTCAGTCCGTTCGTCCGTCCATCCATCCGTCCTTCCGTCACGCTTGTCCGGATCATAACTTCCAAAGTAAAAAAGTTATTGACTTCAAACTTCATATATAGATAGATCACATTGACCGCAAGTGCAGTGCACAAGGTTTGTAACTCAGTCTTCAGTATTTTTTGGAGTTATTGCTATTTGTTATTTTTCAGTTTACCGGAGTTTTTTTTCTAAATCTTTACAGATATTGAAGTGATATGTGGTATGTGGCTTTATTATAATGAGTTACAGATCAAGTTTGAATTTCGTTACGCTTCATTGATTTTTCACGGAAATACAGTGATTTTACTTAGGAATTTTCCGGAAATTCAGGTTTTCCGGATTTTTTAAACCCTTGCAGATATTGATGTGATATTTGGTATGTAGCTTAGTTACAGATCAAGTTTGAATTTTGTTACACTCCATTGATTTTTAACGGAATCACACCATTTTGACTTAGAAATCTTTAGGAAATTTCAGGTTTTCCTGAGTTTTTTTCTAACCTGTAGCAGATATTGTAGTGATTTATTTCTATAACCCCCATCTCTGTGTCAAATGTGCTAGTGGGGGTATTCATCACCTTTAGTGGTAGTTCTAGTTTTTATCTCTTGTATGGCATTTAACTACATGTACTGGATTACAAGCCAGTTAAACGTAAGTCAATCTACAGTAACAGCCATGTAAGTTTACCAGTCTGCAATATACTCTTAATGATACTTAGAGAGGTCCCGATAATATGCGTAAATTCAAACATTTCAAGAATAACGCATGATTGCTTCCACTAAACCACTTGCTGTGACCACTCTTCTAAAGACTGGTCACAACATAGGGTTTGTGAAGAAATAATGATTTCATTACTTGAGTACGCAGATTTATCTGCTGTTCTGATGTTTTAAAATATACACACAAAACGGCAATGCTCTCTCTACACAAACATACTTCATAATATCTTAAAGATTATGTGTTCTTAGAATTGCAAATGATTTGCACAATTGGCATGGTATCCCTTTGGGGATCGGCATTTGCTTCGTCATGCAAACTAAGCTGCATTGGTCACTGTAATTTCAGAGATTGTCTCTTTTTAACTCTGAATGATTTGTTTCACTCCGGTGGCACCAGCAAGCCACTATATGCAATATCTTGTCATATATCTATTCTGGCAGAAAATAAACTAAACATATCTCGTCATTCATGTGTGCTTTCTGACTTATCTTGTGTCGCAACTACATGATACCAATTTTATACATCCATCAACTTTGCATTTCTAGCAACTTTCTAGCCTACTTTCTAACGCGATTGTCATATTACAACTGCGGTATTTCTGCGTACGAAATAGTCTCATCTGGTAGGCACTAAACGAAACAACAGAATTGGTTTATATCCATGCACTACCTCATATCTGCAGAATACAATTCTAGACGCTGCCTCGTATCGTATCTGTCGAACAAATCATAGGTCTTGTATCATCCCTTGCTCTATTTCATTATTATGCGCACCGCTGTCTGTATCTAATAGTATGTATATCGCTTGCAATGTAAGGCTTAAGTATCTGTCACACCTTACCGATAGCGTAAACGGACGTCAAATGGATAAAACGAATGCGGCAGAAAGTTATCCGGTGATGAAAGTCGTCCCAACTGCTGCTCGAGGCTCTCGTGATCGGTGTATGCAGCGCATAAAACGCCCGATGACCAAGCGATTATCGGACATGTACAGGAAGATTAACGGTCAATTAACGGACAACACTGAACAATTAACGGACAACGCCGGGTAAACCAAAGTGCAATGCATGAGAAACGTTTTCCAGAACACTTCCGATTGACCCGTTGCATGTCAAGTAGTATTTCGGCCGCGAATTGGGTCCACCGGACACCAACGGGAGCGAACCGGACAAGTCCAGGAGAAGGAACACACGACAAGGATAAGGAATGCAGGAGTTCCGAACAAATCGCATGCAAGTGCGTATGTACATGTACCGTACGTCCAGCGGGTGCATTTGTCCGGTAGAGTCCGTGTGTGCATGTTCAAAACTTTCCGTCGGATTAAATAGACCTTGCCAGACAAGGAGCGCACACGCCGAATGAGAAATGGACATGGAACGCATGCGAACGGAGACGAACGGATTAAAAATGTGACAGACGCTAGCAGTATGGAAAAGTGAAATTAAGCCCCATATTTCATGTCTGATTTGTTTCACGATTCTTTCTTTACCTAATATTGTCGTTTGATAAATATGTCGTCGATTTTCTTCAAAAACATTACCACTGTAACAAACAGCCTGGATCATGATGTTACGCCGATTAGCTCGGTGTCTCATCTGGATCCAAACTGTTTGCCTATGTATTCACAGATGAGACAATGGCAACGAAAGATTCCAAGCTTACTTAAACAATTCTGCGCTCCTCTTTCCAAATCCTATTAGCTTATACGGTAATTTTATACCAATATTAAACGTTTCTAAATAGCTGCAAGCATGCACGTGTACATAGTTATCCAAACCGGATATGGTTATGTAGTATTATGTAGCTCGTGTATTACCATAATGGACAAACAATTTACTAAACGGTAATAACGATCATTATTGTTCCAGTATATTAAGTTTGGTAGATGCTAACACTTTTCATTTTAGTGAGAGATATCGTGCAAAGAAGTTGGTGGTTGTTTTACGAAGATGTGCCAGTCTTATAAATGACACCGCCTTGCCGCAATATCCGTTCAACAGCATGCTTTTATTTAATAAAATAGGGGAAGGGGAACACACAATTCTATCTGTGAATTACAAAAAAACAGTTTTTTCCCACTAAGCGTATGTAATATAAAGTAAAACCAATCTATCCCCATATCATTTAAGGAAAAATTGCCCAGATATTACTTTATGACCAATCCGTTTTTCATGTGGAGGGGCACAGCAAATACAATATATGCTGGAGTGAGTCATTGACGGGTTCAGCAAACAGTGCCCTTTGATCTGGGTTGGGTCAGCAAACAGTGCCCTTTGATCTGGGTTGGATCAGCAAACAGTGCCCTTTGGTCTGGGTTTGATCAGCAAACAGTACCCTTTGATCTTGGATCAGCAAACAATGTCCTTTGGTCTGGGTTGGATCAGCAAACAGTGCCCTTTGGTCTGGGTTGGATCAGCAAACAGTCTCTTCCGGTCTGAGTTGGATCAGCAAACAGTCTCTTCCGGTCTGAGTTGTATCAACAAACAGTGTCCTTTGGTCTGGGTTGGATCAGCAAACAGTCTCTTCCGGTCTGGGTTGGATCAACAAACAATCTCTTCCGGTCTGATTCGTATCAGCAAACAGTCTCTTCCGGTCTGAGTTGTATCAGCAAACAGTGCCCTTTGGTCTGGGTTGGATCAGCAAGCAGTCTCTTCCGGTCTGAGATGTATCAGCAAACAGTGCCCTTTGGTCTGAGTTGTATCAGCAAACAGTCTCTTCCGGTCTGAGTTGTATCAGCAAACAGTGCCCTTTGGTCTGGGTTTGATCAGCAAACAGTACCCTTTGATCTGGGTTGGATCAGCAAACAGTACCCTTTGATCTTGGATCAGCAAACAATGTCATTTGGTCTGGGTTGGATCAGCAAACAGTCTCTTCCGGTCTGAGTTGTATCAGCAAACAGTGCCCTTGGTCTGGGTTGGATCAGCAAACAGTCTCTTCCGGTCTGAGTTGGATCAGCAAACAGTCTCTTCCGGTCTGAGTTGGATCAGCAAACAGTCTCTTCCGGTCTGAGTTGGATCAGCAAACAGTCTCTTCCGGTCTGAGTTGGATCAGCAAACAGTCTCTTCCGGTCAGGGTTGGATCAGCAAACAGTCTCTTCCGGTCTGGGTTGGATCAGCAAACAGTCTCTTCCGGTCTGAGTTGGATCAGCAAACAGTCTCTTCTGACCTGGGTCTTGACTGTTTGCCTGTCATTTTAACTCTTTGCACGCTAGCGGCGAAACTGTGATTACCCATGCAAA
The DNA here is from genome assembly GCA_963576725.1 of Azorinus chamasolen. Taxonomy (NCBI): domain Eukaryota; kingdom Metazoa; phylum Mollusca; class Bivalvia; order Cardiida; family Solecurtidae; genus Azorinus; species Azorinus chamasolen. The sequence goes on along the minus strand of OY755247.1, from coordinate 1,588,588 downwards.
CAGTTGGATCCAGATGAGACGCTGCATAAATGTTTGTCATCTTGACCATATTTTTGCAAAGAAATGAGAGAAAGTTTATTGTTGCAGACGGAAAATTACTTAGCGTGCATAGAGTTATCGATTAAAACATCATGTATTGTGTGGTTATTATTGATCGCCGCATGAGCGGCGATCACTAATGGAATGTTCAAAAGTATTTACCCATGTAGGAGGGGTAGCGACAAGTTTTACATAGTCTATTCTGCGTACATCGGTGAGATGAACCAAATGAATTGGCACATGAGAGCGTGGCAGAGAATAGTTTCTATCTGCATTATTGATGTAGTGAAATATGTGATGTAAAAACCTTCATACGATGTTTAAAAAGAAATTTATCAAACAAATGTACAATAATAACAATAATTATGACACTTTTTTCGTCGAAGTATCGACATTAAATGCCAAAAACAGTTTTGTAAACATAAATGAAGCCGGGTCAAAGTCGCAGAATTGAAGCCGGGTCAAAACTGTAGTCGTGCACCTGTTTGCGGTGCTCTCGTTCTAAATTATGCCCTTCAGAGATTTTGAAATATTACAGTTTTGTTTAATGACCATTGTTTATTGTCCAAAAATGTCGACAAAAGTAATACATACATCATGTTAATTCAAACAGACATGGTTATTATTCTACCGGAGGCTCTACATGGTCAAAATCGAATTACGTCGTCTCGGTTTCTATTTTTAGATAGGGCTAACGTCACTCGTTAATGGAACTGAACAGGCTATATTTAGGTCTATGACCAGCACCTTGTTATATTTAATGATTAAGCTTTCATAAGTTCAACAGTGATTCACCACGTCTTCAATTCAATACCTAGAATACGATTCATGCAATGACCAATCAGACAATTACATTTTAATAGTAATTTTCAGTAACATTAACCCATCAGTATTCAGCGTCCCTCAAAACGGGCATAGGCCAACAGTGTATACCAAGATCAGATGGCTCCTGAACCCACTGAGGTCAATGGCTTATTTCAGTATATATTTGGCTGACAAATGGCTTGTAACCAATGGATAGGTTCTGAAGACATATCTGATACAGAATTAATCGTGCTTTAATAGTATGGCAATAAATGGGCTAAGACTAATATCCATTATCTTCGAATAGTTTGCTTCTTAAATTGCTAGGTGATTGCTCACAACTATTGTTTGAAAATATACACACGAACGCATACACGCACGCCTACACACACGCATGCGCGCATACGTATACACACACCTAAACATAAAATACACAGATATAATTATTTGAATATGTAATTAAAATTGTGTGACTACTGCCGATATAACATAAGTGGCCATCTAACTGTAATAACTTGTATTTATTTTATATTGTAACAATGATTATGTTTAAATATTACTACCATTAAAAGTGCACGCATTCATTACAATATGGAATGCATTTACAGTCTGGTTGTGTCAAATACTAAATAAAATTATGTATCGTTTAATACAACTTTATGAAAGTACAGATATCAATTACATGATGTAAAGTTCGCAATGAGTTGCTTTTAATTTAAGTTAATTTAACACTTACTCTATAAATACGCCTTTTAGATCCTGTAGGGGCCGTCTGATCAGGGTCTGCTACGTTTGCTTAATGGAGATAGATCTGATTCTTTAAGTGTTTAATGGGGCTTAAACTTTTTCATATTCCATCATAGACATTAGTACACATTCATACATTATTGTTTACATGCATATTCATGGAGTAAATGGTTAGTGTACACTTGATATGTACAGTAAACCCTCATTATACCGGCATTCGTTACAATGGCACCCTCATTATACCGACATTATGCATTGAAACAAAATTAGCGTTACGTCTTTGAAACAACCACTGAATATATATGTACAATACCAATAAGACAGGTGATCGCTTAATGCAGAACACAAGAAGTGCAAAAAGCTCCCAAAGGGGGCTTTTTGCACTTCTTGCGATCTGCATTAAGCGTTCACCTGTTGGTACTAGTTTAAAACTGGCCATATGATTCCTTTCATATTTAAACTCGTTATAACGGCATCCTCCTTATACCAGCAAAATGTCTGGAAACAAACACATCCGTTGTAACGAGGGTCCACTGTAATATACACATGAAGCACTCCGTCGTTTCGGCATAATGTGATATTTTAACCATGCATTGGAACAACGTGAAGAGTAGTCAAAATAGCATGTTAGTTATACAGTAGAACCTGTTTAAGCGGTCATCAAAAAGTCTGACTATGGGCATGTAAGGCAGTCGGTTACTTTATGCAAGTCAAAAGTAATGCAGAAAGCTCCTATAGGAGCTTTCATAATTACGTTTGCTTTACATTAAGTAAACACTGGCTGATTAAGACTCCTATATTCAATAAGTAAGTAAATATTTTATTACAGTGACATGAATACATGTACAATAATGGAACATTTTCAAAATGACATGTAAGACACCCGGCCCACTGGGCCTCTAAAGTCATCTGCAATATAAGTACATATATATATATATATATATATATGGCATAGATGATAATTCCAGTCTATCATGAATTTAATGTCATTATGGCGGCTGATAGAGTTGATGAAAGCCGTTTATTTTGGATCACAAGTGCATTTATCAATATAATAAATGACATAATAGCGATTGAACATAACAAATACCGGTACTATGTTTATGCTATTATTATAAATATACGTTCCTTGTAGTCCCTATAATATCCGAAATTAGTTATTCGGTAGTCTGATAGTATATCTTCCAATACTTTTCAGAGAGGAATTGTGGTAAACTGATAGAGATAGGCGTCTCGATTTGAACCTTCTTCCCAATTATAGCAAGACTTAGTAACTTGATCAGAGGCTACAATTCTGAAAGTGCAGTATCCATATCTATTTAGAAGAGTATCTGTGTATAGATTTAATTTCGAGAATGATGAGACGCCTGCCGATGTAAACATTTCAAATGGATGCAGTTTCTTTACAAAACAAATACAAAAATACATGTATGATGCTGATTAGGTTAACATTATAAGGGTAAACAATGATACATCTGCTGCGCTTGTTTCCATTGCAGTCTCACACTCTATACACTGTAGGAAAGGTTTGCAAATACGAGAAACAAGGGTGACTTGGAGACAAATGTGAGGTTAGTACATCCGTAAACCCAGTGGTGGTTTTGCCACTGACCGTTTCAAGGCTGTGATCTCTTTGTCATCCTTACTTTTATGTTGTCTTGTGCCTTTTTGTCTTTGTATTTGTGTTGTTGGTGTTTGATATTTGTATCACTATATATGGGTGCGTGTGTGTGTATGTGTGTGGTTTATGTGTGTGTGTGTGTGTGTTTAGTGTGTGCGTGTATGTGTGTGATAGATAGATAGATAGATAGATAGATACGCCATGGAAATAAATAGCTACGACATGACTGTACAGTTTCTAAGAATACCAAAGCAAGGTTGTGTACATGTTTCATAATAAACGAAATCAACTTAGTAAGTAGATATTCATGATGTCACATGTCTTATAATATTATGAATATTCAACAGGGAAATGGCTAACACATTCTGCCCTGTAGTAATGGCTAACATATACTACCCTGTTGTACTGGCTAACACATACTACCTTGTAGTTGTCATACTAACGAAAATACATTACTGTATTTCGTAGGAAGCAGTTTTAATCCGATGGAAGAGGGACTATTGGCTTATCTGTGTTCTCTATGGCAATGTCTTGTAGGCGGATGTTTACTTTGTGTTCTGCATGGCGGGAATCGGATAACGGATCATGGCATATTAAGAGAATGCCTGAGTGACGGACTCTGGTTTATGACAACCGATATTCATGTGGCACTTTATATGGCATTACAAATGTGTTCGTATCTGTATAATATCTGGTAGATATTCATATTTCATAACACAAATCAAACAAAACAGTACTCTCTAGATATACATCCTCTCCAAAGGAAGGGCTACTTGATTATTTTATATAAGGTTCCCTTTGACCTATGAATAAAACGTAGAACAGTATTGTCGACATGGCCACAGACTATTGTTTGTACATAACAATAATTCAACGGAACATAATTCATTGTGGTGTCAGCTAAAGTGGCATTATCTCTGGAATATACAAACGTTGAGATAAGCGTTTGAACTGTACGTCAGTTTAATGCGTTTGTCCTTTTGGGCTTGTATTTGACTCTTAACCAGTGCAACAGATAAATGTGCGATCCCAGATACTAAAATTGTCATATCTCAACCAAACCCTATGTTTTTGAAAATGTTTTGATTGATGCATTTTATCTCGACATCTGCTGAAGGACAGGTCAGTGTTTTAGCTGGTTTAATGTGTTTAACATTTGAAGGGCTCCGATCTTGGTTGATTTATAGAAGGTACCGTCTAAGAATATGAAAAAGGTAGAGCATTATTGACATCATGGTCACAGAGTTATGGTTTGTACATAACAATACTTCAACAAAACGTAGTTCATTGTGATGTCAGCTAAAGCGAAATAAACTCTGTAATATACAAACAATGAGATAAGCGTTGGACCTGCTCGTCAACTTAATGCGTTTGTCCTTTCGGTGTTTGTACTTGACTCTAAAACCATTACCTCATAGGTTATTTGTAGACCCAACGTATTTGAATAAACCTACTGAAAAGGAGCTTTAAGTAGAGAATAAGAAATTTTAGAAGTTTATAGTTTGAAACCATTGTGATAAATAGAGCAGTTGCTCCTATAGGAGCAAATGCTCTATTTATCACAATGGTTTCACAAAGACACTTTTACAGAGTCGTCAAAAGTCGTCAATATTAGGGAATGGGTTAATGGTGCGATAAAATACCCATGACCATTACGCAACGAATTTAGTGAAGACGCACATTACCGACCGTACTGTTTTGCCAATATGTTTGCTTTGTGCTTGTGATAAAACAACGGAATAATTCGTGGAACATAGTTAGTTAGTTAGTTAGTTTTAACATATATGTAGCGTTAGAAATGTAATTACAGTAGAACATGTCTTAAGCGGCAATTTATTTACTGAATATGGGAGTTTTAAAAAGCAGGCGGTTACTTAATGCAGGGCAAACGTAATGCAGAAAGCTCCTACACTAATGTCAGACTAATATGGAATACATCTGCTGTATCATTGTTGCTTGCAATATGTACGCATTTTTATTAATTCATTATACATGTATACAGAAAGTACGAGGTCATTGTTAAGTCTAGGATAGGACGGATTTCCAATACTATTTGAAATATTCAATTCTTATTTACTTGAGCCCTTCAATGTACGCTCTACCTGCCTCGACACACATTTTACAATGATCTACCTACTTCCGTGAGGCTGTGTAGTACTCTGCATTAAGTATACGAGAACGGTTAATTAAGGGTCATATCTCATGTCGTTCAGTATAAAGTAAACAACCACTCTAAAGAAGTATAGTTCTGGATTTTTAAATCAGGCAGTAGCTTTATACAGGACAAAGGTGATACAGAAAGCCAATGTAAGAATTTTCTTATCACGATTGTCCTGCATTAAACCATTCGCCTTTTCATGCATTTGCAAACAAAGTAGACCAAGATCAGACGGCTCCTATAGGAACCGTCTGATCAGGGTATGCACTATTTGCTTTTGGTATGGTATAGATCTGATCCAGTAGCTTTTTTCAAAGCAAAAAGGTTTCCTTGAGAAGTTCACAATATAAAGAAATATTTCTTCCATGAAAAATGAACAGGGAGAGGGTTCAGCAACCACCTGTGTTTATAGTTTCTCAAGTTAATGAATCATGTGATCGTTTAGCCAAATTCTACGGTATAAACACACATTTGGAACAGGGCATTAACCGTTTAGAAATAATGGCATCATGTATACCAATTAATTTGTTTTCCTAATGGCACATGAGCACACGAAACGTTGTTCATGACAAACGGAGCAGATCAAGCTCAGACGATTCATTCAGGAGTATTCATGGAGTAAAGACTTAAAACTTACGCAATAGTCCTAAAATGGAATCGGTACTGTTTCTGAAACTACTGAAATAGGTCCTACTCACGTAGTTATCCAAACATATGTAGATTGAACGTATTACGTCATACATTACATACATAGTCATTTAGTGAATGTGATTTAATTAAACCTCAACCTGATTAATAATTATAGCCCTCTTTCTGAATATTCATTAAAAACAATATCAACATTTATCACTGAAACACATAATTGTCCTTAAGCACTACCTTTAAGGATCAAATTTATCTGGGTTTATAGTATTTGACTGTTTGCAGATGATTTATATACCCGGTCCCCTCATGTTAAGAGCTAATCTAATATAGACACACTATTTTAAAAATATAAAACAACTCGTGGAAGTAACTTAGGTTCTGTAACACGAAAAGAGAAAAATAGACAAGAAGCCGAGGACTATTCGACTAGAGATGGTGCACACATATATGTCCGTTAACTCTTTCGCTTTCAATGGAACTCGTTGTCTTACATGATCCAAACTGTTTGTTACCGTGGTAATACTTTGAAAGAAAATGAGAGAACATTAAACAAACAAAATTTGTAACAGATCGCAAATGTTTGCAAACGGCATTATTTGGCGTACATGTTAAATAAGTTCTCCTTCCAGTAAAAACAATGTTCCTGTCTTCTGTATATATAGATTAGATATCGGGGTTTATTTAGGTGCACATAATATGGCAAAACATTGCATAAACCATCTCATACGTAGTACATGACATATAGAGATAAATATATTGGAAACAAGGAGAGTACTTATTTTCCAAATTCAATATTAATTGGAGTGTTTAATAATTTGGAAAACAGTAAGTGATATATAGTTTCTGTAATTCACATTTATGTTAACACTTTCACTGCCAAATCTTGTGGTCTGTAAAATTTGTCGTCTGCTAAATGTTTCAATATTTTTTATTTAAGACATTATCAGGGCACTGAATACGTTGGATCCTGTTGAGACACCGATTACCTCAGGTATAGTTGTTGGTTATAAACGAAAGATTAACTTCCAAAAGATAAACAAGATATGTTTTTGTGAAACACTGTGTCCCCTTTTGTCCTTGACCTTAATAAGTCGAACTGAACTATTCGACTCTATATATTGCACACGCATGCCAAGTTTGAAGTATGTATGTACAATGGCGACAAAAGTATCGTCAACGTTAAAGTTTGGACCAAACCAACCAACCAACAGACAGACAGACAACAGAGTAAAAACAATACCCCACCCCCTTCTGATCTGTACTTTGACTCGAAATAACTGCATATTCTAATCACAACTCCAGGACATATTAATTTATAGATACATCATTATCTCGAACTTCAGGGGACCCTGCAAATTACTTCGATATAACAGAGGTTTGAATTATCTGATGTATAATATGGACGATTTCTCAAGTTCATTGATTAATGTAGGAGATTTTAGCATTGCTTTAAACTTGTATTAAGCTGTCACTTGTGTTTCTAGATATGCGTAGTTTTACATTTTGGAGCAATTCTGTATTGAACATTTCGAAAAAACCGAACTTTTAGTTCGAGTTATTCAAAAGTTCGAGTTATCCGAGGTTCCAATGTATATCGAATGTCTTCAAGTGTTTATTACAACGTATAAAACGGTCTACGAAATCAGACAAAAACGTGCTCTGGACATTTCAGTCTGATAATCCTTTCCCTGATGAATACTCGTGTAGGAAATACTGACGTCATGAATATTAATTTGATCATTTTGATAATGGCATATGAACACATGTAATTTTGGCTCAGGCAGAAGCTGTAGAATCAGATCTATATTACACAATAAACAAACAGAGCAGACACTGATCGGATGGCTCTTATCTGGGTCTACTCTGTTTGCAGATGCGTAAAAATGCGCTTACATAAGGGAAATGGTTAATATCTCCGAGTCTTGTTGAATTATTACCCATGCCCGCATTTTGTAGAGTTTAAATCACGCAGTTGTCTTTCAGAGTAACATGAGATAAATTGAATTTACGAGGCTTTAAATAAGAGTGTCCTTATATACATCATTAAACGGCAAGCACGGGGCATTTCTAGTTACATTGTCTTAAAGTTTATTCTCTTACGACACGTCATTTCAAATTTATATCAAACATGCATAGGACAGTTAATTTCCGCTAATATATATCCAGAGACAATTGATGATTGTACGCCATTGTCGCCCAAATGAGAGTTTAGATCATGGTATGTACATTGATTTCAATGTTGATTCTGGCTGAAATAAACGAAATAATGATAAAATGACTTGATCGTTTTATACCCCAGTGTTCAAATAGCTTGCATGTACTTATAATGCATTGATAAAACAATCGCTAATATGATTTTATACACATTGGAAACATATGCAGAAAATGTTTGAGTATCAAAGTCTTTTGAATATACCGTTGTCATTTGATTGAAAACAAATCGTAATAAGCAACCTTGTCATAATACATGGTTTCCATAGTGATTCAGAATCTGTTTGCAGAAAATTCGCTGTGCCGGATGCTGAAAATATTAATTACGTTTATGTACCTGCAGCCCCCAATAACAAATCGAACTTAAACGTCTACATTCCCTTCCTTTATACTACAATTAACGGGCATTTTTTGGACTCTTTGTCGAAGTAATTGTACAAAAAATACAAAGGACTATTACCTTTTGACATCATTCGCTAGATGTACCAGACTACTACCTGCACCATCTCAGAAGTATGAATGACACATCTAAAATAGTACTGCATTATTTTATTTCATTATTTTATTTTCTAGTAGTCTATGTTAAAGAGAAATTAGTATCAAGTGCCCCATTATGTAAAATTCGTAGTTTGATGAGATATGATTCAACATTTTAAGAATAGGCCTGATTTTGGACCTTGGGGGCAGTTGGTAGCTTACTGCGGGACGAAAGTTAAACATGAAACACCTGTCAGATCTTTTTGCATGATTGTCATCTTGTATTAACAAACAACTAGCTTTTTCCGACATATAATTGTATTCATAACGTGCTCGAGTGAACCGGTTCCACAGTGGTTGTTATTAACCCATTTACGCCCAGTGGATTCTTCCATATTTATATATTGGATTAGTCTATTTTTTATCCAAGGGATGCCTGGCCTAAATTTTCAATTTCGTCTTGTTTTATATTGTAATTACTATCAGAAAGCAGTGTAGACTCTGATAAGACGCCGCATTATGCGGCGTCTGATCAGAGTCTATACTGTTGGCCAACGTCCCATGTATGGGATCGTGGGCACAAATGGGTTAAATTGCTTACTTATTGTGACTGCTTCAAAATAATTTACTTCCGATTATTGTTCTTCATTTGCAAATTTATTGCCATATTGTGTAAATAAATATAAGATGAATGTACATGTAATAAAACTCATCATTTCAGATAACATAGACGATTCTACAAAGTGGTCACAACATAAGATTTGATGGAGAAATAAAGAAGTTATTCTTGAAACATTTGGATTTGCACATCTTATATGGACCTCTGGCTATAATTATTTCAAATTCAATGTCGGAATATAATATTTTTTACCGTTGTCACCTTGTATGTTCGAACATCAGAAGATTGTTTACAGACATGTCCATAGGCCAATATCGGGGTCCAAATTAAACGTCCATGTGTTAATCCAGCATGTCTAGAATAGGGATTTTGTAGAAAGTCGTGTTTATGGAGTAAAATATAAAGATCCATTCCAAATCAAATATGACCAATTTCAGGGACAAGGACTCTAGAAATGCAAGCGGAAAGAAAAGAAAATACTAGTCTGCTGGTTTTACTTCCTTTACATTTAATTTAACTCGAAAGGAAACGGGATCTAATTGCTTTGTGTAGGTATTCAAAATACATTGTCAAGGATTGACGTTGTCACATGAAATTTCACATTTCTCAATATTACAGTTAGTGCGTATATGTGATAACATAATTCTGTCCTTCGAGATGATGTGCTTTTGTATTAGATTAGGTTTACGGATTGTCGCGAAAAGAACGTTAAATCTGATTATTTGAAATTGTCAATAGCAATTTAGAATAGTTTCTGTTATTTGAAATATCAAAACTTTTACTACTAATCTGAAAAAATGACAATTGTTTCACAGCAAGGCACGGATATCATACAATCGGCTAGACAAAGGAGATGTTTAACCCTTTACTCCATGCATATTTTTGTAAGAAATGAAAATTAATTAGATTATAATAGTAAATGGATACTGGTATATTTGACCATGGAAGAAACTGCAGAGTAATATCTTTATTATATCATAAGCAAAACAGAACACACCCTGATCAGACTGCTCCTACAGGAGCCATCTGATCTGGATTTACTCTGTTTGTAAAGGCGAAATAAGGCGTATTTATGGAGGAAAGGGTTAAATACTGATTATTAATTTGCTCAATTCTTGATAATGTTCTTCATTTAATCCTTATCCAACTATTATCAAAGAAAGCAAAAGTAGCAATACCAAAAGAGAAGATTGCAGATTCAGTTTTATTAAGTCTTTTCATGAGTAGTATTTAAAGGTGCAACACTACTCATGCCCCCTAGCACAGGCTTACTTTTTTTTTATTGCCGTGTGCATGCTGGTAATGATTTTATATTTGGTCTGAAGTATAAGCATAGTGATCTGTACCGTATCTCCTCTTTTCAGATTTGTCCCACGGACACATTTTCTTCTCTAAATCTCAAGTTGTTTATCAAACAGGGTTTTCCCCTAACAGTGGTGTCGAGTAATTCGGTGGCTTATAAGGATCCAGTTTGCTTGCCCGTTTAATCTCAGATCGACCCATTGTAGTAAACCATTTTAAGCTCGTCTGTTTCGACGAAATCACGAGCTACTGTCGTAACTCCGGCGTTCGTCGTCGTCGTCCGAAATCTTAACATTGACCATAACTCGAAAAGTATAAGACGTATCAACATGAAACTTCATAGGTTAGTATATCTCAATGAGGGGGGGGGCTACATAAGACCCATAACTTTTGATCTCAAATGTTTTGAATTGTGGCCCTATAATTTATTATTTTTGACCATGACGATAGACGATCGTTTGCAACCGCTTGCGGTGCTCTTGTAGTGGTTTTCCGGCAAGTTCAGCGGAGAAAGAGTTAGTAAGGGGAAATATTATTGGCTGAAACCTTACAACGGGGAATTTTGAAATTGACTATTCCAGAATTCCAAAAAGGTCAAGCTTATGGTGAATATTAAGGGAAATACTAATGAAAAGTGTAACATTACAAAGAGTGCAGACCCTGATGAGAGGGCTCCTGTAGGACATCTGGGTATACACTGTTTGCAAATGGGATTAGTGAATTGTGTCCCGCACTGTAAGGGCTAACCACTGCCCAGAAATCAGATTAAATTATTTCCGAATATTACATCCATTAATCAAATTCAGTCTGCAATGTGCCGTGTTTATCTTAGAAACATATATTTAAAATATGAAATTACAGTTTATATAATGGATAGAATTTACAGTTTATGTAATGGCTAAAATTTCCTTTGTTCATATGCTATTATACTAACAACTTTAATTAACCCTTTCGCTGCCAATGCCGGATCTGTGATTACCTATGCAAACAGTTTGGATCCAGATGAGACGCCGAGTTACTCGTCGTCTCATCAGGATCCAAACTGTTTGTTACTGTTACTATGTTTTTGAAACAAAAATGAAGAAAATAAAAAATGAAATTTTGTAGCAGAAGACAGAACTTGGCAGCGAAAGGGTTAATATTCATGGTGTCATTGTTTACTTTGATGAATGTTCATGAAGCAAACGGGTGAATATCTTCCTATCAGCGCCAATACACGTGCACATTTTTTTTTATTTAAGCATCAATGCACGTGCGTCTTGTATTTTGGATTAAAGCATCAATACACTTGCACATTGTAATTCGGAATGAAGCAACAATGCACGTGCGCATTGTATTTTGGATAAACCATAAATACACATGCACATTGTATTTCGGATTGAATCTAACAAGTGTTTTATTTTGGCATCGATTATATATGTAGCCAATATTGTTGTGAACGCATTAATGGTGTGATAATGTCACAAGATCACGTGTTCATAGTGCGGTCAGATAACTAGGGTTGATTTAAATATATCAATTACCGGTGCTCTGTTATCTTTACACATATTTAGTGAGAGTTTAAATTAATGTGATTATTACATGTATATAGTTAACTGTGTAATTTTGCATTAATCCCCAATTTGATACGGTGTATTCGTCATGGACTATCCAATAGTGATTTAACGTTATTTCAATAAAGATTTTTCATCCTTCGCTTGCTATTCACGTCAATATACCTACCTGTAAATAGTGGAGACCCAGATGAGACAGCTCCTGCAGGAGCTGTCTCATCAGGGTCTGCACTATTCATTAGTTGATTGTGCAACCAGTGCACTCCACAGCAGTGATTGCACAGCGAAATACTTGTACACAGTGAAGATATATGTAATTATACAACAGGGCATGGGTAAAGAAGGAGAAATGTATTTTAAAATTCAGCAAGAGAAGGGTTAAAACCAGAGTGTGTTCCTATGAACAATATTCAGAAGTGCACTACAAACTAGATTTCCCTTCTATTAGTTTGCTATTAACAGCACATTTGATCCGAATAATCCGGATATGTTGATATATATACGAACATACTGGACATCCAGTGTCATAGTGAATTGTGGCAATTTATTTGATGCAAATTGCATAAGATATACTCGTATTTCCTGATAGTTTCGTATCTGGGCGTTTATATATTGACTTTAAACTAACTACATCTGGAACATGGATAAACTAAACCCGTTCGATGTTTAATATTAACGTAAGTAGAATGACATAATGCATATTTATTACCTGAAATTTTATAATGTAAAATTTTCAAAGAAATATATTTCATTGACAAAATCTGTAGAATCACATGATGTATATCGTGTCTAAAGCAGACCCTTACCTATAGGAACCGCCTGATCTTGGTCTACTTTGTTTGTTAATGCGTGAAAAACCGTTTATATGAAGGACATGATTAAAAGTCGATTATATTCATTCAGCTCTCAGATACCTTATTTTCTGCCAACTCTATATTAACCTTTAGCCAGATAGGACCAAATTTATCTTACGACTGTGAAACTTTTAGATGAAAGGATGCTTTATAATGTTTAAACGTAATTGATATCATACGCGTGTGCATTGTTCTGATATAAGCATTATGTAGACCATATGCGGAAGGACATGTATATCCAGAGCATAGATCACGGGTACAACACAGTCTCGCTAACATGACCAATCAGAAGAATTATATTTCTGAATTTGTAAAACAGGTGGTAGCTTAATGCAGGACTAAAGTTATGCAGAAAACTCCTGTAGTAGCCTATGCATTACTTTCGGCATCTATTAAGGTGCAAGTCCCTACAATAAACGCATATTTTCAATACCATCATATTAATATTATGGTATTTATTATGTTGATTCTGATGGAGAATTTCGCTGTGTACTTATATCAAAACGTCCCGGTGATACAAAGTAAACCGCTTTCGTCGAAACATATTTTGTGCTGTACAACAAAATATTATCGTACTATTTCGAACAGTTTCGAAACTTAACCACAACCCGAATAAATACTAAAACATATAATAAACACATGGCTGTCGGGATGATAGAGGATATTTTATCCAGTCACCAGGCTTCTCTAGTGACATAATAATGGGGGTGCAAATAAACTTAGGTTTATTAGGTTACTTCCGGTAGTAGAAGGTTTATTAGGTTAGTAGATAGGCGGAATGATTCTATAACCATGGAACTATTTTAATTTTCTGTAAATATGCATGAACATGTTGACGGAATAGATCTAACAGAAAAATTACCAATATAATTATTCAAATAAAAAAAGAGAAGAAAAAAAATGGCTATAGCTGGATTCGAACCCGCGCCTGATTCTACAAAAGCCAAATCTGATCACTCTTGAGACGTCGTGCTTACCGATTACGCCACTGAGGCCACATACTAAGGGACGTTGATTCATCAGTTTTATTAATTTAATGCATCGCTGGCAAAACGCGTTTTTGATAAAAATCAAGTCAGGGGGCAAATATTTACAGATAAATAGTAAATGTTTTCTTTTCACTCTCATAATAATTTGTTTGATAAGCTCTTACAGGGGCGGTGATTGACATAGACCTAAATATAGCCTGATCAGTTCCATCGATTTATGAGTGACGTTAGCCCTATCTGAAAATAGAAACCGAGTCGACGGAACTCGAATTTGACCAGACAGCTTCCGGGAGAATATTATCATGTCTGTTTGAATTACATATCGACTCTCGACTCAAATTATCTTATTTTTCAAATTCAACCACGTTTTCCCCTCTTGTAATGTAAGTATCGAAACTATTTTCCTCTGCGGTAGCTCATTATTTACGTCTCTAGAATGGAAATGAAAAGGGAGGTCCGTTGATCGAAAACCCGCATTTTCAATGCAAATTATTTCAATATTCGTATGTTTTATGAGTCTATGAAAAAAGATATAACTAAATTGACTGGATAAATAGAATAATAGGTTAGTGCCGTAGATGGGACGCCTTTATCCGACTCGGAGAGAAAACAGTTGAGGCTCGGCAAGCCTCGCCTCAATGTTTTCTCCCCTCGTCGGATAAAGGCGTCCCATCTACGGCACTAACCTATTATTCTCTATGTCACCCGAGAATTGGTATATCAACAAATGCGAATTCAATGGTTGCTAATATCCCCTTTCACTTCGATAGCCACGTCTTAATTATTTTATTATACCGAACTACTTTAGAGGTGCAATATTAGTTATATTTACAATTAAAATAAATAAATAATGAAACATATAAATGTAAGGTGATATATCCTGATATATTCACATGGAAGTTCATTCTGAGGGTGATATATCATCATATCACATTTTAGGTGTAGGGGAGTTTTGCATTGAAGGATATGTTGAGGTATAATAATGACGAATAACATGGGTTTTTTCCATATCAAACACTTAAATGGTTTAGATTATTCGGTGTTTATTCGATTGATTTTCTCGTGATATGTTTTATTCATTTTAAAACGCATTGCAGTAAAGACTAGTCACTTTAAGCAATCGTCGGCTTTCACAGACTCCTATGTTTGTTAATCAATCATCAATGAAGATCAATGAGTATGTAAACCAGTTGAATTAATCGTATCTGTTATATATTGCTTCATAAGGATGGCATTTGCCAGACATTAATTCAATTTCTCTTCTTACTACATCTATACTGGCCAGAATCTGATAATTTAATATATTCCTTAGACGTAGAATTGACTTGAATTAAATTTAATCTATCGATTGATGTTGTAGATGTAAATAAATGAAATTGTAGATTCTGAGGATTTCGGGTCCTTCTATTGAACTTACAGAGTTTGCAAATTAGTAAGTGTATAGAAATCCGTATATTTTATTCAGAACTGCTTAATCAGCGAGTGGCAGTATATCGTACCTAATTATGTACACTTTAGTAGATATACATTAGAATGAAAGACATCGGTTTCTCACGAAGTCCATACAGTACACGCAGAGGCCCAGATAAGATGCGTCAATTAAAACAATTTCAAGAATAATTCCTCTTTTTCTCCGCCAAACCCTCTGCTGTGACCATTCTTTAGAATCGTCTCTAAAAGACGATTCTAGAGAGTTGTCACAACACAGGGTTTGGTGGAGAAATAATTATTAAAATATTTGAGTACGCACCTTTATCTGTAGCACTGGCATATGTGATGCGCCGCTGTAGCACTGGTATATGTAATGCTCCGCTGAGGAATATATCAGTTCTACTTGGACATTACAATTATAAATAGGTCAGGTCGCAAAGATGGATGTCAATATACTTTAATTAACCCTAGCCTGCTGAGCAAATGTGTATCAGTAAAACGTTCATATACTTTAGTTGTCACAGGTGATATATCCCTTTCAAATTCACGGTCAATGTATCAGGCAGTTTGGGTCCTGATGAGACACCGAGTTACTCGGCGTCTCATCTGGATCAAAACTTTGCACAGCGGGCTAAATGTTAATGTGAACAATTGAAGACGAAACTATGTCAATGAGACAGATAGTGTTCGTATATTTATGTGCCAGTTATGGAATACATGTATGTCATTTGGCGGTTCCAATCCATGTGTCCATGTTACTAGATATAGGATCTAGCAAGCATCGAAAAGATGAAGCCAAGTTCCGACTATTTTTCTGCCACTTCTATTCGTCTAAATATCGAAAGTGAGCGAAGCAGTTATGTGATACAAATAATCTGGCACCCGTCATTTGAGATAAATTTTCGCAAAGGCTCGCTTTATAATTGTTTTTCTGGACTCGTTTAATAAAAGTTTATCTCATATGATACGTGGCATATCATATATATGTATATATACATGTCACATTTTTTCTATAGTATTTACTTACATTGCATTGTGTTTGTTTAAAGAGTGGTGCGTAAAACTATTTACCAGATATATATTTTGTCGCATTGGCAAACGGAGTAGACCTGGATTAGACGACTCCTGTAGGAGACATCTTATCTGAGTCTCTTCTGTTTGCTAATGGTAATAGATATAATATCGTTTTACATTTTCCGCAATGACTTAACCCTTCCCCTTATGTAAGCGTATTTTGACGCATCTGCAAACAGAGTTGACACAGATCAGACGGCTCCTGTAGGAGCCGTCTGATCAGGGTCTACTCTGTTTGCTTATGGTGTAATATAAATCTGATTCTACAGCTTCTGTCTAAGCCGAATTGTCCTGTGTTCATATGCCATGATAAAAAAATATTCTTATTAATATTCATGACGTCATTATTTCCTACATGAATATTCATCAGGGAAAGGGTTAAACACCCCGTGTTTAAAACACACTGTGTTCATTTGCAATTGTAATAATAAAGCTAATACATTTCCAGGCTAATACATTTCCAGGATGTCACTATTTCTTGTATAAATAATAATCTTGTAAATGGTTAAAGAGAGCAATAAACTCTAACACAAACCGCTCATATAAATAATTTACTGATTTAGTCAAATGAATGACAACGTCCAAACTTCAGTCGTTTCCATTACGTATAATGCAGTTTTAAACACCCACAAATCAGGCTGATCAAATAAGCGTTATACGCATTATGAGTTTTGTACCGATTCTGTTTGCATTAAAATGTTTTATAGGTACAGTCCATGTTCTATCAGCTTTATAATTATGATCAATGCCCGGTGTTTTAATTCTATGGCAGAGTATAATTTAACCGTTCGTTCCCGTATAAACGAATACAATCAGAAGTGTTTATATTCCAATACCTTATAATATTCATTTTTATTCTTTAAAATGGATATAAGCTGATAGTTGCCAAACACGGATCGTATGCCTTTGAAGGTTGATGTCTTGCTCTGGATGCATTTTCAGATTGATTTATCTCAACGCAAATACACATACACTTAGTTGTCATGTGGTCCTATGGTAAAATTCCGAGAGTAAAAAATCCTTCTATTTCAAACGCAGCAATGCGAAAAGAGAAAATTGCAGAAAATTGCAGAACAAGATATATTGAGTTGTTCATGAGCAATTATTAAAAGTGCAACACTACTTATGCCCCTAACACTGGTTTAAGCGGTATTCCATTTTTACTGCTAAACGCACTGAACTAATATTCTCCGAAATACCAGAAAATATAACAGCAGTGGGAAAAAAGCACGGAGCGACTCTTTGACCTTTTTCTGTTTAGTATTTAGGTAAGAAATAATTACTTCATGGATATTTTAGCTGCATTGTTGTGGTGGCATTTGTTGACAGGATTGTTTTGATAGAAAATGTCGAGTCGGGCCTATTATAACATTTAAGAAGCAAACAAAGTAGATTTTCATTACTGTTCCTATAGGATCCATCTGATCTTGGTCTACTCTGTTTGCAAACGCGTAAAACACGTTTATATGAGGGAAATGCTTAAACAATAAATGCATAGATAAATGGAATTAGTGCAATGTTTACTATACTGAAATTACTTTCGAATCTGATGAAAAGATGCGTACACTAATTCGTCACATAATCCGCCATGTGGGATTGCCAAAACAGAGTGCCGTAAATCGCGAAAATGCACTAGACTAAGTGCATTTTGAATGCAAATGAGCAGTTTGAATCAGTTGTACTACGCTGTAAACAATGACCGAAACAGCCAGGTGTAGCATATTTCACTATCTATGGCACCTTTTAAAGAGTTATGTGATAAAAAGATTCTTACATTCGTGTTCATTGCAAATTGCTTTAATGAAACTCGTTTACTATAATTAATATAAGGCTCGCTAAAGTCCGTGTAATATTATTATAGTAAACTCGTTTCATAAAAAAACAATTTGTAATGAACACTCACGTAACATCCTCCTTTTAAAATGAAAAATATCAATGTATTTGGCAGAGATGTCAGCTGTATCTGGCGATGTTAGATAGTTTGTATGTCGGTTAAATATTTCTAAACCAAATCGGGGGATAGCCGTGCTATGAAATATATCGGTCGCACACATTGGGGTTACATAAGCCGCGCTAGTGGATAATTAAAACAGCTATTTTCCTAATATAGCCTACGATATACGTCAGCAAATTTTCAAATAGAACACAGGTATGAAATAAATACTAAATATTCGTTTTACACGTGGATACTGAGTGACATGAAATAAAGGTAAAGCTCTTTCGTTCCTCTACAAGCATTTAGAGCAAAGATGAATGAAAAATAGATAGGTAAAAGTAAAGGTAATCGTGTGGTTTACAGTCTGGTATCCATATACCATAGACTTTCACTTGGTTTTAAGTCGGCCATTTGCATTCGGCACCCAATGCAGCCATGGCACATTGGCTTATTTCCTTCACAGTTATACATGTACACATTGGTGGCCCGATGGCAGGAATCGAACCGGGGACCCTTCGTCCCCAAATCCTACGTCATACCACTGGACCATCACTTCCACAAGATAGGTAGATATATAGGTATATAGATGGATGGGTAGTAGATAGATAGGTATACAGATGGCTAGGAAGCAGACAAACAGGCTCTTAAACAGACAACATTCGAAATTTATTTGCGTCCGACAAAATGGTGTCTACTGAAGAAGAGCGATCCTAGCACCGGGATAGTATAATTGTTATAAATGATCATTCATATGAGTTATTTTATGAAACGATTTGCAATTAGGCATAAACAGCACTAATTAGATAAAGCATACATTACTAATATGTACATGTTTGGGAAGATGTTGAGGATATTGTCAACCTGAGATAAATACTAATACTAATAGATATATTATTTTATTCAAGATAACGGAGAATATGCAAAATTAACTATTTATATATTAGATGTCGTTCTATGAGCCCTCTAATCTGTGTCTATTCTGTTCACAAAGGAGTACACACTTTCAACGTTGATGTGATAGACTGGAATAGCCAATCTCTGATCAACTATAGAATCCATCCAGTTGGTAGAAGGCGTAAACTTGCTATAGGATTGCGTCAAGGGGTCACACATAATGCAGTCTCTGATGGACACTGACTTTGCAGAGTGGAATAACCGACCAGTGTTTAACTAAAGGGTTCATTCAGTATGAAATGCTTAACCCTTTCGCTGCCAAACTCTGTCGTCTGCTAACTTTGTCGTCTGCTACAAATTTTCATTTTTCTTTATTTTCTTCATTTTTATTTCAAAAACATAGTAACAGTAACAAACAGTTTGGATCCTGATGAGACGCCGAGTTACTAGGCGTCTCATCTGGATCCAAACTGTTTGCATAGGTAATCACAGATCCGGCATTGGCAGCGAAAGGGTTAAACTTACTACATAATTTTAAAATGGAACGCCCTTACATGTATCTAGGTGTACGTTGTTTGCAAAGGACAGCACAATTGGCTATATGCATTGACCTATATGCATTAAAAAGCAAACAGTAAGCTTGCACGCATATGTGCATAACATACTCATTCTAACTCGTTTCATACATCGGTAACAAATTGAATTTTGTTATGCTACTGTGTTGCAATACATCATCTAATGCTTTGTGTTGTATAATTGTTCATAGTAATGCACTTGTAAGAACGAGTGAATTCAAAAAAGGAGGAATAAAGTTAATACGTTGAATATTTTGCAGTTTTAATATTGCTCTTGGCATGTTCTGTGACATTTTCAATCACCATATGTCTGCTATGTATTCATTTCATTCCCGTACAACTAATCCCCGGCTATCTGCAACTTGAGAGTTGCAACTGTCAACAGTTTTTATCCAAATTAGACTACGAATTGGGTGTCTCATCAGGAACCAAGCCTTTTGGCGCTCGAGTCAATCGTTTCCCAACAGCTTGATCGGATTGGAATTAGTCTAAACGGCATCAGACCCAAACTTCAGTAGACATTTGTTTTTACATCGGCATAAGGGTTACACAAGATAGCCTCCACACTTAAAGGTACAGTCCCTGCAATAGACACGTATATAAGAGTTACATAAAATAGTCTCCACACTTACAGCGACAGTCCCTACAGTAGACACGTATATAAGAGCTACATAAGATAGCCTCCACACTTAAAGTGAAAGTCCATACAGTAGACACGTATATAAGAGCTACATAAGATAGCCTCCACACTTAAAGTGAAAGTCCATACAGTAGACACGTATATAAGAGCTACATAAGATAGCCTCCACACTTAAAGTGAAAGTCCATACAGAAGACACGTATATAAGAGTTACATAAGATAGCCTCAACACTTAAAGTGAAAGTCCATAAGTAGACACGTATAATAGTATACATGAGTTACATAAGATATCATCCACACTTAAAGTGACAGTCCCTACAGTAGACACGTATTTTCAATAACATTATAGTTGAATTTTGAAAATGTAGTAGATGAAACATTTTGTAAAAATAAATTGCTCAGCAGATTAATGGTTAAAGATCTTTAAAACGCATTGCAAGTAGAGCTTATCACTTTAATTTACATATGGTAAAATGCATAAGTGTCAAACATGAACCCAGTGGAATTGAACAAATATTGTTTGGGGTTCGTCCAAACTTAACACAAAGCGTGGAGAATTGATATTGGGAAATTGGAAAATAATAGGATTTGTGCTGCACCCCATACAATAGAAAACCACAAGTACATATTTGAGTTCAATCGAAAACGCTTAACTGGAAGACATAACAGCTATGAAGCGAATATGATCTATACTCTACAATCGACTCTGCAAGTCCCAGTGTGATTTTATTATGCATGCCGCAGCTATATCTAGTGTGTGATGACTTTATTGCAATCTAGTGTGCAGCTACAAATATATTGGGTATATTTCGCATCTTTACACCTCTGAATTGCATGTGTTACTACCAGGTTTAACATTTCAAGGCTACATTCATACAACGAATTATGATGAATATTATGATGATGCATATAAAGGATACAGTATGAGAAATTCACTTGTAAGAACCGCGTTAAACTGTTTAAAAAACATCAGTAAATCAAGCACAATAAACTTGTGATTCTGTTATCCCTTTCGGCGCCAAATTTCAAATTGTCATCTGCAATCCAATTTTGTTAACTCATTCGTTAAAATAAGAAAAAAGATAAATGAATGCAGATTTCAAAGGAATAAAGCACATATATAGAAATAAAGTTTGAGACAAAAAGTGAAGTCCCCGACCAGACGCCGCCTTGAAAATGCGGCGTCTGATCCGGGACTGCACCTTTTGTCGTGGTGCATTTTTGCGACATTGGCGGTGAAAGGGTTAATGAGTAAATATTTTATAGGCATTGGTAAAACGTTCCACGTGCTTAGCTTTAGTGTAGCGAGTAGTTCTGGTTGATTTCCCCAGACTGATATATTCTGATAAATATTTTAAGGCACTGTTTGAAATATAGGAGTCATGCTACTCTTCAAGGCTGACTTACAGACAGATAAATGTTGAAATAATGCTAATGTGTTAATTTAAAACACATGCTTAGGATACCATTGAATTTAACCCTCTCTGTGCGGGGGACGAGTCACCGAGGTCCTTTGCAGAACCAGATGAGAGAGCATTCTCATCAATGTATGTACTGATTGTCATGTTACATTTTACTTTGACAAAAGATCCTTCATAGTCACGGTAAGGTTTACTTTAATAAATATTGAACAATTCTATTTCCGTACTCAGCGCTGAAAGGGTTATTGAAGATATATGAAGTTGTGTTGGCAACACGATTGATATGGTCATTGTTTTACACATACATTATTGATGTGGTCATTGTTTTACACATACAATATTGATGTGTTCATTGTTTTACACATACATTATTGATGTGTTCATTGTTTTACACATACAATATTGATGTGTTCATTGTTTTACACATACATTATTGATGTGGTCATTGTTTTACACATACAATATTGATGTGTTCATTGTTTTACACATACATTATTGATGTGGTCATTGTTTTAAACATACATTGTTTTACACACTATTGATATGGTCATTAATTTATACATACAATATTGACGGGTTCATTATTTTACACATACTATAATGATATGGTCATCGTTTTACATACTATTGAGGTGGTCATTGTTTTACACTCGTAATATTGATGTATACATAGTTTTACACATACAATATTGATGTGGCCATTGTTTTACCCAACATTGATGTGGTCATTGTTTTACACATGCAATATTGATGTGGTCACTGTTTACACATGCAGTATTGGTGTGGTCATTGTTTTACATATACAATACTGATGTGGTCATTGTTTTACATATACAATACTGATGTGGTCATTGTTGTACTCAATGTTGATGTGGTCATTGATTTACACATACAATATTGATGTGGTCATAGTTTTACACTATATTGTTTTACACATACACTATTGATGTGGTCATTGTTTTACACAATATTGATGTGGTCATTGTTTTACAAATTATTGATGTTGTCATTGTTTTACACATACAGTATTGATGTAGTCATTGCTTTACACATACAGTATTGGTGTAGTCATTGCTTTACACATACAGTATTGATGTGGTCATTGTTTTACACAAACAGTATTGATGTGGTGTTTTTTTTCACATACAGTATTGATGTGGTCATTGTTTACACATACAGTATTGATGTGGTCAGTGATATACACTTACAATATTGGTGTGGTCATTGTTCTACACATACAGTATTGATGTAGTCATTGCTTTACACATTGCCTTTTGGTGCTTTGTTTTCGTTTGCATATAAGACAAGCTCACTTGTACTAAATACTTAACATGTCCACATTTTATTCGTTGGCCGAATTTGATTTCTTATATTCTCACTTTGGATCATTGCTTGATACTTCAGTTAAATAAATAAACAAAATTATATTACATGTACATGTTGCATATTTATAGGTATTTATAACTTTTCGCGCAGTTAGTGGATATCGATCAATGTTGCTATGTTTGTTTCATTTACAACATTCTTTGTATATAGTGTGTTATGTCTGTTTTAAGTTCAATGACCCCCAGTTGACTGTAAGAACATGTCCGTGTTATGTCTGTTTTAAGTTAAGATGACCCCCAGTTGACTGTAAGAACATGTCCGTGTTATGTCTGTTTTAAGTTCAATGACCTCCAGTTGACTGTAAGAACATGTCCGTGTTATGTCTGTTTTAAGTTAAGATGACCCCCAGTTGACTGTAAGAACATGTCCGTGTTATGTCTGTTTTAAGTTAAGATGACCCCCCAGTTGACTGTAAGAACATGTCCGTGTTATGTCTGTTTTAAGTTAAGATGACCCCCCAGTTGACTGTAAGAACATGTCCGTGTTATGTCTGTTTTAAGTTAAGATGACCCCCCAGTTGACTGTAAGAACATGTCCGTGTTATGTCTGTTTTAAGTTAAGATGACCCCCCAGTTGACTGTAAGAACATGTCCGTGTTATGTCTGTTTTAAGTTAAGATGACCCCCAGTTGACTGTAAGAACATGTCCGTGTTATGTCTGTTTTAAGTTAAGATGACCCCCAGTTGACTGTAAGAACATGTCCGTGTTGACTAACACATTGTCTGACAGAATACAGTAAACTGAGACATAAAATTGATAGCTCCGCAACTTTCCATTCCGCCCAAGGACAAGTTATTGTAAACAGTGCTATAACGATGCTTCACTTTGAACATCAAGTATGGCATGAACCGCTCACTGGTTAGCTACCGTCCGTAATGTCTGTGGTGAATATTGGTGAATATTTATAAGGATCCACACTGTCCGTTCATTAACATTTTGCATTTCAGTAAATTTGCTGAAATGTTGTTTGATATAAAATCAAATCACTAAGCTATAAATGCATGCAATTAGCTGTTACTATCAACAACAAGTGAGGAACAATCTGATCTGATTATTTAGATAAATCACTAAATTATGTCCGCCAGTTTAAAAACCCACTCATGTTGAAAACAAAATGTCAGCTCAAATTATAATGTGTTTAACTTCATACTGACTTCCCATTCGTTGAAGCCTTTGAAAATCAACTGATTTGTGTGCCAGGCGGTATGGATTCTGATGAGAGGCCGATCTCATGGTGTATCGAAAATACCTGTTATGTTGCGCTTAGCATGTAAATGGCTAATTATATACATGTACGAGGGGTGATCAGAAAGTTTGCGGAAATGTATTTCAATATAAAAAATATTCCAAAAAGGGCATTAATATGATACATATGATACAATGGATTGTTCTCTTTGATTTTATGGCTGAATAGCTCATGTTTAAATACAATAAAGTATGGTTCGTGTTTAAATACAATAAATGTGACTGTTCTCGTTGATGTTATGGCTGAATGCATATAACAAAAATGTGACGTGTATTTTGACATGATAATCTTTGAAAAGGCCCTTAGTGGTCGAAATATTAGATCAGAGCTATTCAAGTATTAATGGAAAAGTATTGCCACTTCTTTATTTCACATGCGATACTAATGAAATGCCAAGTAAACATAGCTCAATTCAATTCGAGTAAAATGACAAATTTCTATCTAAATTGTATTGCTCGTTTCCCTTAAAATGGCAAAGTCTGTGTTTGTGTTTGTCTTTATCGTCAATAAGATGACCAGCAACATACCAGTTAACTGTACAATTCAATTCAATGGTAAATTAACTGTAGGATAAAGGAAGTTTTTATTTCACCCAATCATAATTATTCCAAATTTCAATACCTACTGAATATTCATGGACAACAAAGTTATAATTAAATATGGAAGGTGGAATTGTAGCCATTTTAGAAAGTAGAGAAACAAATCTATCAAATTCCATGAACAAACAGAGCAGACCCTGATCGGACGGCTACTATAGGAGCCGTCTTAGCCGGGTCTACTCTGTTTGCCAATGCGTGAAAACAAATCTGTATAAAGGAAATGATTAAAATCAATACGGTTCTTGCACCATACTATTTCCCATGACACGAACTGGAACAGAATAATGATAGTTGTTTTGCAAGACGGTACATAGTAACGAAATAGCTGAAATAGCAAGGTTATACCATCCTTATATCATCGATTCATTACTCACTCATGCTATATTATATACACTGTTGCTGACCAGATAGCAAGGATGCAGCAGAAGTATTTTATTCTTATAATTGCTAAACAACACGCGCTGTTACATGAAGGGATTAAGACTGTAGTGACTTACCCCTATACATAGACATGTATTAGAATGCATCATATCGCATGCATATATATATATATATACATATATATATTACAACTATTCAGAACCGATTAATGTTTGCCTCGACCACTGAATATATAGAATACCTCGTTCGTTGTAATATTAAACAAATATTTAAAACAAATTAAACGCACCTGATCTTCGATCGATAACCACTCCTGTAGTGCAACGACTACAATGATTGATGACGACTAAGAAGAAACACATATCATCGATATACAGGCGTAAATTTGGTCCGGAAAAATAAACAATGGCAAACACTGTATAAGATTACTCCATATTTGACTGATATGCACAACTTGGCATACTGATTAGGAATCTTATGGAGTACCCTCGAAATCTAGCAAGCAGTTTTGTCCTGATTATGTACTTATACATATAAAACTCAAATGACAATAAACTACCGATTGAAAGAGACAATTTGCACACCTCCACTTGATACTAAAGGTTCATATTGCGTTTGATTCATTTATAATTATTCATTCTGAACAATTGGATTGATCGCACGCACACCTTACGCCTAATAACGTGCCAATAGTTACCAGAGTAAGGGCTTTGATTTCGTAAAGACAAGCTTTTTGTTCGTGTTTAAATACAATAAATGCGATGAACACGCAATATACCGTATGATTAAAACGCAATAAATATTTGTGAAGCAAATATTAACTTTTTCATATTGAACTGGCTTCAGTAGCAATTTCGCTTGGCGTCAAAACAATTACAAATTAGCCGAAAATGGGAGAGTTACATATTAAAATGTCAAAGACTTCTATTAAAGCGTAATAGTATTGCTATGGTTATTGCTGTGTTTTATTCCATAGTTAAATGTCCTTAGATATTATGATCATGCGATATGTAGGCGTTCGTGATATAACATTAAAATTGGGGTTTCGTTTCAGAAACCAAAACGTGAATCATCTTCTATACACATATTAATTAGAGCCCTGATACATCATATAAATGATTTGAATCATCGCTTACATAGAATCGTTGAGATACTTGAATCAAACAATAATTATCTTGTGTATCAGAGCGTATTATAAATTATTAAATTGCCCAGCGGCAGCCTCTGAAGACCCTCTTCCTATCCTCAGAGAATTTATTAAACTTATTCAACTATGTCTTCACACTTACCACTTTAAAATATACTTAAAATACACATATTACCGTTTAAAAAGCGTTATTCGTAAAAATCTCTATTCATAGATTTATTTTTCATTTTCTCAGGTGTGGCCATTAGTATTTGCAGATGTTTAATGGTCATATTCAGATACAACAAACCATTTATAGTGCTAACCTCATAAATTTGTTATATACATTAAAGTTATTAAATGGAGGATCTAACATGAGTATCCATAGCAAATTGTGTTTATGAAACGTGTTTATTATAATACTGCAACACGGGCTTTAGCAAGTAAACGAGTTTCATGAAAACAATTTGTATTGAACACGAATGTAAGATTATGTTTATCAAACAACCCTTAAAATGCCATAGAAAGACTTCATTTGACGGTTGTTCCGGTCATTGTTTACAGTGTAGTACAACCGGGTTCAAACTGGTCAGTTGCATAATAAATACACTAGTGCATTTCCGCGATTTACGACACGCTGTTGCGACACTTCCAGACAGCAGATTGTGTGACTAAATATAAATATAATCATGGTCAGTGTATATCCAAACCAGAGTACTTTTGCAAATCTGTCATACAACTATTATATAAACTCGATATGCCAATATAATTTTAACAAGTTTCCAATTAAAGAATAATCATATATAACCATGCAAGAGTAAGTGTTTGTGGATATTGGCTTTTGCCATATATAAACTATAAATCAATCGTCTACTTTTAAATGATTTGTTATTATAGCATCCACTGTGGTGATACAATTGCTGGTTAAAAATACGTATCCATCTTCCCTTCAAACACATATTTATAAGAATACAAGGGCCGTGTCTCTCGTATTTACAACGCATCTTTGTTACATAACTAGCGACGTGTGCAGAGTTGCTGCCAATGAACAGACTCGATGAAAGAGTGTTTGCAAATTTCCCCTTTTGCATTGCTCTCTTGGTCGTCCAATTAGTCCATAGTGAGCAGAAACAGACATTAATTAACACAAACAAACAAACAAAACATTTGCTTTCGGAGGATCCCCTACTTTCAGAATATACATACTTCACAACAGCAGGTATTAAATACCGCTTAAGTCGGTGCTAGGCGACGCAAGTAGTGTGGCACTTTAGAGAACTGCTTACGAATATACTCAAGGAAGCCGCGTCTGCAGTTTTCTCCTTTGCTTTCGAAAGATCTCCTACTTTCAGAATTTAGCAAA
The DNA here is from genome assembly GCA_963576725.1 of Azorinus chamasolen. Lineage (NCBI taxonomy): Eukaryota > Metazoa > Mollusca > Bivalvia > Cardiida > Solecurtidae > Azorinus > Azorinus chamasolen. Next base: position 1,560,497 of record OY755247.1, on the reverse strand, counting down.
ACAACATGGATAGACCTACATTCATTTCCTGGACTTAATTACATGTTTTGTTGGTTGTTTTCTGCGAGGGGCGAATGACACTCTATTTATATCTCTCTTTCAACGTAGCTTTGCGTGTTGAAAAGTATATGTACAGATTTAAATTCTCTGTCTGTCATTAATGCGTCCTTTAAATAACATCGAACTGTTTAGCCAAAGAGACAATTGCATATAAACTGACGGAGAGTCATTCATTTACACTTACAGATAACCACTAAGAGAATAAATACGATTATAATGTCAGAGGCATTTGTTTTATACTGTTTTTGTATATTGAAATAAATCTCAAACTATCTGTAACGACCACTATTTAAACAAATCACATTATTTTTTTTCTATAATGAACTAATTGAATCTTGTGATATTCCAAATCATCGGTGGTTTTTTTTTTCAAATTGACCTTTTAAGTTATTTGCAACATTCCTTTACAAGGCTCCCATATCCAATAGATCTCGTTTATGACGAAGGATTTCCGAAATGCAGAAAATACATAAATCGATCCATGCTGATTCCCACTGAGTCCTTTTTACTATTGCTATGGACTTTTTGTCTTAAAACAATAACTCAATCATTGACAACTTTAACACAAACATCGAAATAATACGACGCATTTTACACCATACTGTGAAACTTAATGTATATGCAAAACAAAGCATGTGTGGGTTGATTTGACAAATAAGCTAATAATAGAAAAGCATCCGGTATATTTCCTGGATAACAGACCGATGTATTTAACCTTTAGCCTGCTACTGGGGAATCCACAGCTGGGATCTACATGAAACGGCGTCTCATCAGGATCCAAACTATTTAACACGCTGATTGGAATTTCATAGCCAAACTAGCTTGACTTTTGACAGAATCGGTCTGCCATCTCACGAAAGTATATTCGGATCCAATATATGATAACACAGCATGCTTTGCAACACATGACTGGCTGAATAAAATTAATTCACGGTATAAATTGGTATAAGTCGTTATGTTTTAATTTTGTTTTGAATGTCTCAGAGTCAACGTAATTGATTTTATTCATATGCCTATGACAGAAACTAAAATTAGGTTTGTATAGATGGATGTTATGCTAGAAAGGGGAATAGTTGTATCATCTCAAAGGTAGAAACTTGTCAAATTAAAATAATGGAAGAGCAGTAGTATATTCCCTATACAGTGAAATAGTTTCTTGGGGGACAACAATAGTTTGCAGTGTATATGGTATACAGTACAACTTCTCTATAACGGTCACTGCATTGTGTTAATTAGTTGGTACTTAGGACAGGTGGCTGCTTAAAGGAAGGTGAAAGTAAAACAGAACGCTCATATAGGAGCGTTCTGTTTTACTTTCACCTTGCTTTAAGCAGCCACCTGATTTTAGCACAAACTACTTGATGTAATTCAGTGGCCGTTATAGGAGAGGTTTTACTGTACATATCTTAAAACTGATATAATTACCAGACACTCAGTCACACAGATGTAAGTTTTGTATATACAATACTAACTGAATAATCACTGAGCAATACGCACCATACTGTGTTTCATTTATTCATTTATGTGTTGGGTACAACAAGTACCCTGTATTGCAATACTCTACACATATTTAAACTCAGATGCGGGACATTAAGATGTATATTGTTTAGGTGGAAGGTGTATACACTCTTTCCCTCTTGCATATTCATAACAGAAATGACGATATAAGTTATTAGCAGAATATTTCACATAGTACACATAATATTTTGGTATTTGTAGAACCTGTAGTCATATCTATTATAATTCCATAAGCAAACAGAGCAGACCCTGATCAGATAGCTCCTACAGGAGCATACTCTGTTCTACTCTGCGTGTAAAAAGCGTTTATGAGAAGGTATGAGTTAAACTCAGATGAGAGATATTAAAATGTTTGTCGTTCAAAATGCAGGTAATAAAGAACAGACGCTGGTGAGCATCGCACCTAACGAAATGTGCAGTCAATGACCGTGGGATGATGAATCTGTTTTAAAAAGAGAAATACTTCGGTTTGGTAGTGTTTTCTTACAGACAACCTTTGTTCAGTTGCTGATAAAGACAACATGAATCGTCGATATAACATTTTGTTTCAATAACGCACATACATGCGTGTAAATTTTTGAAAATGGTGTAATTTGGCCATCGTAAAAACATAGCATATGGATATTTTTACTACAAAAATGTGTTGGCAATAGCACATTTAATGCCATATAATGGTATCATTATCCGTTTAGATCAACAACTTAAGTAACATGATTCTTCTGAGTTTTAATAAAGACACAGTGAAAGATACTTCTTTGTTTGTACATTATTTTAATTGATATAATACGAATGGGTGTTCCGGTAGGCTTGTGAATTATCCTGGTAAATGTATTTACTTTCGAAATAATAACGACGCTGTCAGTTTTGACTAATGGCTTTAACCTCCTGGGCAAATTACGTTTAAACAGCTTTTCACCCAATACACGTTCAGTGTGAGTCAAACAGTTTGGATCCAGATCAAACGCCGAGTTAATCGGCCTCTCATCTTGATCCCAACTGTTTGCAAAGCTAATTATACAGCCATCGGCAGCAGGCTTAATGTTACACGAATGCGGTAAAATGTACAGCTGTGACACACATTCAATAAACTTGAGAATATTACTCAAAGATATGTTTTGCGCTCTGACTGGGAAGTGGAGACTATTCATTACATAAATATCAAATCCTATGGAGAGCGTCAGCGCGTATTGTCAACCCAATGTTGGTTACGTCCATCAAGGCGTTAGTCGAGGTGGACATTGCCAAACCGAGGGATGACAATACGTGTTGTCGCTCTCCATAGGATATGATATTTATTTTATTATACCGAGCAGCACAATAAATTTCGTCCGCAGAAAATGTATTCAATGACAACAATAAAGAGTTTGAAACAAAAGGTATAGAGCTACTTGGTGCTTAAAACTCGGATCAGCTTCCGACAGTGATTTTTCCCGCTGGGTCTGACAGTAGTTATACCGGTATTTATTATACCTCTATTTAATCTCCCATAGGCTATCGAGGCACAGAACTACTGTCAGACCCAGCGGGGAAAAATACTGTCGGAAAAATACTGTCTCCCGCACGGAACATCTAGATCAGTGAGCGCTTATTAAATTGTTTACGTAACGTCATCAGATTTGGGTCATCGACTGACGTCATACATGTATCATGCTTGCAATTTGATCAACAAACGTCATTTTGACAATTGGTTTTGTTTGTTTTAAATACCGGTATTTGAGAAATGTCGCGTTATGCGACTATTTCGGAGGAGGTTCTGTCAAGATTGGACAATGAAAAGGACTGCGCCATTACTTATAACGTGTAATGAATAGAAATATGAAGCTGTTCAGCGATTTTAAGCACCGAGTAGCTCTATTACTGTAATTTGTTTCAAACTGTTTATTGTTGTCATTAAATAAATCGTTTTACTGACGAAATTGATTTTGCTGTTCGGCTGTCGTTCACCATGTGATGTGATCTTTATATAATATCTAATGTCCCGAATTGACTAGCAGCGTTTCATTCACATTTGCGTTTGCAAACGTTTATTTATGCATAAAATATACCATAAACCCCGATTAAGGATTTGTAGAACGTAAACAAGAACGTGATCAAAGAAGGCTAATCACGTGCTCACGTCCCAATTGCTAAAGCCTGTAACAGTATGCTCTCTAAGCGAATTCTCGACTGGGTTACCATTAAGGCAAAACACCAATAGATTCTCGCGGATAGTTTCGAAATGTAAGGATTTTTATTCACCTGCAATCTATCACTACCCACGTAATTCACTGTGATCTGAACTCGGCACATATCTTTCTTCATTTAATGTTATATGAAGAAAATCCAAAAAGGTAGGCAATTCAATCATTTGGCTGGTTGAATAATGCAAGCATGCCTCAATACTTCTTAAAGAAGATGTATCCTTTGAAGACTGAGAGGCAGAAAAATGTAAGGAACTTGTAAATGCCAATCATTTATAAGCAAGCTATTCGTTGCAATCCAATTAAACTTCAAATGCTCAGTGCACATACATGCGTACAGATTAGAAACTGAAGTATCTTATTGTGAACGTTGACTGCTCCATTCGGAAATGAATCTGCATGCACACTTATTCAGCTTAACATATATTGTTTGTTCAAATTTACAACTATTTCGAATTTTAGCAATATGTTGAAACCATATTGACAACGTCTCATGGCACAATCCTTTTAGAAGTCATTGACCTAGTGTCATACAGTTACTCGGTGTCCTATCTGGATCTAAGCTGTTTGCAATATCGCGACACAAGTCACGGTTAGCGGAACGAATGTTTCAGTTGCTGGATTAGGACTATGGTACGGTGACAAGCGTTAATGCAATACTGTACATGGTTCTAGTATGCTCGTTTTATATCTACTAAATAAACATTCAGTTGGATAACAAAAATGTCATTCCAATAATCGCATCACTATAGTAATCTTCTTTAGACAAATAGCCTGCCGTCACTGATGCAGTAAAGCGATTTTAAGGAAGATTATTTATTCCTTACAGTGTTAAAACTTTTATCTATAGACCGGCTGAATTATGGAATATTTACTTCATTTTAGTTATTTTATTTGCATGAATAATTGTGTTGCGCATTGTTACAGAAGCTCTGCATAACGTTTGCCCTGCATTAAGATACCGCCTACCCCTGCGACCGAAAATAATACCTCATTTCGGCAGTCGTAGTAGAGAGCTTTTACTGTATACCTATTACAAGTTAGCAAGGATGCTTGTGAATCTTGCTATTCTAAGAAACCGCTCAGACGTTATAACCGTACTACCTACTTATTGACGATTAATGATACGACATTACGCCCTATTAGACATATTCTATCTTTTCTTATGGAACCGAATAATTGGTAAATTGTTTACTCCATTGACCTCATCTTAACCCTAACCCCGGTGTAAAACAATTCTGATAGCTGGGAAATCCTTCGAAAGCAAAGGCAGCATTGAAAAAAGAGAAAATTGCAGACTCGGTCTTATTTGGTCCGTTCATTAGCAGTTATTATAAGTGGAACACTGCTCACACCCATTAGCACCGGCTAAAACGATATTCAATTTTTATAACCAATAATATCAAAACTAATGATCCCGAAGGACCGGATCTGATTTATAAATAAGACGATACGGTGGTGTGCATGAATCCTTTGATAACGCCAACTGTATTGCATAACTGATATAATTATGTCACCATGATATTCATGCAAAATATAGATACATATTGAACCCAAAGTTGTCCCTTGTTTTTCGCACTTTGCACTGACTGTGTGTATCAATAATAGCGCATGGTTTCACTACACACGGCGTTGATGTGTCGTTTTAGCGTTTTTATTGATTAATCCTTTCATCTTCCGAATTATCAGAATAGAATATCCCATTGATCAGTGTATAACTATTGAGTACACTCAGTATGAAATGCTTAAACGTGCTAGATGATTTTGAATTACAAATTATCAGGTGCCCCCCTCTACTGTTTGTAAATGACGGGACATGCATGTCCCGAGTTGTAAGGGTCAATTCAAGGGACATTACGCAAGGCATATTCATTCCGTCGTGGGATTTCCTGTTTTTGTAGCTAATTATTCCTTGTAGAATCTAACTGATACTTAACTGGACTTTATTTAATTTTGGTTGTGAATTGCTACGATTATGTTTGGGTGGAGTATCAATGCAAGTACTTTTGAATGAGGAAATGTTTAACATATTATGACCAAATATAAACAGTCTAAGTATATAGCATGTAAGCATGCAGTCTTATTTCACCCACCCAACTCGCAAACCTGTTTGTACAGGAATGTAGTATGTTAACTCATTCTCTCCTAATCTATTTCTAGATCCAACCTTTTTTAATTAATCTACCCATAAGGAGTATTAATTACAGAAAAGGAAACTTTCAGATTTTTGTAATTTGAAACCATTGTGATAAATAGAGTCCTATAGGAGCAAATGCTCTATTGATCACAATGGTTTCACAATGTGAATTTTATAGAGGCGCAAAAATGTGTAATTAGAGGGTAATGTGTTAAATAAAAATATAATTAACCACTTAACATCTAAATAAAATTTAAAACTTCTCAGTGTTGTTATACTTTCTGATCCTTCGATATCATGAATTTCAGTACTTCCTGTTCTGAAAATTGAATACTGCTTAAGCCGGTGCTAGGGGGCATGAGCAGTGTTGCACTTTCAATTACTGTTCATGAACAGACTCAATAAAACCGAGTCTGCAATTTTCTCTTTTTGTGTTGTAATTTTTGCTCTCGGGGATCACCCCCTTTCAGAATTTTTAAACAGAATGTGTTTCCCTAGTTATAAATCAAATTCATTTTTAATTTTAGAGCGAACTCTTATTTTTTGGAAATAAGAAATCAGACACAGGGGTACAGTTCATTAAGTATGCTCAATTTAGCCCGATTGCGCTCTCGCCGACATCAGGGTCAGCCTATTGTAATACAAAATGCATCACCGACATCATGATCTGCCTATTGTAATGCTGTATGCATGTTGTTTTTGTATGCTATATTAAGTATATTTACAACATTTAATAGATTTACTGTAAATGAAGCCCCGTGACGCCACTGCTGGGTTTGTGATGGAATAATTATTAGCGGCAGCGAATGTTTTATTTCAAGCTGAACGCCTTACAATTAACATTTAACCAGCTGCGGCCAGATGAGTGGTGACCTAGTCAAACAGTTTGGACCCAGATGAGTGGTGACCTAATCAAACAGTTTGGATCCAGATGAAATGTCGAGAAACTCGTCGGATCCAAACTGTTTGATACTCTGACGGCGTTGTTGAAAATAAATTGAAGATAACTTATCTGTGACAACTGAACTCAGTGGAATAGTCTACAAACAAAGGTTGGATCTGCCGGCTTAAGGTACAGCATACATATAACTAAATATAACTCAGCTGTGACAACTGAACTCAGTTGAATATTCTACAAACAGATGTTTGATCTGCCGGCTTAAGGTACAGCATACATATAACTAAAAACATAAATAGCGCTTTACGTACAGTAAAACCTCTCTATAACGGACACTAAATTGTGTTTATTTGTTGGTATTTAGGACAGGTGGCTGCTGAAAGCAAGGTGAAAGTAAAACAGAACGCTCCTATAGGAGCGTTCTGTTTTACTTACAACTTGCTTTAAGCAGTCACCTGCCTTTAACACAAAATACTTGATGTAATTTAGTGGCCGTTATAGAGAGGTTTTACTGTACTTACAAAAGCGTGTATGTACTGACTGTAGCAAATGCGTCTATGGTACATACATAATAATATATATTTAAAGTATGTACTTATTTCCTCAACAAATTAAAATATCCCTAAATATAACTAAGCTTATTACAGCTGACAGGTACAGTGCAGTGTGTACTTTATTGTAGCTCTGTCCATGGGTTCTCACTTCTATTTGTAGCTGTCCATGGGTACTCACCTTTATCTGTATCACTGTTCATGGGTACTGACCTTTATCTGTAGCTCGGTCCATGGGTACTCACCTCTATCTGTAGCTCCTCTGTCCATGGATACTGACCTTTATCTGTAGCTCTGTCCATGGGTACTCACCTCTATCTGTAGCTCCTCTGTCCATGGATACTCACCTCTATCTGTAGCTCTGTGCATGGGTACTCACCTCTATCTGTAGCTCTGTCCAAGGGTACTCACCTCTATCTGTAGCTCTGTCCATGGGTACTGACCTCTATCTCTAGCTCTGTCCATGGGTACTCACCTCTATATGTAGCTCTGTCCATGGGTACTCGCCTTTATCTGTAGCTCCTCTGTCCATGGGTACTCACCTTTATCTGTAGCTCTGTGCATGGGTACTCACCTCTATCTGTAGCTCTGTCCATGGGTACTCACCTTTATCTGTAGCTCTGTGCATGGGTACTCATCTTTATCTGTAGCTCTGTGCATGGGTACTCGCCTCTATCTGTAGCTCTGTCCATGGGTACTCACCTCTATCTGTAGCTCTGTGCATGGGTACTCACCTCTATCTGTAGCTCTGTCCATGTTACTCACCTCTATCTGTAGCTCTGTCCATGGGTACTCACCTCTATCTGTAGCTCTGTCCATGGGTACTCACCTCTATCTGTAGCTCTCTCTGTCCATGTGTACGCACCTTTATCTGTAGCTCGGTCCATGGGTACTCACCTTTATCCGTAGCTCCTCTGCCCATGGGTACTCCCCTTTATCTGTAGCTCTGTCCATGGGTACTCACCTCTATCTGTAGCTCTGTCCATGGGTACTCACCTCTATCTGTAGCTCTGTGCATCGGTACTCACCTTTATCTGTAGCTCTGTGTATGGGTACTCACCTCTGTTTGTAGCTCTGTCCATGGGTACTCACCTTTATCTGTAGCTCTGTGCATGGTACTCACCTTTATCTGTAGCTCTGTCCATGGGTACTCACATCTATATGTAGCTCTGTGCATGGTACTCACCTTTATCTGTAGCTCTGTCCATGGGTACTCACCTCTATCTGTAGCTCTGTGCATGGTACTCACCTTTATCTGTAGCTCTGTCCATGGGTACTCCCCTGTATCCGTAGCTCTGTCCATATACTGTCATCACCTAAACCATGAGCTCTATATTTGTAAATGCAAAATGTAACGTACGGACTGACAGGGATGAAAGTTGCCAGATGTCATTTTAATTTTCTTATTAATGCAACGAGTTACTTAATTTGATAAAATAAAATATCCATCAGACGCTGGGAATACTGAATTGAATTACGCCTGTTAATTGGAATAACGGGTAATGTTTTCAATCGTATTATATCTTAACATTCTTAATATTAATTTAAACTGATTTAATTTGTATGTCTATGGCATCCACTAAAATTAGACTTGCATACCAGAACGTATTGGGATTATAAATTGAAACTTAAAGTATAATTTACTTATTAGAGAAATGCCAAGCAGGAAACCAGCGGCATTGTCTGTCTATGACCATCACTTATATGCGGTATATCTGTAGGGAAACAGGAATAATTAATGTGCTTTGAATACTTACAAATTCATTGTTTGCGTGTATGCTTAACAACGACATTTCACTATCTATGACTACTGGGTGCCCAGGGAGAGGAGTTGATACAGAATCCCATCGCTGCAGTTCCCACTGAACGGTAAAAAGATAACTTACCTCGTGTAAATGCTAATATATTAATAGAATTAGGTACAATGTATTGTATAACGATATTGAAGTGACATCAAATTATTCTAACTGAATATGTTCAGAATATCGCGGTACTTTAGGATTTATTTGAATAATATAATAAATAACACCGGCGACACGAATGGGTGCGTATATACGTATTGTTTAAAATCCATCTGTGCAAATCCGCAGCACAGTTATCTAAACGGTGAAGCGCCATGGTATGCATATACTCGTAATTGCATTATTGATAAGTGTTATCTGATTTCTGAAAATATTGTATCTGGTTTAATGCAATAATGTTCTTAACGTCTACGGTAGCTTAGGTCATTAATCTATTTCGATTGTCCTAGTACACTGTGTTACTGATTTATAGTAAACGAATAAGGTGTCTCATAATTTAGTTATGTTTATAGAATCCTCACACGATACTGATATATCAGGAAGTCTGGGATGATTGTCACGTTTCCATGTCATTCAGAGGGATTGTGCGTACATTCATATAGATTCTATCGAGATTAGATCATCAATCAGTAAAGATGTATCTGTAATAGATCACCGACCGATAAACAACCTTTCGGCGATCAACGAGATATATCATAGACTAGCATTAATTATTGATGATGTTTAAGTTAACAAAATAAAACTTATAGCAACTATACTTAACCCTTTACTCCATGAGTATTTATGTAAGAAACATATCTATTTTATTTCATAAGCAAATAAAGTAGACACTAAACAGACGGCTCCTTTAGGAACCTCAGATCTGAGTATTCTCTGTTTGCAAAGGAGTGTGGGTAAGGAGTGAAACGTGTTCATGATATCGTCATTACAATAAGCAGTTTTAGGATTCTAAGACACAGAACTGTGGAACTATAAGAGTAAGTTTATAATGTTATCAAGTTCCAGTTTATGTGATATTTCGTATTTCATTTTGATTCTATTCCAATATAGTTTATCATTTTTTCTGTTACTGTTGACATCTTTCTCATGTTGCACTTACTGAACTTGTTATTTCAGGAAGGTGGCATGAAATTACAAATACATATGCATGTTACATATGATGTATATTCAGCTTCACACAAAATCAAAGTAATCTTGTTATTTTCTTCATCAGGAAGACACGGGTCAAAACCGAACTATAGCACAACTTACCATTTGTTTTTGACGCGTCGGCTTTCGGTTAGTGTCACATACGTTCGTGACTGAAATCGGTACGTGTACAGAATCCTTGCCGAAAGGAGAATATGTTCGCTTTGGTAAGTTTGAACATCTCTTGTCAAAAAATATTCCGTCATTGCACAAGCTTGGGATAAACAAACAAATAGTTTACCGCCGAGTAGTAAACGTTCAAATGGGAAATATTATACGATGAATATACATAATACAGTCACGAATTTCAATCACGGCCGCGACTGCGACAGAAGTTTACGTTGCTATGGAATCAGCTGTGAAGAGAAGTTGAGAATTTCGTAACTGCGAAGCTCGTAAGACACTTTCGCAGAAACGTTTTAGTGAAACGCTTGTAGCTTTTGTCGGACGAGCTTCGCAAGAGAAATTCGTTAGCCTACGAAGTTCGAAAATTACAAATCTAGTGAATTTCTTAAGAAGCTTTTGGAATACAGACTTAACTTAAACTTGTTTTTATATTAGCTATGGAAAATATTTTAAGATTGTTTTACGCGAAAACTTAAGATGCCACTGAAATAGGATCCCTGCTCTGTTTGCTTGTATAACTATATAGATCTGATCCTACAGCTTTTGTCTAAACCACAAATATTCCTTTTTATCCTTTACTATATAAACCTGAGGTTAATCATTTATGCCCAATATCCTATATATGGGATATAGGCAAACGGTGTAGACTCTGATCAGACGCCGTATTATGCGGCATCTGATTAGAGTCTACACTGTTTGCTGATAGTACATTCAATATAAAACAAAACGAAAATGAAATGTTTGACCAGTCATCCCTTAGATAAAAAATGGACTAATCCAATATATAGGCATGGAAGAATCCACTGGGAGTAAATGGGTTAATGTGAAGTGATTAATTCATGCGCACAGTTTTTATTTTATGACATTGGCATGGAGATCCAATATCAAGTTTATATTATAATTATTTATACATTACCTTAATCAATAACCAACAGCTCGAAATTAACGGTGTAATATATTGACTCCAGATCTGTACATTTGGAAACAGAATAGACCCAGACCAGACGACTGCCTTTGGGACTGTCTGATCAGGGCCTGCTGTGTTTGCTAATGTATTGATACATCTATGATTAAACGTTTTTTTCTGTGTCAAGTATGCCATTTTATTGAATATTCATGTAGTAAAGGGTTCATTAAATCAGCTTAATAGACACACCAAACATTGTATTGCACAAACAATTACTGACACTGTTCCCGGATGGACCATCTAGATCAATAATACAGATGTAACAATAAAAGTTCCTGATATTTAAAGCGAGTGTTCATGAACAGTGCTCAACAATACTTTATATATAATTTGACCGGTGGTAACTCGTCCATTTTATTTTTGCGATTGAAATTATATATTATTTAAAACCGGGACTAAGTTGTTGATGAATGTATTGACAACATATATTGAGATCATCACCAATTTCTACGGAAGCTTAAATGGCCCCCTTATATGCAATAATATGGCTAAAACCTTAAAGAGTTACGTATATTTAATATATTTAAGATTACGTTTTCTGTGTAGTTAAATAAAGAATAATATTTATTTGAACCATTTTTTTTTAATTAAACATATCTTTAACATATGTAAGTTTATGTTATCTGTACATTTACATGAAAATTAATATTTATGTAAAGAAGTTTTTATGAATTAGAAATATTCAACAAAATATATTTATTTGTGATTTTTAAGTTATAATCAATGTAAATTACTGAAAAGAACACATTGTATATAAACTAGAATAAACTTCCTTTTACATACTTCTTAAGTAAGTATTATATATACTTAGTGATTATATTCCTGAATATATGTTTACGAAATATATCCCTTTGAAATCAGTTGGTTACGTTAAATAAATGTGGTCCCTTTTACGAACAAAATCTAATTATTTTTCATTTATTTCAAGAAATATGAATTATCTATATTCCAGGGCTTAATATAACACGGTCAAACTGTACATGTTATGTTATGTCTATCTTATAACTTTATCGTTTTAAAGCAGTTTTATATAATATAACTACGAGATGGTTTTCGCATATATTCCTTATATAAGGGGGTCAATGTTAGCTACCGTAAATTTCCATGGAACTATCTGTTATATTTAGCAGTAAAATACATAATTATTCGTGAAAAGCTTGGTATGTATATTATTTTATATTTACTAGGTTTGGAAACATTTCTAAACGCATGCCACTGAGTTTTGATACATTGTTAATAGATTAACACGATCTACATCTACAGTTAAAGATTATAAAGTGTGTAACACTGTCATATAAAAAAATACATCGTAAAAACAAATCCTATTGTCGGGGATGTTCACTGCCTAAATCAGTAATATGTTCCTGTGTAACGTTAATTTCAGTGTACTAAGGAGGTGGTGCAATGATGTTGAATAATGCTCTTCACAGCAAAATGAGCGGTCGAAAATAATTATTGTATCTAGCAAAATAAGAAGATTTTGTCCGGAACGCAGATCAACATAGACAGTGACATGGTGTTAAACCATTTGAGTAGGGGAACCAAGTATATAAAACATTTGCAAATACTGTAGACCCTTATCAAAGGGTTCCTGAGATAACCCTTTGATAAAGGTCAGCACTGTTTGTTATGAACAATTATTTTCTTCATAGATTAACCCATTACCTCATGGGCTATTTTTAGATACAACCTCTTTGAATAAATCTACCGAAAAGGAGCATTAACTAGAGAAAGGGAAATTTTTTAGAATTTTGAAACCATTGTGATAAATAGAGCATTTGCTCCTATAGGAGCAAATGCTCTATTTATCACAATGGTTTCACAACGTGACTTTTACAGAGTCGTCAAAAGTCATCAATATGAGGGAATGGGTTAAGTTTGATACAAGTTTTTGTTTAGTTGATATTTCGGAAGGGAGAGGAGCTAAATTCACATATCCTGCAGGTTAATGAATAATGGAGAAATTGCGACAGAGTTGCTGAATTGCTGCTATGAGGGAAATGTTCTCGTATAATTAAACTTCCGCACTTTCGAACATAAAGTACAAATGAACAATTAAATTAACGCGCTTCTGATGATGTTTGTGAATAATAATTATCAATGAAACAAACAAGTCAGACTACCTAAACAAAAACGTCATGCAAGGAACATTCTATTCCCCATGTAATAATATCGCACTATGCCTTTTCGAAAGCTTATAAGTGTTAAATGATCGGGCACTAACATGATTTAACCCAACACTTTGAAATGAATTATTGTGTTCGCATGTTCATTGCTTCTAAACAAAAAACGAGCGTGAGGTTTTAACGCATTGGATATATGCAATCAAATTCTGCCTGAATATTGACAATTTAATAAGTATCATTTATCTTTGAGACGATTCTAAAACGTGGTCACCAGATAGGATTTGATGGAGAAATAAAGAAGTTATACTTGCAAATATTTTAATTTACTCATCATAACTCGACCTCTGTTATACCATCTGGCATTAAATGACATGTGCCACGCTTTTAATGTACTTTACACGCTTGTAATGTACGTGGGCGGCGATCTTATCTGGATCGTTGTTAATCTAACTGGAGCTATTACTAAATGTGATTAATACCCCCACCCGCTACCTTGTCACAAGATCCATTGACTTCAATACAAGAGGCAGTAGCTCAATAATCCTTTCATTTATACTTGCATTGCTTATGAAAAGTAACAAAGGGGTATAAAACGCTCAAAAATGAATTTAGAGTTACAACCTTTATTGTCTGCACATCCTCTTACCACACTCTATCCATATATAAAATTTCACAGTTGTGCGTACAATACTTGACAAGTTATGCTCCGGACAAAAAGTTGCTTATGAAAAGTAACAAAGGGGCATAAATCCCTCAAAAATTATTTAAGACTTACAACCTTTGATGACTGCACACCCTCTTACCACCCGCTATCCATATATTAAATTTCACATTTGTGCCTACACTACTTGAGGAATTATTGCGTCTTTGTGCTTGTGATTTTGTTCATGTGTGGAACGTTTGTCTCTGGTTCTTGTGTGTCTTTTGGTGTTTTCTGTGTTCATTTCGTGTGTGAGTGTGCGTTTGGGTGTGTGGTTGTGTGTGTGTGTGTGTGTGTGTGTGTGTGTGTGTGTGTGTGTGTCATGCTGTCTATCGGTGTTTTGGTGGTGGTTGCGTCTTGTATGTGGCTTTGCCTGCTTGACTTTACTATTTTTCCATTCTGAAAATGAATTTAGAGTTTCAACCCTTGTTAACTGCACATCCTCTCACCACCCTCCATCCATATATAAAGTTTCACATGTGTGCCTACAATACTTGACAAGTTATATTTCGGACAAAAAGTTACTTGTGAAAAGTAACTTAGGGGGATTACTCCCTCAAAACTGAATTTAGAGTTACAACACTTGTTGATTGAACATCATCTCATCAGCCTCTATTTATATATAACGTTTCACAGTTGTGCATATAATACTTTAGCAGTAATTCTCCAGACAAATGTCCGGATGGACGGACACACAGAAATGCGCGATTCCAATATAGCTCCCACTTTTGGAGTTATAAATACAGTTAAACTTGGATATCTCGAACTTCAATGGACTATATAGATTATAACAGAAGTTCGAGTTATTCACAGTTCACAGCTTAGTGCAGGTCTACAGTTATGCTCAATGCTCTTGAAAGGGGCATTCAACATTCGTTTAGACCTGAATTAAGTTGTGACATATGTTTCTAGATAAGTATGCGTAGTAATAGATTTTAGAGCAATTCTGTATTGTAAGTTTTTGGAAGGACCGAACTTTTAGTTCGAATTATCTCGACGTTCGAGTTATCCGAGTTCGGGATATCGAAGTCCAACTGTACTAGCGGAGTACAATATTTCCTCTAATATTTCCTCTGTCCCTCGGGACAGAGCATGTTTTCACAAGTATCTTACAATTTGTATTCAGTCAGTTGCTTACCTTATTCGAGGTAAGGATGTGTTTATTAGAGTGAGACGTTTATTTTATACATCGTTAGTATTTTTTGCTATACGTGGTTAGTTTCCTTCAGCGGTTACGGGGTATTCATTATAGTGAGATGTTTATTTTACACATGGCTAGTTTCCCCCACATGTTAGGGGATGTTTATTAGACTGAGACGTTTATTTTTCTTCCCCCCGAGGTTACGGGTGAGTATATTAGAGTGAGACGTTCATTTTGTACGTGGTTAGTGTCCTTCAGAGGTTACGGGGTATTTAGTATAGTGCGACGTTTATTTTACACATGGTTAGTTTACTTCAGAGGTAAGGGGTGTTTGTTAGACTGATACGTTTATTTTATACATGGTTAGTTTCCTTCAGAGGTAAGGGGTGTTTGTTAGAGTGATACGTTTATTTTACACATGGTTAGTTTCCTTCAGAGGTAAGGGGTGTTTGTCAGAGTGATACGTTTATTGTATACATGGTTTGTTTACTTCAGAGGTAAGGGGTGTTTGTTAGACTGATACGTTTATTTTATACATGGTTAGTTTCCTTCAGAGGTAAGGGGTGTTTGTTAGAGTGATACGTTTATTTTATACATGGTTAGTTTACTTCAGAGGTAAGGGGTGTTTGTTAGACTGATACGTTTATTTTATACATGGTTAGTTTCCTTCAGAGGTAAGGGGTGCTTGTTAGAGTGATACGTTTATTTTATACATGGTTAGTTTACTTCAGAGGTAAGGGGTGTTTATCACAATAAGACGTTTATTTTATACATGTTTTGCTTCCTCCAAATAAACCCAAACACAACTATGTCCATTCAAGTTTAAAGTATTCTAAAACTGACAGGAAAATGCGAGCATTTAAGCAATCTAATTCGTCTGAGCATGTTTTCTGTTACTCCAGCAATATCCAAAAATCCCTTGCCACGACACACACATTTGAACACTAATAAATCGGATGAAATAGAAGACCATATAAATGTCAATCTCACAGTTGTCTAACAGTGAACAAGTTTAAGTTTAGAATTTTCTATTCATTTCCAATCGGCTTAATGTTAAATTTGGTTATCAGAATAATAAAACCAAAAACGAACAAATTACAAAACTGATTTATCCTTTGTGAACTGGAAATGCCCTTTTATGAAATTACATGCATACAAAATGTATTTACAATAAATCAACTCAGACGAATATCTAATATAATCAAGAATATCAATATTATAATCACATCACTGTAGACACCTTCTATTGAAAACATCCTGGAAAATATCAACACTTTGAATGCAAAACACGTGTGCACTGGTATTTGCAAACATTATTAACCCAGGCCAGATGGCTCCTAGAGGAGCAATCTGGTCGTAGTCTGCATTGTTAAGCATTCACAACCTTCTAGGAACATCGTCTAGAATCCTTTCACAATGAATAGACTATACCGACCCACAATACTGACCGATTCCACATTGAAACTTCAGAATTCAAAGGTATAGTACAATAAAACGTGTCTTAAACGGTCATGCAAGGAAGGTCTAGTTATGAGTATGTTAACCAAGTGGTAGCTTACTAAAGGTCAAAGGTAATGTAGAAAGCTCCTATAATAGGATTCTGCATCATTTTGTGTCCTGCATTAAGCCTTTAAGCACTTTTATGTTCACAAATGAATGGTCTCTTAGGTCAGGATCACTGTACTTTGATTAGTATAAACTTTATTCTATAATGTTGAATAGGGGTATACGTTGATGAAACAATTACACTTTTGTAACATAACCAGGCATAGGCGATAGTCCAGAGCTATGTCATTTCTCAACTAAACCCTAAATTGTGACTACTCTTTAGAATTGTCTCCGGGAGGCGATTCTAAGAAATGGTAATAGTATAGGCTCTAACGGTGACATAAAAAAATATTCTTTATGTTGACTAGGTGTCATTGTATATGTTATCGTGGTATTTTGCCAGAGTACGTCATATCCGGTTTATGTGTATTCGCCGTACATGTCATAGTATGCTTGATGAACGAATGAGTCGTATAACTGGTTTGGTGAGCGAGTGGTCACTTTGCACGAGCACCTAATTATAGAACCTTCCCATCCATCCTTTTTCCCGCTTAAACGGCTTCGTCACTGGATAAATATACTGTCCCGGCACTCTTCGTCATATAGTCAAGGTGTAAGCACCTTGACAGAATATCGTATTTAGATACATAGAATTGCTACTCACAGTTACTTTATTCTATTAATAATATTATAAGTTCATTTAGCGTGCCAAAGCCTGGTAAGTTATTTGTATTTATCTAGAAAACTATTTTAATTCCATTGCTAACTATTTGGTATATTTAGACCGCGAGTAACGGGAATATCGGAACTCTGAATTGTTTGAAACCTTTAGTCTGTGATATTTATAAGTGTTCATATTGCTTCAGGCTGTTTTGTTCTGTATATAAATTTATTGGAACCGGCAGACGTTTTCCTAGTCATTCGTTGCATTTAATTGTATTAATTATGCACCCTGCCAACGTCTCTGTAAACAATATGTATATGGAATAGTGTTACAATAACCCTGCCAACGTCTCTGTAAACAATATGTATATGGAATAGTGTTACAATAACCCTGCCAACGTCTCTGTAAACAATATGTATATGGAATAGTGTTACAATAACCCTGCCAACGTCTCTGTAAACAATATGTATATGGAATAGTGTTACAATAACCCTGCCAACGTCTCTGTAAACAATATGTATATGGAATAGTGTTACAATAACGGATCTCTACTGTGACCACAAAACACATTTCAATGTTTTAAAGGCAGGTGGGAGCTTAACGCTTGAGGAAAAAACTACATAACGGTCATGTAGGAGCTTTCTGCATTATTTACGTCCGGCATAAAGCAACACTGGTTTTAAAGACATACAATAGAACTTCTATATCTTGAACTACAAAGGGGCCATGCAAGTTACTTTGAGATAACAGAACAATTAAGTTCTACGCTTAATGCATGCCGAAAATAATGTTGAAAACTCCTTTTGGAGCTTTCATCCTTACGTTCGACTTGCCTTAAGATGTCACATGTGTTTCTAGATATGCGTGGTGCTATACTTTAGAATAATTCTGTATAGTAAATTTTGATGGACCGAAATTTAACTTCGAGATGTTCCAATTATCAGAGTTCGAGATTTAGAAATTCAACTGTATATATAGTTTTTTATGAAGTGGTCGCTCAAGAGGAATGTTACAATGCGCGATATAGCGTTCTACTTTGACATTAATGTTTGATCGGATGGAATCAAGTGGTTTGAGTTTAATCATTCATGATTATTCAAAGATGAAATAAAATTCATTACGTAAAGATGTACGCTGCTCATATTTTCGAAACTATTTTGTAACAAAAACAATTCAGAATCGATACCTATGAAACTTGAAACTAACTAACCGCTATCGAGTATAGTAACGAAAGAGAATTTTGTACAAAAAATGATTGATACGGAAACAATTCATCAGAATCTATCATAAAATCGATTGTGTACCGGATGATCTCATTTCAATATACATGTAGGTAAACTTATACAAGGTAGACATCCTTTTTCGTGACTTTTTAACTTCAATGGTCTTTTAAAACCTGTGAAAACCTGTTCAATATTCTAGGCGCTGTTGGACTCGGAGTCAATCGAAGTTTTACCGAATATGTGAGTGAGTGAGTGAGTTGGGCTTTACGGCACTGCGACACTGAATATGTCATATAGCGCCGATGAATGATGAGATGACATGATGATGAGGGATGATATCAGGAAGATGATTTCGGCTAATTTCATTCGTTGCAAAGCAGCGCATGGGATCAAAACCACCGACCTGCCCGAATATGTGTATTGCTTTCCGCAGTTTTTTCGAGCTTTACCGAATATGTCTATTGCTTTCAGCAGTTTTCCGGGTTTTACCGAATATGTCTATTACTTTCCGCAGTTTTCTGAATACTGCCAAATATGTCTATTGCTTTCCGCAGTTTTCCGTCTCTTAACCATTTCCTCCATGAATATTCATGTAAGAAATAATGATATCATGAATATTTAATTGTTATAATACCACATGAGCACATGACGTTTTTGCCTTGGCAGACACTGTAGAATCATATCTATATTATATTACAGTAAAACCCCTCTAAACCGGAATTCTAGTAGAGAAGAATTTAGATACTTTCAGACAGGTGACTGCTTAATACAGAATTAACGTCCGGTTTAGAGGGGTTTTGCTGTATAAGTAAACACAGCAATTCCTGATCTTACAGAAGCTGGACCCACTCTGTTTGCAAAGGCATAGAAAGGTGTGCTCATGGAGTAAAGGATTAAATAGTCGGCGGTGTTCTAAGTATTTAGCAATATTCAGGTTTAGTTGGATACATATATACAGTAAGGAAATGCACCGTAAACATTATTTTTCACGAAATGCACGTGTGTACATTTCATTTTTTTGTTTAATTAATTTATACGAAAAATGAACAGAATATGACTTTAATATGGATTTTATAAACAAACGGTTACTGAAACCAACATAAAGGCATTTTGTTTCGATAGGCGCCATTAACCAGAACATTGGCGTGCCTGCACTTCCAAGGCTGCAATAGATTACAAGCAACAAACAAATATCGAAATAATGTGACAGTATGCACTAAACGTGCCATCAAACGAAAATCCTGTATTGATATAACAACTACCAAATACCACCGATATATTGATATATTGTTTGTGAATATAAATAAAAATTACGTCAAAAGGATGAAATTAGGAAATATACATGTGAAATAATTGTGAAAATAAGTGCAAAGTACGTTTTCCAACACAGACGGAGTTGACAGAGTATTTGCCAAGACCCAAATTTTACTCCTCTGTCCACATGCCATTATAAATACATGATGTTCATAAAATATTCAATTTATCCAGAGGGTAAATAAATTCCTAATATGGCTGCCATTTAAATTGACCGGTTAAAGATGACCCGTTGTCACATGGTATATAAAGGTTAGCCAAACGATTGTTAGTAAATACTTCCCTTTTACTGAAAAATATATACTGAGATCTTAGGCTCTTTCCTACTGACTATTCTAACGGGGAAATCGAAAAAACAAGAAAATAGGTGATAATATACAGTATTTTATTTTTTTCATATTTTAACAGTAACTATAACCTTCCTACGGACACTTATAAATGTTGCAAAGTTAAGCAACAGTTTGTGCGCCTAATAGCTGGATGAGTGACCGCCAGGTATTTCCGATGGTGGCAGCCGTTGGATGAAGACAATTGCCGAACTGGAATTGCTTTACCCATGGTTATTTCCCAGGCCAAATCTCTGGTCGAGATTTTTTGGAGGTGAACGTACTGTAACAACAAGGCTGTTAGATATATAAGTACTTTAAACTCTCCTTGCCAGGGAGCTAGCTCTTTGGCGACGTGGTTTAATTGCTTGGAAATGTTGCAAAATTAAGCAGCAGTTTGTGCGGCTACTGGCTGGATGGGTGGCCGCCAGGTATTGCCGATGGTGCACGTTATACTGTTTCATGAGTCTGTGTGCAATTAGAATACATATACACAATAGAATGAGAGTAATACCGAAATACATGTATATCTTAAGCCTAACTGATGTCTCACACAATGATTAAATTCTAAACTATTCTATATACGTTTCACCTACCTTAGCCCATTTGCATTTTTTGGACATTTATCTGTCTGCAAGTCATTGCTGAAACAGTAACGCGGCTGGTGTACTTGGAACGTTTCCATCAGATGTTTCACCAGTTTCTCCGAAGTATGTTACAATCAAATTATAACCAACAATACCCTCGCAAGAAAATTGAACTAAAACGAGGCGATGGGTCGTCATGGAATATACGCAATTTCACTCTTCCGGTATTGCTAGTTTGACCATTTATAAACATGAAGGTAGGAAATGCGGAGATTCAGTTGTGTTTCTGACCTAAATATACTAAATATAAAATTTGCTTTCAATCGTCATAGTAGCTGGAACATTGTTCGAGTTTCTATTCAAACACTCGTGGGAGTTGTAATTCATGTCTCAAAAATGAATGCTCAACTCTTCCACTTATAAGTTATTTGTAGACACATTCCCTTTGGATAAATCTACTGAAAGCAGCATGAGAATTTAATAATTGTGTAGTTTTTGAAACCTATTTCACATGGGTTTCAAAACGTGACATTTTCAGAGTCGTCAAAAAAGCGTCAATACTTTATACGTTAATATTTACTGTCAACGAAGAACAATTTATTCTATTCAAACGATATAGATATCGCTTTATATTTCTCCTGCACTACCTATCTTGTTTCGAATGCCCCTGCTTTCAAATTATATGTAAAGCGTGTGTATCAACAGCTTCGATACAAACCTTTGCCATAATAACAATCTTTAATGGCGCATGTATCGGTTTCAAGCAGCAGCAAAAGGAAAATTGGGTGGTCCTCGAGGAATAATCTGTAGACAAAACTGACAAGTCTTTATAGAAAATGTCGCAAAACATGCCCATTGCAAGATAAAAATGTCAAAATAGAAATATATGATAGTGTGTACGTCTTCATTAATTTCGTCTAGCTAACACAGGCGCTTTGTCTGACTCGACAACAAATGCCAATTGGGAATATCCATGTGATACCGACACTCTGTCAAACAGTGAAACCGTGTATCATGGCAACATTTACATTTAGCATGGAAACTCTGAAAAAAGTACACACTCATATATTCAAAACAGCACAGTCATTTAA
Source organism: Azorinus chamasolen (assembly GCA_963576725.1). NCBI lineage: Eukaryota > Metazoa > Mollusca > Bivalvia > Cardiida > Solecurtidae > Azorinus > Azorinus chamasolen. Next base: position 1,538,350 of record OY755247.1, on the reverse strand, counting down.
TTTATTGAATGTTAATGTATAGCAAATATTCTGAAACAAACTATATACGAATGCAATCATGAAGTGAAACCAAAGCACTTGTTTGTTGTTTTATTATAGTATATGAGTTTTATAAAAACAATTTAAAATAAACACAAATAGAATCGGGCATGCAGTCCTACGATTGACTAACGCTGAAATGCGCTGTGCATTAGTTCCGTTTATTCCCATCTAGATTCATTATCGGTCGGCTTTAAACTGCTACTTGGACTTAAACGACGAACTACATGTAGTTTATTTCCGCGCTTTATGAGACTCTGTTTCGGCACTTCCACATCGCATGTTATGTAATAAGGATATTTATATAGTAGCCGTATAGTTGAGGCAGCACTTCATATTTGATAGAGGTTCGTAGAAGGACTTGTGTGATTATAGTTCCAGACATTTGTTTTCAAAACGCAATAAAAAGACGAGCTAGGCTAGGAAAGATATTAGAAGAATGTGTCTGGAATGCTGTATGATAGAATCATAACAATTGTCTAGACTTAAAATATAGCATGCATACAAATTAGAAACATGTCAAGTTCTGACGAATTTGTTCGCAAATATTCCTGGACACACATTGTGCCTAGTGATACTAGAAGAATCCTAGGACGGTTGTAAAATGATTTCCAATAGGATTGAAAGTAAAGTGCGCCGTCCCACTCATCTTTGTTTTTTGTGTATACGAGCGTACACTCCTTGTTATCAGACCGACGACATATAGTTATCATTATGTTCAATGTCCTGTGTCAGATATTTGGATTATGTAATGTAGCATAATTATCTTACAGGTATTAAGAGTTGAAGTAGAATAAACATCACTCGTGCTGTTCATTTTAACACTTTACTTCATTTATGAGTCTTTAAACGCATTTACAAACTCAACTCGTCACAATAATCTCCGCACATACCAATTATCTAATGAATATTCAAGTGTTCATTAGGGTTTATATGAAATGAGTATTCATCACATATAAATATAAAGTAGTTCCAAATTCGCTCGAGTGTCTGTCTGTCTTGTTTCATTTTGTAACTTTTTATTATAAAATATGTGACTGTAATCTTAACGTTTATACAGTAAAACCTCTCTTAACCGGCCGTTAAATTTAGTATGAATATCGGTCTTGGAGACAGGTGGCAGCTTAATGCAGGGTGAAAGTCATGCAGAAAGCTCCTCTAGGAGCTTTCTGCATGACTTTCACTCTGCATTAAGCAGCCACCTACCTAGAAGTATCTAAAGTCTTATCTACTAGAATTCCGGTTAAGAGAGGTTATACTGTATATTTATATCTGTTCTGTGAATTTTACTGTCTTCCGCAGATTAGTTTTACTTTCCCGTAACACCATACATATCAACTGCAGCCAGAGGAATTCTAAACACAGTTGTCGAGCTTTAATTAATTGTAATCAATAAAGCACCGTATTGTTTTATTATTTCGTCACGAACAATACGGAAGTTGTTAGACAACTTACGGTAAATATCGATACTGCGAACATTTAGTAATGACAAAATATGACATTGTAGGCAGGTGGCTACTTAATGCAGGGTGAAAGTCTTGCAGAACGCTCCTAGAGAAGTTTTATGCATGACTTTCATTCACCCTGCATTAAGCTGTGTTTAAATCAATAACGGTGTGTATTGGAGTGTTCGAATATAATGTTAATTATATTTAACATGATACACACTGTATATAAGGATTCCCTTATATAATATTCGAATGTGTTGCCCTGATATCTTGTAAAAGTAACTAATACGGGAAACATATTGACTTGTAGCTTGGCCTTTTACTCCATGCATATGAAATGAATGAAGAAAATGAAAGACGTTATTTAACGAGGGTAACTTAATTAGTCTGAGGACTAATCTTCTTTCACAGAGATATGTTTGTGTCAGACCCGGTTCCAAACTATTTTATCAATTTATTTCTAGTGAGTGATTTTACAATGCAATACTCAGTTGACTGTTGTACGTATAAATGTTCATAAGAGGATCTTTTCTTATGAATCTAACTGTACTTAACCAAAATCATACCAAAATCTAACAGTATAAGTAAACAACGAGCAGTGAATCATAAAAATCAGCGCAGTCCACTTTTTGGGGGAATCAGCATTCTGTCAGCTTTAAAACCTCCATGAGGAAATCGTGATTGACTGTCGAAAGTAAACTACATATCTTAGTTAGATGGACTGCAGCAATGCCGACACCCCTGAATCATGGAACGTACCAAAATGTAAAGTACATTCACGATTCACTGCTCGTTGTCTACCTATACGCTTACGCAAGTATAGTTCTATTTCGAGCGCTGAGCCGTATCTGCACTTTTCTATTTATAGAAGCAACCATTCTAATTTATGGGTAAGTGGACAAAGGTTGTCACAAGAATCTCGTAGTAATCGTGCAGTATTAGTATGTACAATAAAACCTCTTTATAACGGCCACTAAATTATATAAAGTATTTTGTGTTTAAGGCAGGTGATTGCTTAAAGCAAGGTGAAAGTAAAACAGAACGCTCCTATAGGAGTGTTCTGTTTTACTTTCACCTTGCTTTAAGCAGCCACCTGTCCTATATACCAACTAATTAACACAACTTAGTGGGCGTTATAGAGAGGTTTTACTGTATATGCTTATTACTTGTCTATATAACCACAGGTAACTCCAGAACAAAATAAATACATGGTTTGTGACGCGTTTTACCTCTACGGGTGGACTGGTCCAAAAGGTCACAGCTCACGGGTCAAAATCGAACTATAAGTAAGTACAAAAATGAGTCATGTAGGAAACACCACATACAGAACAAACAGTCGCTCGAACAGCAATACAAGGAAACAGCAAATGTACATAACTATAAAAACATCAAGAGACGCACAAAGACAAAACAAACATACACTAGGGGGAGATGGAAGTACCGCCTTGGAACGGTCAGTGACAAAAGTCACTGGGGGGTTAAACCGATTTATGGGCGCCCAACCTCACACTTATTCCATCCCCACCATAAAAGACAGTGTAAATAAACGTATCCCCTCTATCCCCCTGTTCGGGCGGCTGTTATTTCTGTATGTAGTGTTTCCTGCATAACTCATATTTGTTTTTTACTAGCGACTTAGAGGTGTGTATTGGGGTTGACTTTTCAGAGTGACAATGCACCATGCCTTTGGCAAAAGAAGTAGTAGATGAATGACAATTTTATACGCAATACACTATCAGTTGAAATCGAACATACCGCACGAGATTGCGTTGTGAGAGACTTAGTTTTGCATGTAGTCAAGGGACCTGATTACATGACACTTGTCAATATATATGCACATAATGATAGGAAACTACGTTATAACATTTTCAGCAGTTTGCTCCCTTTAACAAATGTAAATGGGTTTAGTAATGTTACTATTGGTGCCGACTTTAACGATATCGAACACCACAGCCAATCAAACTGCATACATCTCCGTCCTTTTTAAAAATAATTGAGGAATGTAATATAAATAATGTATGGCGTACGAACAATGAAGTTCCAAAACAGTTTACATGGCGACGAAAGAATGGACATGAAAAAGGCAGAATAGATTATTGGTTAACTAACGAAGATATGCTGCCGACTATTCGATCTTGTGATCTACGTGCGGCATTAACTTTTTCCCTCATATAAACGTGTTTTCACGCATTTGCAAACGGAGTAGACCCAGACCAGACGGCTCCTGGAGCAGCCGTCTGATCAGGATCTACTCTGTTTGCTAGTGGAATTTGAAAGATCTGTTTCTTTACTTTCTAAAATGGCTGCAATGTTCCTCCTTCCATGTTTCATTATAAATAATTTCTCCATGAATATTCAGTATTTATTGAAATGTGGACTAAGTATAGAACAGGGAAAGGGTTAATTCAAACTACCAATCATATGGCAATACCCCTAATAATAAGTTTAAGCAGCACAAGGGTGCCTGGAAACTGGAAATTTACTAATTCGCTAGTAGAAGACGGCCAATGTGTTACTGATTAAATGCTTATATATCGACATACTATGAACATTTAACCACTGACCAAATCAATCCTCAGTTAAAATGGAAATTAAGAGTTTCACCATAAACCATTCTAAAATGAAAGTAAACAATAGTAACATACACCTAAATAATTTAGAGAACGTTCTGAAAAAAGACCAATCGTTCATAGACAGTGATTCAAATATATCTCAAAGTGAACATGAAGGATTGAATTATCAACAAAAAGAGATTGAATCAAGGTATGCTTATAAAGCCAAAAGAGTCCTGATAAGATCCAGGATCCAACTCATAGTTGAGGGTGAAAAATGTACCAACTTATTTCTAGAATTAGAAAAATCAGGACAATCGCGTAAACATATCCAAACTCTGATTGTAAATGACAAGCACTTGACTGATCCAAGCGAACTTCTTAAAGCTAAGGCTAATTTCTATAGATCACTGTATACATTTTGTAACATTAACCAAGATGAAATCGACTCATATTTAGAAAATGTTGATATTCCTTCTCTGAATGAAAATACAGTATGTGAGTGACACATATCTCTTAACGGATGCTAGAACTCTCTCATAGAGAGGAAACTTAATACAAGCCCAGGGTATGTCTGGTTAACAGTCGTGTTTTATAGAAGATTTTGGCCAGTTCTCGGCGATAAACCAGTGAATTATCTTAACCATGCTTACGAAAAGGGAGAACTGTCTCAACCCCAAAACACAGCATTTTATCCCTAATATATAAAACAGGAGATCCAAATAATAGTGAAAACTGGAGACCAATCTCACTTCTAACTATAGATGATAAAACAGCCGCAAGATGCCTCTCAAAACGATTATAAAGTGTAATACCACTGTTAGTTAGTATGGGTAAGCAGTGGTATATAAAGAACAGGTAAATTGGTTTTAATATTCGGCAGATACAGGACACCATACACTATGTTGACTTGCTAGATATAGAAAGTGAGATATTATTTCTTGACCTTAAAAAAGCGTTCGATACGGTCGAAAATGTATTTATGTATAATGTACTTGAACATTTTGGTTTCAGAGACTCTTTCAGAAAATGGTTGAAAACATTTTACCAAACTATAACGTCATGTATTTTTAACAATGGGTCGATGTCTGACATAATCTCTCCGATAAGAGGTTTATAACAAGGATGTTCATTAAGTGTTTTTATCTGTATTTTAGTAGCAGAAACCATAGCTGCAAAGTTAAGGCAAAATAAAGAATTCCATGGCATAACTTTAGAAAAATGGCAACAGCCTGACATGTGTATCAAACTAATTCAGCTTGTGAATGATACCACAATCTTTGCTGGAAAAAAGACGATGCAAACTATGCCGTGACAATTGTTGAAAATGTTTGCAATCACTCAGGCCTTAAACTTAAACAGAACACCAAATGTCTTTGGATAGGGCGAAAAAAGTTTCACAAGAGAATGTTGGCGATATCAAATTCTCAAACGAAGTACAAACACTTGGAGTAACATTTGGCCACAACAGGAAAACATGTGAATATAAACACTGGCTTAAAACATTAAATGATTTCAGACAGGCGACTAAAGATTGTTCAAAACAGATGTTAACATTATATGGTCGAATAGGCAAATAGCAGACCCTAATCAGATAATAGGATAAGTATGGTATGGACTAGAATTACGCTGCTTGCAACGGTGTTAAAAACGTAACTATGGAATAATTGTTTAACATTAAACAAGAAAAGTATGTCGACACAGCATCAAACCGGATTTTAGTAAATAGTTTGATAAAAATAAAAAATAAAAAAGTGCACAATGGCATTATACATGTATACGAAACACTCTTTCAAAGAAACACGAAATTCATTTAAAGAGTAAAAGAGTTGCGCTCATGAATTGAGTACCCACACTCCATGTACTATTATTACTATTATTAAAGTCCATGTTTTGTTATAGAACATCACGAAGCATTATTTATGGAACATTACTGTCAGAGCTTTACTGTAGGAGTTGCTCTTACAAGTTCCAAAATACAAAATATCTGGAATAAATCCTAAAATTAAATCATCTCCCCTGAAATATGTCGGAACGTAAAGGTCATCCGTCATGCACATCTTCATATTACCTCCTGTTAGATTCATTGAAATCCGACTACCAATGTACGAGGTGATGCGCTTAGGAGTTCAACCATACATAATATCTGGATTAAATCCCAAAACTCTGATTAGCTCCCCTGAACTTTGTCCTACCAATTGTGCTTACAATAATGGACGGACTAATTAATTAACGGACGGACGGACACATGTAAACCAGTATGTCCCATAATTCGTAGCGGGGGTATACAAATTCCTGACAACATGCACATCTACATATTGTGTCCTTACTACATACAATGTTTTTAAAAACTCTGTTGAAGAGTTTGAGAGGAGTTGCGCTTACAAGAATAGGGTCAAAATACTTTGTGATTTCTAAGTTCAAAGGGGCATAACTCCCAGAAAAAAATGCAGCAGGACAAATCCCCGACAATATGCACATCTTCATATTGTCTCCTTACAAGGTTTTAGAAATTCTGTTGAACAGTTTGAGAGAAGTTGCGCTTAAAAGGATAGGGTCAAACGACCTAGTGATTTCTAAGTTCAAAACATTGCAGAAGGAAACATCCCCGACAATATGCACACTTACATATAATGTGTCCTTGCTACATGTACATACAAGCTTTTATGAAAATCTGTTGAACAGTTTCAGAGGAGATGCGCTTAAAAGATTGGCATCCGAACGCCGAACGCTCGCTCGCCCGCCCGATCGCCCGCCCGCCAGTCCGACCATCCGCCGTACTTTACCAGTTCAATAACCTAATTTCCGGGGAGAACCTGGTTAATAAATTACATTGCAGTTTTGAAATATGGAAATAGTGTGTCGACTGGTCGGAGTAAGGATAGACAACTCTTTGTTCGTTAAACCAAGTTATTCTAGCATCACGTTATTATGTTTCTAACAAACCGGTGTTGATATAAAAGCAAGTTCTGCTTCGATTTAGGAGGCAGATGCAGGTAGAAAAAATAGTCAAACAGGGAGACCCACACACGAAATGACACCGCACCAAACACTATCAACCAAGAAACGGTATAGCCACAAGACAAAACATAACAGGACGCATATCAAGACGAAAAACATTAAACATTAAGCATATTAAACAACAAAAGTGACCATAGGCTGAAAGCAGGAGTACCGCCTTGGAACGGTCAGTAACCACAATAAGCTACTGGGGGACTTAAACCTGGTTTACGGGTACCCAACCTCGTCCTTATCCCACTTTCACCAAAGTCAAAATGTAAATAAAATTCCCCCTCCAGACAACTCCACAACATGCATCACGATGTCTAAAATGAAATGATTTGAAAATAAACGTTAGAGGTAAACAAGCGACGTCATCATTTAAATGACGTCATAATTTAAAAGTACGGGAAAAGTAAATGAAACACTTCTACACCGACATTTTATAAATAATAAATCGCAAGAACATACAAATACTAGTGGATATAAAGTATGCACAACTGTTTTGTTTGAAAAAGAATAAACTAGACATCGTAGACATGTACTCGATGACTATTCAGAGGTCTGAGCAGCTGACGAGAATGTTACTTTTAGACGGAACCTCATTCATGCGGGTGTATCATCAAGAACTAAATAAAACACGCAATGAAAAACCTAACCTGGAACTTTCGACCACGTACTATGGACGTCGTAAGCGGACCGGTTGTTTTACTAGGGATCAACACCCGCTGAGATGGCGATGTTCACGTTATATCCCATGTCCACGACGGACACGAGAACCTTGAAACCCGTACTGAACGGGAAGAGAGACCTTCATACTAGGTTGCGAACCGTCCTCTTATTTCTTAGTTGAAACCATAGTATATGGTGTATATTCGACACATAAATGCAATGACATGTAAATGCATTCATATGCATATATGTTCGCTGAGTCAACTAACTGTTAATAAAGGTTCGCTTCGTCAACTACATATACATTAACATGTAAATAAATTTAAAACAGCACCACAAATTTAAACTAGAATAACTGAAATATATGTGAATTTATACACACAGCGTATACAAAACATAATGCGAATATCTTATGTAGCAGACCATATCTGCTTTTGATTTCTTAGCGGAATACGCTAACCTTATCTATATGCATACAACTCTGTCTCGAGAGAAATTGTTTCTGCCTGGACTTTGATTTTTATAATTTTACATTATAACAATGCAGGATAGCAGTCAAGACAAAATGGCAAGTTGTCAGTCTGAGCTGACAGTTATGATCATCAGTGATTTACGAGGAGGCTGAGGCATTATGTACAATGACATACACTGACGTTTTTGATATCGCTGATACCAGTGGTCTCCGCAACTGCATTAATTCTTGTTTTATCGCAGTCATAGTTCCACCTTTCAAAATTGAGTAGAGCTCTCAAGAGCCAACATTCTAAATATTGCGGACTTCACAATGCGCTTATACTGTACCTTGATCCGTTTAGTAGAGGACACGTTACAAATCATACCGACACAAGAGCGGGGAGAATGATCAATAACCCATTCGTGTCTTAAAACTACCGCTGCATATACACCAGAATGGCAGTATTGCCTTCAACGTAATGAAAAGTAGATTTATCGAAATCAGGAAACAGAGACATCTCATATACAACTAGATAACACATTACTATGGATCAACATTATCATATATTAAGATTAGCCCTTTCGTTGCCAGACAGTTTTCTACTTAACGCATTTTCTTCAATATTATGGAATGACATATGAATAATTAAGAATATATCTACTGGAGTAATTCTATGTGTTTAGCTTCGATGATGTGTAAACCAGTCTATTCAAATCAATTCAGTAGTGCAAAACAGTCGTTCTGTTTGAGGTACAAAATGGTTCTGGAATATTCTAAAATAATGAACAAGATGTGCTTGTGAAACACTACACTATTCCCCCACACCACCCTAACAGGCTAGCTGTCCTTAGGCTCCGTGATATACATAGGCATACCAAATATTACATATGTATGTGAAATTGGTGATTTGACCAATATAAGAGCTTTGACATTGACCTTGACATGTCATATCACCATGAGATACATATGCATGCCAAATATCAAGTATCTATCTATACTAAGACGAATAGTATAGCGAAAGTAAACTTTTACCTATACATGTGTCCCTTAACCTTGAAAGATGACCTTGATATTTGCATGTCACCACTCAAAGTGTGCGGATTCATGAGATACACATGCATACCAAATATCAAATCTCTATCTCAATTGATCCAAAAGTTATTCCCAATGTTACAGTTGCTCACAAACAAAGATCTGACGTTTGCCCTAAGGGATGACCTTGACCTTGACATGTTACTCTTCAAAATGTGCAGCTTCATGAGATACACATGTATGCTAAATATCAAAATTTGACCTATATATCTTGCCTTTGGCCTTAAAAGATGACATTGACCTTGACATGTCACCCATGTAAATGCCCGGCTTCAAGAGATATACATGAATGCCAAATATCAAAACTCTATCTCTACTGATTCAAACGTTATGCATAATGTTGCTGACAAACATCTGACATTTGACCTAAAGGATGACGTTGACCTTGAAATGTCACTCCTTAAAATATGCAACTTTATGAGATACATATGTATGCTAAATATCAAGTCTCTATCTCTATTGGTTCGAAAGTAAGTGTTTTGACCTATAAAGTTCCTGACAAACAAATATTTGACCTTTGACTCTGAAGGATGACCTTGACTTTAAAAGGTCACTACTGAAAATGTGCAGCTTAATGAGATACACGTGCATGCCAAATATCAAGTATCTATCTCTACTGGTTCAAAAGTTATGGCCAATGGTAACATCGGTAATGCGACCTATTTATTTGACCTCTGACCTTGAAGGATGACCTTGATCATGACATGTTACCCGTCAAAATGTGCGGCTTTTTGAGATGCATATGCATATCTCTATCTGTACTGGCTCAAAAGGCATCATCAATGTTAAAGTTGGTGACAAACAGACAACCAAACATACAGACAGGGCAAAAACAATATGCCCAAGATCTAATATGGGGGCATAAGTAAAGTCAAGTGACTTAATGTTGTGTTTTAAATGTAATGGCATTATTAGCAAGTAGGATTGACCTGTCGTTTTTATTTCTAGATTTGGTTTTTACCAAACTATTCCATTCTAAACAAAATGGTTATAAGCGAATTTCTCCTGAAGCTCGTGCAGTTGGTTAGACTCGAAGTCCGATTGCCTGTATATTGTAGTAATTAAATTAAAAAGTATAAGTTGAAGTAGTCGGTAAAATGCTGAACTTACCTAATGCAATAGTGGTATTATCCCAATCTACGGGTCAACTATAAATGAAAACGACATGTCAGATCTAACGGCGGCTAATACATTCGGCTGATCTCAAATTCTGTGATTAAACAGCAAAGTAAAAGTACTTGAAAGCTTAATACTTTGAAATTGTAATTATGAAATTCCGATGCTTTTTAGAGAGGTGACTGCTTAATACGTGGTTAAATGCTTTTAGAGGAGCTTCATTAAGCTGTCATAAAAACAGAAGGATACTTGCTTCAAATCAACGCGCTTTGAGGTAGAAGCTAGCTTTCCCATGATGTCCTCGATTGACTCCTATAAGTGACAACGGACCAGGCACTCCCTTGTAAGAAATGTCTGACAAATTTGTTTGAGTTTGCTTATATTCGTAATATAATATTATGCAATGGTCAGTAGATTCGTGTTTAAGTAGTTATATTGGAGCTCTGCCATTTCAAACGCCAACACATAATAAGGAATCAACCTGCCTCTGCCAAAATAATATTGCAATAAATACCATACATGCCATGCACATCTTAGTTACGAGAAACGATATTAATAATAGCCGGGGAATAATACTAGAGCGTCGCGGAACTGTACTTTACCACATATGTTGATTTTCTGTTTTGTTATAATTATGTTGATATGTTCCTTAACGTCAATGGTAAAAATCAATGGCCATTTTACCTGGTTCATAAATGGCATGCTTGTTAGCTTTGAGTCACTTTTTGAAACTCCACTCCAGTAATGCTTGAATTTTGTGAGGCTATTAGTATCAAAACAGTTTATTCATATGGCGAAATATTGGCGTCAGCTTAGTTTCAGTGCGAAATTACGATTTAATGTTTTGCATAAGTCACTCATCTGGTCTACCCCTGCGTGCACAAGTATAAGCTGTATTATTATGGTGTTTACGGTTCACTGTCCTAGCATTCGCCTGTCTCTCATGGACCTCTAGTAACAGTGGGCTTACCTGCTGTTTCCTTGAAAGATATACCTCAATCCTGTAAATGAAGACTTTGTTTCTATAACCTATAGCCGGGCCAATGAGTAATAGTTTATCGTGATGCAGCCGGTTCGTTCGGAGTAATATAGTGAAAACACTTTTAATCTGCTTAATTACCCAAGATGAGCGCATACCGGTCAAGTCGCGTAAACCAGTAGATTGATCAAATCGTTCTAACATTCCTAAACTTACATGGACTCTTCCTAGTATATGCCCTGCCACCATTTAACAACAATCTACATTTAAGTATGAATATATCCAGTGAATATCCATTAGAAAGACGTTACAGTACATTGGTTTACACTCCTGGTGCGATATTTAGACTATTTCAGCTAACTAGCTCTTTCGCGTTTACGGACCAAACTGCGAACATCTACGGAAATAGTATGGTTCCACATCATAACCATTGTCGCTCCATGATGATTGATGTTGTGTCTATGTTTATGATACAAAATGGGAAGAAAATGGTATAAGGCGGCACATTTAGCAGACAACGAACTACTGGAAGTAAATAAGTTGCACAGAAACCCTGGTATCTTTAGAGCCTTAGGGAAGTGTTTCTTTTATTCATGCAAGTAATAACGTTCAAGCTCACTAAATATATCAAATCAGTATCGGTTAAATAGTACATTACATTACATCTCATGATGTTTCTACTGGACTATATCACGCGTCATGAACATTGTAAGTGTCATCATCCCACCTCTAGAATACTAAGTGCACTACTTTCAATGCGTGTTTCCAACTCAATGCTCATCCTCTGTTTAGGACGCAATCAATACAACAGTTCCCGATAATGCCATAACTAAACAGACATTTAATAGTTTCGGCTCCTCTGTCTCGAAATATATTTTCAGTTTGACAGGCAATTTACAATGGTGTGCATTGCTACTTGGGAAAATAAAACCCTTATAATTGGAATACTTAGTTGATTTGTGATGCTGTTTTGTTCTCTCTTGTTACAGTCTTTAGTGTTATAACCGATGATTTGCAATGCAAAGGCATTGTGATACGTTTTTCAAAAAGGAGTATCTGTACATATGTTATGTAACATGTTACATAATGAATTGGAATTTCAGTATACTAACAAACTATTGATTAAGCAATCTGATATTCAAAGTGATGAACGGACGTAGTTTTTTGTTTTTTAGCGGAATGTTAAGTCAATTACAAGCCGTTACAATGTTCACCTGTTTCTTTTGCAGGGCATGGTGTCAATGTATAACGGACTCTTGATATATTTAAGAAACCATACAATATACTTCGAGATAACGGAAGTTACAATCAGCCTATTTATAACCTGTAATATATATTGATGTAACAGCTTACTGCAGATCGAAAGCAACGCTGAAAGCTACTGCTGGAGAATTCGGCATTACTTGCGACCTGCATCAAACTGTAGTTTCTGTATTATATATTTTGGAAAGGACCGAATTTTTAAGTCGTGATATATCGAAGTTAGTTATCCGAGTTCGCTATATCGAAGTTCAAATGTGAACACAAATTATACAAGTAAATGTAGTTGGAAATAAGTGTAATGATAACAGAACTCATGTCGTTCTATGAGTCCATGTCCCTGGATAGAGGTAATTACATGCTGTTGGTATGAGTCACTAATGTCATATAGACAACTGATTTAACCATCCATCTCATTGAGACGTTTTCTTGTGGCTTTACCGGTAACGTAAACCCAGGTCAAACGGCTCCTGGAGTAGCTGTCTGATCAGGGTCTGCTATTTACATATTGAATAATACAGATTATATTCTATAGTGTCTGACATGACCAAAAAGATCAGTGTTTTTTGTGGATTTATTTTGCTATTTTATAAAATACAACATATAGTTAATAAGCATACAATCAGAATATTCATGAAATTAAATGTTAAACGGATAACACTACTATGCATTAGTTGCAATCATAGGAGGCAACGTACGTGCAAGACAAATAAGATACAGTACACCCCTATACACAGGACGTCAGATTCTGTATAATTATCGGTCTCGGAGACAGGTGGCAGCTTACTGCAGTAAGTAGCCACCAGCTTAAAAGTATCTCGATTCATGTCTTCTAGAATTCCGGTTTCGATTGAGTTTACTGTACCATACCGTTGGTGTGTTTAGAACAGTATATATGCATCTGCTTTAAAGGAAAATAGAGGTCCAGATAAGATGCGAAAATTAAAACATTTTCAAGAAATATTGCTTTTCTTCTCCTTCAAGCCCTATGTTGTAACCACACTTTAGAATCGGCTATTCGAGATTATTAAAAAAAAGTTGTCACAGTATAGCGTTCGGTGGAGAACTGAGGATTTTAGTATTTGAGTACGCACCTTTCTATGTTGCTCTGTATTGAATACATAATGATTGTCCAGATTTCCTCAGTTGCGCTGACTCTATAAATTCACAAAAGACATAAAGCTAGCACACATCGACTACCACAGGTTATATTCTATTGTTGCAGGGCAATGTAATTAAAATTAAATGCTAACTTGTTAATTTCCATCAGTATTCATGATTAGTTATCCTCACAAAGTATGATTTCAACAAGTTTATTCAAAATAATCCAAATGACCCTATATGAGTGCATAAAGTCGAGAAGATACATAATCGAATCTTGTTTTACGTTTCTTAGAAACAGAATTCCAATATCAAGGAAAATCTAATTTACGTGTTATTGTAAAGGAATGGCTTCAGCTTCAACTGTAATTTGAAAGCTAAGAAAACTGACATGTCAAATCGTCTAACAAGGACGGCAAAGACAAACCCAGTGAAATAGAATAACAAGCGATGCATAGTAAAACCTCCCTACATATGTCCAGTCTAATTCTGTTTTATGGCAGGCGACATTTCTATGCAGGACAGGTATCTTACAGAAAGCTCTGTATAAAGTGTATTATTTATTAATGAAATTGGTCCTGTTTTGGCTATATATAGATTGTTCATATATATGTTCATTAACTTGTTGATGTAGTAGTACTAATTTCAAAAGTCCCCAGGACAATGACTCTAATGCATAAAAATGAGTTATTACTCCAGCTAGTATTAACGTTATAATATTGGACACGAGTGTACAGGCAGTGTACACTGTATCTCATTCAACATTCTCACTGGAATTACCCTTTATTCCTTTACTATATAATTACGCCGTTCTGTGCCTTTGCAAACAGAGTAAACTCAAACCAGAGGTCCCCTGTAGGGGCCGTCTGATCGGGATCTACTGTGTTTGCTTATGAAATAATATAGATATCACTTTAAAGTTTCGTGGAATGAAGGGTTAATAGTGTACGAACATTACAATTAAAAAGCAAAAAACAAATAACCTCGATAATAAATGAATGCATTTGTTTGAGCGTGTTGTTTTCCATGTATTCACATAGCATAACCAATGTAACTTATAAATGAGTGTATATTTCTCCCTTTGATGGAAAAGTAGTAAAGTCAAGCAGGCAAAGCCACATGCAAGACGCAACCACCACCAAAACACCGATAGACAGCATGACACACACACACACACAACCACACATCCAAACGCACACACACACACACACACACGAAATGAACACAGAAAACACCAAAAGACACACAAGAAACAGGGACAAACGTTCCACAACATGAACAAACCACAAGCACAAAGACGCAAGGCAAACAAAAGGAAGGGTGACAAAGAGAGTATCGCCTGGCACGGTCAGCAGCAAAAACACCACTGGGGGTTTAAACCGGTTTACGGACGTCCTAACCTCACACTTCTCTCAAGGTCACCCTAGCTTTACAAATATTGTAAATAAAGGTATCCCCGCTGGACTTACCCACAACATAGACGACGGTGAACACAGGACAACATGTAAAACATAGCATAATAACTGTGACAATCCGTCAAATATGTACTCAATGACTTTGCTGAAGTCAGAGCACCTGCAGGTAAGCCGTTAAGGGCACGACAGGGAAAAAGTAATACATGAGTCTGGTAAGCTCATCCTGTATCCAAGTTTAAGAGTATACCATCATAGAGTACTACCCTCGGCCTGTCATCGCGCAAGCAAAGAGGGAAGCGTAGCTACCGACTGTAAAAGGGTCGATAACCAAACATGCAGTGTGTTGCAATATAATAGGATCATAACCTTTATTTTTAAATGTTTTAATGCGTTTAATAAACAAATCATGAAAATGGATATGACCCCGAATTTTCCTAAGTTTGTAGATAACATCCCCATAAAATTCTGGTTGAGAAATGCCTTGTCGCAGTAACGTCCGTAGATTGCAATTATATTTACTAATGAGAGGTAAATGTCGATAATAAAATTTAGAAAAGGTTTTCCGAAGTTTGTGGTATCTGTAACCTTGCTTAAGAAGTTTATCAGTTATAACTAAATTACGTCTGTTAAAATCTTCAAGCAAAGAACAGGCTCGGGCAAACCTAATAAGTTGAGAAATATAAACCCCATAAGATGAAGAACGTGGCACATCCCCATCTAGATAAGGATAATTAACAATTTTAAAATTAAAATCTTCTCTTTTATCGTATACTTTGGACGAAACTTTATCATTTGTAATTGAAAGATTCAAATCTAAAAATGAAGCATTAATGTCAGATTGATTAGCTTTGTTTAAAGACAGTTCTTTTGGGTAGATTGAAGAAACCATAGTATCAAAATAAGGATTATCTAAATTCAAAATATCGTCTAAATACCTTGAAGTTTTATTAAAAGCACTAACAATATCGGTCTGTGTATCAGGTTTTAAGCTAAGCATAAAATCCCTCTCGTAGCAATACAAAACAAATCTGCAACAAGAGGGGCACAATTTGTACCCATGGGTATACCAACAACTTGACGATATATGGTATCCCCATAACGCACAAATATATTATCTAAAAGAAAGGTAAGAGATCTACAAACATCAAGGCAAGTCCACATTGTGTAATGTTCAACTTCTGAATTCGAAAAGAATGAACGTTGAACATTACAAGCAATGAACATTTTGTTTTCTCTGGCAAAGGTTTTTTCTATTAATTTAATAAGTTTATCCTTTATAAGATGGTGAGGTAGAGTAGTATAGAGTGTAGAGAAATCATAAGAGCTCAGTAAAGAAATGTTATACTGTTCATTTTCAAGTTTTGTTAAAACATCATTTGAATTTTTTATGGACCAAAAAACATTAATACCAGAATTTTCATATATTTTATCACAGTAGCGTTTAACATGTTCTTTGATCGTAGTAAGACAGGACGTCAAAAGTATAGATAATTTAGTAGTGGTACAACAGCTAGAGTTGGCAATAAAACGCGACTTATAAGGGTTTTTATGTAGTTTCGGAATCCAGTACAAAGTAGAAAGTTTATGTTGTTTTATGTTAGGACCAGACTTAAAATTATTGCACATTTTTACATGTTCCGAGATTATATCTTTTTCAGGTGTTTGAACTGTTATATAAGTTTTTGAATCAGTTAGCTCCTTCTTTAAAACATCAACATAATACAATCTTCAAATAATGATTACATTGTTTGATGCCTTGTCAGCAGGAACAAGAACATAATCTGAATGAAAATTAGAAATGTTTTTCTTCAAGTAGCGAAATGTAACTCTAGGTCGAGGTGGTAAAAGATGGTAATTAGATTTGTAAAAAGTTATTCGCGTATCAATAATATCGAAAATACATTTCTTCCAATCCGAAAGGGCATTAACATCAGCATGTTCTCGTCGACACCATTTGATGCAGAATTCTTGAATAGCTTCCGCAATATGAGTTCGACAAGCGTCAAAATCAATAAGGGAAGGTAATCTATATTTAGGTCCTTTAGTTAGGAGGGTCCTGAGACGTTTATCCTTAATGATATCAAAATTACCAGTAATGACATGACCAACTGGTTTATAGCAAAAGCTAGAAATGCTACAATCTCAAGAAATAGGGGTATTAACATCAATATTTAAGTCAGAGACAATTTTATTGTAGTTAAAAATAACATTTCTAATAGGTTTATTATATTTATAACAGATGATAGGTGATTCAGAGTTGATGAAATATTTGGGAATAGCATCGATTACATTCTTATCACGAAATATACTTTGAATATCAATAAAATCGATACCTTTATTTAGGAACTGAAGTTTCAGAAAATGTCTTTTATGTTCAGATTCTTTATCAATACGTGGACGAAGAACATGCTGTGTGTAACTTTGTATAAGTGAGGCAGTATTAATTAACGGATCTGTACGCATATAGATTTTATCAGCCTCTTCGTCTATTGACTTAAGACAGGAAAAGGGTAAAGACGATAAACAAGATAACATAGAATGTTTACCAGTTTGTTTTAGAATAGTATGTAAATACCGCCTGACTGTATATGTTTATGATCGAGATGTTATTTAGGGCAGGTCTCGTGCTTTTATTCCTTATCAGACGATTTTTCAGAGTGGAGGTCTCTTCCTCACACACGCATTATAAAGACATTAACTTATCAGATTACCCCAATTATACTGTATTGGAATAAAATGCACAAAATTTACAATGTTTTATAATTTTGACTTCAGGAATCGATGAAGCGACATTGTTTCATTATAATTTGATACCAAACACTACAGAACAAACAGTCGCCCGAACAGCAACACAAGGAAACAGCAAATGTACATAACTATAAAAACATCAAGAGACGCACAAAGACAAAACAAACATACAATAGGGGGAAGAGCAATACATAGAGGTTAAATTTTACAGTCAGACAGTAGCTTAATGCAGTGCGAACGTTATACAGAAAGCTGCAATATTAGTTTGTATAATTTTCGTCCTACTTTAGGCAATCACGAGTTTTTAAAGACAAACGTTTATGTATTAAGTAGTAGCTCTAGAGAAGTTCTATTGTTGTGTCATCAACTATCATTATATTCGACTTGTTGATGTATGTTCGTTTTGCAGCTGTCTAGTATTTGTCTGGTCGGAATGCATTTCTAACACTATTAGTGGTTTGAACATGCCGGTATGCCCATGCCCAGTGGGATATCAAACCTGTTTACGGCAATGTCAGCAGAGCATTCATTCAAACAATGATGCTTACTTAAGATGTGTATTGTAAAATGTACATAGATGATCGGAAAACCTTCGTCAAAGACTACCAGTGAGTGAATTGCATAAAAAACGATAGTTGATAATACGATGCATACTCCGAATCCCTCAACTATTATAGTATTGCTGACATTTACAGAGCTTGCTTATGACACTGATGCATCTTGGTATAGATACTTATATTTCAATTTGCTGTTATATATTTAAATGTAATACAAGTGCATTGTCCTGTAAGACCCTAGTACGATGCAAAATACATTTTGTAGTTTGTTATGGGAATTTATGTAGTCATTTGAACTGCATTAGATGTTTAAAATTGCGATATATAAACAATAATGGACTTTCGTTATAAACATGTTTTCCATTTTCCATTATCTACCGTGCGGGGCACATTGTGGAACATATACTTATCTATTTTAAAACTCCAAAATAGCGCAAATGTCAAGATAAATGTTCGACTTTACTTAACATTGCTGTACCGGAATATATAAACAGCTGTATCTGTTAGAAACCCATTAGCTTCAAGTGTTATACGGAATAGTTGATATGCTATTAGCAGTAAAATGTCTGAAACAAATACAACACCGGGTGCTATGCCATCTTTTTCCAACTCTTTCTACGAATCTGTTATAACCTATGCAAACAGTTTGAATCCAGAAGAGACGCCGATGAACTCAGCGTCTCCTGAGGATCCAGACCGTTTGACATTGATTCTATTGTGGTAATGGAATTAAAACAAACAACCTTGAAACCCGAAGCAGACAAATTTTATTTAGAGGCGAAAGGGTTAATTGTTTTACTTACGTGTAATGCATGCAGTAGTTTCTTTTAGTAACACTACTTCATATAATGGGGAAGTAGTACAACATCAATAATCCGATGACGTGACGTTTTACGTATTATGTATCCCATTGTTTATACCCATTCGCATGAAATAAGTGATTGTATTTACAGTGTGACTGCTGTTAGAAATAATGACTTCCTGATTATTAATTATCAAATGGCTAACAGTTTAAATGAACGAGGGTTATTGCAACCAAGTCATATATTATGGAATCAGGTCGATAATAGTGTATAAAGCAAGCAGAACCTTGCAAAGTATTACTTATAAATGTTGTGGATACACTGTGCTAGTAATGCATGTATATATTGCCTTCAGCATCAAGGAAGTCCATGGGAATGTGAGTACATATTCGGGATCATTAGTTATGATATTATTAATTTTGAAAATTGAATACTGCTTAAACCGGTGCTAGAGGGTGTGAGTAGTGCTACACTTTTAATTACTACTTATGAACATACTCAATACAAACCGAATCTTCAATTTTCTCTTTTTGCATTTCTACTTTTGCTTTCGAAGGATCATCCATTTTCAGAATATTGAATAGACACAACCCCTTATGTTGAGTTAAATGCTATGCAATTGATCAAACTTACTTACTTGCAATAGGAATATTTAGTGTATATTCGGTGATCACCGAACTGAATGCGTTGTATTCGGCGTTGAAGGTGGACGTTGAACAATCCTACGGGGCCGTCTGGTATGGGTCTGGTCTGTTTCAAAGACGTTTAAAGACATATGTATGAAATAAAGGTTTAATCGTCTGTACTTACTTTTAAATACAAAACATTTTCAAAGTAAGCACACATATATTCTGGTAGTATACATGCCACGTGTTCATTCTTGCAACGTGCATTATATTTATCAATACATATACATGTATTAGTTGTCCCAAACCAAAGTAGTCTGTTGGTCCGTGTTAAAATAATTTCCCGTTTACCCGAGGGTGGGGGAACATTATACTGACCCAAGTGGCCACCAAAATTGTGTAATTATTTCCTGTATGTGTGTCTGTACATTGTGATTAACATGGTTTGTTCGATTTGAGGACGTAGATATAATAGGCTTATGCAACGTTATACGCGCCAGATAATGGTGTGTATTCAAATGCTAAAACCGTCATTTATCCACTGAAACCTGTGCTGTGTCTACTTTTTTAGAATCGTCTCTCCAAGACGATTCTACAGAATGGAAAATGGCTTAATTCAATCATAGTATCCATACCTCTGACGCTGAGTGAATGATATCACAGTAAAGTATCATTAATGCGACTACATCAACATATTAGTCTGTTCAAGCAGGCGGGTGCTTAATGCAACGCAAACAAAATGCATAAAGCCCCCATGGGAGCTTTCTGGATAACCTTTGTTCTGCATAAAGCAACACTCTGTTATAAAAATCCAACTTTATTCTTCTTTTAAGTGTCGCATTAAGCGAGAATTTAGTATACCAACAGTATATAAATTTAATACCAGGAAGTACTTGTAGCAATGAGACTACCGTGAAATAATTGTATTTGCTTTTATTGCCACCGTTCTTGTTTAAGATGCGATAAATACACATTGGTCAATTATTGCATTGCCATACAATACCTTAGCTCCACTGCCTTGAAATTGATTTGTTGCAAGAATATTTATAAATCAGATACCACTATAGTAATATTGTTTCATTTTCCTACTACTTTGGTCTTTGTGCAAATGTGATAAATACAATAACAAGTACATTTATAAGCATTATGTATCTGCATTATGTTTAATTCAACATGTGGGAAGGTCATGTTACGTATTTTCAGTGTCCTCGCAGCTCGTTTGTTCAATGTTTTGCATTAAACATATTACTATGCCCGCAATCCATTCAGTCTGACCTAAAGATCGGGGACTGAGAGCTCTTGGTCGGACAAAGGGGCTCCTGATCGAGCATTTTAATCAGGGTCTGCACTGCTGGCTGGATGGGTGACCGCCAGGGATTACCGATGGTGCACGTTACAATTGGTGGCAGCGGTGGGATGATACAATTGCGGACTGATATTACCTTACCCACGGTTATTTCCCAGACTAAAGTCTCGGGTCGAGATTTGTAGAAGGGGAACGTAATGTAACATCGATGCTGTTAGGTATATAAGCACTATAAACTCTCCTTGCCAGGGAGCTAGCTGTTTGGCGACGTGGTTTAAGCGTTTGGAAAATTTAGTTCCATTCTATGGAATTCGAGGGTAAGCTACCATACACGATCTACGATATTCTTACGACGGTAGAGATAATACATGATACATGGTATCAGTGTAACCATTTGTCTGGTGAATCAAAATGCATCAATGAAGAAGATGATTTGTCACACAGTACATACCCTGATAAAAAGGCTCTCTCGAGAGCCCATTGATCTGGATCTAGACTGTTTGCAGATGCAGATACTAGGATGTCCCCACACATTAAGGGGTAGGATTTGACAAAGAAGAGTACAGTTACATCTTCAGAACTCGAACTTCCAAACAAGTATCATAACTGGTCTATAAGACAAGTGATAACTTTATAGGATGCACATCATACAGAAAGCTCACATAGTAGATCTGTGTATGACTTTAACCTGCCAACTGCCTGCAACGTTTTCAACTCTTTTTCTTAAACATTCGAGTAGCAAGGCTTAACTGTATGTCTGTTTCAGTTTTTTCCAGTTCGCCAACAAAGTGAAACTCATTCATCATTGCTTTCTTCGTATAATGCTTCTGAAATACACGTGGAGTATAAACGTTATGACAATGTGTCTAGACAGGATTAGGATACAATTGTTTGAAACTGCGTCAGTTACAAATCGGTTTTGCAGCGATCTTGTCTCCAACTAGTTCATTTCCTTGTAACAAATGGACACATTTTTAAATTGTAAAGATACCAAACAGCACACGATCCTGTAATCATTATTGATACATACAGTAAAACCTCTCTATAACGACCACTAAATTACATCAAGTAGTTTGTGTTAAAGGCAGGTGGATGCTTAAAGCAAAGTGAAGGTAAAACAGAACGCTCCTATAGGAGCGTTCTGTTTTACTTTCACCTTGCTTTAAGCAACCACCTGCCCAAAATACCAACTAATTAACACAATTTAGTGGTCGTTATAGAGAGGTTTTACTGTACTTATCAAATCCATAGTCTGCATCCTGAACACATATACTTGTATTAAGTGTGAAAAGGCAGACACTGTGCTAAACGAAAAATATCGAGTAGCCCCAGTAACTTATTTATATCCTAACAGTGAAAGGGACATGAAACATGTGTAAACAATAAAACGGTGTACACTATCTGACTGCAATTCCAGGAGTTTATTAGTTGTCGAGTAGCCCATGTAACTGATTTATATCCTAACAGTGATTTGTGGGTGGATATACGTCATTTGAAAGGGACATGAAACATGTGTAAACCATAAAACAGTGCACATTATCTGACTGCAATTCCAGGCGTTAACTAGTTGTCTTATTTCTGATATAAATACCACGTAGAGCTATATTCTGGGTAAGATTAAGCAATTAAATATAGCCTCTATACTGAATTAAAAACTATCGTACAGTTGCAATAAGGAAAGTCCCGATCCAGGAAAAACCGATTATGTTACAACTAACAACAGCTCAAATTACTACATGCATAACAAAAGAAAGACAGTTTATTAAATTAGTAACATATTAAGAATAATTAAGAATAAATCTACAGAACCATGTATGTAACCCTTAACAATCATAGAGTGGAATTAAATTTTTCAAACCTGTCGTTTATTTATACTGATACATATTTCCATATACTTATTCTAAATCCCTCTGGTGAAAGTAAACAAACGCAATCAATCGCAAGAAACAAATGCAATCATTGATGATCGGATGTGATATTTCATGACAATACAGATAATGGTACAACTTGATTAACACAGATAATGGTACAACTTGATAATGGTACAACTTGATAAATACAGATAATGGTACAACTTGATAAATACAGATAATGGTACAACCTGATAAATACAGATAATGGTGCAACTTCATAAATACAGATAATGGTGATATAGACCGCAGATTTCTAAATTGTAAATGAAAATATTGTCAAGAAAAAAGTCTTTATTTCTCCGCCAAACCTTATGTAGAGACGACTCTTTAGAGTTGTCTCCAAGATACGATTCTAAAGAGTGGTCATAACATACGCACATTTATCTGTTGCTCTGATTGAACATTCACATAGGTGTCAATTTCGTTTTTTGTGTCAAATCATTCTGTCTAACGGGTTAAATGTATACAATTCGATAATAATAAATAGGTAATATATATATATAAACACGCAAAGCACAATTTTATTTACAGTATTTAGAGTTGAACTTCGATATCTCGAACTCGGATAACTCGAACTTCGGGATAACTCGAACTTAAAGTTCGGTCCTCCCAAACTCTTACAATACAGAACTGCTCTAAAATGTATCACTGCGCATATCTAGAAACACAGTTCACAGCTTAATGCAGGTCTACAGTAATGCTGAAAACTTAAGCTGTGAACTTGAGAAATTGTCCAGATTAGAAATCGGATAACTCGAACTTCCGTTATCTCGAACTAATTTATATAGTCCCTTGAAGTTCGAGATATATGTAGTTTCTTATTTTATTCTGTCATTATATACCCTCTATTTCATAAATACACATTGTACTGCGTTTGCAAACATAGTAGACACAGATCAGACGGATCATGAAGGAGTCGTTTTTAGTTCTGATTCTACAGCTTTTGAAATGTCCAGACATCCTCCATCCTGCATACCGGTATACCATTATAATAATTAAAACTAATATATCAACTAATATCAATACATACATTATTTCTTACATGATTATTCAAGGAGCAAAGATTTAGAAAACAGGGAACAAGTTGTCCCTTCTGCAATATGCACAATGTTTATATTCATCGATCGTCAGAAACAAAGTTACCATTGAAAGATACAAGAAGGTCGTCTCGAGTTTTGTTTTGTGGTATGTAGAACGCCAACAGCTAAAACAGAAACTAATAACCAGACGTAGACCCTGTGAATTAGAAGACTGTAACTAACGTACGTTGTTTTTCATATTCACACATGCAATCAAGTAATTATGCATTTAGTTATAGTGACCGACAGTGACGTGCTTACGGGGCATAATTAGGCGGACATAAGACGGTGGTAAAGTCACTATGTCATTTAACCATTATGTTTGCCCAAACTCTCATTTTACCCTCTTTACGTTATTTCGATTCGTTCAAGCTGTTGGGAAACTGTTGTCTAAGTGTCAAACAGCTTGGATCCTGATCACCCGGAATATACTCAATCATGTTTGCTAATAAGGTATCTGACTATCTTTGTATTCCTCGTCTTAAACGTATTTATT
Organism: Azorinus chamasolen; assembly: GCA_963576725.1. Lineage (NCBI taxonomy): Eukaryota > Metazoa > Mollusca > Bivalvia > Cardiida > Solecurtidae > Azorinus > Azorinus chamasolen. Next base: position 1,513,694 of record OY755247.1, on the reverse strand, counting down.
GTGTCGCTTTGGTGCTTCTGGAGGTAAACAACCCCTGCCACTGTACCTATGTCAAACGTCATGGCTCTGGGCTTATTAAACGTGTGTGTCTGACACTGATACCATTACAAAGACAATGTCTCAATAAAGGTATGAGATGGACTCATTATTTCAAAACTCGTTTTCAAAAATGTCCTAAATCTGGCCAAATAAAACGGAATATACTAAGCTGCTAACCTAATATTTTTTATAAACATTCGGGAAAAAATCAGGAGTTCATACTAGATAATTAAGTTAGTTTCTGGAATAATGTGACCACCGCAAGTAAAAGTATCTTTAATCTGACAGGAACAAATGAAAATATCAAAGGAAAGGATAGCCAGAGATAGTGCGGCGCACGTTTTATTCCCATATGTGAATTAACTGTCTGACAGTATGGCAAGAGTAATGAGAACCCACGATAGACTTGTCTATATGCAGCCATATTCTACTCCTGGGAGAGCCTCAAAGAAAAGATATAACACAAAATGGCTGTACCTACTCCTCGGAACAAATAAACATACCTCTAAAGTGTCTGTCACACCTTACCGGATCGAATTAACGGACGTCAAACGGAAAGCATAATTTTTAATCCGTTGGTTTCCTTTCGCATGCATTCCTTGTCCATGTCTCATTCGGCACGTGCGCTTCTTGTCCAGCAATTTCCGTTCAGTCCGGTGGTAAGTTTTGAACATGCACAAAACTAAGAACGGACTCCAACAGACAAAGGCGACCGGTGGACGTACGGTGCCTATGCGCTCGAAGAGACGATTTTAAAGAGTGGGCATAGTATAGGGTTTTGAGACGATCCTAAAGAATGGTCACGGTACAGGCTTTGGTGGAGAAATAAAGACGCTATAGTTGAAATGTTTAAATGCACGCACCTTATCTGGACCTCTTGTATAATGTAACACTATTTGCGAATTATCGATAATACATAATTCCATGGCGTTTTTGTTGAACACATTCATATATGAATAGTGGACAACCCCTCTGCTTAATCGGACCTTATACATTTCTAACTGTCGACATAACGAACATACCATATGGCACTGAAGCGAATTGATCATATTTTATGTAGTATGTGGTTGCCTCTGTAATCTACGGCTGTCTGGAAATGATGTAACGGTAAATGATCGACAGCAGCAGCTGTCGCTTTCATTGATGAGAAATATAAAATGTATACCACAGTTTAGTCAGACGTGTCCGTCATGGAGCCAGTTCGATTAAGAAGTACATTGTCTCGTGTATACTGATGAATATGTTTAATTTCAAATGCAAATGTGCCCATTCAGATGATCTTACAGCGTCATATTGGTTCACGATTGTGTTGTGACGCTAGCATGGTCTATTGAGAATAGATAGACATGTTATAAGTATATCTATATCTATCGTGTATGTGAAGTATAATATTTCCCTTATACTAGATACAACATAGAAATGAAATGCGCTTAATAAACAATGATGATGTCAACACAGTTTCTGCAATAGTTCGAGCAAGTCATATCCACGAGATAAACAGTTGCTTTTATTTAAGGCTAAAACAATACCATAACGAATCGTCAGCACAAAACTGCCATTACTATTTCTGTACTAGTATTCGCGATATACCTCGCATGCAAATTTGAACAGACGGAAGTTATTAAATGTTTCCCGAAAGTCCATAGCAACAGCAGTCATACAAATGACTACATATGTAAATGTATACATGTAAACATACAGAATCTCCACAGAACGTTTCCTTGCATGTTCAACACCGACAGCTGTTAGCAGCGCCTTTAAACCAAACCTCAATCAAACTGATCGAAACCGCCATAACTTACGCGATAAGACATAACATCACAAAACGTCTTACTGAACAGTATACTCGTATATATATATATATATATATATATATATATATATATATATATATATATATATATATATATATATATCAGTTGGGCTGGGTATACGGCACTGTAAAACTAAATTGAATATTTGGAGTTTAGGTCACTGTGACACTGAAATGGTCACGGTCCTTTCAATTAAAACTATACAATGAAAATAACACACAAAACATACTGAATTTGTTTAGATGCTTCTCAAAGAAATGCAATTACTGATCTAAAGAATAATGACTGTATATCATAACTAATTTACTTCAGATTATATGTTTAAAGAATGTTCCCGATGAATGACCTTTACATACAAAATATATCAATATTTCGTTTGCAGAATGAGTTTTAAGCCTGCTGAGTCTCAAGTGTTTTCTCTCAGAGTCGGGTGATGGTGCTCCATTTACGACACTAACATATCATTCCATTTATTGCAAATAGAGTAGACCCAGATCAGACGCCCCGGTAGGAGCCGTCTGACCAGGGTCTGCTCTGTTTGCTTATGATATACTATTTGTTCTGCAATAGCTAAATCTTCCTGTATCCTTGTCCTATTATAACATTCAACCTAATTCATATTCATGACATTATTTCTTGCATGTATATTCGCGGAGTAAAGGTTTAATTTAATATTGCTATCAATATAATTTGCCATTAATCAAAATGAACCAAAGCTGCATCACCTGAAACATCAAGTGAAAGATAGCTGTTGTGACAGAAACAGTTTTGGGAATTTGATGAAAAAACGGAAACAGGTATGACAGAATTTGAATCAAGAATGCGCCTATGTTAGGTAAACCTTATTAATTTTAATGGACCTTCCATTCATTTTGTTAACTCGGCCGTATACGATTGCTGCGAAAACAACACCAACAACACATTAGAGAAATATAAATTATGCATGAATAATACAAGTGCTAATATTTACATTACTAAGGCATGTTTGTTTTCAAGATTGCATTATGAAATATGACTAGTTTTCGTGATGTATGTGTTTGGATTAAAACTAGTTCATGTGAAAACGTTGAGTTTGTACATCTTCCAATTCAAAGTCAACCTCTACTTAAAAAGATTGAAATCGGCTAATATTAGCAAATCTGACATTTTGTTTACAGTTTTAATTCAGGCTGTTGGTGTAGCAGACGACAGACGAAGGATCAGGTAGTAACGGAACACAGTATTAAATGGCATTCAGGGTGGACCAGGAATGATATCGAATGACAATAATTCTGATTGATATAATAAATCTGATAGCCAATGTGAAAATAGTTCACCCTTCTTATATTTCTATTTCTCCGCCATAGGTAAACATATGTGCTCCTAAATAGCACAGTCGAGTATGTGTAAGACTTCGACAAGCACCACATGGTTTCCATTCTCGCTATTTGTATGTCGCATTTTGTCTCTTCCATAGTTGGTTAATGTGAAGGAAGAGTTTAGGAAGATCTACAAATATAGTTTGGTTCGATTATAAACATTGAATGATATAAATGTTTAGCTGTGGTAAGACCTTAACTATAACTCTAGGGGTGCTGAGTATATATATTCAAACCCTATCCCATGTGCGAAATTTCATTTAGTTTTGTGTCATTATTTTCAGGCTGACGAACGAATTAATATCCGTAATCCCAATTTAAAAACCGTTTGTGAAAATTACAAATTAGTTCGGTTAATTTGACACGTTAGGTGCAAACCAATATTAATTGTATGAAAATGTACAGGAAAGAAATACACTGGCCATGAATTTATTATTGTGCACACCTGGACGGTAAACAAAAGACGAAGGATAATTTTATCTGATAAATATAATAAAGCGGAAAAGGTGTGTTCTGCGTTTCAACATTTTAATGAATTTGATGAGAAATTAAAATGAACGTCGTTAACCTTTAAATGAGTTAAACTACACATCTGCTTAATATATTTAATATATGACTTATATGTTGTTTTAAGTTGATGTAGGTACTCACGAGTGAGGCCTGTGTGAAAATGCAACCACCTGATTAATCATGTAAAGTGGTTGCTGCACAATAAGAGTGCAATATAGTTGTTTGTGCATTATAAAAACCAACAGTCCAATATTATTTGAATAAGTGATTATTTATGCTACACCACAGCCATTGTGGTAGGATTCTCTCTTTCAACCCCATTGTAAGTTGTCAACACTGTATGGTTTAGATGATGTCATAATTGTGACTCTTACCAGAATCCAACGTGGTTGGTAATTGTATCGTGTTTATTACAAAGATGAACATTAAATGTTGCAAGTTTTGAACCAGGAAAATGGTCCACTTCTGTCCATTTATCCGCCGAAACTACAATAACAGGCTCATATTTCCAGTATTAAAACGACTATTTTCCAGCATAACTTTGCAACAAATAGTTATGTACAAAACGAATTACATTCAAACACGCCAAACAATTTACCAGATTGGCAACAGAATCCCATAAAGTATAATTTTAAAACAGTATATTGACACACAGTTACTCGTACAAAGGTTATGAAACTGAACAAGCTTAGAATCTGACAGTCAGATGCTTGAGAATGATCTCAGATTGAAGTTAAACGTTTTATAACCCCGAGGCGTGGACATACATTTACAATATATGGTAAGTGACCAGATTCTAATATCAATTTGATATCTCTGTTATGCATTCGATTTTGCATGTAGCACACTCGTTGTAATACAATCAATGGGCGTATAACTTCCTACTAGCTGAAGATGCATAACCCTGCTCACTGATAATTTGTGGTGTTATTTCAGTAGGCACACGTAAATATACATGATTTGCGAGAAAATAAATTTCGTAATTGTCTCCACTAAAGCATTCCTATACATATTAGAACCTTTACCAAAGAGACTCATTATACTAATGTTGCATTTTCTCTCACGATATCGAATAAATAAAGTCAAATATGTGCATTTGTTTATCCGTTTATATACAAAGGAAAGCATATTGACTTTTCTTCTATGCTATGCAACACTTATCTTCTATAATTACATTCTATCACATTTAGCGTACTGGATTGCTTCTAAATTATTAAATCAAACAATGGAATACCGCTTAAGCTGGTTCTAGGGGGCATGAGTAGTGTTGCACTTTAAATTACTACTCATGAACAGATTCAATAAAACCGAGTCTGCAAGTATTTTCTCTTTTCGCATTGCTACGTTTGCTTACGAAGGATCTCCCACTTTCATACAATATTTGTTTTGACTTTCATATGTATGAGTGTGTACGAAACAATAATATAAATTGCTCACTAGTGTGCTACATTATTCACTGACTATTTAACTGCAATATTTCACAACCAATAAATGCAGCGGGGCATTAGTGACAGCACATCACAAAGTCAATTGCTACATGATGGTACAAATGTATTATTTCTTACCTGTGAAATTCGGATGACACTTCAGGTCTCCCGTCTGTCTATCTGTCAGTACTTTAACGTTTCAATTTGCGCGTCCCGAGTTAGTGTCCTTTGTGTCCGGTGTCCCTTCACATATTGATTTTCCATTTTGACTGCACATTAGGTTTTGCTGTGATTTATAGATCTATGAAAAATAATTACTTAATCAGTGTTTCAGACATGTGTCGTTCTTCGTTCAAATGGTAGTTTGGAATTTGCTATCGAGTAAGCACAGATACAGATTTCAAACAGTTCCCCTTGTCCAATATAGTGTTTTTTTTCCCTTAGGAGTATGACCTACAGCTGAGTTTGGCCGCTTTGTTAGCTATCCCCAGGTCTTAATCGACAGTAATATGTGTAGCGCTTACTGACGTTTGCAAGAAGTACAAACCTTAAATAAATACAAAAAAAATACTAACGTATTCCGGACCGTTGTCCTGTCCGCTGTTTAGCTTTTGCAGTGGTCTGTTAGTATAACCATTTATCACTTGCAGCTTCCTATGCGATAGAGGGTCATTTACAAGACACATTTCCCTGTTACAAATATGTTTTAATAAACTCACAGTTTCCTCGACTCTTTAGATATTACTGACACCTTATCAACAGTTATTAGTTTTCCGTACATATTTTCCTCATCTCCTTCAGATATTAAGCTGACGTATACTTGGAGGTTGTCCCTTCTGCAATACTCTCTGAATGTCCTTCTATGTTACAAATCCAATTGTTTATTTGCCAATTAAAATATGCAATTTTGAATCAAACTGACTGCATACTGACATGCATCATTCTCGATCCGTCCCTGTTTAGACCGGTATTATATAGCATACGGTACATATAATTCAACTCTTATCCGCTATTTGCGACCTGACAAACAGCTTGGATCCGGACGATACGACGAGAAACTCGGTGTCACATCAGGATGAACCCAAGCTGCTTAATACTCGATCAATGGTTCCACAAAAGTTTGATCACATCGGAAAGCAATATGAGGAGGCGGTGGTGTAAGTGGTATTGCATCTTAACCAGTTATTAATTTATACCTGGACAAATGGAGCGAATTAAAAATGCTGAATTTATTATCACAACGCAAATTGTCAGAGGTATGCAGTTTCTACACTCCCTGTATTATATAGCATTGAGTTGATTTAATGTCATTTTTAATGAGCAGCATATTATTGCTTTGATATGTGGTACGTATCCTTTTTTCTTTTTAACTGGTATTTGAGGTAATTCAATGTCAAGTAAAACATCACTAAACAATCAACCAGCATACCAGAAATTGATTTACGATTGACAACACGTTTTATTGTATAACGTTTTAATCGGAATTAAAGAGCACGTTATTATTTTGAGAAACACTTTCGGGCTATTTTGTTTTCTTTAATTTAAATTTTCAGTCTGAATTAAAAACGACAAAAGACCAATTTCAATTTGTGTCGCTCATAACCACTTAATCAAGCAGGAGATAAAACACTACAGTTGTTTTGGGTGTTGAGTAAATATATTCTGAAAATGGGTGATCCCTCGAAAGCAAACGTAGAAATGCAAAATGAGAAAATTGCAGACTCGGTTTTATTGAGTCTGTTCATGAGTAGTAATTAAAAGTGTAGCACTACTCACGCCCCCTAGCACCGGCTTAAGCAGTATTCAATTTTCAAAACTAATAACATGAAAACTAGTGATCCCGAAGGACCAGAAAATATAACAACACTGAGAATGAAGTACGGGGCGACTTTTTACGGCCACCACACAAGCACTTAACACCTGCTGTTGTGAAGTACATATATTCTGAAAATGGGTGATCCCTCGAAAGCAAAAGTAGAAATGCAAAAAGAGAAAACTGCCTTTAAACGAAATGTTTAGAGAATACAGAAATGCTTAAATAGCTGGAGAATAATCATGATTGTTGGTACATACATGCAGCAATAAAATAAAAAATAATGGCTGAAGGCATGTACCAAACATGTGACGTGTTTATTGACACGATAATCTTTGATAAAGGTCCGTAGTGGTCGAAATATTAGATAAGAACTATTTATGTGTTTCCTTTTATCTCAATTCCCTTTCTGGAATATTATCTTCATTGTGGACATGTTAGGTATGATAAAACAAGACATGAATAACAAGACCTAGGTGTTCGCTTTTATACCTCGCGGGCGCGTTTGTAATAATCCCTTACACACATGAGATGACACTTAACTATTTGGAAACAGCAGACTATTAGCTTGTGGATAATGTACTGAATAATTGGCTTTATTTATTTCCATCAAGTCTCTCAAGACAAAACATACTGCAAATGAATCCAGCCGTAAAGTGCCATGTAATCACCTTCTATATGTTTAATACGATTTCTGTGTAACAAATTACATGCTAACCTGGTCGACTTTAAAGTGGTTTATATCTGATAAGGCAATGAATATATATTTTTTTAAATATCAATGTTTAGGTAACATGGGTGTCCATCGTGGGTTAATTTAATTTATTGATATCAAACTCTAACGAAACTCTGAATACCACTAGATGATTACTTTGTACGGATGTGTCGGCTATGAATAATTAATAGAGGTGTTTCATTGTTTTTTTTATTTCTCCACCGCTATTAGCCTCTGGCAATTGGCTGCTGTAATCCGTTCCTTTATATAATTATCCTTTGATAGTTTGAGTAATGCTAGGCAATTAAACGAAATACAGTGCCAATCTTATTGAAGTAGGTCAATGAATCTTAAATAAAAAAGTAGTAAAGTCAAGCTAGAAAAGACACACACAAGACGCATCCAGCACCAAAACATCGATAGAAACTAAGTGGCACTCTCACAACCACACAAAAACACACATACACACACACACGGCACACACACGGCACACATAAGAGATGAACATTTCAGAAATTAACATACGCACAAGAGACAAGACAAGCGTAAAACCCTTACAACACTGAATTTTCAAATAGAGCATTCCAAAATTCCAACATATAACGCTTATGGTGAATATTAAGGGATTTTTCTAAAGAAAGGCGTAGCATAGCACACAGTGCAGACTCTGATGAGAGCGCTTCTCTAGAAACTCTCTCATCTGGTTCTACACTGTTTTCAAAGGACATTAGTGACCAGTGTCCCGCACTGTAACGGTGTCTGTTACGGTGTCAATAAAACCGAGTCTGCAATTTTCTCTTTTCGCATTGCTACTTTTGCTTTCAAAGGATCACCCACTTTCAGGATATAATTAATTCAGTTTGCATTACGGGAACGGTGTAGGTTTAGCAAAGTTAAGCAGCTGTTTAAAGCTGAAACTGAATTGTTTGAGCACAAATAGCATACGAATCGTAGCTGTTTCAAACTAGCAATATGGTATACAGTGCCAATCTAATTTATTCTTTTTTAAAATAAAACAGTTGTACATATTTAGTATACACTAAAATAGTCTTGTATTTATATTTTCTTGCGATTTATTTTTTAAAACAATATAAATGCAGAAATGATTCATGTGTTCCCGTACTTTTAAATTATGATGTCATTTAAATGATGACGTCGCTTGTTTACCTCTTCCGTTTATTTTAAAATCATTTGGTCTTGGCAGACATCGTTATTCATGTTGTGAAGTTGTCTGGAGGGGGAGTTTATTTACATTTTGACTGGTGAAAGTGGGATAAGAGCTAGGTTGGGTACCCATAAACCAAGTTTAAACATCCAGTAGCCGTTTCTGGCTACTGACCGTTCCAAGGCGGTACTCCTGCTTTCAGCCTATGATCAACTGTAATGTTTAATATGCTTAATGTTTAATGTGTTTCGCCTTGATATGCGTCCCGCTATGTTTTGTCTTGTGGGTGTACCGTTACTTGTTTGATGGTGTTCGGTGCGGTGTAATTTCGTATGTGGCTGTCCCTGTTTGACTATTTTTCCATATATAAATATACAGGTGTCACAGTTACCACTCCGGATCAAAATATTTTCTTTACCAGCATTTTCGTCATACAGGACACTCTTTCAAATATGTTTCAGTTCAGCCAGTAGAATGATTCTAATATTACTAGCAATTTTAAATCTAAAGCTCGTCTTATCACTGGATAAAGAAATTACAAACACCTTTATCTTTAGGAATTTAAACATTTACCAAAGTGGTAATATATCTCAAACTCCTAGCATCGATATTTTCTCAATATTTTCAATTAGAAAACTTAAAAGTAGATCACATGGTAGACGTAGAAATGGTAATATTTAGCGTAAATTACGTGTTAATATGTCTATTTATGATTCTCATACCTTTTTTAAATAACTTTCTTTTTATCGTCTTAGCCATTTCCATGTATTAGGTCAATTGAAAAGGAAGCTGATAAAATTTATATGCGAACAAACCCGCTTATTAAAACTGCCTCACTTATACAAAGCTATACACAACATGTTCTTCGTCCTCAAAGTGATACAGAATCGAAACATATAAAAGACATATTTTTAAACGGTCTTAAACTTCACTTCATTAACAAAGGCATTGATATTATTGATATTCAAAGTAACTTTCATGATAAGAATGTAATCGATACTATTGAGTTCCCAAATATTTCTTAAATTCTGAATCACCGTTCATCTGTTATAAATATAATAAACCTATAACGGATGTTATTTTCAACTACAATACAATTATCTAAGACTTGAATATTGATGCCAATACCCATATTAATTGAGACTGTAGCACTTCAAACTTGTGCTATTGGCCAATTGGCCATGTCATAACTGGTAATTTTGGCATCATAAAAGATAAACGTCTCAGGACTCTCCTTACTAAAGGACCTAAATATAGAATACCTACCCTTATTGAATTTTTTACGCTTGTCGTACTCATATTGCGAATGCAATTCAAGAATTCTGCATCAAATAGTGTCGATGGGAACATGCTGATGTTAAACCTCTTTCGGAATGGCAGACACGTATGTTTGATATTATTGATACACGTATTGCTTTTTACAAATCAAATTACCAGCTATTACCACCTCGACCTAGAGTTACTTGTCGACATTTGAAGAAAAACATTTCGAATTGTCATTCAAATTATGTTCTTGTTCCTGCTGATAAGACGTCAAATAACGTTATCATTATTTGAAAATTGTTTTATGTGGATGTTTTAAAGAAGGCGTTAACTGGTTCACAAACTACTGTTGTTATACCTTCTGATCCTTCGAGATCATGAATTTCAGTACTTCTTGTTTTGAAAATTGAATACCGCTTAAGCCGGCGCTAGGGGCGTGAGCAATGTTGCACTTTCAATTACTGCTCATGAACAGACTCAATAAAACCGAGTCTGCAATTTTCTCTTTTTGTGTTGCAATTTTTGCTCTCGGGAGATCACCTCCCTTCAGAATTTATTATATTATAGTTCAAACCTCTGAAAACGATATAGTCTGTGAACATGTTAAAATGTGCAATACTTTTAAATCTGATCCTAACATAAAACAACCTAAACTTTCTGCTATGCACGGGATTCCGAAGCTACACAAAACCCCTTATAAGGCGTGTTTTATTGCTAACTCTTGTTTTTGTACTACTACTAAACTATCTAAAAGTTTGACGTTTGACTACTATCAAATAACATGTAAAACATTACTGTGATAAAATATACGAACATTCTGGAATTATTGTTTTTGTCCATAACAAATTCTAATGATATTTTAAATAAACTTGAAAATGAACAGTACAACATTTCTTCATTGAGCTCTTATGATTTCTCTGCACTCTATACTACTCTACCTCGCCATCTTTTAAAGGATAAACTGATTAAATCAATACAAAAACTTTTGCCAGAGAAAATGAAATACTCACTGCTTGTAATGTTCAACGTTCGTTCTTTTCGAATTCAGAAGTTGAACATCACATACGAGTGTGGACTTTCCTTGATGTTTGTAGCTTTCTTACATTTTTCTTTCAGATAACATTCTTGTGTGATATGGGGATACCATATATCGTTAAGTTGTTGGCATAGGTATGGAGACAAATTGTGACACTCTTGTTACAAATTTGTTTTTGTAATGCTATGAGAGGGATTTTATGCTACCTCCCTTCAGAATTAATTAATTTAAAACAAGATACACAAGCTGATATTGTTAATGCTTTTAAAAAAACTTCTATATATTTAGGCGATAATCCTTATTTTGAAATTATGGTCTCATTTATTTACTCAACAGAACTTACTTTAAACAAAGCGAATCGATCCGACTCTATTTCTTCCTTTTTGATTTGAGTATTTTCACCATAAATGATAAAATGTCATCCAACCATACGATAAAAGGGAGGATTTCAATTTCAAAATTGTTAATTATCATTTTCTAGATGGAGATGTCCCCGTTCTACATCTTATGGGGTTTACATTTCTCAACTTATCCGCCTGGCCCGAGTCTTTCTTTGCTAGAAGATTTTAATAGTCGTAATTTAATTATAACTGATAAACTTCTTAAGCAAGGTTATAAATATCATATAATTCGAAAAGGTTTTTTTAAATTATATTATCGAAATTTACCTGTCATTAGTAAATATAATTTCAATCTACGGACGTTACTGCAACAAGGTATTACTCCTCCATAATTCTATGGTAATGATTTCTACAAGCTTTGGGGTCATATCCATTTAATGACTGGTTAATTAAACGCATTAAAAAAATAGGAAGAAAGGTTATGACCCCTTTATATTGCAACGCGCTGCATGTTTGGTTATTGCCCCATTTATAGTCGGTCGGTAGCTACGCTTCCCTCTTTGCTTGCACGATGACAGGCCGAATGTAGTAGTCTATGATGGTATACTCTTAAACCTAGAAACGGGATGAGCTTACCAGGCTCATGTATTACATTTCCTCTGCTGTGCCCTTAACGGCTTCACTGTAGTTGTTCTGACTTCAGCTAAGTCATTGAGTACATATTTGACGTACTTTAAAAGTTGTCGTCGTGCTATGTTATATATTTTGGCTTGTGTTTACCGTCTTCTATGTTGTGGGGGAAGTTTGGCGGAGATATCTTTATTTACACTATTTGTTGTGACTTTGACACAAGTATGAGGTTAAGACGTCCGTGAACCGGTTTAAACCCCAAGTGGTGCTTTGCCAATGACCGTTCCAAGGCAATACCCTTGCCTTTGTGTTTGTTTGGTGTCTGTGTATTTGTGCTTGTGCGTTTGTTCGTGTTTGTAATTTTCGTTTAGCGTGTTTGTGTGCGTGCGTGCATGTGTGTGTGGTTGTGTGTGTGATTGTGTGTGTGTGTGTTGCTTGCTTTCTGTCGGTGTATTAGTGGTGGTTTTCTGTGTCTTTTCCTGCTTGACTTTACTACTTTTGATTTGCAATATAAAGGTGTCAATCTAGCAATATGGTGTATATGAAGGTGTTAATCTGGCAATATGGTGTATATACAGGTGTCAAACTAGTAATATGGTGCATATACATATGCCAAACTGGCAAAATGGTGTATACACATGTATCAAAATGGCAATATGGTGTATATATAGATGCCAAACTGACAATATGGTGTATATATAGGTAAACAACTGGCAACATGGTGTAAAAGGTCAGGCAACACGATGTATCTACAGGTGTTAAACTGACAGTATGTTTATATACAGGTGTCAAACTGGCAATATGGTGTATATGCATGTGAAAAACTGGTAATGTCATGTATACAGGTAAAAATAATACATGGGCATGACGAAAAAATCGACTTTGCCCATAGGTTGGCAATACATATATTTCAATACATCTATAGTAGTTGACATAAGATAGTTCGAAAGGCAATATATCCGGCCTAACCTTAAGCCTATTCGCTTAACCACATAGGGTATTCTAGACTCAACCTGATTAATAAATCTACTGAAAAGGTGCATTTAATAGAAAAAGGACACTGTTAGAATAGTGCATTTTTAAACCATTGTCGTAAATAGTTGAGGAGCAAACGGTGGTTCCAAAAATGACTTTTACAAGGCGTTAAAAGGCGTAGAAATAAGGGAATGGGTTTAATAGGACGATCGCAAATGAGAACGGGTTTAAATGTTATTACGGGACCATTAAGATACACGTTTAACCCATGCCCTGTTATGTAAATGATGTTTTCCTAAGTTCTGTAATAATTTTCACTTCCGTATGATTTATGTAAGCTTTTAAGAAGCAATTGACCGAGTCAAAACAGCTTGGATCCTGATCAGACACCTAGTTACCTAATGTATCAGCAAATGTCAGCTAGGTCGCGATGAACAGTCGAATGGTTAATTCGTCATGCATACGTTCAGCGTATACCCTAACAAAACACATACTTGAAAATAAACACTGCTGCAGTATACGTAGACAAACGCCTAGCATTACGTTTTATCCGCTGACTATGCCTCCATTTAGTACAATAAAGCCTCTGTATAACGGCCAATAAATTGCATCAAGCAGGTGGCTGCTTAAAGCAAGGTGAAAGTAAAACAGATCGCTCCTATAGGAACGTTCTGTTTTACTTTTACTTTGCTGTAAGCAGTCACCTGCGCTAAATACCAACTAATTAACACAATTTAGTGGCCGTTATACTGTTATCAGCTGGACGTCATGATATCACTGAGATACTGTTAAAACGACGTAAAAGTACAAAAATGAATCATGCAGGAAACACCACATACAGAACAAACAGTCGCCCGAACAGCAACACAAGGAAACAGCAAATGTACATAACTATAAAAAAAAACATCAAGAGACGCACAAAGACAAAACAAACATACAATTGGGGGAAGATGGAAGTACCGCCTTGGACAAAAACCGAAACAAACCAAACCATTTAGCTGGATTTAATAATATGCATAATATGTGATTCTGTGCTATGCATTTATGATAATGCTGTTGTTAGATATTCATATACTTCCCATGCGTCTAGGGTCATGGCGCGGTCATTTAAACAAAATTGAGCATTAGTGTGAACTTATTTGTATTATTGTGTTTATATAACAAACTTTCTAGTTTTCATATTAATAATTTATCTAGGCCATAAAAGAACTCATGTCTAATATCCACGGTATTAATTTCCTTCAAAAAACACGTGTCTACAAAATAAAATGTCAAGAGACACACGATATTATACATTATACTATTTTAGTATGAGTTTCTATTTTATAACTTGACGGTGCACGAGTACTTTGATTTCACGAATATAAGTATCAACTGAACTGAACCAATGTTGACTCTGCTGCTGTTACGTTTTAGTTAGTTAATTCGTCGAAAATGAATGTTCTTGAATACACTAGAATAACCACGACAAATATCATTACTCACTAGAGGAATATTTATTTTACCTATTCACCCAGCTGTACGAGCAACCGAACTGGGGGATGTGCCACTGATGGCATATTAGTTAGTATTTAACTAAACGTTATACAAAAGGAGACGCTAATAAATATTATGTATATTGTTTTAATGAAAACCACATTTCCTTACAGGGCATTTCGTAATCCAGTTCATGCCATTTCATATCACATTTCAAAAATCCAATATCAAACAGCTGCATTCGTTCTTGAAGAACTACGTTCCTTTCTGAAAAAAATAACCCACAACACATTACCCCTATCTTGTCTCAGTAATACATTGCAATTATTACTGTGTTTCCAAAAATGTCAACGAACGTACAGTTCATTGGCCCTTTTCTCCATTAGTAATATACTGCGTGTTACAAAGACAATAAAAGGAAATGTAATTACCAACTATTATTCGAGGCAATCTTCAAGGCTAAAAATGTAATCTCGATTAAGTTTGGTTCTGAAACATCATATCATAAACATAGGAAGTTCTAATGTGTTGCAGCAATTGCAAAAGTCGCTGTTCTCCGGAATATAAATGGGATATAGAACAGGGTCCATGCTTATAAAACGTTTAGTTGAGTCTGAGTTCGTTCTCAAGTTTTTGATTGGTCAGATTTGAGCCTTTGGCTCAAATCTGACCAATCAAAAGCTTGAGAACTTAAATCTGACCAATCAAAAGCTTGAGAACGAAACTCAGACTCAACTAAAATCTTTATAAGCATAGACCCAAGTATAGGCACATACACAATTGAATTACACACGGTAAGCTTGTCATATTAGATAAAATGAAGAACTAACTTCAGATGTTTTTAAAACATTTTACTTTCTAACTGACGTGTTTCGTCCATAAGACTTCATCAGAGTATAATAAACAAAATGGTACGACGCCATGGCAACGTGACAGGGTATGCTTGGTATTAACCAATCACTTATAATTATGCCCTTCTATGCCTTTGCAAACAGAGTAGAGCCAGATCAGATGGCTCCAATAGCACCCGTCTGACCAGTTTCTGTTCTGTTTGTTTATGGTATCATTTACAAACTTCGAAAAATTATTGGACACACATATTTTGATACTTTATTTGTCAAACGCATAAAACAATACATGCGGTACACTGCTATAATACAGAAGACACCAGTTAATAACGGTTAATTATATTAACTTTATATAACCCTTTATATTATGTGGATATCCATGTAAGAAGTAATGCCAGCTTGAATAGTAATTAGATGTATTGCGCAATAGCGTATTAACACAGGTATTTTGGCCATAGCATAACTGTAGAATCATCTATATTATACCATAAGTTAACAGAGCAGACCTTGATCAGGAGGCGCATACAGAGCCACCTGATCTGGCTCTGCTCTGTTTGCAAAATTATAGAATGGCGCAGAGTAAAGATTTAACATTATGCACACGTATTGCTTGTCGGGACAATAAATTTAGCAGATGTTTGATTCAATACATAAACTCAGAACGCCCATACAGCTGCATTTTACAAATTGATGCAGTTTTATCTCTTCACAATATGTTTTAGGTGCTGCCAAACATATACTTTTATTTATAGTTCCTTTATCGCCTAGGGTCAGGTCAAAAATAAATTGTATCAAAATGTATCGCTGAAAATGGAGAAAATAGCTCTATTTATCACAATGGTTTCAAACCACATAATTCTAAAGTTTCCTTTTCTTTAGTTAATGCTCCTTTTCGGTAGACTTATTCAACATGTTGTATCTAAAAATAGCCTATGAGGTAATGGGTTAGGTCGTTTTAAGAAATAAACCTTACAACACTGTGACAAAAACTCATATATGCTTAATTTGGAATTTGTCCAAGTTGGACTACTTCCGAATGCAACGAGCTTTTAAGAAACTATTTCCCGGGTGTCAAACCGGTTGGATCTAAGTGCGAGGCCAGTTTGCTCGGATTTGCGTCTGTATTTGACCCTTAATTAAACATCTTTTTAATGGTCGCTTAAGACAGGTTCTACTTACCGTCGTATTTAATATTATTAGCAAAATCGAATATAGTTATTGCAAATGGCGTTTTAGTATGGTATCCTCGTAATACAAATATCAGAAACTCAGAACTCAGCCTAAAAACGTGTCACTTTGTTTCGATAAATGGTTTGCATTTGTGATAACACTGTACGTCTAGGCAGAAACAATTTCCCTGGAGATGATGTTGTATGCACATAGATAGTTTTCATTCCTTCGTCTCATGGAAATCGACTGGAAATTATAGTATGTCGTATATATGAATTAACTATTGACGCTCGTTATCTGAATACTGATAGTACAATTGTATTACTTGGCATAATGTTAACTTCAAAGTGACGGTGTGAAACTCTTTATTTCTAATACAGCAATGTAATAACGGATTTTATTCGTTTGTAAACATCAATACTAATGCAGTCGAATCTATATTAACCCGTTTGCTCCCAGTGGATTCTTCCATGTTTATATACTGGATAAGTCTATTTTTATCTAAGGTATGCCTAGCCTAAATTTTCAATTTCGTTTCGTTTTATATTGAAATTCCTATCAGCAAACAGTGTATACTCTGATCAGACGCCGCATCATGCGGCGTCTGATCAGAGTATACACTGCTTGCATATGTCCCATATATGGGAACGTGGGCACAAATTGGTTAAGCAACCATGAACTTGACGTGTAATTATTGGTCTGTAAGGCAGTTTGTACCTTAATACGGGCTTAAAGTAAAACCGAAAGCTCCTATGGGAGCTTTTTATGCCCCCCAGATCAGACCTCGGGGGCATATTGTTTTTGCCCTGTCTGTCTGTTTGTCTGTTTGTCTGTCCGTTTGTCAGCAACTTTAACAGTGGTCATAACTTTTGAGCCAGTACAGATAGAGACTTGATATTTGGCATGCATATGTATTTCATAAAGCCGCACATTTTGAGGGGTGACATGTCAATGTCAATGCCATCCTTCTAGGTCAGAGGTCAAATATATGGGTCAAATCACCGACTTTAATATTGGCCAGAACTTTTGGACCAGTAGAGATAGAGACTTCATATTTGGCATGCTTGTGTATATTATGAAGCTGCACATTTGAGGGGTGACATGTCAAGGTCAAGGTCATCCTTCAGGGTCAAAGGTCAAATTGTCTGTTTGTTTGTCTGTAACTTCAACATTGGTAATATCTTTTGAGCCAGTACAGGGGTGACATGTCAAGGTCAAGGTCATCCTTAAAGGCCAGAGGTCAAACATATGGGTCAAATCACCGACTTTAACATTGGCCATAACGTTTGAACCAGTACAGATATAGAATAGATATGTGGCATGCTTTAGTATCTCATGACGCTGCACAGTTTGAGGGATGACATGTCAAAGTCATCCTTCAGTGTCAAAGGTCACTCAATTCAAATTGGCCATAACTTAAAAACCAATAGATATAGTCTTGATATTTGGTATGTATGTGAATCTCATAAAGCCGCACAAGTTGAGGGGCAACATGTCAAGGTGAAGTCATCTTTTAGGGTCAAAGGTCACCGACTTTAACATTGGCCATATTTTTTGAACCTGTAGATACAGACTTGACATTTGGTATGCATGTGTATCTCATGAAGCTGCACAGTTTTGGGGTGACATGTCAAGGTCAAGGTCATCTTTCAGGGTGAAAGGTCACCGACTTTAACATTGGCCATAACTTTTGAACCAGTAGAGATACAGACTTGATAGTTGGTATACATATGTTTCTCATTTGGCTGCACAGTTTGAGGGGTGACATGTCAAGGTCAAGATCATCTTTGAAGATCAACATCAATATTGGCCATAACGTTTGAACCAGTAGATATACAGCCTTGATATTGGTATTCATGTGTATCTCATGAAGCCGCACAGTTTGAGGGGTGACAGGTCACGGTCAAGGTCATTATTCATGGTCAAAGGTCACCAACTTTAACATTGGCATAACTTTTGAATCAGTAGAGATACAGACTTGATATTTGGTATGCATGTTTACCCCCTGATGCTGCACAGTTTGAGGGGCGACATGTCAAGGCCAAGATCATCCTTCAGGGTCAAATATCACATCTAGGGGGAATAGTGTTTCACAATAACATCTTGACTGCATAATGTTTGCCCTGTGATAAGAAACCACCTAGTTGAACCTGTCTTAAACGGTAAATTATTTATTGAACATAGGAGTCTTAAAAAGCAGGTGGTTGCCTAATGCTGGGAGAAAGTAATGCACAAAGCTGCTATAAGAGCTTCATGCATTATTTTGGACCTGCATTAAGCTACCACCTGCCTTACAGACCCATGAAAATACTTCTATTTTGATGGGCGGTTAAGATAGTTTCTACTATATTACTCTGTTAGTGTTTATTGTAAGTACGATACGTATTGGTGTAAGAGCGGTAACAATAACAGTCTTCTAGTATTAATAACTAACGTTTTAAATAGGAGGGCATCACATTGAAAGACACGCGATTCATATATATTAAAGGTAAACCCAAACAATACAACGATATAATGTAAATAAAGCAACAGTGTGCACCCCTAGATGTAGGGACGTGGGTCGGTGGTTCTACTCGTGTGTTCTCCTGGACATGGATCGACAGTAGAACCCCTAATGCGACCACTTAATGAATAAACATGGGTCTTTATAAGCAGGTGGTTGCTTAATACAGGACAAGCTCCTCTAGTGGGTATTCCGTTACAAAACTCAATGATGTAGGTGGAAATGAACAACATTGAAACGAGAGAGATAAATATTTATTGATTAGCAAATAGATAACATAACCATCAAGTGTATACAGTGTCACTTTTCTCTTCACAATGAAATAACAAGTTCCAATGTAATAGTACTAAATTGTAATACATTCGGGAACAAGCGGATTAACTGTTTAATTGCGCAATTTCCATTTTTAAGCGTCAGCATGAGGTCATAAAATTTAATCTCATAAAATTAAACCTCATTCCTTGAAAATAAATATCATCAGAATTTCAATCTGTTTTGTTTCATTCATACTGTCTCTGTCTCAGTTTTACTCGGACGATGTGCACTTTGGTAAAATGACATCGATGGCGTTTGAATGTTTTAAACCATTAGGTGTTCACCCAATATTCGGCAATGTTTTGAGGCTCGGGATCATTAGTTTTCATGTTAATAATTTTGCACTTTTAATTACTACTCATAAACAGACTCAATAAAACCGAGTCTGCAATTTTCTCTTTTTGCATTTCTACTTTTGCTTTCGAAGGATCACCCATTTCAGAATATATTAACCAGAACGTGCATATGTAATAATTGCTCCTGTAAATCATTTGATGAAAAGTAAACACCGATGCTATTTTACATGGTTGTAAATATTAAATGTAGAGGTTTGCAATAACATTGAAGTCATGTTCTTGTTTGTACCAGTGTTTTAAACGTAGAACAGAGACCGGATGAGTCTACGTATTGTCAGTATCCAATCTATTTTACACGAAACTGGTTGTTTTGAAGAAAGTTTAGGAAAGTCAAATTTGACAACACTCAAAGCACACGACAATGTAGACGAACGTAAGCTGGTACCGATATATTAAGTCCCCAGTAGCATATTCTTGCTTCATACCATCAAAAGGTGGCACTTCACTTATGGTCTACTTTGTTTTGATATGATACATGCTTTATATCATTGTGTGCTGTCTTGAAATTGTGCTTTCATATTTAATGACGTTTGTTTGCCGTGAGTATTATTTTGTGACCCTCCTCTCCTTGTAGGACTGTTGTTTCTCACGTTTGCTATTGGACCCGAGGTTATTTCGTTTAGGTTTTTAATGTTTATAAAAACTATTATATTCCATGTTTTATATTGTGCCAATTATTTAACATTAGCATAACACATAAATTTGTTCTGTGCTTATACATGTATAATACCTGGCCAACAATACAAGGTATGTCATAATACTGGAATGATTTCATTAACTGGCCAACAATACTAGGTATGCCATAATACTGGAACGATTTCATTAACTGACCAACAATACAAGGTATGTCATACTACTTGAATGGTTTCATTAAGATTATTGCTTCTAATAATGTATTTATATTCGAACAAATCAAGTTACATTATTACAATGTGATAGTGAGAGGGGCACAATAAGGATTTATACATTGGTGGTTATTGAATTAGTGGACTTATCACTAATATATATACACGAATCACATTAGTTAGAAATATGTAGTTGTTGTACATAATGCAGTGATTCATTACGTGAAAACAATTTTTTTCAACCGTTATGCACATATTTAATGCACGATGCTTGTCTCAATTTCTTGAGACCAGACGAATTATTTTGTTTCTGAAATACCTTTAACGCGTAGTGTTTCGTTCCTGTAATACCTTTGTTTTATTTACTTCAGTGACTGTAAGTCTAACACTCAACAAATCTATTTTGAAAACAAATACCCAACTAGCAGAAATTACGGGAGAACGATAATCCGTGCATATGAAAACCATTCAATCACAAGTGTGCCCATGCATACTTGCTTTTACGGGACACGTGCCAAGGAAAAACATGTGCAATGCCGATGATAAAAATAGAAATGTTACGAATTTTAATTTATGCAAATTAAGTAGGTTAGTGTCCAGATCAAATTTTCAGAGTTATTTACAAACAAGGTCTGATCAGGGTCATCAGTGTGTTCTTAACCAGTGTCCCTTAAAATGGCATAGACAACAGTGTAGTACCAGATCAGACGGCTTCTTAAGGAGCTCCCTAATCAGGGTATGCACTTCTTGTTTTGCTTATCTCATTTAATCCAATGGCTGATTTTAGCAAATATTACGTGTGCTCTATTCCCTTCACATAAAAATGGATAGGTTCTACAGTAAGATTTGGATGGGTTTCACAGCAAAATTTGGACGGGTTTCACAGTAAGATTTGGATGGGTTTCCAAGTAAAATTTGGACGGGTTTCACAGTAAAATTTAGACGGGTTTCACAGTAAAATTTGGACGGGTTTCACAGTAAGATTTCGACGGGTTTCAAAGTAAGATTTGGACGTGCTTTACAGTAAGATTTGGACGGGTTTCACAGTAAGATTTGGACGGGTTTCCTTAAATGATATGGCAATATATGGGTTACATAATACACATTCTCTGTTGTTTGCAGTGCACGTTATCTTATATATTCTTAAAACAATATCTGAAATTTATATTCTCGTAATTCGTCTTCACCAGGTAAATTTTATAGGGGCCTCTCATCCAGGTACTTAAATTTCATGAATAAAATAGCAGTAGTGTTGATTTAAACTAATATAGTTCTAGTTAAGTAATTGGTGGCGCCACTTCCTTTTCTCTATAAATCTACTTTTCGCGATATTGAATGCAATACTAACATTCTGTAACACCGGTACTTCATTATCAGTGTTGTTATATTTGCTGGCCCTTCAAGGCCATTAATTTTAGTTATGAAACGTGAACACCGCTTAAGTCAGTGCTAGTGGGCATGAGTAGTGTTGCACTTTTAATAAATACACATGAACAGACTCAATAAAACCGAGCAAATTTCTCTTTTCGCATTGCTGCTTTTGCTGTCGTAGGATCTCCTGTTTTCAGATATTATTGATCAATCTCCCAGTTTTTTGTTGATACGTTTTACGTCGTTTACCATACTAAAGAAACAAGATGCAATATATGTTAATTGTGAAGCCCGCACATACATACAATCTTTACTCTAGTTTTTTTCTACACAGACATGATAAGTGGAAATATAACTGCAATAAAACAAAGCATGACTTAACCCTTTCGCTGCCAATGTCGGGTCTGTGATTACCTATGTAAACAATTTGGATCGCGTCTCATCAGGATCCAAACTGTTTGTTACTGTCACTATGTTTTTGAAACAAAAATGAAGAAACTCAAACAAATGAAAATGTGTAGCAGACGACAAAGTTAGCAGACGACAGAGTTTGGCAGCGAAAGGGTTAATACGATTGCAAAGACTAAAGTACACGTATCAGCGATATCTCAAACGCCATTGTATGTCATTGTACATAATGCCTCGGTCTCCTCGTAAATCACTGGCGATCATAACTGTCAGCTCTGAATGATAGCTTGTCGCTTCTTCTTGACTGTTATCCTGCATCTTTTATGATGTAAATTTATGAAAATCAAAGTCAAGGCAGAAACAATTTCTCTCGAGACGGAGTTTTGTATATACATGTATACGTGTAGATAATTCTAACGTGTCCAACTAAGAAAGGAAGAAATCAAAAGCAAAATATTGCCTGCTTATGACTGACCTTCTATTTTTGTATACTTTGTGTATAATTAAGTCAATAATAATTAATGAAATGAAGTAATGTATAATATAGCTTATGCATACACGAATGTTGTTTTATCATATACATAGCTGTCTCGATTCATTACATGTTAGATACGTTGAGAAGTTAGTCGGTCAAGAGTGCCGACTGTCGTGAATAGTTTTGTTATACAATGACGTAATTTAAGTACCCTAATGTAGTTAACGTTTGGGTGCATTGTACTAGGATTAAGATGTATTTCGTTTACAATCTGGTGAGGCAAATTGTCTTACATCAACATCATGCAGATATTCGCTTTCAACATCTAATTCGTTTGCGTTTCAGAACACAATTATGTTAACCATAACCATGTAATAAGGGAATAGCTTGTGTTTTTGTGAATACAAGCATGTGGTTATTTTCAGTGTTCCCATTGTTAAATGTTAAATACAAAACATGTTAACTAAAACAAAAGGTGCTAATGTTCTACCAGTAGTGCTGTGCTTCAAAGTTAAGTATCCTGCATCGAGGGCACCCGGGCACATTATATAAATCTAGTCTATAAATCCAGACGCACTGAATACATATTCGAATTTTACCCTATTTAAGCAAATTCATGTAAAAACTGTATCATTAATCTCAGTATCTGCAGGTGACGCACAAAGAAATAAGTTGACATACGTAAGGAACAGCGAATGTCAAAGCAGCGTTTGCATCGATAGTGAAATTCACAAATTACCAAAGTCAACAACAACACAACATCGAATAAATAAGATAGCAATAACAAATAAACAGACTGACCAAGAATATATTATATCGCACACACTGAGGGTGAGCATATTTTATCTGATAAGGTCATAAAATAGATAAGGCATACACTGAGTTCTGTACAATATTATAAACTTTATATTAGGAGAGAGATGTTATCATATTCCGAACAATAGATACCATAATTATATAAGACAAGTGTAATAGTTGTATGTATATTAACCGTTCGCTTGCTGTTCACGTCATTATACCTACCTGTAAATAGTGAAGACCCAGATGAGACAGCTCCTGCAGGAGCTGTCTCATCAGTTTCTGCACTATTTACAAATTGATTGTGCAACCAGTGAACTCCACATCAGTGATTGCACAGAGAAATACTTGTACACATTGATGATATATGTAATTATACCACAGGGCATGGGTAAAGAAGAAGGAATGCATTTTAAAATTCAGCAAGAGAAGGGTTAACATTAAAACGAAATGTATCATTTTCGTTGTTAGATATTTTATGTATAGTGCATGCGTTTTGTATGTGTCTTTTCCTGCTTGACTTAACTACTTTTTCATTAATATACACAATTGACTAGCCACATCTCGATTTTAACTCTAAAGCCGCCGCAGTCTCCCAGACTATTGTGTCAGATAATGTCTATATTGCCGCATGATTCACGTTACGCGTAAACCCCATGCGTGAATACCACTCGTATATGTGGACACTACATTATTCGAATAGCGTTTCATTTTTTCACAGAAATAGCCAGACCAAACGCAATACAATATCGTACATTTCCTAAGTCTTAGAATGTCAGGTTTGATTGATACTCACGTAAAGATACCATCAGGATGCTGCCTAATGTCAAATTCCAAATGGTGGTCGCTAGTGTACTCGTACTTGGAGTTCACCGGTCTACGCTTTCTCGTATGTATGATCAACTTAGGCAAATTTGTAAGACAAGAGCTCGTCAAAAGAAGTGACCATCTCTGTGATTCAACACGACGCAAGGACGTTAGTATACATACGCCTTACTTATTTCCGGCATCGCTTTAGAACTGATATGGAAACTGCACAGAATACTGCACAGAATACTCGGGGCTCGCACAATAAGCGAATCAGTCCAAACACATTTTTAAAAAAGCTTTGTGAAGCATGAGTACTCCCACGACGTCCAGACGTGAGTTTGCTTTTATGGTCCCATTATATTGCAACACACTGCATGTTTGGTTATTGACCCTTTTACAGTCGGTAGCTACGCTTCCCTCTTTTTTTGCGCGATGACAGACCGAGGGTAGTACTCTTAAACTCAGA
The DNA here is from genome assembly GCA_963576725.1 of Azorinus chamasolen. Classification (NCBI taxonomy): domain Eukaryota; kingdom Metazoa; phylum Mollusca; class Bivalvia; order Cardiida; family Solecurtidae; genus Azorinus; species Azorinus chamasolen. Next base: position 1,488,767 of record OY755247.1, on the reverse strand, counting down.
CACGGGATGAGCTTACAAGACTGACTCATGTATTACATTTTCCCTGCCGTGCCCTTAACGGTTCCCTTTGTTATTGTTCTCAAAATCTGTCTTGTCCGGATCATAATTTCTAAAGTATAAAAGCTATTGACGTCAAACTCTATATTTAGATAGACCACATTGACCCAAAGTGCAATGCACAAAGTCCATAACTCTGTCTGCATTAATTTTGGAGTTATTTCCGTTTGTTATGTTTGTCAAAATTTGGCTTGTTCGGATGCATAAGGTCAATAACTCTGCAGTATATTTGGAGTTATACCCCTTTTTGTCAAATTCTGGCTTGTCCGGATCATAACTACTACAGTACTAAAGCTATTGTCTTCAAACTTCATATACAGATAGATCACATTAACCCCAAGTGCAGTGCATAAAGTAAGATAGATCTCATTAACCCCAAGTGCAGTACACAAAGTCCATAACTCTGTCTGCAGTATTTTTGGAGTTATTGCCCTTTTTTATTTTTTTCAAAATCTGGCTTGTCCGGATCATAAGTTATGCTAGGATTACCAAATTTGGTTTGTATAATTGTGATTGCCAAATGTTGTGTACCTCTGACTTTAATTTTTGAAAAACCATGTCCAGAGCATATCTTTGGAGCAACCAAGGTTTTTCATTTTTCATGTGCAGTACATACATGAACTTTATCTTGACACATTTGCATCTTGTGACAAGACCCTACTGGGGTATGAATCACCTTTAGTGATAGGTCTAGTTACCCATGCTGTGACGCAGCAATGCTAATATGATTCCCTTATAGGCCATGAGCCAGAGGCAAAAAATTTGGCCATCGGTACCATCTTTGGGGAATAATGCTATCAATGCTTTTTGATAAGATATAAGTGTCTAGAATCAGAAAATATGTGATAGCAGTAAATCGGTGGTAGCTTTTTGTATTTTTTTCACCAATTTTAACCCCATGGTAAAAATAGTGTTTTCTGAATCTAGCATTAAAGGAAAGACATCATTAAATTTCAAACTGATGTCTCTCTCTTGTTACTACCTGTATCTACTTGAAAATTGAAAGGCTTGTAGCTTTAGTTACACTTCTTTCATTTATGTTGTTATTTTTTCACAAAAAGTGGTTTATATAATGTAAATTATTGCTCATACGTACATGGAATTATGTTTACACTCATATGTATTTTGCAGAAGTAAGATTTCTCCGGAGTTTTGCATACCTTCATCATCTTTATAAATAGGCTCATAAAACTTCATATGTATATTCACAGTAATGGTGGCAATGAATTGACTTCAGACTAGAACCCTTACATCTAGTATCTCTTAATGCAAATTGTAAGAGTTATGCCCCTTTTTTAAACTTTCATACACTCAAATTGTGCCAAAACTGAAATATCTTAAGAGTTAGCCCCATGAAAGTTCACCAGCATTTCACTATCATTATATCAACGACCAAATTAACGATGAGAACCCCTTGAGCCAGAACCCAGTCATTGTTTAAGCCAAATTATGTCCCTTTATTAAATTTGTTTGTAGCAGGTAAACTATAAATATCCGATCAACCACTTCAGAGCTAGCTTATTCATGATATACTCTTATATTTTCATTATTCATCATAAGCATTAAAACTTGAACAATAGGAAATGGATCCCCACTCTTCCTTATGATGATGTCTCTAATCAAGTATGCACTTTAGTGGAAAAAAACACCACAAAGTCCCGTAATTTTGCTTACTACGCTATTCCCCATCTTCATATCAAGTTGTTTATCTGTGAAAGTTTTATGCAAAAACATGTATATGCTTTATAGTGAAGAAATTTGCTAAGACCTGTAACTCTGGATAAAATGGTCAGAACAAACATTTCCTTCGTAACGGTCATTTTCACACCAATGTTGCCAATTTGTGAAAGTTTAAAGCAAAGCCCCCATTGGTGTATGATGAGTTGAAAACATAAACGTTGCGAGACATAATATATAAGAGCATTAAATGGTGATTACCATATCAATCATGCGTATACAGACATTCCGTTTTCACTTCAAGGTAATTTGAAGTAAAACGTATTTTGTCTGACCATCTGTTAGTTTGTACATAGGTACATGTTAAGGCCAGCATTTTAGTTAGCTCAGTCGGTTCAGCTTTCGCTTTCGGACAGGACGTTGTGAATTTGATCGCTGAACGGGTCATACAAAAGACTTTCAAAATGGTACTAAGGTGGACTGGTTGGCCCGATGTCAGGTAAATGTTACAGGGTATGTGTAGCAGGTATGTGTTGCAGTTTTCAATTCCATACACTATACACGTTAAAGAATAATTAAACCAGAGTTGCTGTATCCCACCCTGTCTCTAATGCATCTATTAGCACATGGTGACAAAGGTCAAGGACTTAATAATCTTTCATTAGGTACTGGTGATAAAGTTAGACAGCAAAGACAGAGTAGTGATAATATATTAAAACATTGAGTTATCAGCACGTAATGCAGAGTTTAGTCGGGTGTGTTCTGGTTAAAAGAAGCTTCAGAATAATGTATTGCACGACATTCGTTTGGATTCATAAAATGTGATATTTAGTATGGATTTTTCAAAAGCAAAAAGCAATGACAAAAACATGAAAGGGACCCTCCAAATCAAAGTTTAACAATCATGTTTAACATAATGGATATAAAAGAACTGATGATATGCTAGACATAAGCAACACTAACACATTAGTAAGTTTTGCAGAAGAAATTGACTAGTGTAAACAATGTCCAAGTACATGTTATCGTGCTGCAATAGTAGATAGGTTAGAGTTTGCTCAAACAGAAATTAATTATCAATGTGGTATAAAACCTCTGTCCGTAAAAGAATATACATTATGTTTAAATTATAAAGGGAAAAATCAATCAAGAACAGTGGTGATGACATCGAAGTAGAGAGTCAGGTCATCAGATGCTAAGCATAACAGTTAAACAGATTAGGAAGCATTTGGGGAGGTTCCTAAGTAAATAGAGTCAACCACTGCACTGACAATAGAAAGATACAGCAAACACTTTTAATGTCAGTGAGAAGGTCCCGGTACTTCAGTACTAACTGGATGAAGTAGATGAGCATCTGACCATGCAACTGAAGTACTAAATCAAGTTTGTATAACCTGGTCAGAGAATACAGAATACTTCGTAATGTACATGTATTTGGCTTTTCACGCTGATACATACACCAGCATCCCACTATATTAGAGATGCGGGTCTGGAGCAATGACTCCATGACACCAGGAAGATTACCATCACTATTAAAATATAAGTTCATGTGTAACTTCGCATTGGCACGCCCTTTATTATAATAGTAAGGCAAGCACAGTGGGATTCCCGACCATGAAAGAAAACCTCAAAGCAAAGTCCTTAAATTGGTTAGAAATAGAAGATCTGCTTCAAATTGTTACATGAAGTGCAGACATTTGACTGTCCCCTACATTCACCATAGGTTTTTAGGTCATGTCAGACGCGACCTTTGCTGTGCAATGATGGAGGGCAATCTTCAACAACTATGCAGCGAATACGTTGCATAGCGCTCGCAAAAATACAAACGACCAGACTGTAATTCAGATTCCAAATTTTCCAAATTATTATAGTTTAGGCAATGTTACTTGTGCATTGGATGGGTGGTCATGCAATCAACATTATTGAATTATTGGGATGTCTGTGTTTTAAACATGTGAATGCCTATAATGACTATTTCTACACTTATATCAGTAGCCGGTGAGAATACATGTGTAACGTGCAAACCCGAGAGACCCATCAACAACAAACCCTGTCGGTGCAAAGCTTAAGCTCACATCAAGAGATGTTTGTTGCGCTATATATTACCTCCACTTCCCAAGATACAATGATCTGGTCAGCCTCATTTGCATAATTACCAACGTTCTACGAACGTTACATTACTCTCCCCTCCGAGGAGTCTCGTCCCGAGACTTGGACCCTAGGAGACCCGTGGGTAAGGCAACTCCGGTCTGGCAGTTGTCTTTATCCCACCGCTGCCACCATTTGTAACGCGCACACCGAGTGATCCAGCAACAACAAACCCTGTCGGTGCAAAGCTTAAGCTCACATCAAGAGATGTTTGTTGTGCTATATATTACCTCCACTTCCCAAGATACAATGATCTGGTCAGCCTCATTTGCATAATTACCAACGTTCTACGAACGTTACATTACTCTCCCCTCCGAGAAGTCTCGTCCCGAGACTTGGACCCTGGGAGACCCGTGGGTAAGGCAACTCCGGTCTGGCAGTTGTCTTTATCCCACCGCTGCCACCATTTATAACGTGCAAACCCGAGAGACCCAGCAACAACAAACCCTGTCGGTGCAAAGCTTAAGCTCACATCAAGAGATGTTTGTTGCGCTATATATTACCTCCACTTCCCAAGATACAATGATCTGGTCAGCCTCATTTGCATAATTACCAACGTTCTACGAACGTTACACATGTATTTGTGAGTAGTGCGATTGTTTGTTGTGTATATTTGCTTAACGTTAGTTTTATCATTCATTTGCCATATAGGGCAATCAATGATCCAACAAGAGAGATTGGAGGAGATCAGAATAACGCTCTTGTTCTCTGGACCTTCAACATTCCCGCTCAGAATTACATTATCCTATCACCAGGTTAACATATCTTAGAGCTACCCTCATATGCCAAGTGTAAAGCAAATGCGAAACATGAATCATGTTAAAACCTTTTTATTAACCTTTGGGACAATCCCTTCAACCTCAGTCTAATGGGAATCATGTTGAAGAAGATCTTGCAGAACAATGACATGACATGTTTTCTGTAGCGTATGTGTCAGTGACCACGGCCAGAGAAAACAAACATTTTCAGAGAAAGGACACAGAGGGTTTTTGTTCACTTTTTAACTAAACCGCCCCTTGCTCTAAATTTAAACATGTCATTCAGATGTGCCATTCACCAGCCTACATATTGAAATCCTGATTATAAATGCAAAAATGTAATTGATCTTTATTGTGTTGTAACCGTATTGGATACTTCCGTGCGACAATGAAATCACTAAAAGCATGTAAGTTAGATTGACACATATGTCCATCAAGAATGACCCATAGTTCATCTAGGAATATAAAATTGTGTACGAACTAATACGGACACCCCGCCACATCCCATCTTACAGGCTACTAACTTATTTGGGATAAAGTGGAAACTGGACCAATAAACAAATAAAGATCAGGTACAAATGAAACTAGAATTGTTTTTATACAAAAACTGATGCCCCCACCACACCCCGCGATGACAAAGTCTCCTATATACAAATTTCAAAGTCCTAGAACTGTGGAAAATCGTCGAACCATCGGAACAGAAATGATATAAGCGCAACTAGGCATAGTGAGATCAATCCTATTAAGTTTCATGAAAATCCGACAACATGTCTTGGGGAAACCGTTTGTGAAACACTAAGCCCTCGACCTTAGACCCTGAAGGATGACCTTGACCTTTGATCCACTGACCATGGAGTTGAACGCGACACATATTCTTTGTGTGGTGAACATTTGTGCCTGGTTATTTTGAAATCCATTCACAGATAAAAAAGTTATTCAAGGGACACGAAATTTGGGACGGACGGATGGAAGGACGGACGGACGGATGGAAGGACGGACAATGCGATTACTATATGCGCATTACTGCAGAAAAACATCGAGCCGGAACGAAAAACATCGAGCCGGAACAGGAATAAGATAAACACAACTAGGCATAGTGCTGATCAATCCTATGAAATTTCATGAAAATCCGATAAAAGGATTTGGAGAAACTGCACGGATAAATTGAAACCGGACGGACGAGCGGACTGACGGACGGAGGGGAAACAGACGTACGGACGGACAGACAGATGAACGCCGCAAACGAAAACAATATGCTTCCCCAGTATACTGGTGGGGGAGACATAACTAGCAGGTACATTGGTTACTAAAATAATAAGAATATCAAGTTTTAAGCAAACTTGCAGATTGGGAAACTTGCGTCTATAAATGGACAGACAGACCGACGGATGAGTGGACGGACACATAGATGGTCGGAGATATGAGGTGGACAGATGGAAGGACAGTCAGACTGACAACCTGATTCAGGTATATCATCATAATTTCGTTGTTGGGGATTGATACCAAATGTTGTAAATCTGAAATCGTTAGCTTTACTTTTCAATGCTAATTTTGTCTCTAAATGCGGATATTGTTTAGCATAATATAAAACGCAATAACACATAGAACGCTACCATCGATGCAATGCTATCACATATTTTCTAACTCTATAGATGTATATGTTGTAAAAAATCACAATGAGAATTATTCCCCTGAGATGGTACCGACCAACCCTACTGGCTCATCGACTATTACTCCACACCATAATAATCGTTCAGAAAAAAATGACGTCTTTCAACAAAACGAATGCCTATCTTTACGACTTTGTTCAACAATGCTGCTAAAATCAGCTCTTCGTGAAATATATGCTCCGGTAGAATTCGGGATTTATATATAATCTTCCATTTAAACACTAAAATATATGAATGCGATTTATAACATTTTATAATTAGGAAAGTTGAATCTGAAATTCAAAGTTTAATCTGAAAGTTTGATAAAACATTATTTAGCAAATCATGTTTACGCACAGTGCAAATACAGATGGAATATTTATTCACAATATATGGCACGGTCCATTCACATGCAACTTGATAAATCTACTATACATTCGATTGTGTCTATTTGTTGATGAAATCAATGGATACATAATGTCATCTCGCTGATAATTTATATTGTCATTATTATAATTTGCGAGAGAATAATATTCACAATTCTGCCTCAGCTACTGTGCTTTCGGTCATAAGTCATTACTTCAGCAGATTAGGTTTATATAGCATAGTCAAATTCCCCAGTTGCTAATACTAGATATGTGGATATCAATTATGACTGTGCCTACATAAATAAACTTAAATTCAGAACTTACGTATACCGCAGACATACCCTTTATGAACCATCTTGAATAACTTATCTAATGGGTGCCACACAATACTTGATCGGGTAACGACATGCTGTATTAACTCGTTCACGAAACAAACATGATCGATAGCAATGAAAGAGGGCAACAACATTTAAAAGTTTAACAGTTTACATATATGTATAGGTGATGGCTATAAAGAAGATACTTCTGTCATTATTATTATTTATCTCTAGAATTGCAAGTTTACGCTCACGAATGTTCTTTATAACCGCTTCAACTGCGTATTCCCTTTTGTTCTTGTTCTTCGTTACTGGATTATTGCGTGTTTTCCCGTTCAAGGAATATTAAAAAAGCACCGCTTGCTTCCTAATAAGCTTTGTAAGGAGTCTTGATTCTCTCTTCTAACGTCTTCAAAGACCTCATGACGTCCTCACAGTCTTGAAACTCGACTTCTAGTTGATTCCATGCTTCGTCTACATAATCACAAAACTCATTTCTTTTCTTTTCAAAAAGATTTGGACCTTTCTCTGTGAGTGTTCGGAGTCTTCTTTCATCTCCGACGACCTTTTCTTCCTGTTTAGGCGGAACGCCTTCATCTTGTCGGCCATGTTGATGGATCTTCTTGTTTCGCAGTGTAACGAAACTCCTTAACCAAATCTCTCTGTATATATTCTGTATTCCAGTAGCCTTTTGTTATAAGTGATAAGAAGCTATAAAAATATTAAGTTGCATCTAGAATTTCGTTACAATTTCAAATAAATTTCTGCGTATATATAGTCAGATTTACCACCAATAAATGATACAGTTTTTAACCTTCAATAAAGAATAAATCTGATTTAGCAACTGAGTACAAACCGATAGTTTGTAGACCTATTCATTAAAAATGGTTTAGAAAACAGCACGACGATTTCGTAGATCTGACTATTTGCGAGGATTCTTCTAACATAAAATGTGAAGAGACACGTGGACATAATGATACATTATGTAAGTGTGCATACAAATCTGTGTATATAACAATTTTTCACAAGATGCGTTCGTAAGAAACTGATCTCAAACTGATAATTGGAAAAGCATAATATATACAACCTCTTCAGAACAAACACACTTGTAACGACCCTTACATTAGCATCGTTATGTAAGAACAATCAGCGTAGACGTACATGAAGAGAGGTGTCAAGACTAGAATCACTCAAAATGACTAGGATTCATTTATGATCTGGATAATATTTGTACTTTTAACCTTTATCTTTTTGTTACCTTTGCGCCTTTGAAATAGAGACTTGTAGACTTAGAGTTTGTACTTCATTCACATATTTAAAACAATCTTTTCACGGTAATTTGACATAAACACTCGTAAGACAATGGATTAACACCTTCAAAGTTTAAGATAACGGTATATAATACCAAAACGTCAGCAGAATAAAATAACATGTCTGTTGTAAACAAATAACAATTACGGCGGGCTTTTTCTAACACAAACGAGACTAGAAAACACATTATTCCAACCACAAAACACATTTCATTAAAATAATTCAAATGGAAAAGTAGTAAAGTCAAGCAGGCAAAGCCACATACAAGACGCAACCACCACCAAAACACCGATAGACAGCATGACACACATCCACAACCACACATCCAAACGCACACTCACACACGAGATGAACACAGAAAACACCAAGACACACAAGAACCAGAGACAAACGTTCCACACATGAACAAAATCAAAAGCACAAAGACGCAAGGCAAACAAAAGGAAGGATGACGAAGAGAGTACCGCCTTGGCACGGTCAGTAGCAAAATCACCACTGGGGGTTTAAACCGGTTTACGGACGTCCTAACCTCACACTTCTCTCAAAGTCACCCTAGCTTTACAAATAGTGTAAATAAAGGTATCTCCGCTGGACTTACCCACAACATAGACGACGGTGAACACAGGACAACGTGTTAAACATAGCATAATAACTGTGACAATCCGTGAAATATGTACTCAATGACTTTGCTGAAGTCAGAGCACCTGCAGGTAAGCCGTTAAGGGCACGACAGGGAAAAGGTAATACATGAGTCTGGCAAGCTCATCCTGTATCCAAGTTTAAGAGTATACCATCATAGAGTACCACCCTCGGCCTGTCATCGCGCAAGCAAAGAGGGAAGCGTAGCTACCGACTGTAAAAGGGTCGATAACCAAACATGCAGTGCGTTGCAATATAATAGGATCATAACCTTTCTTTTTAAATGTTTTAATGCGTTTTATAAACAAATCATGAAAATGAATATGACCCCGAATTTTCCTAAGTTTGTAGATAACATCCCAATAAAAATCTGGTTGAGAAATGCCTTGTTGCAGTAACGTCCGTAGATTGCAATCATATTTACTAATGAGTGGTAAATTTCGATAATAAAATTTAGAAAAGGTTTTCCGAAGTTTGTGATATCTGTAACCTTGCTTAAGAAGTTTATCAGTTATAACCAAATTACGTCTGTTAAAATCTTCAAGCAAAGAACAGGCTCGGGCAAACCTAATAAGTTTAGAAATATAAACCCCATAAGATGTAGAACGTGGCACCCGTCCATCTAGAAAAGGATAATTAACAATTTTACAATTAAAATCTTCTCCTTTTATCGTATATTTTGGACGAAACTTTATCATTTGTAATTGAAATATTCAAATCTAAAAATGAAGCTATAATGTCAGATTGATTCGCTTTGTTTAAAGACAGTTCTGTTGGGTAAATTGAAAAAATCATAGTATCAAAATAAGGATTATCTAAATTCAAAATATCGTCTAAAGTTTTATTAAAAGCATTATCAATATCGGTCTGTGTATCAGGTTTTAAGCTAAGCATAAAATCCCTCTCATAGCAATACAAAAATAAATCTGCAACAAGAGGGGCACAATTTGTACCCATGGGTATACCAACAACTTGACGATATATGGTATCCCCATAACGCACAAATATATGTTCTAAAAGAAAGGTAAGATATCTACAAACATCAAGGCAAATCCACATTGTGTAATGTTCAACTTCTGAATTCGAAAAGAATGAACGTTGAACATTACAAGCAATGAACATTTTGTGGCAAAGGTTATTTCCAGTAATTTAATAAGTTTATCCTTTATAAGATGGTGAGGTATAGTAGTATAGAGTGTAGAGAAATCATAAGAGCTCAGTAAAGAAATGTTATACTGTTCATTTTCAAGTTTTGTGAAAACATCATTTGAATTTTTTATGGACCAAAAAACATTAATACCAATAAGGGAAGGTAATCTATATTTAGGTCCTTTAGTTAGGAGGGTCCTGAGACGTTTATCCTTAATGATATCAAAATTACCAGTAATGACATGACCAACTGGTTTATAGCAAAAGCTAGAAATGCTACAATCTCAAGAAATAGGGGTATTAACATCAATATTTAAGTCAGAGACAATTTTATTGTAGTTAAAAATAACATTTCTAATAGGTTTATTATATTTATAACAGATGATAAGTGATTCAGAGTTGATGAAATATTTGGGAATAGTATCGATTACATTCTTATCACGAAATATACTTTGAATATCAATAAAATCGATACCTTTATTTAGGAACTGAAGTTTCAGAAAATGTATTTTATGTTCAGATTCTTTATCAATACGTGGACGAAGAACATGCTGTGTGTAACTTTGTATAAGTGTGGCAGTATTAATTAACGGATCTGTACGCATATAGATTTTATCAACCTCTTCGTCTATGGACTTGAGACAGGAAAAGGGTAAAGACGATAAACAAGATAACATACAATGTTTACCAGTTTGTTTTAGAATGGTATGTAAATCATGAATAGACATATTACGACGTAATTTACGCTTAATATTACCATTTCTACGTCTGCCATGTGATCTACTTTTACGTTTTCGAATAGAAAATATAGAGAAAATATCGATGCTTGGATCTTTCGAAATGTTGCCGCTTTGGAAAATGTTATCATTAAGGCCTAACGGAAAAGGTGTTTGTAACTTCTTTATCCAGTCTAGCTCTGTGATAAAAAGTACTAGTAGTTTTAGAATCATAATAAATTTGTTCTACTGGTTGAACCGAAACATATTTGAAAGAATGTCCTGTATGACGAAAATGCTGGTAAAGAAAATTGCGTACTTTTTTGATCCGGCAATGGTAACTGTGTTCACGAAACCTAGTTTTTATACGCCCACCTAATAAAGGTGGTCGTATATTGTCGTGGCCCTGTCCGTCCGTCCGTTCGTTCGTTCGTTCGTTCGTTCGTTTGTTCGTTCGTTCGTTCGTCCGTCAACATTTTGTTTGTCCGCTGTTTCTGAGAAAACTATTTGAGAGATATTAATGAAACTTCACACTTAAAAAATAATGCAAATGCATGCAAATAGTTTGTCCGCTGTTTTCTGGGAAAACTCTTTGACAGGTATTAATGAAACTTCACACAAATGTTTAATGCATCAAGATCTGAAGCTGAGTTGATTCTGAGGTTCATTTGATTTTTCATTTCAGAGTTATGGCCCTTGTCATTAAAAAATATGCAAATAGTTTGTCTGCTGTTTTCTGGAAAAACTATTTGAGAGATATTAATTAAACTTCACACAAATATTTAATGCATCAAGATCTGAAGCTGATTCGATTCTGAGGTTCATTTGATTTGTCGTTTCAGAGTTATGGCCCTTTTACTTAAAAATAATGCAAATACATGCAAATAGTTTGTCCGCTGTTTTCTGGGAAAACTATTTGAGAGATATTAATGAAACTTCACACAAATGTTTAAGGCATCAAGATCTGAAGTTGAGTTGATTCTGATGTTCATTTGATTTGTCGTTTCGGAGTTGTGGCCCTTGTCCTTAAAACATATGCAAATAGTTTGTCCGCTGTTTTCTGGGAAAACTATTTGAGAGATATTAATGAAACTTCACAAAAGTGTTTAATGCATCAAGGTCTGAAGCTGAGTCGTTTCTGAGGTTCATTTGATTTGTCGTTTCGGAGTTATGGCCCTTTTACTTAAAAAATAATGCAAATACATGCAAATAGTTTGTCTGCTGTTTTCTTGGAAAACTATTTGAGAGATATTAATGAAACTTCACACAAATGTTTAATGCATCAAGATCTGATGCTGAGTCGATTTTGAGGTTTATTATCGGAGTTATTGCCCTTTTACTTAAAACATAATGCAAATATATGCATATAGTTTGTCCGCTGTTTTCTGGCAAAACTGTGTGACAGATATTAATGAAACGTCATACACATGTTTAATGCATCAAGACCTGAAGCTAAGTCGATTCTGATTATCATTTGATTTGTTGTTTCGGAGTTATGGCCCTTGCACTTAAAAAAATAATGCAAATCTATGCAAATATGAGGATGGCCATAACTTTTTCATTTGAAATGATATTTACTTCAAATTTTTTATATGGTTAAACCTTAATATGAATTTTCACATATATTGCGGATTTTGATATGTCATTTTATTCTAAAGTTTGGTCCTTGAACTTCGTGTGTTCGTTGCTTTGTTAGTCGGTAAACTTTTAGTTTGTCTTTTGTTTTCTGGGAAAACTATTAAAATGATATAAATGAAACTTAACACAAATGTTTGAAGCTGAGTTTATTTTGAGGTTCATTCAGTTTGTCTTTACAGAGTTCATGGCCGTTGCACTTTACAAAAATCTGCAAAAATGAGGATTAGCTGTAACTTTTTTATTTCTTTAAAGAATAGTATCACCTTAATATGGAAATCAAGATCTGAAGCACATATTAGAAAATGTCAACACTTATAAGACATGTTGAATCAGAGAAAGTTTGCAAGTGGGCGTATTATGTACCGTATGCGGTACTCTTGTTAAAGTACGTCCTGTCTGACCTACATATTGAATGCCACAACGTGGCGCATTTCATGTGAAAACATATATAATATTAGATGAGTTTCAGTCAAAATCGGAATTAATCTTCACACTAAACACTCTACCATTAACAAGAGATTTAATTGTTGATCTAGTAGAAATGAAATTGCAACACATACACCTCTTACTATTGCACTTAGTAATTATTGGATATACCCTATGTCTTTTATTCAAATAATGTGAATTTAGATGGACTTTACTATAAACAAATGTGCAAACAATAAAATAATACTGTTTTAATGCTGGATTTCAACACCGTGTGCGTAAGAATTGTTTTATCATAATAAAGATTCTTCATTCCCTGAGCCACGGTCACGTGTTGTTTTGGTAAGATCTCCTTCATACATTACCATTGTCTTCCTTCCCGCGGTTATGATGCTTACCTGTACTAGACCCAGTACTTGATTAGTGAAGATGAAACGTTATTATAGATAACATCTTATTTAAAGTTATGAATATGTTTTTACAAGTCGGCGAATTATACGTCAGTAAAATACATCTGACCAATCAATACAGGAATACCGGAATTGTACGGCTTCCTGTGCCGATATACCAATCACTGATATAAGATTTTCAACGTTTTTATCGTATAACATTGTTCACAAGAACTAACACAGTGCGTTAATATTTAGGAAAACACATTCGCGCTATTTTGTTTTTCTTTAATTTAAGAGTTAAGTCTAAATTAAAATAGACTGAAAATCTAATTTCAATTTTGTAACCGTGTTGTTATAACCACTTGCACAGAGCAATACATCAGGAGATACAACACTACGTGTTTAGGGTGTTAATTAAAACAAAACAACATGTAAAATGCATTTTAGTGAGCAAATTTTGCATGTTACATGATAAAGTAAGAGGAATATACTCCCAGTTCCACAAGAAAGTGTGCACTTTCTTAATTTTAAATATTCTAATTTTAGCATAGGAGTTGTAAGCTTTAGCACGTCGCATTCGGGATTGTAATAACATCTTTAAATATTATAAAATGAGATGAAACACAAAATTATTTAAAAACGGTACACAATCTACACTATATTACTTTACTTTCTTATTTACTTTCACTAGACATATTTAGTCCATACAAAAACTAGGTAATGGACTGCGAAGATAATTGTATATGTAAAGTATGTGGCTCTGAGTAATGGACTAATAAATTGCATCCACGGTTTTTTTGTTTGTTACATATTTATATGTTTGCCATATACAGTTAAACCTATTCTAGGATGTACTGAACATAGGAGGTAGTGATTTAACCCTTCGCTTGCTATTCACGTCAATATACCTACCTGTAAATAGTAAAGACCCAGTTGATTGTGCAACCAGTGCACTCCACAGCAGTGATTGCACGGCGAAATATTTGTAGACAGTGAAGATATATATAATTATACCACAGGGCATGGGTAAAGAAGGAGACATGTATTTTAAAATTCAGCAAGAGAAGGGTTAATGCAGGATAAAAGTAATGCAGACAAAACTTCTACGGGATTTTTCTGCATTACTTTTAATCTGCACGAAGCTACCATCTGTCTTATAGACCCGTAACTTTGACAAGTTCTACTGTATTAAGGGTCATGTCATTGAAACAAAACATTATTAAATATTAATGTGAAATTAGTTAAATTATATTATATATAGAAACACTCCAGTTTATCTATTAATAACTTCTCTCGGTCATAAATTTTGCTTTGTAAGACTACTATGTTCAATAAATGAGTGACTTCTTAGGACAGTTTCTATTGGATATGTACGAAAGGTCGTGGGTTAGATCTCCGGCCGCGACAGACAAAAGGGTCGTTAAAAAGTGGTACTTATAGCTCCCTTGTCTACGCTTGGCATTAAAAGGGTGACCGGTCGGTCCGGTGTCAGGATAATGTGACTGGGTGGGGTGCTCTTTCCATGTGCCCGCGGCAGGGGTATTCCAGTGAGGCAGCAGTACTACTTGTCTCAAGCGAGTGCCGTCTGCAAATAACTAAAATATTGTTGGTCGGACGTAAAACCAAACTCACTCACTCACTCTATTGGATATGTACATGTGTTGCATATGCATAATGCATTACGCGTGCAAAATTACAAAACATTGTAGTTTTGTTTTAAGCTCACTTGTATAAGATTTTACGTGGATTTAGTATATATAGAATAGCATTGTTTCTCCTTGTTAAGAATGATATAATAAATGTGAAGTCTGCAATGAACACGAGAGCATCATTATGTTACAACGGTAACGTAACGGTGGTAAGCAATGCACTTAGTATTTTGATGAATAGCTGTATTTGCAAGTTACTATTCCTTAATGTGATATATGTATATACGTATGTTTTAAAGATACAATGTGGGGAACTCATAAGAAGACTGCTGCGAACACATTAAAGACAAATAGATACACTGTTAAACATGCTCTATCCAATTTAATACGAATATTTTCTTGCTAATATGATGTCGGTGAGGGACAGGCAAGAAACATTTCTATGAAGGTCGTGCGTGTATGAGTGAGGGCACATTACAAGAATGCTTCTAGTGTTGCTGTGCACTATGTGTGTCATTTCCAAATGTCTTTCCTTGCCTGACCTCTATTCTATGTTTGCATTTTAAGGAACCGTCGGTAATGTAAGTGTCGATAATATCCAAACAGGTAAATGTATCACTGGTCACATGCTTGCGTTAAACTATACGAACAAAGATGATTAAAGCGTTGTTACAAAACAGATTATACATTCACATACATAACGAATGGGTTCATACAAATATCCTGTTCCTTACAGAGTATTTTATTTTTCAATACATGCCATGTTTAAACACGTTGCATGGAATGTTAAATCGCTACATTCTTCCTTAACCCTTTCCCTATTCCATGTTTATTTCAATTGTCAATACCGATTGAATATTCAAGCACAAAATAGTTATAATGAAATATGGGAGGTGGACCATTGTAGCCATTTTAGAAAATAAAGAAACCGATCTTTCAAGTTCCATTAGCAAACAGAGCAGACCCTGATCAGACGACTCATATAGGAGTCGTCTGATCTGGGTCTACTCTGTTTGCAGTTGCGTGAAAACGCGTTTATATGATTGAAAGGGTTAAAGTAACGCACACAAAATAACGCGTATCTTTATCAATGGTACAAGGCCGTTGCGATGTGTTTTTAAAACGAAATGTTAACAACCGTACAGTGCGTTGGCACATTCTTCCAGTGAATTAAGAGTAACTGTGTATCACAGGAACACGCAAAGGTGCGTACTTAAATACTAGAATTATCCTTTCTCCGCCGAACCCTATGGTGTCACCACACTTTAGAATCGCCTTGAAGAGTGGTCACCACATATGATTTAGTAAAGCAATAAAGCAGATGTTCTTATCCGTACCTCTGATTGTGTATGGAGTTTCAGGCTTCTGGTGAATTTACTAACCATATCACATGCAATCTAACTGCGATCATAGGTTTCAAATCCAACAGAGGTACATATCAGGGCAACACATTTCAATATAATAAAAACAGAGCTACAGATAAATGTGCGTACCTTAGTACTGAAATCGTCACTTATCCACGACAACCTATACTGTGGCCATTCTTTAGAGACGATTCTAAAGAGTTGTTATAGTGTAGGGTTAAGTGGAGAAATAGAGGAGCTATTCTGAACAACGTTTAAATTTACGCTTCTTATTTGGACCTTTCATCAAAATGTACGTGTATATAAACGGACTATAAGAAAACGCTTTTATCAATGCCATTTGGATTAAATCGTTAAGGTATGGACACACCAAACGCTGTATCGCATTGAATCTGTTTGGTATTAGTTAATTATCACACGTCTTACCTGCCATACACAGTAGCTACTGTTATACATGTATTAACAAAACCTCTCTTTAACCCATTTCCTCCCACGATCTCATATATGGGACGTAGGCAAACAGTGTAGACTCCGATCAGACGCCGCATCATGCGGCGTCTGATCAGAGTCTATACTGTTTGCTGACAGGAAATTCAATATCAAACAAAATAAAAATGAAATTTAGACCAGACATCCCATAGGTAAAAGATAGACTAATCCAATATATAAGCATGGAAGAATCCACTGGGAGCCATAGGTTAACGCAATTAAACATTGCCTAGACGTTCCGTGACAATTTCACTGTTACATGTAAAAAGCTGAAATTGTAATCCACGTTTGCTTGTTTTTCGTCTCTGTTTTCAGCGTCACATAACTAAGGGATTTGTAAATCATCATGTCGCCCTGTAAGTGCGTTGTCAATAAGCGTATCGCCATAAAACAAATTACTTATTACTGGAGTATTGCATTGTGGTGATTGCGTCTTGTATGTGACTTTCTCCTGTATGTGTGTGTATATGTGTATAAATTGCTATATAAATTGCTTTCTGTCGGTGTTTTGGTGATGGTGGCGTTTTGTGTGTGGCTTTTCCTGCTTTACTTTACTACTTTTTCATTTAAAGTACCAGTTTGTATAATAGCAATATATATATAATTCAAACTTCGGGATAACCTCGAACTAAAGGTTTGGGCCTTCCAAAATTAACAATACAGAATTGTTCTAAAATGTATCACTACACATATCTAGAATCACATGTGACAGCTTAATGCATCTTGATGGTAATGCTTAAAGCTCCTACTAAACCTTAACTCCATGTTTGCCTTTTTAACTAGACCTGGATCATAGAGAAGTCTGTACTGTTTGCTATAGCTGATTCTGCAGTTACTGCCATGACAAATACGTCATGTATATTTATATGTCATTATACAAATTCATCTAATCAAAGTTCATAATGCCATTATTTCTTATATAATGGTTTACGCGAGAAATTATTAACAATACCTACCACGTGCCCGATGTTTTGTTTCATTAAGCAAGAAATGCACAATAAATAAAACCAACCCTTGTCGACATTATTGAATGGGTAATTATTATGCATTTGTTCTTTTAAATGAAATCATTTGTCTAAATCTGTTTCAAGCACTTGAGATGTTGCGCAAATTACTTTCATAAAACTTGTAATATTCCACACAAGTATTTTGTTAGACTATAATAACAAATGGCATTTCTTAAACAAGGAGTTATTAAAGTAAGATGCCCAGTCTGACTGCAGATGTGTAACAAGTTTAACCCTTCTCTTGCTATTCACGTCAATATACCTACCTGTAAATAGTGAAGACCCAGATGAGACAGCTCCTGTAGGAGCTGTCTCATCGGGGTCTGCACTATTTACAAGTTGATTGTGCAACCAGTGCACTCCACAGCAGTGATTGCACAGCGAAATACTTGTACACAGTGAAGATATATGTAATTATACAACAGGGTAAAGGGGGAGAAATGAGCATTCCCTCATACGGTGCCTTTTGACATATTTTCTGAAAGTCACTTTTTGACACCATTGTGGGAAGTAGGGCATTATTCGATTGGAGCAAATATCTATTTATCACCATGGCTTCAAAACTGCAAATTCTATTTTTCTTCTTTTTATAATAAAATGTAATGCTCCTTTTCAGCGGATTATTCAAACAGTGTGGGTCTGAAAATAGCCTATGATGGAATGAGTTAAATGGTCTGAACAGCTCTAAAGACCAAAATAGTTAATTATTCAGTGTGTGTCTTTGCCAACCAGATTATTGAATACATACTGAGGGTGATGAATCATTTTCATCCAGAATGTAATATGTTTCATAATTTTTTTTACATGATACGTCAAATTATTCATTTATAATAATTGTAAAATACAATTTAACTCACCATTTTAGAGTTATTCCGGGAAATCTGCTGAAGAAAATCCAAAATGTCACCATCAAAACAAATATGAGTTATACGCTGTTTTCGCAGAAACAAAAAATCAACCAATCAATGTCCAGGGTATACTCACATGACAAATATTTGACATTCCTATTGGCTATTAAGTCCAGCATTTTCGCAGAAAATGAAACAAATTCCCGCGATTCCGATCGTGCGTAAAACGTTTTTGCACCAAATTTGATATACGCGGTTTGCGCTGAACAACGACGATATGTTACATCGGATATGTTTCTATTTTGAAAAGCGAGTTCATACTGGTAAACTAGATTGTTTTTATTCAAGCAGCATTTACAGTACTTTGCGGCCATCGTATCTGTGAGTGGTTTACTGACACGCGGTGCACGATTACAATACGGAAGACACCGTACACATATTACACGTTTGACAATGACTAGCGTTTAAATGGTCGACCTCACAAGTTACGATGATTATGGCCCCAGTGATGATCTACCATATGTGCGCATGGATCTGGATCGTCTTCTGACATGCACGTAATCAAAAAACAATGATACAAATTGTTCTGGGGAAAAATCCACATCCACTGTGGTCTGGTAACGTTAAGCGGGATAACTTACTCATGAAGGAAATATGGCATCTGTCAGATCAGTCTGAAACAATTAAATGTATCTTTTCGATATATTTCCCTTTACAAGATACACAATAATCATTTCTCCCGCCTACCCATCCATTTGTCAAAGCATAACCTGAAATGTTCCTGTGGATATTTACAGATGGTTTCCCTGATTACTATGGGTAGGTCATCAACACCATCAAACCTTCTGCCGCGCAGCTCTTAATTCAAGATTGGGAAAAGCCAGACATCACACTGAACTAGATCCGGTTAATATACAGGATGCTTCACTGTCTCATTGCCTAAATATCTCAGTTGTGCTTTGGTGGCCACAGAGGAGTGGGGTGGTGCGTTGCCATGGTGTAAAGGAAGCCACAATCCTGCGTTTTCTGCACTGCTTGTACTGCAGAGACTACGCCTGATAACCAGAAAATTCGATACAATTATCAGACCAAACGCTTTTTATCTTGATAGCAAATATTTACTTCAATAATTAGAATATATTTCAGCAACGTTAAACTATACTTACCTTTGACTAATATTTTCCTGTAGCAGTCTGCTAGTACCACATGCCTCTGAACCACACCTCTCGAATGAAACAAATGATGAACATCTGTTGTCTTGCTGAGCGGTTCACCTAGGCCTTTACTGGTGACGGTGAATTTGGATGTTTTCACATGCATGAGTATTGTTTATTTCTGGGTCATATACACTAATCCATGTTTCATCGGCTCTGATTATTGAGCTGATGAAGCGATGATCGTGTTTACGATACTGTTTAAGAAAAAGGTTTCTACTCTAAGATGTTTCTGTTCAATTGTTAGACTTCAGGGTATCCAGCGAGCAAAAACCTTAGACATGCCAAGCTTAAGGCCCAACCCTTAAGACTATGTGTCTTATTTTAAGCCTTCACTCTGCAGCATTTCCCTTTTTTCATCGGCTTTTCCGTACGTGCTTCGACGTCAAGATCTGTTGTTGTCAGTAACATCGTGCAAAGGATCGTTTTTAAACCACTCATATACGCTTGTTTTTCTTCATTACACTTGTACCGTAGGTGTCCGTAATCATGACACAAACGTTTCTGAATTCGTTTTGCACATTAAAACACAAAACTTTATGGAATACCATTGTTCAATTGCCATTTGTACGGCCACTGATCTCCTTGTCCGTTTTTTTTTTACATAAATGAAGTAGATGTCAGCTCATGACTTTGCGTAGAATTTGGCAAAAAGCGCGGAGGCGTAACATAAAATTTGAACTAAATTGAACATGTTATTTTTGCTCTTGAAATGCACCTAAACATGTGGCAGATTCCAAAATTTGCCCCGCTCAACGTAACCAGACGTTGACATAATGACTGTGGGCTGTGCATCAGATTAGAACTATTAAATCTATTTTACCTGTTATCAGTCTGTCATATTTATTAAACCTATTATACCTATTATCAGTTTGCCGTATCAAAAAGTTGCTTATGACGTTATATCATTCCGCCATATTAACGAAAAGTGAAAAGTCCGAAAGGCTGACAGTTTACTAAAACCCCTACATGGTTTATTTGTTTACTAGACCTTCTGGTTTATTATTGAATTTATCACAGATTCGCTACGGTTTCTCTGTGATCAATTTCTGTTCGTTTTATTTCCGGCAAAGGCCTTGAAAAATCCGTAAAAGCTGGCATATGTTTTTTCATAACAGATAGTAACATTTAAATGAGTTTTTATTCAAATACATTATCTGTTCGCGTCGCTCGGAAAAAAACTGTGAATAGCAGTTTTACGGTTATTGGAAAATTTAAGTGCTCGCGAACGGAATTTTGTTTTGAGACAAATCGTTCACTGTGTTATTGGAAAAACGCATGCTTTTCAGTATACCAGTCGCTGTTAACCACTGACGCGATAGGCTAGTGGTATGCACGAGGAGTTTACCGTATGAGGTATCAAGTCCGGTTAGCTCAATTGGGATATCCATTCATTTCCTCACTGAAATCATCATTGAACTACCATTGAAACATATGCTTTTTAGGTTACGTAGTACAGACCTTGGTCAATTGACTCCCTGTGGAATTTATTGATCTGGGTTTGTACTGTCTGCAAATACTGTATTATTTTATTCTTGCTCCTTAACGGTTAAATACTTTAAATACGTAGCAACGATAATAAAAACCGATTCAAATATGCACGCTTTACAAACTTTTAACTTTCAAATTTGTACCAATAACTAGCATAATTGAAGCGTAATTTTGGGATATGTAAACGTAATATAATATCTTATTGTTTAATTGTTAAAAAAGACACTTACCGGTTATATTCAAACGCGTTCGTCGCTATCACGTCATCCTACTTAAATATGATATTTTACCCCATACCTTAATGCGAACAAAAACTATGTCTGCTAAATTGGGATCTGGTACAATTTGGAATAGTTTTTTGAAATTCAAACCTGCTTTTGAGAAACTGTTGCCAGAGTGGATCATGATGGTACGCCTGTTGCCTGAGTGGATCTTGATGGTACGCCTGATGATACGCCTGTTGCCCGAGTGGATCCTGATGGTACGCCTGTTACCCGAGTGGATCCTGATGGTACGCATGTTGCCTGAGTGGATGCTGATGGTACGTCTGTTGCCTGAGTAGATCATGATGGTACACCTGTTGCCCGAGTGGACCCTGATGGTACGCCTGTTGCCCGTCTGTTGACCGCCTGTTGCCCGAGTGGACCCTGATGATACGCCTGTTGCCCGAGTGTACCCTGATGGTACGCATGTTTCTCGAATGGACCCTGATGGTACGCCTGTTGTACGCCTGTTTCCCGAATGGACCATGATGGTTCGCCTGTTATACGCCTGTTGCCCGAATGGATCCTGTTGGCACGCCTATTGTCTCAGTGTACCCTGATGGTACGCCTATTTACTCGGCGTCGCGTAGGAATATAGCTTGTTCGAAAATACTTGCCAGGTCACAGATAGCAGCATAAGGGTTAAAATACAAATGCAGTTGAAACTCGATATCTCGAAACTTCTAGGGACCATACACATTACTCGAGATAACAGAGGTTCGAGTCATCCTTTTTATAATCTGACCAATATATCAAGTTCATAGCTTAATGTAGGTCTAATGTAATGCTTTAGGAGCTTTCAGCATTACACTTAATCTGTATTAATGTGTCACTTGTGTTTCTAGATATGTGTAGTGATACATTTTAGAGCAATTCAGTATTGTAAATTTGGAAAGGACCGAACCTTGAGTTGGAGATATCGAAGTTCAACTACATAACGAATATTTTGAGACATTTAGAATAATGCACTTATAGTCATTAGGTTTGTCAAACGAAATTCTTATACGAACATTTTTAAGATGATACAGTTTTAATTTCATGCTTGACAAAACATATTGTGTCGATAAATATCTTCCGCATACAAATCCAAAATAAAAAAGAGTACTACTGATCATATAAAAACGCATGCGATATTCACTTTCATTGGCAAGAGGTCTCATTATTAAATTCAAGAGCGTAGTAACTTTTCTAGGAATAAAACTCAGCACGATTTAACTTTTACACATAATCCTGAAAATAGGAGGCGCATCGCAGGCAAAAGCAGCAATGCAAAAGAGACAAACTTACTCGGTTCATTGGGTCTGTTCATCGGTAATAATTAAAAGTGCAATGCTACTCACGCCCCCAGCACAGGCTTAAGCGATATTCAATTTTTGTAACTAATAACATCGAAACTAATCATGCCGAAGGACCAGAATTTGTTATTTTTTTTATAAATTTCATATTGTTCGACTGAATTTGAACTACATGTATATTCAGTGTTGCTCATAAAGAAATTCAAAAGCAATACATTATTTCCCGACATTGCAATCGTTTTCTGTTTAAATAAATACTTGGATATTATTGTGTACACTATCTGTTGTGCCTGTGTGTTATGTGTGTTTTGTGCGTAAGTGAGTACGTTGAAGATACAGCCATTGACATAAACTAAAAGACAATATAGTCAACCTATATGAGAGCATATTTCAGGAAACGTGCGTGATAATTAGGCAGTTAATTGGTATCTAAAATATGCAAGTGTATTCTGTCAGAACTGTTATTCTATCAGTGCCACCATTGTACCATCTGAACAAGAGCTATTTAAAATAATCGAATTATATCTACAACATTTAAAGAAAGCATGGTACATCTTCGACCAAGAGTGCCTCGGTATTTACAGAGCATACAAAAACAGTTTCTGTACTCCCTGGCGATACCTAGATGTCTCTCAGTTACCATGTTTTGCTTATGACTTGAACACTTAAATCGGACCAAACTCGTTTTTCAAATTGTTCAAGCACAGATAATTCTCAGGAGTTAACATGGATTTGATGTTTTTTATACATATCGCACCTAGAGGAATTATCTAAACAAAAGTGTTTTTACCTTAGTCACCCTGTTTACTCTACCTAAGTCATATTGAGCCTTAAGCATTTTATAGCAGTTTATAGCTCGACTATTCTAAGAATAGTGGAGCTATCCTACTCGCCCCGGCATCGGCGCCGGCGCCGGCGTCGGCGCCCGCGTCCGCGTCACACCTTGGTTAAGGTTTTTGTTAAAGTCAACTTCTTGCCTCTTACCTTTAGAATAAAGCTTTGAAACGTGGGACACTTGTTCACCACCACAATCTTCATCTGTAGGCAAGAGTACATAACTCTGTCAAGCATTTTGACAGAATTATGGCCCTTTTTAACTTAGAACTTTTGGTTAAGTTTTTTTGTAAAAGTCCACTTATTTACATAACCCTTTGAAATAAAGCCTTAAAATTTGGAACACTTGGTCACCATCACAATCTTCATTTGTAGGCAAGAGTACATAACTCTGTCAAACATTTGGACAAAATTAAGGCCTTTTTTAACTTAGAATTTTTGGTTAATGTTTTTGTTAAAGTCCACTTATTTACATAACCCTTTGAAATAAAGCTTTGAAACTTGGAACACTTGTTCACCACCTCAAGCTTCATATGTAAACAAAGGTACATTACTCTGTCAATCATTTTAACAGAAAGTATTGCCCTTTTTTACTTAAGTTTTTCTCGTTCTTTAAAGAGTTCAAAGAGATCCTACATCCTGAATACTATTAAAGGTATTTTACTGAGACTAATTACTTGCTGCTTGTAGTATCATTGGACACTATTTCAGTCCACTATCAGGCATTTTTACACTAACAATTCTGAGAATAGTCGAGCGCGCTGTCTTGTGACAGCTCCTGTTATATCTATGACCTGGAATATTTAAGAGTTTACACCAATTTTTATGCACTTTGTATGATAAATAACACACAGTGGAAGTCTGCCACATTCTCCAAGAGCCATGCTAGAGTGATAATACAAAATACACCAAGAAACTCTTTGCAACACTGATTTTGCCCTGCTGAAGGTGGCTGAGTGCTGAAACCACCATATTTCGAATCCAAAGATTGATATCGATATTTCGAATCCAAAGATTGATATCGGCGAGACCATCGAGTCAACTATTTTAAACACTACCTGGTGTAAATATCTTCCAACATGCCTCTCATATGTATTCAATGAATAAATAGCTCTTTAGCCTTTGCAGATAATTTGTTTTTTGCTACTGTCCATGATAGCATTTGCAGATAATTTGTTTTTGCTACTGTCCATGAAAGTTTAGGAGTGGAAAGTAAACTCATTAATTTATAAACAGATGTTGTATTAATTATTGAATTATTAAATTTCCAATTTTCATAATATCGTAGCGGTCCGCCGTTTTTTAAATACTATGAATTCGTTTTTTGTTTAAAATTGACTTCCATTCCCATATCAGTACAAAAATCCGAAATATCATCAATTTGTTTTTGTAAATTGTTGGCTGTATCAGCACAGTTTGCAACGTAATCGGCAAAAGGTATACATTGGATATCATGTATGTCACCTGTTGCAAAGATGCCAGCGTTGCATTTTTCACGAAATATGCCATAGAATTAATTCTATATTATACCCAAAGCAACACAGAACAGGCCCTGATCAGGAGCCACTTGATCTGATCTGGGTCTACTTTGTTTACAAAGGCATATGAAGGCATAATAATGGAGTAAAGGGTTAAAACATTTCATAGAAATACAAGTGTCTTTAAATCCCTTTTTGAATAGACTATTAAATGTTTTGTGATACACTAGGGAGTCAAAGTCTTTTATTTAAATCAATGTATAAAACATAACAACGACCAGCTTGTCTTTTAATGTACTTTTAAACAATATATTGCGGAGTAAAAACATTACCAATGCATGCTCTAAAACCTGACTAAGCCCCGTCTAGTATTTTATTTTCCTCGGCACATTTATATAGTCTGTCATTCAAAATGGATGAAAACATCTTATAAATAACAGTTTGAGGTGTCGTCTTTACTTCCGGATTTATAAATTTGAACAATAATACTCTCACACCATAACACTGGAAAGTGACCTGTCATTAATATTCGATTAAATAATACATATAATAATTGAAGTATTAACTCACAAGGATCTTGATAAAAGTCGGCCCCTACATCGCCAGGTCCACTTGATTTCCCCTGTTTTAGATTCCTAATAATTCTTCCTCACTCATCGGATCATTTACAATACGATCAGTACTTTTCTACAGTTACTCTGTTTGCAGCTCAATCATTGAGTACACTAGAGATATGTGGATACAGTTTGTTCATTTAAATGTTTTCGTTATACATGCACTTTACCACTGTATTTGCCATCGCGGTTGTTGTAGATTAGTCGGAGAGGGGGTACGTTTATTTACACTGTCTTTTAGGGTGGGAATGGAATAAGTGTGAGCTTGGGCGCCCAAAAACCGGTTCCCCCCCCCCCCCACACACACACACACACACACTGACTTCTGTCACTGACCGTTCCAAGGCGGTAGTTCCAGCTTCCCCCTATTGTATGTTTGTTTTGTCTTTGTGTGTCTCTTGATGTTTTTATAGTTATGTACATTTGTTGTTTCCTTGTGTTGTTGTTTGGGCGACTGTTTGTTCTGTATGTGGTGTTGACTCCTGCATGACTCATTTTTGTATTTTCATTTTCATCTATAGCTCGAACAATTTGACCTGGACCCTCACCTTTATGCAGAATACATAATGAGAGAGATGACGCTGTATAAATAAAACTCCGCCGGTAAATCGTGAAGTCTATTGTCGCTGACTGAAATAAACCCGTGTACTCGTATATGTAAACCATACAATCACGAGTGCGCCCATGCAAAGTAGCTTACCGTGACAGATGCCGAGGATAAACCCGTGAAATGTTACGAATGTTTATTTATGCAAATAAGGTAGGTCAGGGTCCAGGTCAAATTGTTCGAGCTATAAATAAACATCATCATTCAATATGTCAGGTTGTCCCTCTTTATACAACAAACTCTCAAAGTATTTTTACCATTTAATATTACTTATGCTTCGCTTGTTTATTTCCTTAGATTTTTTTGCATTCTCCAAATTTGTTTCGGATCTTCGACATTTGAGAGTAACCCTGTTCTCTTATTTTCTTGAAATGCATCCTTTTTGTTACTGCAACTATAGTTTTAAAAGTTGCCTATAATAGATATATATTAGAAAATCATCGTTACCATTCGTCTATCTGAACCTTCTCATTACTGCATACTTCTTCTGTTTCCCTCGGTCACATTCTCTATCCCATCAGGGCGCAAGCGCACGTATCTTACCCCCCTCTCACTCCAGATAACAACATACAGTATGTAAAACGTTTATACATATTTACAATACAAGAGGTAATGTCACCCACTGTCCACTCTGTTTGTGTAAATCTATCATAAAACCCGTTTTATTTTCCTGTAAAGCATGCAAAAATCTCTCTTTATATCTATCTGACCATCTATTACCTATCAAACGACTCATTTGGGATCGTATCTGCACGTGGAAGGACATGTTGTACATCAGACCGACTAGTAAATGTCAACTTGGCAACAACAGCAAAAGGATCTGTGTTATATGTCATCATATCAAAAGTATCGCCGTTGTACTCCACATCAGTTTGACAAATATTATTCAGTTTGTCGTCAGGTATAAAAACTAGGAAGTCGTTTTACGTGCGTTAAAATCGCCAGTAATACAAATGAAGCAATCTGTATAAGTAAGCTTTAGCATTACTAAATTAGTTTCTTATAAGGTGATCCATCTGTATGGGTATGATATATAGGCGATCCTTCAGGGGAAATGTAGGTAATATACAAAAGCATGTCTCTCATATTATGAAACAAACAATACAATGCAATCTTGCAAGTCTCTACATACCTAAATATGTAGAACACTGTGTGATCTAACAAACACGCTTACTCCATCACTATTTGTTTTGTTCCTCATTGAGTCAAAATGTTTAAATGATTGGAGTAGTAAAACAAATAATCCAGCCAAATCGCTCCATGTTTCAAGCAAACCTATAATATCAATGCACTGAAAATCTTGATCGTCAGAATACTTTTTAAGCCGTTTATGTGCCAGCTCATGATGTTTGTGGTTTAATGTACAGATAATTGTGACGGACCTTGACCTAGTCCCTATTCAAAATTCTTGATCTTCTGATCTGTCACGGGAAGCACTTGTCCATCTGTAACATAATAATAATAACAAAAATAATATTTTATTACCTTCAGATAAGGAGAGCATTCATATACATGGATACAAACAGTGCAATAGTGTATATACATATATAGTGTGTGTGTTGTTCCCTTTGTTGAAGCAAACGCATCCAACAACGGCCCACAGAATGACATGCAAAACGTATTTTGCAGAGGTATATACATGTACAGTATCCTTACAACTACCACCCTAGCCATTTCCGTCCCTCACGATCCGAATCCATATGACGCAGAAGCACTTCCTCTATTCCCCCAATGTAGCGAGCCAAGAAACCGAAATACATTAGATGACCGTACTACAATGTTGGAAGAGAGAAAATGATATCACATGCATTCAGTATAGAAAAGAAGAATGTAATAGAAATATTATGATTACCTCATTTTATCACCCGCTTCCGAAACGACATATAGACGGCAGTTTAGGTATACTACATAATCAAATGATGACGATGATGATGTTTGTAATGATGATGATCATGATCATGATCATGATCATGAAATATCGATAATTAGCACTCTGACATAATACGTAACTGGCGATCTATATATACGAATTAGAGTATCGCTTATAACTGACGATACTGCTAGCATATTAATTATTATACCCCCACAACGAAGTTTGGGGGGTATACTCGAATCAGGTTGTCCGTCTGTCCGTCCGTCTGTCCGTCCGTCTGTCCGTCCGTGGACACAATTTTGTCCGGCCTTCTTCTTCTACAGTTTTGCTTCAATTTTTTTGAAAGTTCATGTATAGCCATATGACCATATAAACCTTTGCACCGCATATTTCCATCATGATCGGACCACTACTTCAGGAGTTATCTCCCCTTTTTGTCCCCTATCAATGTTTTCCGGTTTTCTGGACTTTTTATGGAAGTGACTAGAGATATCAACTCTATATTTAGTACAAAGCTAAATCTAGATAAGTTACAGCTTATGTTGATAAGTTACAGCTTATGTTACAATCTCAGCCAGGTTGAATAATTATTTCCACAGTAATTGCCCTTGAACTTTAATTTTTTTCTTTGAATTTAGGATTTTCCAGACTTTTTTTGGAATTGGTTGCAGATATTACCTTTATATTTTGCATAAAGCTAACTTTAGATGAATTACAGCTTAATTCCCAATCTCAGTCTGGTTGAATTATTTTTGGCCTTTGAACTTTAATTTTTTGTCAAATTTTCAATTTTCCGGTCTTTCTTTGGAAGTGGTTAGAGATATTAACTTCATATTTGACATAGAGCTATATCTAGATGAGGTACAGCTTAAGTTCAAATATGGGTCTGGTTGAATAATTTTTGTCAGAGGTATTGTCCTTGAACTTAATGTTTTTCTGAAAAGGTACCTAGCTTTAGAACTTTGGATTTGACAAAAAACCTCATGAAAGGGTCTTGTTTCTCTAAATTATTCTTCATTTTTATTACATAAATTAGGTTTGGGCATGTATTGTTTTTAAATCTCTTCATGTTTCTGTATGTACATATGTTCAGATTGATGATAGATGTTCTGACAAGCAGACAGGTGGGGGGTATTCGTTAGCCTTTGGCTTACATTCTAGTTTATACTGCATTCTAAGAGTAATAAAATGTGACTTAAGAAACAAACAACATAGACGCAATCAAGTACGCAGACGTTAAAGGTTATTACTTCAGTATATGATCCAAATATAGGGAGACCTTCGGCGGTTCTAGTCACTGATGATTAAATACTGGATCTACATCCGTGTACAAAAATGGCGAAAACCAGATAACATATGGATAAGTTGCAAACGCGGGGAATATGACATATGTATTTCCAAAAAACATGATCAATGTTTTTTCCATAGTCTTTGTCTTGCACTTTTTGTGCGCTCACAGAATCTCGCCGCCGCCGGTTGCCCTCTCGCTTTACCTACACACAGTATTATCATTGTTTGCGTCGTATTTGTAGACATATATTCTTCCAAAATCAGTTTGTCATAGCTAATCGCAGCATATTTTCCCTCTTGTCTCGCCTCAAGCATGCGTGTTCCGAGCTCCCGTCGGTGTTGAAATACTGGATGTGTGAAAGTTTCGTGTACAGACTGGGGCGAATCGTTGTTGATGATTCTTTTGGCATGGTTTAATATCGTTCCCTTGCTATTATATTTACAGAAACTAATGGAAGTACGTTCGTCATTCATTGGAGTGTGTCGTTAATATCAGTTATTTACACCGGGCATACTCATCCCATTTGAATGAGCATGTAATGTGTAGGTCAACTTTTACACGGAAGACACTATCCTTTCTGGTTTTCTGCACCTTCAAATTATTTATTATTATTATAGCACATTTATATAGCGCTCTTTTAACATTGAATGTGTGCGTTCAAAAGCGCTGCACATGGATGAAATCAATAATCGGAACGAACCGCATGATTATTTATCCAGAGAATTAAAGATTTACAACAGATATACAATAAATATAAAATCACTAGCCGGAAGGAACCGCATGATCGCCCATCCGGTCAATGAAGGATATACAAAGATATACAATAGATATGAAATCATAAACGGAAGGAACCGCATGATCGTCCATCCAGTCAATGAAAGATATGCAATAGAAGTACAAAAATGAGTCATGCAGGAAACACCACATACAGAACAAACACTCGCCCGAACAGCAACACAAGGAAACAGCAAATGTACGTAACTAGAAAAAACAACAAGAGACACACAAAGACAAAACAAACATACAATATAGGCTGGGTCCTAGTAGTGGTTACCGTAGCATCCCCCCCTAGACTTTTTTTCATGGGTACCAAATTGTTCGTTGGGGTCCTTAGAACACATTTTGAGCATGCCCCCAAAAATAAGTTTGTCCCAGCTATGTTTTATTTAACGGTTTCCATGGTAACCCGAGGTAATTTTCGAAACTACCTTGGTTCAGAAAATGCGCCATAACTTTGTTTTTAGAAGCAATAGAAGGACAAAACAAGTACCAAAGTAAAGCAGAGACATATAGCTTGAATATGATATATGATTTTATTAATATGCATAAATGCATTCTTATGAATATTAATGAGGAAGTAAAAAATGTGATTTTTTTAGAAAAAAGGAGTTTGTTGTTTAGTCTGAGAGGCTTATTAATGCACAGAAATTATTGAATTTAGGTTTAAGTTGTTCGTTGGAATCCTCAGAACTCATTTTGAGTATTTCCCCAAATAATTTTGTCCCATCTATGTTTTATTAAACGGTTTCCATGGTAACCCGAGGTGAATTCCGAAACATGCTTGGTTCAGAAAATACGTAATAACTTTGCTTTTAGAGGTAATAGAAGGACAAAACAAGTACCAAAGTAAACCAGAGACATATAGCTTGAATATGGTATATGATTTAATTAATATTCATGAATGCATTCTTATGAATATTCATGAGAATGTAAAAAAATGCGTTTTTTAGAAAAAGGAGCTTGTTGTTTAGTCTGAGAGGCTTATTAATGCACACAAATTATTGAATTCAGGTTTAAATTGTTTGTTTGGTTCATCAGAAAACATTTTGAGCATTCCCCCAAAGTAATTTTGCCCCATCTATGTTTTATTGAACGGTTTCCATGGTAACGCGAGGAGGTAAATTTCGAAACATCATTGGTTCAGAAAATGCATAATAACTTTGCTTTTAGAGGCAATAGAAGGACAAAACAAAAACCAAAGTAAAGCAGAGACATATATCTTGATTATGGTATATAATTTTAATAATATTCATACATGATTGCTTATGAATATTAATGAGGAAGTATAAAATTCGCTTTTTAAGAAAAATGAGTTTTTTGTTTAGTCTTTGAGGCCTATTAATGCACAAAAATTATTGAATTCAGGTTTAAATTGTTCGTTGGGGTCCGCAGAACACCACTTGAGCATTCCCCAAAATAATTGTGTCCAAGCTATGTTTTTAACGGTTTCCATGGTAACCCGAGGTAAATTTCGAAACATCCATGGTTAAACAAATGCGTCATAACTTTGCTTTTAGAGGCGAAAGAAGGACAAAACAAGAACCTGAATAAAGCAAAGACATATAACTTGAATATGATATGTAATTTAATTAATTTTCATAAATGTATTCTTATGAATATTAATGAGGAAGTAAAACAATCCGATTTTTGTTTAGAAAAAAGGAGTTTATTGTTTAATCTGAGATGCCTATTAATAAACAAGAGTTATTGAATTCATGTTTGAATGTTTTCATGTGAAGGAAAATAAACCATCTTTGTTTCAGGTAATATTTCTATAAAGCATGCGTATTTCAGCTTATTTGCATATAATGTACGTATATGAATAAGCAATTTTCTATGAGCATTGTATTTAGTATTATTTTGAGTATACGGTAAAATCTCGATTATTCGAATTTTCTTTATAGAAGCATTAAGCCATGCATTAGAAGCTTTCTGCATGACTTTCACCATGCATTAAGCTGTCACCTGTCTTAAATATCGATAATAATACGTACGTCAATGATAATACGTCAATGTTTGAAGCGAATCCCATCTGTTGGATGCAACTGCCGGTGCTAAAGAAGTGAATGAGAGAGAGAGAAAAAAAAGAGAGAGAGAGAGAGGGGGGAGGCCTAATGCTCGCCCCTGGGGCTGTCGGATCTGATAAAAAAAACAAGGTCGATTTTCATTTGAAACCGGAGGCCTAAGAGATACCATGGGAACCCTTGTCCGTAAGAGTTTAGCGGACATGATCCACCAAGTTGCCGGGCTGGCACAAAAATCTTCGTCCAGGTCAGGCAAACGGGAAAGAAGTCCCGTGGAAGGAGAAATACTCCCTAGACTTAATTAGGTTCGGGAGGTCCACTTTTTCGACTGACACTAGCACGGAAGAGGATAGAGGACCCCTGTGAATAGGATTCGGGGGTCTAGGGCAGACAGAGGGTGGGATGATTCTAAAACAATCTTCACACGCATTCTCAATGGAAAATATTGATGTTCAGAATCATCTAAAGAAAAAGAGGACTAAGTCCGGTCTAAATCTGAGTGAGAGGCTTCCACAAAGTCTGATTCCTTTTAAAAATAGGACCATCCCTAGGAGCCATAATGGACAAAGTGTCTTC
The DNA here is from genome assembly GCA_963576725.1 of Azorinus chamasolen. Classification (NCBI taxonomy): domain Eukaryota; kingdom Metazoa; phylum Mollusca; class Bivalvia; order Cardiida; family Solecurtidae; genus Azorinus; species Azorinus chamasolen. Next base: position 1,455,828 of record OY755247.1, on the reverse strand, counting down.
CTGCTCTCCCTCAGGATCCGCCCTGGTGAACGCCATGGATGGCAGCTCCCGGGAAGAGTGGGACCCGCCACAGACATAGAAGTGTGGACTATGGGTTCACGTGAGAGCTATTCTCCCTCTAAGTGAAGCTTGCTGGTTCCCAGAATGAGTGTCGGCTATCGAGAGGGACCAGCAGGCGAATCTGAGGAGGTAGAGCGATGTCTTCGCATAGAAGAGTAAAGGTAAGACCTCGATCTGCGATGAGAGCGGTGCGAGTTCCGGTTCGCATAAGAAGAATAAGAAGGTTTTTACGCCTCCTACGGGGTGGGTGGGATGGGGGCTGGGGAGTCCGAGGTGTACTCAGAAGATGAAGAGTAATTGCAGAGTCTAGACGACCAAGAACGTCTAGACTTAGCCAGAGCAGCTTCCTGTTGACTTTCACCACTGTAATGCGGTGTAGAGACAGAATGCCCTGTAGAAAAGATTGGATTGGTAGATTTACCGGTCCACTTCGGTATCCTGGTCCAAAGGACCAGACCGGGCCACCGGAGGACCGTTGGAGAGCAAACTTAGGACACCGGGCCAAAGAATACACAGTGACATCTTTGGGCGGGGGCTCGGTAGACCGGTCTGCTGGTTATGTCATGAAACAGAAGCACTAACGCCGGGATACCGGGGACCGGTGACGGATAACTGGGCCTAGATTCAGCGGGACCAGGCAAAACTCTTCACACAACAAGCGGACCGGGAGACCTGGCAACAATAGTACCTGGGACCAGAACAAAGGGTACCATTCAAGTGGTAAACGGGGAACCCGCGCACGGGCCAGCAGTTAGGTGCCGATCTGCAACTAACAACTGGGGAATCGACTGCACCACAGGGGCTATTGACGAAAGTGATTTTAAAGAAGAAGCAGGCTTATTCTGAGCTTTAGAGGACAGTGGTGTGTCTGTTGCGAGGGAGTCGCTGACTAAAGAGAAGAATACTTCTTCCGTCGGACAGCAAGCTCCCACGTCTCCCCTATCCAGTGGGATGAAATTGGACAGGGAGCTGACGCGGAGCATCCGCAGCAGGCCAGACACACTTAATGAGTTGTCCAGCCTGTCGCGAAATGCTCGCAAGAAGCCTTGCGTTGCTCTGGCATGCTGTGGTAAATAATCAAGCAAAAGCATAAGACATCGCGAGTAAGTTAGAAGTCACGCAAGGCTAATATGGGTAAACATAAGCTGATGATTACAGTCGAGATGCTATATATTTTCTATTGCATTGCAAAACACCCATAACAGTAATATTCTTCATAAAACATGCATGAGGCTCAATTCCTCTGCTATAATTTCTTACAAGAAATGTGTTGTTCACATACATGTATATTGCAATATAATAGAAAAATTACTTTCCTACAACAGTTTACATTCTCATTAATATTCATGATTTTGAAATAATATTCATTATCTACATATTTATATACATGAACATCAATATCGCTGTTTCAGTCAGTATCAAGCTCTATACTGGTTAACTAAAATAATCTCAGATAAAAAGAACAGCTCATTCAAGTGTGTTTATTTTACATCTCATTAATATTCATAAATATGCATTAATATTCAAGAACCCAAAGTAATGACCTCTGCTCTTGTCAATGTTTGTGGTTCTGGTATTTTACGTAAAATAAGATATTAGAAAAGATAGTACACTCGAAACAATGCTAAATATAGGGCTTATGTTAAATTGCTTATTCATTTACGCACGTTATATGCAAATTAGCTTAAATATACATGTTTTAGGAATATTACATGAACCAAAGATGTTTTCCTTTATTTGTATGTTGATATTAAAACATTTAAATCTGAATTCAATAACTGCATTGTATTTGTATATTATTAGGCCTCTCAGACTAAAAACAAACTCGTCAAACTAAAAACGCATTTGTTACTTCCCCATTAATATTCATAAGAATGCATTATAAGAATGCATTATATGTATTAATAGAATTACATATCGTATTCAAGATATATGTTTCTACTTTACGTTGGTTCTTGTTTTGTCCTTCTATTGTCTCCAAAAGCAAAGTTATGAAGCATTTTCTTAATCAAGATAGTTTCGAAATTTACCTCGGGTTACCACGGAAACCGTTTAATAAAACAAAGCTGGGGCAAAAAGTGTTCTGATGACCCCAATGAACAATTTAAACCTGAATTCAATAATTTTTGTGCATTAACATGCCTCTAAGACTAAACAAAAAACTCATTTTTCTAAAAAAGCGGATTTTTATACTTCCTCATTAATATTCATGAGCAATTATATATGAATATTATTAAAATTATATATCATAATTAAGATATATGTCTCTGCTTTACTTTGGTTTTTGTTTTGTCCTTCTATTGCCTCTAAAAGCAAAGTTATTATGCATTTTCTGAACCAATGATGTTTCGAAATTTACCTCCTCGCGTTACCATGGAAACCGTTCAATAAAACATAGATGGAACAAAATTACTTTGGGGGAATGCTCAAAATGTGTTCTGATGACCCAAACAAACAATTTAAACCTGAATTCAATACTTTGTGTGCATTAATAAGCCTATCAGACTAAACAACAAGCTCCATTTTCTAAAAAAACGCATTTTTTTACATTCTCATGAATATTCATAAGAATGCATTCATGAATATTAATTAAATCATATACCATATTCAAGCTATATGTCTCTGGTTTACTTTGGTACTTGTTTTGTCCTTCTATTACCTCTAAAAACAAAGTTATTTTGCATTTTCTGAACCAAGCATGTTTCGAAATTTACCTCGGGTTACCATGGAAACCGTTTAATAAAACATAGATGGGACAAAATTATTTAGGGAAATACCCAAAATGTGTTCTGAGGACTCCAACGAACAACTTAAGCCTAAATGCAATAATTTCTGTGCATTAATAAGCCTCTCAGACTAAACAACAAACTCCTTTTTTCTAAAAAAATCACATTTTTTACTTCCTCATTAATATTCATAAGAATGCATTTATGCATATTAATAAAATCATATATCATATTCAAGCTATATGTCTCTGCTTTACTTTGGTACTTGTTTTGTCCTTCTATTGCTTCTAAAAACAAAGTTATGGCGCATTTTCTGAACCAAGGTAGTTTCAAAAATTACCTCGGGTTACCATGGAAACCGTTAAATAAAACATAGCTGGGACAAACTTATTTTTGGGGGCATGCTCAAAATGTGTTCTAAGGACCCCAACGAACAATTTGGTACCCATGAAAAAAAGTCTAGGGGGGATGCTACGGTAACCACTACTAGGACCCAGCCTAATAGGAGGAAGATGGAAGCACTGTTACAACCACTTTTGCAATAATAACCAGAATTGCAATAAATTTATTGCGAAACTGGTTGGGATGTAAAATGGGTCCAAATTCGTATTGCAATTACTTGACAACCACTTTTGCAATAAAAACCAGAATTGCAATAAATTTTTCTAGATTTAAGAATTAGGTTACCGTTGCATTTCGGGTAGTTGCTAGTAGTTGCAAACAACTTTACATGACATGCCCGGACGAAAACAAAGCCCAAATGGGCTTATCAGTAAAATAGGAAAACAACCATTTATCAGTGTTTTCTCTTTTTAAACACTGGATGGGTTGATAGACTAGTCAATTATATGATTGTTTGTTTCGAAAGTTGTTGAACTTTACTTTTTAAAGCTAATTCGGATAATATGGAAGCCTAATGGGCCTATCTGCCAACCATGAACTTGCCAAAAACTACCTGTTCTGAACTTAATATATAATTGAAATTTGACAGTAATGATAACAATGAAGACCAATTTGCCATAGTCTACTAGATCAGACACCTTTTCAAGAATTACAAAATGTTTATTGCGAAAATGGTTGAGATGTAAAAAGTGTCTAAATTCGTATTGCAATTACTTGACAACCACTTTTGCAATAAAAACCAGAATTGCAATAAACTTTTCTACATTGGAGAAATGAGTTATTCATGTATCGGCGGCAGTTGTTAACAGACGCGAACATCTCAAATGGACACATCGCAATGCCAACAAAGCCTAAATGGGCTTATCAGTACATTATGAAACCAACCTTATATCGCCTCTTTCTGTTTGAACATTGGGGATTGACAGCGTAGTCCCAACCACTTTTGCAATAAATTTATGGTCCAAATTCGTATTGCAATTACTTGACAACCAGTTTTGCAATAAAAACCAGAATTGCATAACATCTGGATGAACGAAATAAGTTACTGTTGCATTTCGGGTAGTTGCTAATAGTTGCAAACATCTTAATAGGACATACCCGGATGCAAACAAAGCCCAAATGGGCATATCAGTAAATTAGAAAACCACTCATTTATCAGTGTTTTCTCTGTTTGAACACCGGCTGGATTGATAAATTAGTCGATTATAGGATTATTTGTTTCGAAGGTAGTTGCAAACATCTTTTTAAAGCTAATTCGGATGATATGGAAGCCCAATAGGCTTATCAGTCATCTATGACATTGGCCAAAAACTACCTGTTCTGAACTTACATGTTCGTAAATTTGACAGGAATGACAACAATGAAGATGAGTTTGCCATAGTCTACTAGATCAGACACCTTGTCAAGAATTACAAAATGTTTATTGCAAAACTGGTTGGGATGTAAAAAGTGACATAATTTGTATTGCAATTGTTCGACAACCAGTCTCGCAATAAAACCCAGAATTGCAATAAACTTTTCTACATTGGAGAAATTAGTTATTCATGCTTTGGTGGCAGTTTTAAACAGATGGGAACATCTCAAATGGACACATCCAAATTCCAACAAAGCCTAAATGGGCTTATCAGCACATTATGAAACCAACTTTATATCGTCTGTTTCTGTTTGAACATTGGTGATTGACAGCGAAGTCCCAACCACTTTTGCAATAAATTTATTGCGAAACTGGTTGGGATGTAAAATGGGTCCAAATTCGTATTGCAATTACTTGACAACCAGTTTTGCAATAAAAACCAGAATTGCAATAAACTTTTCTACATTGGAGAAATGAGTTATTCATGTATCGGCGGCAGTTGTTAACAGACGCGGACATTTCAAATGGACACATCGCAATGCCAACAAAGTCTAAATGGGCTTATCAGCACATTATGAAACCAACCTTATATCGTCTCTTTCTGTTTGAACATTGGGGATTGACAGCGTAGTCCCAACCACTTTTGCAATAAATTTATTGCGAAACTGGTTGGGGTGTAAAATGGGTCCAAATTCGTATTGCAATTACTTGACAACCAGTTTTGCAATAAAAACCAGAATTACAATAAACTTTTTCTGGATGAAACGAAGAAGTGACTGTTGCATTTTGGGTAGTTGCTAATAGTTGCAAACATCTTAATAGGACATACTCGGATGGAATTAAAGCCCAATTGGGCTTATCAATAAACTAGAAAACCAATCATTTATCAGTGTTTTCTCTGTTTGAACATCGGCTGGATTGATAAATTAGTCGATTATAGGATTATTTGTTTCAAAGGTAGTTGCAAACATCTTTTTAAAGCTAATTCGGATAATATGGACGTCTAATAGGCTTATCAGTCATCTATGACATTGGTAAAAAACTACCTGTTCTGAACTTACATGTTCGAAAATTGACAGGAATGATAACAATGTAGACGAGTTTGCCATAGTCTGCAAGATCAGACCCCTTTTCAAGAATTGCAAAATGTTTATTGCGAAACTGGTTGGGATGTAAAAAGTGACATAATTTGTATTGCAATTATTTGACAACCAGTTTCGCAATAAAACCCAGAATTGCAATAAACTTTTCTACATTGGAGAAATGAGTTATTCATGCTTTGGCGGCAGTTGTAAACAGGTGGGAACATCTCAAATGGACACATCCAAATGCCACCGAAGCCTAAATGGGCTTATCATCACATTATGAAACCAACCTTATATCGTCTGTTTCTGTTTAACATTTGGGATTGACAGCGTAGTCCCAACCACTTTTGCAATAAATTTATTGCGAAACTGGTTAAGATGTAAAAAGTGTCTAAATTCGTATTGCATTTACTTGACAACCACTTTTGCAATAAAAACCAGAATTGCAATACACTTTTCTACATTGGAGAAATGAGTTATTCATGTATCGGCGGCAGTTGTTAACAGACGCGAACATCTCAAATGGACACATCGCAATGCCAACAAAGCCTGAATGGGCTTATCAGCACATTATGAAACCAACCTTATATCGTCTCTTTCTGTTTGAACATTGGGGATTGACAGCGTAGTCCCAACCACTTTTGCAATAAATTTATTGCGAAACTGGTTGGGATGTAAAATGGGTCCAAATTCGTATTGCAATTACTTGACAACCAGTTTTGCAATAAAAACCAGAATTGCAATAAACTTTTTCTGGATGAAACAAAGAAGTGACTGTTGCATTTCGGGTAGTTGCTAATGGTTGCAAACATCTTAATAGGACATACCCGGATGCAATTAAAGCCCAAATGGGCTTATCAATAAACTAGAAAACCAATCATTTATCAGTGTTTTCTCTGAACATCGGCTGGATTGATAAATTAGTCGATTATAGGATTATTTGTTTCAAAGGTAGTTGCAAACATCTTTTTAAAGCTAATTCGGATAATATGGAAGCCTAATAGGCTTATCAGTCATCTATGACATTGGTAAAAAACTACCTGTTCTGAACTTACATGTTCGAAAATTGACAGGAATGAATACAAAGTAGACGGGTTTGCCATAGTCTGCAAGATCAGACCCCTTTTCAAGAATTGCAAAATGTTTATTGTGAAACTGGTTGGGATGTAAAAAGTGACATAATTTGTATTGCAATTATTTGACAACCAGTTTCGCAATAAAACCCAGAATTGCAATAAACTTTTCTACATTGGAGAAATGAGTTATTCATGCTTTGGCGGCAGTTGTAAACATATGCGAATATCTCAAATGGACACATCCAAATGCCAGCAAAGCCTAAATGGGCTTATCATCACATTATGAAACCAACCTTATATCGTCTATTTCTGTTTCAACATTTGGGATTGACAGCGTAGTCCCAACCACTTTTGCAATAAATTTATTGCGAAACTGGTTGAGATGTAAAAAGTGTCTAAATTCGTATTGCAATTACTTGACAACCACTTTTGCAATAAAAACCAGAATTGCAATAAACGTTTCTACATTGGAGGAATGAGTTATTCATGTATCGGCGGCAGTTGTTAACAGACGCGAACATCTCAAATGGACACATCGCAATGCCAACAAAGCCTGAATGGGCTTATCAGCACATTATGAAACCAACCTTATATCGTCTCTTTCTGTTTGAACATTGGGGATTGACAGCGTAGTCTCAACCACTTTTGCAATACATTTATTGCGAAACTGGTTGGGATGTAAAATGGGTCCAAATTCGTATTGCAATTACTTGACAACCAGTTTTTCAATAAAAAACTAGAATTGCAATAAACTTTTCTGGATGAAACAAAGAAGTTACTGTTGCATTTCGGATACTTGCTAATAGTTGCAAACCTGGTAGTAGGATAAAACTTATAAGTAAATTTTGGAAACCAACCATATACATGTACATGTAAAGGTAAAATTGAGGTGTAATGTTATGAACTATATACATATACATATTCTCCCGACTTCACAATTTACCCCTTAGCACTGGGTTATATGTCGGCCATTAACAATCAGCGCCCAATGCAGCTTATTTCCCTCACAGGAACCCATTTATATACCTGGGTGGAGAGTATTAATCGTGGGATGCATTTATTGTTCAGAAAATATATGATAGCCCGATGGCAAGATTCGTCTAACCTCCTACCACTGGACCACCACTCCAACAAATGTATTTCAATGTTTTCTATATTTAAAAAAAGCTGGATCTAAGGTATTTTTAAAGCTAATTCGGATAATATGAAAAATTAATAGCCTTATCAGAAAAACACGAGTTTGTCGAAATAACATCCATTTTAGCTCACCAGAACGTGCTCAGGGTGAGCTTTTGTGATCGCTTGGTTTCCATTCTCCGTCAGCTTGCGTCGTGCGGTGTCCGTCGTGTTCCGTCAGTCGTCAACAATTTGAACATTTAAAAATCTTCTCCTCTGAATATACAGGGTTGTCAGGTTTCTTATTTGGCACTTACCATCATATTTAAGTCCTCTACAAAAGGTATATAAATTATGTCCCTGGGGTCAAAATTGGTCCCACCCCAGGGGGCCTTGTTTTCTATAGAAACATATAGTGAAAACTTTGAAAATCTTCTCTGAAACTGGCAGTTTTCCAGCTTTAATATTTGGCATATATTTATGTTATAATATAGATCTGATTCCAGAGTATTTGCTATGCCCAAAATATGTGTTAATGTATCCGCATAAAATTAATATAATTATTATTCAGGATAACATTATTATTTACATGTATATAAATGTAACAAAAACACGGTGTACGGTCAACAGTGTGAATTCTAGTCAGTCATAAAACTGTTTTCAATCTATTCCGAAATGATCGTGTTTATCCTTAACTCAGTGAATATTTATTTAAGAAATGATGGCATCATGAATAATAATTAGATTAATTTTAAAAATGGCATATTAAACTGTAGGAACTATAGAATCATATATATTTCATTCCATAAGCAAACAGAACAGACCCTGATCAGATGGCCCCCACGAGAGCATCTGATCTAATTCTACTCTGTTTGTAAATGCGGAGAAAGGCGCATTTATGCAGGAAAGGGTTCAAAGTCGTTATTTTTCAAAGAGTGTTAACATATATTGTTTAAGTGTATTAATGGTATAATAATATAATTTCAATGCTTATATTAGTTACAATTTGCATGCACTATTTCACTTTATAACTTCCATACAAACTGACTTTTACTTGTAATAATTAAAGTAATCATTCAAGTATTCAAGTATTTATATATTATATTAATTCCTTTTTTGGAATATTGTCTTCATTGAGATAATAATGGGCAAATACGTAAATGATCACATTTGGTCAGTTCCGGTTTGTGTTGATAACCTATTCTAGGTTTTGTTATCATAATATATTTGCAGATGAAGAAGCTACCAAACATACTAACGACCAGCCAATCCTCAACACAGAAAAACATTATATACGGTTGATAACGTAATTGGCTGATAAGCCCATTTAGACTTTGTTGGCATTCGGATGTGTCCTATCAAGATGTTCGCATTTTTAGCTCACCAGAGCACAAAGTGCTCAGGGTGAGCTTTTGTGATCGCCTGGTGTCCGTCGTCTGTCGGCGTTTGTTGTGCGTCGTGCGGTGTGTGTCGTGCGCCGTGCGTCGTCAACAATTTGAACCTTTAAAAGTCTTCTCCTCTGAATCTACAGGGTTCTCAGCTTTCATTTTTAGCACATAGCATCACCTATCGGTCCTCTACAAAAGTTATATAAATTATGTCCCTGGAGTCAAAATTGGCCCCGCAACGGTCCCAGGGGTGGCCAGTTTTCTCTAGCTGACTGTTATTCTGTACGGAAAGCATGGGGAAAACTTTAAAAATCTTCTTGTCAAAAACTACATGTCACAGAGCTTAGATATTTGGTGTATAGATTTACCTAATATACCTTATAGAAATTTGTTAATATCATAGTTCTGAGGTTAAAATTGGCCCTTCCCTGTTTGTTATACTTTAAAATAGACTTTTACACTATAAAGGTTCCCCTGAGCCAGAAGGACTCCAGCTACTCAGTCTGTGTTATGCAATCACTGGAGAGGTCAATGTCCTGGTCAAAACTCTATAAAGTTGTCTGCTTCAGAATTAGTGTCTGTTTGTTCACACTGTTTTTAACCCATTCCCTCATAGGCTATTTTCAGATCCTACCTCTTTGAATAAATCTACTGATAAGGAGCATGAATTAGAGAAACGGAAAATTTCAGAATTGCGTAGATTTGAAACCATTGTGATAAATAGAGCATTTACTCCTATGGAGCAAATGCTCTATTTATCACAATGGTTTCATAAAGTGGCTATTACAGAGGCGTTTTATGGAGGAAAAGGGTTAATGCATATCAATCTTACAATTAACTTATGTACAAACCACATATGAAGTAACATACAGGTATGCGTCAGATCAGAATCCAAACTGTGTGCTAATTTCAGTCAAGTCATGCTACGAAATAAAGCCCCACCCCAGGGGAGGCCAGTTTTCTATAGAACATAGTGAAAACTTTGAAAATGTTCTCCTCTGAATGCCTGGTGAGCGATATCAGGGCCATCATGGCCCTCTTGTTAACAACTGCCGCCAATGCACGAATAACTAATTTCTCTAATGCAGAAAGTTTATTACAATTCTGAGTTTTATTGCGAAACTGGTTGGCCCGTAATTGCAATACAATTTGTTTTGTCATTTTTAACCTCCCAACCAGTTTCGCAATAAACATTTTTCAATTCTCGAAAAGGTGTCTGATCTAACAAACTACGGCAAAATATTACATGTACTTCTTTTGTGTTTCACAGCATGCATGTCAGTAGTCAAACTCCGATAATCGAAACCATTTTCGCAATATTTGTTTTTAATTTTTCAACTATGTCTCTGACTGCACAGACTTCGACAAATTCTATGTTATGTCTTCATTTTTATCATTCCTGTACAGTTTTAAATCCATAAGCTCAGAACAGGTTTAGGCAGTTTCATAGTTGGCTGATGAGCCTATTAGGCTTCCAGATTATCCGAATTAGCTTTAAAAAGATGTTTGTAACTACCTTCGAAACAAACAATCCTATAATCGACTAATTTATCAATCTTGCCGGTGTTCAAACAGAGAAAACACTGATAAATGATTGGTTTTCTTACTTACTGATAAGCCCACTTGGGCTTTGATTTCATCCGGGTATATCCTATTAAGATGTTTGCAACTATTAGCAACAACCCGAAATGCAACGGTAAATGAATTCTTTTACCTAGGAAAATTTATTGCAATTCTGGTTTTTATTGCAAAAGTGGTTGTCAAGTAATTGCAATACGAATTTAGACACTTTTTACATCTCAACCAGTTTCGCAATAAATTTATTGCAAAAGTGGTTGGGACTACGCTGTCCATCCCAAATGTTAAAACAGAAACAGACGATATAAGGTTGGTTTCATAATGTGCTGATAAGCCCATTTAGGCTTCGGTGGCATTTGGATGTGTCCATTTGAGATGTTCCCACCTGTTTACAACTGCCGCCGATACATGAATAACTCATTTCTCCAATGTAGAAAAGTTTATTGCAATTCTGGGTTTTATTGCGAAACTGGTTGTCAAATAATTGCAATACAAATTATGTCACTTTTTACATCCCAACCAGTTTCGCAATAAACATTTTGCAATTCTTGAAAAGGGGTCTGATCTTGCAGACTATGGCAACGGTCTACATTGTTATCAATCCTGTCAATTTTCGAACATGTTAGTTCAGAACAGGTAGTTTTTGGCCAATGTCATAGATGACTGATAAGCCTATTAGGCTTCCATATTATCCGAATTAGCTTTAAAAAGATGTTTGCAACTACCTTTGAAACAAATAATCCTATAATCGACTAATTTATCAATCCAGCCGATGTTCAAACAGAGAAAACTCTGATAAATGATTGGTTTTCTAGTTTACTGATAAGCCCAATTGGGCTTTAATTCCATCCGAGTATGTCCTATTAAGATGTTTGCAACTATTAGCAACTACCCAAAATGCAACAGTCACTTCTTCGTTTCATCCAGAAAAAGTTTATTGCAATTCTGGTTTTTATTGCAAAACTGGTTGTCAAGTAATTGCAATACGAATTTGGACCCATTTTACATCCCAACCAGTTTCGCAATAAATTTATTGCAAAAGTGGTTGGGACTACGCTGTCAATCCCCAATGTTCAAACAGAAAGAGACGATATAAGGTTGGTTTCATAATGTGCTGATAAGCCCATTTAGGCTTTGTTGGCATTGCGATGTGTCCATTTGAGATGTCCGCGTCTGTCACTTTTTACATCCCAACCAGTTTCGCAATAAACATTTTGTAATTCTTGACAAGGTGTCTGATCTAGCAGACTATGGCAAACTCGTCTTCATTGTTGTCATTCCTGTCAATTTTATGAACATGTAAGTTCAGAACAGGTAGTTTTTGGCCAATGTCATAGATGACTGATAAGCCTATTGGGCTTCCATATTATCCGAATTAGCTTTAAAAAGATGTTTGCAACTACCTTCGAAACAAATAATCCTATAATCGACTAATTTATCAATCCAGCCGGTGTTCAAACAGAGAAAACACTGATAAATGAGTGGTTTTCTAATTTACTGATATGCCCATTTGGGCTTTGTTTGCATCCGGGTATGTCCTATTAAGATGTTTGCAACTATTAGCAACTACCCGAAATGCAACAGTAACTTATTTCTTTCATCCAGAAAAGTTTATTGCAATTCTGGTTTTTATTGCAAAACTGGTTGTCAAGTAATTGCAATACGAATTTGGACCCATTTTACATCCCAACCAGTTTCGCAATAAATTTATTGCAAAAGTGGTTGGGACTACGCTGTCAATCCCAAATGTTCAAACAGAAAGAGACGATATAAGGTTGGTTTCATAATGTACTGATAAGCCCATTTAGGCTTTGTTGGCATTGCGATGTGTCCATTTGAGATGTTCGCGTCTGTTAACAACTGCCGCCGATACATGAATAACTCATTTCTCCAATGTAGAAAAGTTTATTGCAATTCTGGTTTTTATTGCAAAAGTGGTTGTCAAGTAATTGCAATACGAATTTAGACACTTTTTACATCTCAACCATTTTCGCAATAAACATTTTGTAATTCTTGAAAAGGTGTCTGATCTAGTAGACTATGGCAAATTGGTCTTCATTGTTATCATTACTGTCAAATTTCAATTATATATTAAGTTCAGAACAGGTAGTTTTTGGCAAGTTCATGGTTGGCAGATAGGCCCATTAGGCTTCCATATTATCCGAATTAGCTTTAAAAAGTAAAGTTCAACAACTTTCGAAACAAACAATCATATAATTGACTAGTCTATCAACCCATCCAGTGTTTAAAAAGAGAAAACACTGATAAATGGTTGTTTTCCTATTTTACTGATAAGCCCATTTGGGCTTTGTTTTCGTCCGGGCATGTCATGTAAAGTTGTTTGCAACTACTAGCAACTACCCGAAATGCAACGGTAACCTAATTCTTAAATCTAGAAAAATTTATTGCAATTCTGGTTTTTATTGCAAAAGTGGTTGTCAAGTAATTGCAATACGAATTTGGACCCATTTTACATCCCAACCAGTTTCGCAATAAATTTATTGCAATTCTGGTTATTATTGCAAAAGTGGTTGTAACAAGCACCGCCTTGGAACGGTCAGTGACAAAAGCCACTGGGGGGTTAAACCGGTTTATGGGCGCCCAACCTCACTCTTATTCCATCCCCACCCTAAAAGACAAACAGTGTAAATAAACGTATCCCCTCTCCGACTAATCTACAACAACCGCGACGGCAAATACAATGGTAAAGTGCATGTATAACGAAAAAACATTTAATTGAACATACTGTATCCACCTATCGCTAGTGTACTCAATGATTGAGCTGCAAACAGAGTAACTGTAGAAAGGTAATAAAGGGTACGACAAAAATGAAATAGTACATATATCCGACGTTCTCATTCCATTTCTGGATTTAAGAGGTCGTCTTCATAGAGTACTAAACCTTTCTTGTCGGCGTACATGCAAAGAGGCCAGCGTGATTGCCAACTGTAAAAGGGTTCACAACCAAACATGCAGTATGTTGTAGTACTACAGGATCATATCCCTTTTTAATGAATTGTTTAACACATTTGATGAACAAAGTGAGAAAATGGGTCCAATGTCCAATAATTTTACGAAGTTTGTAAATCACATCACCATAAAATTCAGGATGTGAAATACCGTGTCGCAGAAGCACCTTGAGATTACATTGGTACTTGCCAATAAGCGAGAGATTTCGATAGTAAAATTTAGAGAAAGTTTTTCTTAGTTTATGGTATCTATATCCTTGCTTAAGCAGCTTTTCAGTTAAAATGAGATTTCGACTGTTAAAATCGTCAATAGATGAACAAGCTCTAGCAAAACGAATAAGTTGAGATATATAAACCCCGTAAGATGGAGCACGGGGAACATCCCCGTCAAGATGAGGAAAATTATCAAAATCATCTCTTTTGTCATATATTTTAGAAAAAATCATTCCATTATTAATTTTAAGGTCTAGATCAAGAAACGCTGCATAATTGTCGGTCGGGTTAGCTTTGTTGAACCGCAAATTTCACGCCACCCATTTTTCACACGTGTGAAAAATGGGTTGACGCATTTTTCACACGCGTGAAATTTGCGGCTCCATTTTTCACATATGTGAAAAATGGGGCCCCCGTTTTTCACAAAACCCTGCTGTGAAAAATTCGGTAGCACTTTAACCCCATTTTTTGAAGACCTACTAATACCAACGCATTTTTCACAGATATGTCAATAGATGGTTTTGCTATTGTTGATACGAGAGATCTTAAACAGACATCAGGACATTGAATTAGTATCGGATAGCTTTGTCCCTGAATTATATTTATGACAGTAATATCCCCTGAGTCGACCCTCGTTATCTCGAACTTGGGTCAGTCGGACTTCTGCTTATGCCGAAATCCACGAAAGTCACTGCAAATTGAGCTGTTATTTGAATTGCAAGCAATTCTGATCAAGACCAGATACAGAGCAACTCCGCGTCTGGTCTGTATATAAACTGCTTGGGATTCTGTTTTCATTTTCAACAATGCAAATGAAGCATGTGTATTTGACCAAAAAGAAATTTTAAAAAGTAATGCGGTACCCGTGTATTGTGTGTAGAAAGATCATTTATCTCAGAGTTCTTTAAAGTCGAACATATATTGATGTTCGCAAAGAGTTCAAGCTAATGAGTGTCGACTGTACTTTAGTATATGGTAACAGAAATTATGATTTAAGGAATGATCCAATTACCGAAATTAAAACCGACGTAGATGATAAGAATGTTTTGTAAATATACATATATAAAATATGACAGGACACTGAGAATAAACTGAGAGTATACTGAAATGAAAACAAGGTTAAATTAGAGTAAACTGACAGTCTACGGTAGAATAGCTTTTAGTAATATGTCTTACTAATGAATTAATGAAGATGGTATTTTTAGCTCACCAGAGCACAAAGTGCTCCGGGTGAGCTTTTGTAATTGCCTGATGTCCGTCGTCCGTCGGCGTGCGTCGTGCGTCGTGCGTCGTTCGTCGTTCGTCGTCCGTCGTCAACAATTTGAACCTTTAAAATTCTTCTCCTCTGAATCTACAGGGGTCTCAGCTTTCATCTTTGGCACATAGCATCATCTGTAGGTCCTCTACAAAAGTTATATAAATTATGTCCCTGGGGTCAAAATTGGCCCCGCCCCAGGGGTGCATTGTTTTCTATAGTAACATATAGTGAAAACTTTGAATATCATCTCCTCTGAAACAGGAAGGTTCTCAGCTTTCATATTTGGCACATAGCATCATGTTCAGGTCCTCTACAAAAGTTATATATTAATTATGCTCCTGTGGTCAAAATTGGCTACACCCCAGGGTGGACAGTTTTCTAGCAAACTTATAGCTGACTGCGTTTTTAAGCATCTTCTCATTTCTCATAAATAGGTCATCCAGTCAAGCAGTAGAGAGAGATGACCAGTGGCTATTTTTAGTGCACCTGTATCTGGTGCTGGAGCTCTGTCTTGACCCTTTGCCTGTTCTATGTTTATTATTAATTTGAATGCCTACTGCATATTCATGAACAGAATAGTAAAAATGAAGTATGGAAGGTGGAACATTGTAGCCATTTTTTTCCCAAAATTTCACAACCTACTGAATATTCATCTACAAAATAATTATAATGAAATATAGTAGGTGGAACATTGTAGCCAGTTTAGAATCTTAAGGAACAGATGTATTAAATTCCATTAACAAACAGAGCAGGCCCTGATCAGATGGCTCCTATAGGAGGCATCTGATCTGGGTCTACTTTGTTTTCTAATGTGTGAAAACACGTTTATATGAGGGAAGGGTTAATTAATTACAGTAAAACCTCTCTATAACGGCCACTAAATTACATCAAGTACTTTGTGTTAAAGGCAGGTTGCTACTTAAAGCAAGGTGAAAGTAAAACAGAACGCTCCAATGGGAGCGTTCTGTTTTACTTTTACCTTGCTTTAAGTAGCCACTTGCCGTAAATACCAACTAATTAGTACAATTTAGTGGTCGTTATAGAGAGGTTTTACTGTATAGTGATTGGCATTATGATATTAGTATAACCTGCCCTGCAGTTCAGAAGAAGGGTAAATCATTTAAAGACTCCAGAATGCCAAATTAAAGGTTTGAAATAAATTATGAAATAGTTTTTAACATTAAATTGTATTACTTGAAACTATTAAGTTAAACTTGTGAATATGAAATTATTATGTAATGATTTATAATAATATTCAAATGCAAAAAACCAGTTTGGAATGCTAGGGTACACATATCCGTTCAGAAGAACAGTTGATCGCCTTTAGTCGGAACTTTGTATGATCTTGTTTAAAATTATGCCCCTGTGGTTAAAATTGGCCCCACCTGAGGGGTGGTCAGTTTTCAATAGAAATATATAGTAAAAACATTGAAAATCTTCTCTGAAACTGGAAGGTTCATACCTTTCACATTTGGCACATAGCTTTATGTTCAGGTCCTCTACAAATGTTATATAAATTATGCCCCAGTGGTCAAAATTGGCCCTGCCCCAGGAGTAGCCAGCTTTCAAAAGAAACATATAGTGAAAACTTTGAAAATCTTCTCCTCTGATTGTCTGGTGAACGTTTCAGGGCCATTCTGGCCCTCTTGTTTTGAAATGCTGTGATGTGGCGAAATAAATTATTATTATTATTATTATTATTATTATTATTATTATTATTATTATCATTATTATCATTATTATAAAAAATGATAATAAAACAAAACAATGTAATAAGTATGATATTTTCAATCATTGGATTGTCAGGTTACTGTCTGTTCACTCTCAGTGATGTGTCAAATTACTTTCAGTAAACTCTCATTGTACTGTCAGACTAAAGCCAGTTAACTGGCAGTACGTGAGGGTGACAACTTTAAACAACGTTGCTTGTGTTATTGTTTCGGTGCCAGATAAGCACAACCGGATAGGCAGTACGCGTATATTTATAGAAGGTCACAAAAGGTCATGACTCACTGTACGAAAAAAAACGAAGCCAATTTTTGGCCCATTTTTAAACATTTTGGTGTCATGTTTTTGCGCGTCGTGTCTATTGCCACTAGATCTAATGAATAATGCGATTGGTTTGATGCTGCAAATGTATGGTGCACCATAACAGTCATAACACGAGTAGAGGTAGCAGAGGTAGCGTGTGTTATTTTTGGGCCGAAAAACCCCGTGTCTGAGCCGATTTTGGCAGCTGATAAAACGCCCATTTATATACCTACGACCATCATACTGGCCCACTTTACAGACTGGCATAGAGTCATTATAACCCTAACTATTCAAACAATTTGCTTTATATAGATCCAAGTTATGGAACGCCAACATCGCCAATACGTTTTATTACGCTACATGAGTCGAAAGGATATAAGGATTTTCAGAACAATCAATGCGGGCATTTTTCTTCAATGGTTTTCCTAAATTGCTGAACATTCTAAAATAAACTTCTACTTTCGGTTTACATGTCTGCGTTGATCTCTTTTAAAACAAAGTTGTGATCTGGAAACATAGTGCAGAGTCGGAGAAAGAATTTTTCCTCCGCTCTCAAATTATTGCCGAAAGATGGCGTGTCAAGTCCGATACAACATATGTGAGCATATTTGTTGTCACAATATACGATATTATCACGTATGATATACTATTTACGTACTATACATATACGTACACTATACGATACGCTATGAACGATTCCTTGCATTATCATTACCTTAAGTAAAGAACAACTCTTTCTTTCATTAGATACATGTAATACATATATTACATAAAGTATTAATCAAATATCCCATAAAATGGAAATAGTACCCATTATATTAACCGTGAGATATATAACATATTCGCACGAAAGATATACACATGATATACGATTAACGCACGATATATATACGCATGATGTACGCTACGTACTGTAAAAAAGGTCGTAAGAAATGTACACACCCACTATGCAAACGGTTCTAGATTTATGACCAGAGCGACAGACAATCAGCCAATCGGGACAAAATATCCCAGATATTCGATATCCCGGGTGTTGCAGCACATGCTGTCGACGGTGTATATATCGTCGCCAGCAACAATATATGCCGAAACAAGTGGCACATATTGTCGCCGGCGACAGTCTGTACGGAAGTTGTCGGCATCGGCGACAATATGTGCTCAAGGGTTACGCCATTGTCATATTGTCGTTCGACTCGTTTGTCGGGAAATCAAAATTATAGTATTCGGTGGTTTACGACACAACAGTGTAATAGCGCCAATGATAATCAAAAGCTGTGTATTGTGTCAACTGCTTTGACAGGATTACATATCCGTCCGGCTGTTTGCCTGTTGTTTCATCCATATGTATGTTCTCTGTCGTCAACTTGTTCGTCGTTAAAGTCGTTTGACATATTGTCGCCAAAAATACCCTCAAAAGCACCATAACCTTCGTCACATATTGTCACCGGCGACAATTTGTGCAGTTCAGCAGTAATATGTGCCGAAAACTTCGGGACATATTAACGCCGGCGACAATATGTTCCATCTGTTTCAGCAGAGATGGTCGCCGGCGAAAATATGTACAGCGGCGACAATATGTGCTGCAACACGGGGACATCAAATGCATATCAAATATGTGGACACTAAAGGATAAACAAGGAACTCCAAATACGTTTTACCCACATGACCCATAATTATATTTTAATCAAATAAGTATGTTGAGCAAGCACCCAAATCAACTTCTGAGTTGTACTACAAATCTGACATTTCGATTCCTGCGACTTTTATCTATAACCGAAATGACCAAATAAATTGGTCAACTTCAATATATTCTCAAGAGTGAAAAATGCGTCGCGTGTTTTGAAGTGAATATTTGAGCACATCTTCTCGACGCATTTTTCACATACGTGAAAAATGCGTCAGGCTTTGAAGGGGGGTATAGGAGCAAAACGCAATTTTCACAAATTATGTGAAAAATGGGGCCGCAAATTTCACACGTGTGAAAAATGGGTGGCGTGAAATTTCCGGTTCAACATAGCTTTATTCAATTTGAGTTCTTTAGGATAAATTGTAGGAATCAGAGCATCAAAGAAAGGGTTATCTAAGTTAAAAATATCATCCAAATATCGACAAGTTTCATTGAAGGCTTTTATAACATCTTCTTGTGATTGAGGATTCAAACGCAACATGAAATCTCTCTCATAGCAGTACAATAAATATAAAACCACTAACCGGTAGGAACCACATGATTAACTACCGAGTCAATGAAAGATATGCAATAGACATACAATAAATATAAAATCACTAATCGGTAGGAACCACATGATTATCTACCGAGTCAATGAATGATAAGCAATAGATATACAATAAATATGATATACAATAAATATAATATAAAATCACTAACCGGTATAAAATCACGAACCACATAATTAATATACCCAGTCAATGAATGATAAGCAATAGATATACAATAAATATGATATACAACAAATATGAAATCGCTAACCGGCAGGAACCACATGCATATCTACCCGCAGAGTTTGATTCCTACAGCATATCCCAAGGGCTGCAATGTCAAAGGAGTCGTGAGGTATGATAATTGATGATTATAAACTACTTTTCCTAAACTGTCCTAGTAATATATGCTGAAGAAATGTGTTTTCAGAGATCTTTTGAAACATGCCAGTGAGCTTGCATCTCTAATGCCTGATGGCAGAGCATTCCAGAGTTTCGGAGCTGCATGCATGAAACTTCTCTCACCGTATTTTACCTTACGACTTTTATGTATTACCAACGACAAGAACTACTTGCTGACGTTTATTCTCTGCGGGGCCGGTACACGTTCATACAAAAGCGCTTCAGATGAATAAATTATATGTACAAAACTTAGTATATTCAATGCATGTAGAATTTGTAAAACAAAATATATTTAAGGTATATATATCGATAAGAATAATAAAAAGGAATTATGCACAATTCTCATAGCCTTGTTCAAAATCGACACGGAGTCAATCGATGCTCAGTGGAACATGTCCGTTTTTCCCGTAAATCCTTCTCATTAAAACAGAGGGCCAGATAAGATGCGTGATTTAAACATGTTCAAGAATGATTCCTTTTTTCTCCACCAATTCCTATAATGTGTTCATTCTTTAGAATCGTCTCGAAGAGTATGGTCACAGTAAAGGGCTTGGTGGAGAAATGACGATTTTAGTATTTGGGTACGTACCTATATCTGTAGCTTTATGAAAATGTCTACACATAGCAATGTTCAGATATCATTAATGTCTACACATAGCAATGTTCAGATATCACTAATGTCTACATATAGCAATGTTCAGATATCACTAATGTCTACACATAGCAATGTTCAGATATTACTAATATTGAGCGAAATAATATTTCTCACATACTTTCCCTTAACTCCGAGTTAGAACAACGGGTTAAGATTCCGTTATCTTTAACACGTGTAAGATCACTTTAGAACATAAATGACGTCATACGTCATATATATGACGTCAAAGCATGGAAACTTATGTTTACATGTCATTTAAACGGCGATAATGCACTTTATTGATATGTGAGAAAAAGAATCTGATGTTCGTTGTCTTTTAAGATCACATGTTCCTAAACTCACCAAGAAAATGTTATTAAGCTCGCCAAGGCTCTCTTAATGACATTTTCTAAGGCTCGTTTAGGAACATGTGATCTTAAAGAAAACTCGCAACAGATCCTCTATATATTGTAGGCGAAGATACATATTATTGGAATGATATTAGTATATGATATGAAACCATGACCTGTGTTGATTTATACGGAATAGTAGTTGTAAGCCTCGGCACGATAAAAGTACAAATATAGTAATTCTGAAGTAAAGATGGTTTTTAAATTGGATGAATTGACATCGGATGATGTTTTGATAGAAAGTAAATTGTTCATAACGTTTCCTGTTTAGTATCATTAGTGAAATCGCTGTGTGTCAGTGCAAATAGTGTCTTGGTGTCTTTGTAAATGAAAAAAAATCAAAACTGTTGGCTCCAAAAGACAACATGTCACTATGTTTTGATAGATATTCTGCAATTGTGATAACTTAGTTTGCAAACACCGAATGTCTAGGCAGAAACAATTTCCCTCGGGGTGATGTTGTATACACATAGATAATGTTCAGTCCTTCATTTTATGGAAATGAGAAGACTTCTAAATCGAAAGGAAATTATAGTCTGCCGACAGTGAATGAACTCTTGGCTTCCATTATCCTAATACTGATAAAAGTATTGAATGGTTTAATTAACAGTAATAATGGTATCGTCTTCAAAGTGACAGTTGCACGTGCAGCAACACGCATATGTATGATGTGCTTTTCGTCACGTCTTGTCTTGTAATTATGATCTTTCAAGTTTAATAATATTTTGGTGCCGTGCGCTTTGTGTCTGGCGCTACCTGTAGGAATGTTAAGATAGTAACGCGTTGTCTTGGTATAATGGGGACTCCATTTCGTTTGCATGACACTATTATATTCATCTACGTTGGTGTGTATGTGTATGTGTATCTATATACATACCATCAGCTTTTGTCTGATGAGGAGAACATATCTTTATTTTAGTGGTTCAATTAATTATTAAAAAAACACTCTCCGTTATGATTTTTATTACTGACCTAAGATGGGGGTCTAATGTGGGCACTTGGCTTGGGGGAGCGGTAGGTGTAGTCAGGATTACCTTGTGTCTTCTTTTGTCTTTTAATTTCTATGAAATACAAAAAATCCGCTAATTAATTAATTTGACATTACATGAAGGAGTGGGCCGATTTCTAATGTTGGTAAAACCCTTCTGTAATATCATCTTGTATTATATGCCTTAACCCTTCTCTTGCTGAATTTTAAAACTTCTTTACCCATGCCCTGTTGTATAATTACATATATCTTCACTGTGTTCAAGCATATCGCTGTGCAATCATTGCTGTGGAGTGTATTGGTTGCACAATTAACTTGTATATAGTGCAGACCCTGATGAGACAGCTCCTGCAGAAGCTGTCTCACCTGGGTCTTCACTATTTACAGGTAGGTATATTGACGTGAATAGCGCGCGAAGGGTTAAGTAATATTTGCATGCTTAACTTATATCTTGTCTTAAGGTATGTGTATTGTTGATAATTTATAATAAAACATGATTAAACTAAATGTGTGAAAAGAGTGTCACACATGTACCAAATTACTGTACAATTACACGTTATGCGTTGGTTGCGTTCTTTGTTCTTATGTATAAAACATGCTTCTAGATCGAATTATTTCTGTATTGTTCAAGTTAATAACACATTTGTTTGCAGGCAAAATTCACTATCTCGAGTGTCCGTTTATTTGATGACCGAGTCATAGATTAGTCAGTGAATGTGTATACATGTGAACGTTTGCTCCTCGATATTTTCCTTAGTTAATCTTATATCTTATAGAGAAAGGCTGTATGATAAATTACAAATGCATACCGTATGACCAGACTGCGATAATGCGGCTTCATTTATATAAAAATAACTAACATCGAAAGATTCGTATCAGCGTGAGTAGACTTCAAGTGTTAATAACTGAAGTAAATTGAATAAAAGTGTTGCGTAGTAGGGCACACAAACAGTATATTTTCTGAATATACCGAATTAATGGATTAATATAATGTAAACATTGCAATAATTCACATCTGACCTTTACAGTTCAATTATCATTTCACAAGCGAAATAAATATTATATCGCCCGTTTCCATTTTAATAATCTGAACGAGGTCATAAACTTTAATGTCAATCCTTAAAAACCGTGTAACTTGATTGTTTTGTAGGGTTTTCTTCATTCATAATGTCCCAGTTTCATTGGAACGATGTGTATTTGGTTCATCCAAACACATGGCTTTTGAATGATTCAAACATTCTGCAACGCTCTGATGTGGATTTCGACGTCCACTGTAGAACATATGACGTGGTTGTAAATATGAAATGAAATAATTTGTGATCGCATTGAAGTACTATTGTTATGGTTTGTTTATTGCACACGCCAAATACAAGTGATAGGTATGTATAGTATCTTAAAAAGCACATGTTGCAGATTCGGCGTAAACACTTTATCCAATTGTAAAATATTCTGTTTACTAAACCACGGATTTGGAGGAAGTTTTATTACTATAGTGATACGTTTTCCTTCCATCTCTGACACGTGTTTGACACACTATTAACAGACATCTGGTTATTCTACATAGCATCGGGATCTATCCTGCTTGCAAAATATTGTTCAAGTTGTACATACAGGACTACATATAACGATGAGTACCCAAATACGTACATAGTAATTTCTCCACAAAAAAACATTACTGTTACCTTTTTTAAGAATCGTCTCTTCGAGATTGGTCACAGTATAGGGTTTGGTGGAGAACTAAAGGAGATATTCTTGAAAATGTTAAATTTTACACATCTTATCTGGAGCTCTTGTACCGTACATGGAACACTTAAGTTGGATTTACCATACACTGACTGTTATCGCATGACATTTAATCAGTATATCTGCGTATTAACCCTTTTCCGTAACATGCAAGTTGTTTTCATAACTTTGCAAACAGTGTATACCCAGATCAAACGGCCCCTGTAGGAGCCGCCTGATCAAGATCTACTCTGTTTATGAAATTATATTATATTTCACTTTAAAGTTTCTACCACTACCAACAATACATGTGTATATACACCTTTATAATACGATTCAGCTAATAAATATTCATGATGTCTGTATGCAAGAGAGAAAGGGATAAAACATAACATAATACATCAGAACATAAGGGGTGTTCCTGAGTATCATTATAAAATGAATGAATTTCACAGAATTACTTGAAAAGTTGAATGGCTGCATTTGTGTAACTTATCATATCGTGTACCCTGCAAGTGATCATACATTCTAAAAGTGTGAGATCCTTCAAAAGCAAAATTAGCCATGCGAAAAGAGAACATTGCAAAGTCGGTTTTATTGAGTGTGGTCACTATTCATGTCCCCTAGCACCGGCTTAAGCGGTATTCATTTTTTAAAACTAATAACATTGAAACTAATGATCCCAAGGACCGGAACATGTACCAACATTGAGAATGAAGTACGGGCGACTTTATACGACCGCAACACATGCACTTAACACCTGCTGTTGTGAAGTACATCAATTCTGAAAGTGGGATATCATTCGAAAGCAAACGTAGCAATGCGAAAAGAGAAAATTGCTGACTCGGCTTTACTATAACATCGAAACTAATGATCCCGGAGGACCAGAACATATAATAACACTGAGAATGATACTGATGTACATCTTGACAACCTTAGTTCATTTAATCTTACAAGTTTCGATTTGTGTCAATGCGTTAAAGTGACATCAAACGCATATCTTCAATACAATATGATGTTGCTTATATTGAACTATTCTCATGAACTTTAATTGATTCGATTGGTTGTCGTGCAATATAACGTTTTTATACACGTAATGGTTTATGTAATGTTTATCCGTTTTAAAACCCATTGCAAGTAGGGACCGGCACTTTGATATGTCTTGCCTTTTGGATCGAATGAACAAACCCCGTGCATATAGATAATTGAGGTCAAACTACTTTCAGTAACCCTTTAGTATGATGCATATCACAACAATGACTCATGCATGTTCTTCTAATGGTGGTCTTAAAGACAAGACAGTCGGCAACTTAATGCGGATTGAAGGCTATGCGTTTGGATAACGTCGTCGCGTTAGAAGGTTTTTGTGTTAGATTCTTGACATTTTAACGTTGCTGCAAGATTCAACAATTTGAAATGATGAAAATAAAATAAAACAAGCAGGAGAAACTTAAAATGAACCCGTGTTATATAATTCTATTGATTCCCATGAGTGAAATATCGAGAACGCTCTCTCCACAAATGTTTCATTTCTTAAATTTAAAATTTTACATTTCATGGTTTAGCATTATCAGAGTTATATGTTGTTAGAATTACAAAACAAAATTTTGGGTTAGTGTCTCTTTAACCGTGGTAAAATAACATGCATTTATATATATATTGAGGAAATGTCGCTTACTACATTTCTTTAACCCTTTCCCGGTTCTATGTTTATTCAAACTGTCGATACCAACTGAATAATCATGAATACAGTAATTATAATGAAATATGGAAAATGAAACATTGTAGCCATTTTAGAAAGTGAAGAAACATAACTATCAAAGTCCAATGGCAAACGGAGCAGTCCCTGATCAGTCTTATTTGGGTCTTCTCTGTTTTCAAATGCGCGAAAAGCATGTATATATGAAGGAAAGGGTTAATCTATTGATGCATATCAAATTAACTTACAATTGAGCGAAATGACATGTGGAGATAAAGCATGTCTTTGTATAAAGATTGCTAGTGTTTCCGTCTTTCAAACGTTTTATTCTGGGCCAATTGATCAACATTTGCTACAGATCAACAAAAATAATTTGTTTCGTATTCCTATTTGACTTGACCCACAAATCTTGTTATACCACTTTACTGAATTTATTTGTGTTATTGCATCTGATGGATTGTTTTATATTCGAATACATCACGCTAAATTACTACCGCATGATGGCGATGGAGCCATAATAAGGATTTATACATTGGTAGTTATTGAATTAGTGGACTAATCAGTCATCACTCACAAATATACAAGAACCACGGTGGAAATGTGCAGTTGTGCTATACTTAATACGACATGATTTACTTGAATTATTTCATTAAGATTATTGCATCTGATAAATTGTTTTAAGTTCGAATACATCACTGCAATCCTTTTGACTGCTGACAAAATGACGTTTGTCCAAATACCGATCCGTTACTGTTTTTCTTTACGTTCGATTCGCACAAACTATTGAGAAACTAATGAGAAAGTGTCAACCAGTTTGGATGCTGATGGTACGCAGAATATGCTTGCGGATTAATTATATGTCTACCAAAACGGAGATTGAGCTTAACTAGATGATATGTATCGATGTCATACCATCATCTAAATATAATTATCTTTATTATAAAACGTATTTCTGATTTGTGATATTTGTTTTATAACAGTCACTGCATAAGCAGTAAATGATATATACCAAACACTGCAATAAGATATGAGGAAAAACCAATACCAAACATTGCAATAGAACATTTGAGAATAAAATAATATGTTTGCCAGGCGTTACAGTTATTCTATTTTATCGCTGTATAATATTGGTTTTATTCAATAGTTCGGCGTATGTGTATTTCTGGTATTATTGTATCACTATATTATATTAATTTCTGTAAATATGTATTTAACTCTTCGCTTTCAAGTTTGCATCTGTGTTTACCCATGCACAAAGTGTTGATCCAGATGAGACATCGAGTGATTCGGCGTCTCATCATGATTTAAATTATTGTTACTGTGGTAATGTTTTTTTAGATATTGTTTTTAAAAAAAAAAGACAGTAAAACAGGCAAATATTGTATTAGTCGACACATTTGGCAGACGACATTGCGTTAACCTGAAGGAAGAATTCACTGATAAAGCAATAAAACAAAAACAATTTGATGACTAAACAGACAACACTTCAGCTTAGCTAAGACAAAACAGCAGTTTATAGTTCAGATCATATATAGTTTATTTCGGTTCAACGAAGGGATTCAAACAAGGCCACTTGCAAGAGTAATTCTACCAACTAATTCTTGAAAGTTTCCAAATCATGAGTAATAGATTGTGATATGTATGATTACAATTTCGAGTTGTCGTTATCATGACCACGTGATTTAGTATTCGTCAGTAATGGCATAACGATTTTAAAGAGAACAAAAATAGACATGTGTGTTTGCACCATGTTTCTTTTGACAGTGTATCTCGAGTTCGCATTCTTGCGATCGTGTTCTCATTTACTGTATTACCGCATTCGCGGTTTAAGTAAGATTACACGATATTGCCTGCATGTTGTCAGGTTCTTTGGATCTGATTTGTTGAAAACGATATTATCAGAGCTCCAGATAAGATTCGTAAATTAAAACATTTTCTCCACCGTGGAGAAATAACGATTTTAGTACCATATTTATATAGAGCTCTTTTCACACAGGATGTGTGCGTTCAAAAGCGATTCACATGAGTAAATTGCATGTACAAAATTGAATATATATAATGCGTATAGAATATTTAAAACAAATGAAATTTAAGATAGAGATATCAATAAAACTATCAAAAATTGAATTAATTTAAGAATTATAGATAAAAACAAAAGCATCCTTTTCTGTACATTTATGTCCGTAATTCAGGGGAAACAGACGCACACCGTGCCTACCGGTATATTGTGTCCGCCCACTTATGTCACCAAACTCAAATGAAACATTATATGTACAGTGTCAGTACGTCATACAGTTACGACACAGAAACATCTGGATCGGGTTTATGTATGACATACAACACTATACATAAGATATTGCCTTACATATGTAGGACAATGAGTTAACACAATAGGTCAATTTTGTAGCTAATGCATATAAACAAACTCATTGAATTTACAACAATTAAAAACAAACCACCAATATATACACCCCGTATGCAAAATTGGCAAAGGAGTATCGTAATATCAATCCAACCGACACTGAACGAGACAAACGATGCCGTGCCAAGCCGCGACCCAGGTGGTTTCAAAGAGATTGGGCTATCCCTACCATTAAGATCCACCACCCAGCACAAAGCGACACACACATCAAGTGCCTACGAACAGTGCCCATCCAAACAACTGACAGGATATTCCTTGACCAATAATTTGCAAGTAACAAAATGCTCGAGATGAGAGGAATTCGAAAATGTCCCGTGGCCAAGGCAACAGTCATCATGATTGATAATTATTAGCTACGTTCTCTTAATTTCCCTAATAATTTCCTAGGAAAATATGCCAAAGAAACGCGTTTTTCAGACATCAATTGACACTGAATGAGACACACAATGCTGTCCCGAGCCGCAATCCGAGTGGTTTCAAAAGAGATTGGGCTATCCCTACCGTCAAGACCCACCACTCCGTGGCCAAGGCAACAATCATCGCGATTCATAATCATCAGCTACGCCCCTTAATTTCCCTAGTAATGTCCTAGTAATGACACACAATGCTGTCCCGAGACGCAATCCGAGTGGGTTCAAAAGAGATTGGGCTATCCCTGCCGTCAAGATCCACCACCCAGCACAATATGACACACAAAGTGCCCTCAAACAATGACCAACAAATAACTGGCAGGTAATTACTCGACTAACATCTCCCATCCTAGTAAAATATGTTGAAGAAATGCGTTTTTAGACATCTTTTAAAATATGCCAGTGAGGTGGCATCTTTGATGCCAGACGGCAGAGCATTCCAAAGTTTTGGAGCTGCATGCATGAAACTTCTATCTCCGTATGAATATGTTGGTCTGTATCATGCAAAACGAATGTTGTGGTTGTATGTGCAATGCCGTTGTTAAGGATAATAAGCGTTGATTATTTTTTTGTCACTAAATATATATCAACTTATTACATTAAACCCTTTCCCTGTTTAATATTCTTGTAAGGAATAATAGAATCATGAATATTCAAAAGCTAAATTACAGGATGTTTTATCAAGGCAGAAACTGTATCATCAAATCTATAATAGACCATAAGCAAACAGAGTAGAACCTGATCAGATGGCTCCCAGTCTGGGTCTACGTTGTTTGCAAATGAGTTAAAGGGGAAGGAAATGGTTAACCCTTTTGGCGCCAAATTTCTAATTGTCGTCTGCAATCAAATTTTGTTAATTCGTACTGTCAAATAAGGAAATAAGATAAACAAAGGCAAATTTCAAAGGAAGAAAGCACATCGATAGAAAAAGAGTTAAGACAAGAAGTGAAATGGCTGATCAGACGCTGCCTTGAAAAGACGGCGTCTGATCCGGGACTGCACTATTTGTCGTGGTGCATTTTTGCGACATTGGCGGTGAAAGGGTTAATTGATGGATATTAGTAAGTAAGAAAGATTGACTTTAATACAACTTGCATCAGCGGACTCTTTAAAATGGTATATAAACGCAAGCGTATAAGCCATGTCAGAATCAGAAACCCTAAACACTGCAAACCCCGATTGTGCAACGTCTAAATGAATCATCTGATCTGGGACTACTATGTTTGCAAAGGTGTCAACAGGTGTCTGTACCAGGTGATGGGTTACACTGTGCATCATTATATTATTATTATTATACCACATTTATATAGCGCTCTTTTCACACTGGATATGTGCGTTTAAAAGCGCTTCACATGGATGAAATCACTTATCGGAACGAACCGCAAAGATTGTCTATCCGGACAATGAAGGATATACAATAGATATACACTATATATGATATCACTAACCGGAATGAACTACATGATTGTCTATCCGGTCATGAAAGATATGCCAAAAACGCATTTCTTTGCTTACAGAGTAGATCCAGATCAAACGGCATTCTTTATGAAATAATATAGATATGACTACTTTTTCATCTAAGGTTTCTGTCTTGACATATACTTAGTTCTGTGTGATTGCGTTTCTAATGAGTTTTCGAGCAGATAGTATGGCTGCAAAGTTAAACATGTAATTGGACCTTATTCCCAATACGGTTGAACTCTGATATCTCGAACTCAGATAACGCGAACCTCGGGATAACTCGAAGAAAAAATACAATACAGAATTGTTCTAAAATGTATCACTACGCATGTCTAGAAACACATGCAAGGGCTTAATGCAGGTTTAAAGTAATGCTGAAAGCTCTTAAAAGGGGCTTTTAACATTACTTTACACCTGCATTAAGCTATGAACTTAGAAATCGGATCACTCGAACCTCTGTTATCTCGAGTAAATTGTTTTGTCATTTAAAGTTCGACATATATCCCAATTTACAAAACCACTGTTGTACCCGTAAATGAGTTTTTGTAGTATTAGTATTTAGAATTTTGTAGTTTGAAACCATTGTGGTAAATAGAGGATTTGCTCCTATAGGAGCAAATGCTCTATTTATCACAATGGTTTCACAAAATTTTCGAGTTACTCGGTGTCTCATCTGGATCCACATTGTTTACATACGTCATTACTAATCCGCCCGTAGCAGGCTCACGACCAACGTACCACATTGTCAATTAGTTGAGGGATATAATTTGCCTAGATTAACCCTTATCGAATATTGGACTCTTGAAAATCTGTACTAAATAAATTCTTACTAAATGTGTATCTCTTTAGAGAGATCTAATTAGATACTCAATACCAGTTTCTGCAATCGGATCTAGTTATTTTGAAACTGCAGTTGTAATTCCAACAATCAAATACAAATACACAGTTAGACACTAAAGTGACAGCTGCCTATGCTGAAGAAAGAAAATAAATAAATTTATCTGAGTTTGAATACTATTTTACGACCAAACTGACTGTCTTACTATATTAACTGGCTAGGTCGACAGTAGTTCATGGTTGTGATTAGTCTCAGACAAATCAAATAATGATCACAATGTGTTCAGATACCGAGAGCACGTATCATGGGGGAATGATGCCCGACACTCCAACTGTTGCTCCGATTACAAATTGGTATTTGATTCATGATTGCAATTGCGAGTGTGGCTTGTGCCATTGATTAAACGATAAAAGGCAATGACCTTTGAAGGAAAAGACACTACATTGGATTCATGTTGCCGTATACGTCATTGCTCTGTACGCATTTGCTTGAATCATAAGACAGCATCGTGCGTTTTCGTCTTCTGTTAAGGGAATTACCTAATAACACACAGTTTGATTGTGTTTTAGAGGCACACAATTTTAAATGATGTAAAAGAGCTGACAAACAATGGTTTTTCTCCGTTGTTATCCTGGCATATGATGTATTGAAGTGTGGCAGATAAACCGCTTGATAGGACTTTTCGTCTGTAGCCCTGATGACTACGGCGAACAACTTAATATTTTGACTGCTGCAGAGCAGATGAGTGAGTACCTATGCAAGCAGTTAAGATCTGCGTTGTTAAACAGAAAGGCAATACAAATCAACCGTTACTGTGACAGCTGAAATCGATGATCGTTTCTACGGACAAATGCTCAGCAGGCTTACCGTTAATCATTTCTCACAGACCTTCTAATAACGATGCAAATTGCACACGTTTGTCTATATTACCCAGTATCAAATCGAGTTAACGGACGTGTAGACATTTTGAAAGCGCACGCCATTCTATACTCAATTAGTGTAAGAATGCCTACCTAATGTTTTGCTGGACACTACGTGTCGGTATAAATATTTAGATACATTTGAACAGAATATATATACAGTAGCAGATAGGGCAGATGCTGGGCGCCCCTGAAGCAGTTACCACCACCATCCACCCCACCTCTCCATTGACACTTGTCATTGACCATTTCAAGGCAGCAATTCACCCCCCCCCCCCAATTAGGGCCCAGCATTTTAAATGCATAAGCCCTATAGGAATCACATTTCCCGTTTGTCTGTCCGTCTGTCTGGCTGTCCGTGCTAACAATTCCTGTTTATGGGACTAGAGAATTACATGAGAACAAAATATATTTTGTTCTTATCGGTTTTATGTGGCTTTTTCAGTTTATGTGACTTTTTCGAACAAAATAATAGCCAAATACACTCAATCCGTTAGAACGTCCGTCCGTCCGTCAACACTTTTGATGTGACGCGATCACAGTACTTCACATATTGGTTTCACATTAAGTGCATATGTTTAGTATTATCAAAGGAAGACGCCTATAGTTTTTCGATTGAATCAGATCACTATGTCTAGAGTTATCTTCCCTTTATTCATCAAACATGCCACTAACTTGTGTCAACACTTTTGAGGTGACGCGATAACTCAAACAGTACTTCACATGTTGGCTTCATTTTAAGGGCATGTGCTTAGTATTATGAGAGAGATCATGAGATATTATGAATGAGATCACCATGCCCAGAGTTATCTGCACTTGATTTATCAAAAATGCCATATTCAACAAAAGATCATAATTATGCAGAGCCCTCTCTGTGTTATGTTTCTAGTATCTGTTTGTTATGTCCTTGTGCGTCTCTGTTTGTCTTTTGATAGGCATACACATTTGGTGTTCTTTTTTGCCATTGTACTCTTCGGGCGTATTTGTGTGGTGTTTCCTGCGTGTCTCATCTACGTTTAGAACTTAACCCTTTACTCATTCAGTACGCTTTTTATACCTTTGCAAACTGAGTAGATCCAGATCTGACCAGGGTCTACTGTTTGCTTATAAAATTATATAAATCTGGGTCCATATTCATAAAGCTCTTTAGGAATAGTTTAACCTTAGGAAAACTTAAGGACAATATTTCTGTCTGCATTTGTAGCAAAACTATAGAGCAAATTTTCATTTGATGACTTGTAGAATATTTGGTTAAATATATATTTGATATACAGTTCTATTTTTCTAAAATATTTTTACTTGTATTCATTTTATAAGACTAAGGAATATTCAAGAAACTAAGGAAGTTTCTCCTTCGGAGCCTTTTGAATACGGGCCCTGATTCTGAAGTTTCTGCTGTTTCCAAAAATGTCTTTGTCCGTGTTCCATGATAAATATTAGTTTAATATTTATGAAGTAAAGGGTTAAGACCAGATAAGAAACATGATATTTGCTTCGTATTGAACAAGTTGATTTGTCTTTGTAACGGGTTTTCTTAAGTTTAACGTTTCAGTTATAAAGAGAGGGTATGTCTATTTGATATAGTGCTGGCAAAATACAAAAGCCTGCCATTGACACGTAATACTCCCATTCCACTGGGCGGCGCTTCCACTGCGCTCATGACAATCATGGCGCTTCTCCAAAATCTTCCAAATCGCCGCAGAAGCGCCGTCATGTGCCTAATTTTGGGACTTTGGCGTTTCTAGTACACTTATAGTACGCTTCAATAACGATCTCGCTGCGCTGTTTACGATCCTGTGGAGATGTTGCTTCGCTTTTACGGCGCTTGATGTCTCTCCAAGACGTTTCTACTACGCTTCCACTACGACACGGGATTTCAGACTACGCTTCGTCTACGCTTACTACATTGCTGTTACGACCTTGCTTCGACCAAGGCGCAGGAGTTGCGCTTCTGTTGCGCTTTTGGAACGTTTCTATATAAAATAGGTGATTAAATTGCTTTCGAAGCAGTTAACCATCATCCTTCGAAGAAAATGGATCAAATTGTTTTGAAGACCTAGATCAAGAAAGCACAGTTTTGGGCCTGATCTAGGTCTTCTTTTTGCTAAGTCTTTCATGGGGTGACTCAAGCATTAATATTTTCCCTGTTCAATATCCATGTAAGAAAGAATGATCTTATGAATATTTATTAGCTGCATTTTTAAAATATTTAACCTTTTTATGAAATGTTTTTGCTTTGACAAAACTGTAGAATAATATCTATATCATGTCATAAGCAAACAGAGCAGACCCTGATCAAACGGTTCCAATAGGAGCTGTCTGGTCTGGGTCTACTCTGCAAATGTGTGAAAAAGCATTTGTATGCGGACAAATATATCGGCGCTTTTGTTGCGATGCGACTGCGATTGCGCTACGTTACTCACGCTTCGGCTACGATACTGCTGCGTTCATGAATTTCTTACTACGCTTTTGCGGCGATTCGAGTCCACGGCGATGCCACTAGGATTGTTTTGAGCAAGGTCAAAACAATCGTCGTGAAGTGGCTATCAAGAAGCTTCCGTTACGCTTCTACTACGACCAGGGCGCTTCTACTGTGCTGTTGCCGCTCCTGCTACGATTCGCGGCGTTTTTACCAAAATTTCGAAGCGTAGCGGAATCGCCGCTCAGTGGAATGGGGGTATTACATGATACCACACCCAGTCACAGTATAAACTGACACCGCTCCGGCTATTGATATTTCGCAGCACTCTCCTTAAAGTACTGAGCGTTAGAAAGGGGCAGGTAATACCATTTAAACTAGAGGTTTTTGTCACAAAAACGGATGTCTCCCCTCTAATAAAAACAATATGTAAAGGGAAATCACTAAAAATGTTATGGTCTTGATGAATGATACTTCCCCTCATTATGCGATTTCCACACCACATTTTTCAAGAAGAAAATGATAACAGCTAATAACTCCAAAAATACTGATACCAGATTTATGGCCCTTGTGCATGACACTTACTTTCATCATGCTCTTTCCAAAAATAAAATGTCATTCCAATAGCATTAGTCGAACAGGAGTTATTGATCGGCCAAAAAATGTCACAAAGGGCAATAACTCCAAAAGTATTGAAGCCAGAGTTATGGCCCTTGTTCATGACACTTTCTCTCATCATGCTCTTTCCATGTATGAAGTTTCAATACGATGGCAAGAGCCATGTAGGAGTTATCGTCCGGACAAGAAAGCATTAAACAAATGTACAAGGGGCAATAACTCTAAATTTATTGAAGCTCGAGTTAAGGATCTTATGCATGACACTTTCTCTTATCATGATCTTTCCATGTATGAAGTTTCACTCCAATGGCATGTGTCACATAGGAGTTATCATCCGGACAAAAACATTGTGATTTTTTTACAAATGGCAATAACTCCAATATTAGTGAAGCCAGAGTTATGGACCTTGTGCATGACACTTCCTCTCGTCATGATCTTTCCAAATATGAAGGTTCAATCCAATGGCATGAGCCATATAGGAGTTATCGTCCGGACAAAAAAGTATGATTTTTTTTACAAGGGGCAATAACTCCTATATTAGTGAAGCCAGAGTTATGGACCTTGTGCATGACACTTCCTCTCATTATGCTCTTTCCATATATGAAGTTTCAATCAAATGACATCAGGCATATTGAAGTTATCGTCCGGACAAAAAGTGTGACGGACAGACGGACAGACGGACGGACGGACAGACGGACAGACAGACAGACAGACAGACAACTCTCACGAAAACAATATGTCTCCCCCATATAAATATGGGGGAGACATAATGACATTGACATATCGGGCCCGTGGACCGAAGCAGCAACTCTCCGGTCCGGAAGCAGACGTGCTCTTTCTACTGAGCTAACTAGGTGGGTTCAAAAGCTGACCTAACTCAAATACGTTCTATGTATCTTTGCTATGTATGTAATAAACTGGCTTGATAATTATACAGACTAAAATGTTTCGATTGGGCAAATATAACCAGCCTTGTAGGAAGCATTTACAGATAACAAAGGTTCTGGGGTGTCAGGAGACAATTCAAGGTAATGCCAGAAGCGTTACAACAAACCACACTCGGCAATAAAATCTGTTTAAATTGTTTAAAAAGATTATTTTATTTAACAAATGTTAATATTACGGTTTGTAAAGGTTCACTTAGAATATACAACCGTCTTTGTGCATGTAAGGGTAAGTGCGGACAAACTGCTTTTTGGACAACTCAGTCTTGGACGGTTGCAAGGGAAACACGTCCACAATCTTTCATGTTATTGGTACAAGGCTAAACCACGATACATTCTAATCACAGAGGTCTCTTTGAGATGTCGTTAGCATATTTCCTATTAACGGATATAAAGACATTGGCGACAAATTAAGGCAGTACTATGCATTCTGCATACTAGTAGGCAAATGAGCATATGCAAATACGGAATTCATTATTTGCACGTATTCCTGAGGACTGTATGCAAACATTATGGCACTGAGATTGTCAACATTTCAAAACTATACAATGAATATTCCGAAATAAGTTTAAAATGCTGATATATATTTACCAATATCAGTTGTATTTATCTGTCTAGTGATTGCATACACATACAGTGAAACCCCGCTAATGCGACCACTTACTAAACAGCCACTGGTGCCGTTTAAAGCAGGTGGTTGCTTAATGCAGGACGAAAGTTATGCAGAGAGCTTTCTGCACAACTTTCGTCCTGCATTAAGCTACCACCTGCCTCTGTCACCCAGAATTATGCCCCTTTTTGGTGGTCGCATTAGCGGGGTTTTACTGTATTTACACTTTACTTTTAATCATTAACCAGCTGTATATTCAAACAAGTTCCTCTTTGTCTGTAGTGTCAATATTTATCACGGAAGAACATATTTTGATGAAGTGCAGACCCTTATAAAAAGTCTCCCTCGGGAACCCTTTGATCTGGATCTACATTGTTACACCAAAGGTATAATTTACTTGGTGTCCGCTCTTTAAAGTTTCGCTTGGTTTTAGATTGAAGCATGGATATTTCTTTTCTTTCGGATTCGATTTCATATCTACATTGGAAACATTTCATTATCATTATCTATATTTGTATGCGTTTGTGATACACGTATTTGAAATTGATGGATATACACACAGGTTATGAGCGAAGTCTGAAAAAAATAGAACAATGGCAAAAATGCAGAGGCAGCTCAGATATACGGCTGCCCTATGTATCACCGAAATTGGAATAGAGGGAATCATAATAAAACCAGAGGGCGCTATTTACAAACCGCAACAAAATGCATCGCTCAGAACGATTTTGCAGCTCTCCCTCACAAATAAATTCTAGTTTAGTTATATCCAATGCTTAAATAAAATAAATATATTCCATTGCTAAAATGACATATTCGGAAACACTCTTAAGGAAGATGTTAATATTTTAAATACATGTTATAGTAAAGTCTCGCTTATACGACTACATAATGCATTAACATGGGAGTCTGTATAACAGCTAGTTGCTTAATTTAGGACAAGAGTAATGAAAAAATAGAACTCTTGTATAAGCTTTCTGCATAACTTTTGTTTTTGTTCAACCCTTTCCTCCATGAATACGCCTTTCTACGCCTCTGTATAAGTCACTTTATGAAACCATTGTGATAAATACGGCATTTGCTCCTATATGAGCAAATGCTCTATTTATCGCAATGGTTTCAAATTACAAAATTCTGAAAATGTCCTTTGTTCAAGTTAGTGCTCCTTTTCGGTAGATTTATTCAAAGAGATCTATGGAGTAAAGGGTTAAGCTACCACCTGTTTTAAAAACAAAGAATTATATACCTCTTCTGAGTGGTCGTTATAATGTACATGAACATTTGTATATTTTGTATCGCTCTCTCATATATCAATTTTTGGATGCTAAGAGACTAAACTATCTTACAAGAATAAGACAGAGCCTGTCTTATAACACACATTATCTTATCATCTACTTTCCCTGAAAAGACAGACCCATGCATCAAGAAATATCAAAATGTATATTTCTTTGATACTTGGCAAATTTTGCTTAACCCCTTCCTACATGTAAATGTCATTTCACCTTTCCATGCCTTTGCAAACAACGTCAGAGCAGAACCGCTTGATCAGAATCAATCCTGGTTGCTTATGGTATAATATAGACCTGATTCCGCAGTTTCTGCAAGAGCGAAAATATTATGTGTTCATATGCCATTATAGAAATAATTATATCAATATTAATTAGGTCATTATTTATGATACCCCCTTTTGAAAAATTGGGGGTATATTGCTTTGCACATGTAGGTCGGTCGATCGGTGGGTTGTCGTTCGGTCGGTCGGTCTGTCGGTCGGTCGGTAGATCGATGGTTTCTGAACGATAACTAATACAACGACTTGGCGTAGAATCTTCAAACTTGCTGTTGTGGTTGGTCATGACAAGTAGATGACCCCTATTGTTTTTGAGGTCACTAGGTCAAAGGTCAAGGTCACAATAACCTAAAATAGTGAAATAGTTTCCGATCAATAACTGCTCAAAGGTTTGGCCTGAGATCTTCAAACTTGCTGTGGTGGTTGGTCATGACCACTAGATGACCCCTTGTTGTTTATTTAGGTAACTACGTCAAAGATCAATAACTGCTCAAGGGTTTGGCTTATGGTCTTCAAATTTGCTTAGGTGGTTGGTCATGACAACTAGATGACCCCTATTGTTTTTTAGGTCACTAGGTCAAAGGTCAAGGTCACCATGACCTTAACTGGTAAAATTGCTTTTGATCAATAACTGCTCAAGGGTTTGGTTTAGGATCTACAAATTTGATTAGGTGGTTGGTCATGACAACTAGATGAGCCCTGTTGTTTTTAGGTCACTAGGTCAAAGGTCAAGGTCACCATGACCTTAACTGGTAAAATGATTTCTGATCAATAACTGCACAAGGGTTTGGCTTAGGATCTTTAAATTTACTTAGTTGGTTGGTCATGACACTAGATGACCGCTAATATTTTTCAGGTCACTAGGTCAAAGGTCAAGGTGACCATGACCTTAAATGGTTAAATGGTTACCGATCAATAACTGCTCAAGGGTTTGGCTTAGAATCTTCAAACTTGCTGCGGTAGTTGGTCATGACCACTGGATGACCCCTATTTTTTTAGGTCACTAGGTCAAAGGTCAAGGTCACCATTACCTTAAATGGTACAATGGTTTCTGATCAATAACTGCTCAAGGGTTTGGCTTAGGATCTTCAAATTTGCTTAGGTGGTTGGTCATGACAACTAGATGAACCCTGTTGTTTTTTAGGTCACTAGGTCAAAAGTCGAGGTCACCATGACCTTAACTGGTGAATGGTTTGTGATCAATAACTGATCAGGGGTTTGGCTTACGATGTTCAAACTTGCTGTGGTGCTTGGTCATGACAACTAGATGAGCCCTCTTGTTTTGTAGGTCACTAGGTCAAAGGTCAAGATCACAATGACCTTAAATGGTGAAATGGTTTGCGATCAATAACTGCTCAAGGGTTTGGCTTAGGATCTTCAAACTTGCTGTGGTTGTTGGTCATGACAACTAGATGACCCCTATTGTTTTTTAGGTCAAAGGTCAAGGTCACCATGACCTTAACTGGTAAAATTGTTTTTGATCAAGAACTGCTCAAGGGGTTGGCTTAGGATCTTCAAATTTGCTTAGGTGGATGGTCATGACAACTAGATGAACCCTGTTGTTTTTTAGGTCACTAGGTCAAAGGTCTGATCAATAACTGCTCAAGGGTTTGGCTTAGGATCTTCATATTTACTCAGTTGGTTGGTCATGACAACTAGATGACCCCTAATGTTTTTGAGGTCACTATGTCAAAGGTCAAGGTGACCATAAACCTTAACTGGTTAAATGTGTACCGATCAATAACTGCTCAAGGGTTTGGCTTAGAATCTTCAAACTTGCTGCGGTAGTTGGCCATGACCACTGGATGACCCATATTCTTTTTTAGGTCACTAGGTCAAAGGTCAAGGTCACCATGACCTTAAATGGTAAAATGGTTTCTGATCAATAACTGCTCAAGGGTTTGGCTTAGGATCTTCAAATTTGCTTAGGTGTTTGGTCATGACAACTAGATGAACCCTGTTGTTTTTGAGGTCACTTAGTCAAAGGTCGAGGTCACCATGACCTTAACTGGTGAATGGTTTGTGATCAATAACTGCTCAAGGGTTTGGCTTAGGATCTTAAAACTTGCTGTGGTGGTTGGGCATGACCACTTGATGACCCCTATTGTTTTTAGGTCACTAGGTCAAAGGTCGAGGTCACCATGACCTTAACTGGTGAAATGGTTTCCAATCCACAACTGCTCAAGGGTTTGGCTTAGGATCTTCAAACTTGCTGCGGTAGTTGGTTATGACAACTAGATGACCCCTATTGATTTTGAGGTCACTATGTCAAAGGTCAAGGTGATCATGATCTTAACTGATGAAATGGTTTCCAATTAATAACTGATCAATGGTTTGGTTCGGGATCTTCAAACTTGCTGTGGTAGTTGGTCTTGACCACTAAATGACCCCTATAGTTGTTGAGGTCACTAGGTCAAAGGTCAAGGTCACCATGACCTTAACTTGTGAAATGTTTTCAGATCAATAAATGATCAGTGGTTTGGTTTAAGATGTTCAAAGTTGCTGTGGTGATTAGTCATGACCACTAGATGACTACTATAGCTGAGTCACTAGATCAAAGGTCAGGGGATCTGCGGGATATACATGTTTTACAAACATCTCTTGTTACACGAATATTTAACAAGTAAAACGTGTGTTAGCTATCACTTATTAATACTTCGATCAGACACAAAGTTACCGTGTGTGTAATCTGTAACATGACTGTTGGATTACATATGAAAGCAGATGTGATACTACAACACAGACCATTTTCATAATCTGTAAGTATTTTATTTTTCTGATATCATTTTGTTTAACCCTTTACCCAATATCAACGATCTGTTTTGTGTTTGCAAACAGCCTAGATCAATACCAGATGCCGAGGTGTTCAGTTACACCACGATACAAACTGTTTAACCTTTTACTCCATTGGCTATTTTTAGACCCAACCTCTTTGAATTAATCTACCGAAAATGAGCACTAAGTAGAGAAAGGAAATTTGTTGAATTTTGTAATTTGAAACCATTGTGATAAATAGAGCATTTGCTCCTATAGGAGCAAATGCTCTATTTATCACAATGATTTCATAAAGTGACTTTTACTAGAGGCGTAGAAAGGCGTATTTATGGAGGAAAGGGTTAACGCGCTGGCAATAACTTCTTAAACGTGTAATTGTGTTGTAAGTACAGTAAAACCTGTCTTAAGCGGCCATCGAAAATAGGTCTAAGTATGGGTCTGTAAGGCATGTGGTTGCTTAATGCATGTCAAAGCTAATGCATTACTTTTACCCTGCATTATAGTCGTTTTACCATATGATCAAACATTCATTTTTTCGCTGCGGAGTAAGGGGTAAACTACGACTCAGAAAAAAGCTCACCCATTTTCTGTATACTACCTGGCTGGCTATAGATGTACTTGTCTTCGCATATTAAATGTCTGATTTGTTTGTGATTCATGGCTGGCATGAGCCTCAGACAAATTGAAGAATGGCCGCCATGATTTTGATTCCCTCGAGTGTATCTTAATTGATGTCAACGTTTAGTATTGCAAATACATTTCTGTTTAAGAATTCGTGCTTTATCCATGGTTGTAATGTTATATTACGGCTGGCTGGTTAAATAAAAACGTGGAAGACTGTACGAATATATTTTGATGAACTGCCTTAGTTTTTAACGCGTTGTGTGTGATGTTTAGAAACAAATTGGCAAATGTTCCTTGCTGTTTGATATTGTGTTGTCAACAAGAATTTGCGTTGCACGCCAAATGTGAACAAAATGCTTATGTTGGTGCTTTACACACATATATTGTATGTGCGGTTGCCTTCATTGATACCGGGCCAATCCCAATACTGGTATATAGACGTTTTGTATGTGTAAGTTGTAAATAAACAAGCAGTCTATACATAAAGGTACAACATAGATATATCAACATGACACTTTCAACACATGTATGGCATTCAAGAGAATAAACATTAATAGCTCTTTAGTTGCTATATAACGTCACATCATCATCAAACACTTTAGAGTCAAGCTACTCAACGCGTCATCTGCAATCAAACTGTTTGTATATGTATATTTGTAATTGTCAAAGTAAAACTCCTTGAAAACTTACGAATATAAAAATTCAGCTAATAAATATTAATGATGTCTGAATTTCTGACATGAATATTGAACAGGGAAATGTTTAAAATAAAGGTTTGTTTTACCCAGGTTTTCTTCTGCTACATGCTTTAGTATGTTTAAAATGCCTCCAAAGTAGGTTCATATCGTCATAGTCTATGGAGGTTTTTGCTCACCTGGCACGAAGTGCCAAGGTTAGCTAGTGAACGACCTGTGTACGTCGTTGTCCGTCGCGCGGCGTCCGTCGGCCGTCGTCTGTCGCCAGCTTTTTCTAAAAATAACATCTTCTCCTAAACTATTTGCTGGACTTTTACCAAACTTGACAGAATTGTTTCTTGGGTCAACCTCTTCAAAATTGTTAAAAGAATCTAATTCCATACAGAACTCTGGTTGCTATGGCAACCAACGCTCCAAAAGAAGTAAAAACTTTAAAACCCTTCTTGTCAAAAACTGTACGGCCTAGGGATACCAAATTTGGTATGTAGAAGCATCTAGTAGACATCTACATAGGTTGTTCAAATTTTGCCCCTTGGGTCAAAATTGGCCCAACCCCGGGGGCACAAGTTTTACATAGGATTATATAGTAAAAACTTTAAAGATCCTCTTGTCTGAAACCGAAAAACTTAGAGCTGTGATATTTGGTATGTAGCATCATCTAATGAAACTTTACTAAGATTGTTCCAATTTTGCCACTGGGGTCATACACGGTCACACCCTGGGGTCATATATTTTACATTGGAATATATAGTAAACACTTTAAAAAAATATTCTTGTCTCAAACATGAAAGGCTTAGAGCTGTGACATTTGGTATGAAGCATCATCTGGTGAACTTTTACTTAGGGTTTTCAAATTATGCCCCTGGGGTCAAACACGGCCACATCCTAGGGGTCGTATGTTTTAAATTGGATTATATAGTACACACTTTAAAAGATATTCTTGTCTCAAACCTGAAAGGCTTAGAGCTGTGATATTTTGTATGAAGCATCATCTGATGAACCTTTACTAAGATTGTTCAAGTTATGCCCCTGGGGTCGAAATTGTCATCCCCTGGAAGTCACAAGTTGTACTGAAAACTTTAAAATTCTTCTTGTCAAAACCTGTAAGGCATATGGCTACCAAATCATCTAGTAGACATCTGCATAGATTGTTCAAAGTTTGCTCCTGGTGTCAAATCTGACCCAACCCTGGGGATCACAAGTTTTACATAGGATTATATAGTAAAACCTTTAAGAATATTCTTGTCCGAAACGGAAAAGCTTAGAGTTATGGTATTTGGTACATAGCATCATCTGGTGAACCTTTACTAAGATTGTTCAAAATATGCCCCTGGAGTCGAACACGGCCACACCTTGGGGTCACATATTTTACATTGGATTATATAATAACTTTAACAATATACTTGTCCGAAACGGAAATGCTTAGAGTTATGATAGTTGGTACATAGCATCATCTGGTGGACCTTTACCATGATTGTTCAAATTTTGCCCCTGGGGTAAAAGTGTCCTCACCCTGGGGGTCTCAAATTTTACATTGTATTATATAGTAAAAGCTTCATGTCCGAAACTGAAAGGCTTAGAGCTGTGATATTTGGCACAAAGTATCTGGTAGACCTTTACCAAGATCATTCAAATTACGCCCCTAGGGCCAAAATTGACTCTGCCCTATGGGGCCTAAGTTTTACTGAAAAATTAAAAATCTTCTTGTCAAAAACTGTAGGGCTTAGGGCCACCAAATTTGGTGTGTAGAATGATCTAGTAGACCTCTGCATAAATTGTTCAAAGTTTTTCCCTGGGGTCAAAAATGGCCCATTCTTTAGGGGGGTCAAATTTAGGGGGTCAGAACTGTCATGGAGCATCATCTGGTGGAGCTTTACCAAGACTGTTAAATTGTGCCCCTGGGGTCAAAATTGATATGTCGTATGACACCATTTAACCAAGTGAGCAATACAGGGACATCATGGCCCTCTTGTTAATGTGTTTAAGACATTCACTTTAAACGCCTAAATCAGAAAGAAATAAAATCGAGAGAGGATATATAGTACACGAATATACATTTAAGAAAGCATAAACACTAATATCCATAAAACGATGGTTCAAAACTGTGTAGTGATACATATCTCACTTCTAAATATTAGACCAACCTGGATAGTCGGTCCCGGGTTATTCAACTCGGAATGAATATACTAAACTATGACTCAAAACTAAACGTGAATAAATTCAATATGAACGGTCTTATCAGCGACACCGCAATGGTGTCATTTTACATAATGCATCTACAGTTTCGTAAATCACATGACATGAAACATGGCAGTTCAGACTGACAACATGTCACTATATCTTGACATATAGTCTATATCGGTGATAATAGAATTTGGTAATGTTAAAAGTCTACACAGAATCAATTTCCCTCAGGACGAAGTTGTATACACATAGATAATATACATATATATTGGGTATTTCTCATGGGGAGAAGAACAATTGGAATAGTGCAGTCAGACTAACTTTTTCAGAAACTCGAGTGAATGTGGAACCTTGTGATTTACTTCAATTTGTGAAATACCAATTGGAAAAATGAAGAAAAGGTTAATCTTGATAATTATCGTCTCTCACTTGTGTTCCCCTTTGCCTTAACATATAACTGTTTATCAACCTTAGAATGTAAAGCTAGGGTGGTTATATTGTGGGGGCTCGTCCGATTCTTTCCTGATAAATTCACTTATGATGTAAATCTAAATTGCCCTTTCTCTTTTTCTTTCATATTTTTCTCGTTTGATTTAATATAGGAGGGTAGAAAATCCATTAAACAATAACACAGTACACACCTGCACTTGTACACACAACACAGACATGTACCCGAGAGGAGTGTCACATTCAGCACCCCTAATACTGCTTCAGG
Organism: Azorinus chamasolen; assembly: GCA_963576725.1. Classification (NCBI taxonomy): domain Eukaryota; kingdom Metazoa; phylum Mollusca; class Bivalvia; order Cardiida; family Solecurtidae; genus Azorinus; species Azorinus chamasolen. The sequence goes on along the minus strand of OY755247.1, from coordinate 1,411,301 downwards.
CCGAGGGTAGTACTCTATAATGGTATACTCTTAAACGCAGGTTCGGGAGGAGCTTACCAGACTCGTGTATATTTCATCCCTGTCGTGCCCTTAACGGCTTCCCTGCAGATGCTCTGACTTCAGCAAAGTTATTGAGTACATATTTGACGGATTTTCACAGTTATTATGCTATGTTTTGCATATTGTCATGTGTTTACCGTCTTCTATGGCAAGTAGGCAAGTCCGGCGGGGATACCTTTATTTACACTATTTGTAAAACTAGGGTGATTTTGAGAAATGTGTGAGGTTAGGACGTCCGTAAACCGGTTTAAACCCCCAGTGGTGTTTTATTACTGACCGTACCAAGGTGGTACTATCTTTGTCACCCTTGCTTTTGTTTGTCTTTTGTCTTTGTGCTTGTGATTTTGTTCATGTGTGGAATGTTTGTCTCAAGTTCTTGTGTGTTTATTGGTGTTTTCTGTGTTCATCTCGTGTGTGTGTGTTTGGGTGTGTAGTTGTGTGATGCTATATATCGGTGTTTTGGTGGTGGATGCGTCTTGTATGTGGTTTTGCCTGTTTGACTTTACTACCTTTCCATTTATTGATATAGATGGCACTGGTAGCAATGGCACTGATCCTAGCTTTGCCAGCTTCTCTTAATGAAGGACTGCATTAACCCCTTATACCTGATTTAACTCAATCGCCAGATTAATCTACACACTGCAGTACTGGTACACATACACTTGCCCAACACAGACCTGACCAAGCAGCTAGCTCAATGTATACTGTCACAGAGCATGAGGTTTTCTCAAAACAAACATGACCTGTCGAACCATAGCCACGGACAGTTTCATACTGACATTAGCCAATCAAAACCTAATGCCAACTTGCATTATGGTAACAGTGATAGAACCTTTTAAGTAAATCACATACTCAAGAGAGCATGCCTTTTACAAATAAACATTGTACTCATAGTACTCCAAACAGAGATGGGTTGTCTCAAAATATAAATACCTTGTCAACTCCAGAGTACTGGTACACTAGCTTAGCTCCTTCAAAGACTAATGCCTTATGTCTTAACAAACTGCTTCAGCCAATTTGAGTACAGGGTCTTGCAATATTAATGCTGATCATAATCAAAGGCTTTCTAAAACCTCTGCTCACTTAGATCCAGCCCATTTCAGTGCAGATCCAGAACATGCAAACCTAATTTCACGTACATTGGTTCATACTTCAATCCGCAAAGCTAAGGAACCGGATAGGTTTGATGGAAAAACGCAGATAGGCGAGACTATTTAGTCAACTTTGAAAATATTTCTAAGTGGAACGACTGGTCTTACTCTGAGAAGTCTCAGCAACTTACTTGTGTTTGAAGGGGTCTGCTCAAAATCTTCTTAGTGATTTGTCTCCAGATATGGCCATAATTATATCATCACATTGCTAGGGTGTGGGTTCAATCCTGCAGAAAAGGAAACAGCCAATAGGTATGGATTTAGAAATAGGTATCAGCTGCGGAATAAAACAGTGCATACTTTGGTTATGCACTGCAAAGGCTTTGTATGCAAACATATCCAAGTGTTCAACCAGAAGCGAGAGAAATTCATGCCGTTGATCATTTCATAAATGGTCTATCACGTCATGAGATACGCAGTCATGTGCAGTTCAGGAACCTGCATACCACTGAGTCAGCAGTTGCTTTGGCAGTTGAATATGAGGCATTCGATAGCCTACATGGTATTTTAAATAAACCTAGGTTTGAAGTTGAGGGTCATATCAATTTCATAGTTCCTGATGAGCAGAGTTCTTTAGACTCGAATCCAAACAGACATTGTTTCTCTGCTTGAAAACTTAACTCCTACTCTACAAACAAAGCAAATGAGTATGTCAAACAGTAGGAATAGGTCAGACTCCCGCTCAAACAAGGAAATCGAATGTTTCAAGTGTCACTTAAAGGGGCATGTAGCTTCAAACTGTCTGCAAAGTCAAGAAGTAAAATGTCACTGTGCATTATACACTTAAATTAAACCGGAAAACTAGTTCGGGGTGATCTACGGCCCAGTAGTTCAGCCACTGTTCAATCTGATATGAAAATATATATGATATGAAAAGATCATGCTTGTTTGCTAAACTGTTCATATGTTAAGTGACTTGTTCTAATTAACTCTTGCTCCTCTACGAATACAGTGAAGTTAACCCACGACAGAATGCACATATCGGCTTCCTAGAAATCGCCCATGGGGTGTTTCATCTTATTCCTGTCTGTAGCCTTGCCGACACCGCTCACGCAAAGTATGCCGACATCATGTACAATAAGTCGAGCTATTTATTTACTTTGTAAATGTCCATCCAATTTAGGCCAAAGAACTTGTCTATTGTGTGCGTTAAACACTTTGTTTCCAGACAGACGGTCAGGTTGGCCGATGCACAAACGAATGGACATACGGACGGACAAACTAATTCCAGTATATCCCCTTGAGACTCATTGTGCGTGGGTGTAACGATATCTGCTGTAGATTAAGTTAGCAATTTAAACCAGAATTGATGTAAGATTTATACGTTGCAGAACACGTTATTTACCTAGCAATATGGTTGTACCCATCCATTTCAGTTCTGTTTACGAGTAAACATTTCAAGTTCCAATGATATCATGTTAATTGAGGAACATATGACATGATTACTGTGGTATCAATTGCATAATACTAGGCTAGAGTGGGTATTTCTGTGTTTGATTGTAACACTTTATTATGATGAATGTTTTAAAATACCCTTCAGCACATCAAAGCACGTATATTAGATGTTTCATTTGCGAAGGTTCCACTTCCAAATTCCGCGTGGGGATATTAATGTGTTTATTTCGAATCCTTAAATGCAGTTTCACCGGTTCATTTAATTAATATTACATTTTTCTTCTTTATTCGATTTGTAAAACTTCATTTTGATTGAAACTATGTGCACTTTACAGACCAATTTGGTTCGAAGTGCATCGGTTGCTTTTGACAAATATTTCAATTGAATTTAATTAGGTACTTAAACTGGCAATTTCCTGATACGAAATATTGCACGTCATGTAGAGACAGTTTATGCCAATACAGAAATGCCCATACTGAGTACCTGTACCAGATAATACACTGGCTAGTTACCCCCATTAGTTGGACAAACAGGCTTATGCAAATAGTGAAGACCCAGTTCAAGCTCTGAATGAGCAGATGTATCAGCACCGTCACTATTTGACATTCTGTCACACTACGTTAGGTAAAATATATTTATTTCAGCTTAATAAAATGGTGGAGAAGTGGGATGGAGGTTGCTCCAAATACGGTACTTTCATTGTGACTCTGTTGTTCTTCTACTTAATATGTTTTACACTCTACGGAATTCCTCAATATTCCAGGAAATGCATTTGTAAAGCACTCTAATGAATCAGGATAAGAAATTAACCAAGTAAACAAATATTCAATTATCACAAGAAGTTAATACAAAGTATAAGTAAACTAACACGCACCAAATGTTGAGGAACAATGGATGATGAAGCCGGGAAACAAAGTGCCCCAGGGATGTAATGTTAATTTAAATGGTTAAATGTTTCCAATCTGATAAATGAAAATTACTTCTACGCAAGTATAAGATTATAATATACACCAAAATATATTTTGGGATGAACAGCCAAATTGGAATATGAACAGCCATACACATTGCCAGCTGAATTCAATGATATGCAATAATGAATATTTCGTCTCATTAAGAACCATGAGACATGTCTATAAAAACTTGCATTGATTTTTATAAAGCAGTATACTTAGGGGACACCCAATTAAGTCGTTCATATTTTCTTGGTTAGCATGTACCAATGTCCCACCCACTTGTTTATTTTTAACACAAATTAATCAATTTTTGTTCAATCTTAAACCCTTTTCGGGTTGTTTTTGCATACATGTGCTATTTGTTATTTGCCAAGGTTTTCTTTAATTGTTGTACGTTTATTGAGTCGCCATCATATCAATGTCAATCCATAAGCAAGCAGCGCCCCTAAATTACACCCCTAGATCACACAGCCCCTACAAGGATTACAATACACGTCAATAACTGTTATTGTTACAATGCACTTTGGTCACTGTTATTGTTGCAATACAGTTTGGTCATTGTTATTGTTGCAATACAGTTTGGTCACTGTTATTGTTGCAATACAGTTTGGTCATTGTTATTGTTGCAATACACTTTGGTCACTGTTACTGTTGCAATACAGTTTAAACACTGTTATTGTTGCAATACATTTAGGTCACTGTTATTGTTGCAATACATTTAGGTCACTGTTATTGTTGCAATATACTTAGATCACTGTTATTGCTGCAATACACTTTTGTACTTTAGATAAAACGTTTCTAGTATCATAGTAAAGGCCCATGCTGTACAGTATGCGTGTGTGTTGTATCGTTCTAGAAGGTACTATAATGACATTGCCCGTGAATGTTCTTGTTTCATTGAGCCACGTGAATATTCAACATATCTGATAGTTCTTCACCACAAGAACACTAACATAACTATCAATATTTAATAATGCGGTAATTGTGATCTATGGAGCAACATGCTTTGAACTATCTTGCCTCATTTTCAGCATTTATTCCTCAAAGAGCGTTTATTTTAAGATTTTGTTACTCAAAGGAATTTCTTCGAAATAAAACAGTTTATCATCATGTGACGGCACATCCAACATAGTAACACCATAGGAAAATAAAAAAGTATAATCATGGATTAATCTAGATGCATGAATTGAATGCCTCAGGAGGTTTGCTTTCAATTCCGAATTTATCATCTCCACTGGGGGCATGTACTTTTCGTGTTGATCTTAAACACCAGTCATTGTACCTATAGGAGCTTTCAGCATTACTTTTGACTTGCATTAAGCTGTTACAGTGTGTATCTAGATATGAGTAGTGATACGTTTTAGAACAATTAAGTAATGTAAATCTTTGAAATACCACACTTTTACTTTCAGTTATACTGACGTTCGTGGTATCGGAGTTCGACATATATATCGAAGTTCAATTGTATTTTCCTTTCAAATAAATGGCTACATGAATCAAACTGTCATAACTAACGCAAATCAAGATTACCACATCAATAGCATCTATGAAGTTACGTCTTATCTTATCCATTTGTACGTAATGGCGTTTCATGTTGTCTTGTTTTGGATGAGTTTGATTAATGAAAAAGTAGTACAGTCAAGTAGCAAAAGACAAACACAAAATGCAACTACCATCTAAACACCAAACGAAAGCAAGCAACACATACATACATACACACACACACACACACACATACGCACGCACACACGCGCACGCAAACACACACACACAAAGCCACTAGACGAAGACATCAAACACGAACAAACGCACAAGCACAAAGACACAAAAACACCCAACAAACATAAATGCAAGGAAGGCAAAGAGTGTACAGCCTTGGTACGGTCAGTTGCACAACCAACGCTGGGGATTAAACTGGTTCCCGGATGTCCTAACCTCACACTTATCTCAACGTCACCCTAACTTAACAAATAGTGTAAATAAAGCTTTCCCCGCCAGACTTCCCCACGACATATATAAGGCGGTAAACACAGGACAATATGTAAAACATATCATGTCAACAACTGTTAAAGTCGGTCAAATATGTACTCAATGACTTTACTGAAGTCAGAGCAACTGCAGGGAAGCCGTTAAGGGCACGATAGAGAAAAGGCAATACGTGAGTATGATAACCAGTCCCGTTTCTGGATTTAAGAGTATACAAGTTTTGATCTATAGATGCTGCTGGTATGCTAACTAGTATGCTGCCGATGTTGAGAAGGCAAGTAACAGATACATAAAGGTCGTATGTGTGTATGTTAGCGCGCACTTTATTTGTGCTTGTAGTGTTGCCGTGAAGGTCGCATATGTGTATGTTAACGCGCACTTTATTTGTGCTTGTAGTGTTGTTGTGAAGGTCGCATATGTGTATGTTAGCGCGCACTTTATTTGTGCGTGTAGTGTTGTTGTGAAGGTCGCATATGTGTATGTTAGCGCGCACTTTATTTGTGCTTGTAGTGTTGCTGTGAAGGTCGCATATATGTATGTTAGCGCACTTTATTTGTGCTTGTAGTGTGGCTGTGAAGGTCGCATATGTGTATGTTAGCGCGCACTTTATTTGTGCTTGTAGTGTGGCTGTGAAGGTCGCATATGTGTATGTTAGCGCGCACTTTATTTGTGCTTGTAGTGTTGCTGTGAAGGTCGCATATGTGTATATTAGCTCGCACTTTATTTGTGCTTCTAGTGTGGCTGTGGACGTCTGTGGGTCGTTTCGCAATTTCCTGACTGACTTCTGTTCTATTTTAATAGTAAGACATATGACTGGTCATATAATTGGAACGTGATATTATTAGACCGAAAGCAAACAATTGAAGTTTCTTGTTGTCGTGGGGGTAGTACCAGTGCGATTTTTATACTACCACAACGAAGTGTTGGGAGAATATTGGAATCATTCCGTCCGTCTGTCCGTCTGTCCGTTCATCTGTAGACAGAAGTTTACTGGAGCTTTACTCTGCCATCCTTCAACAAAACATTTTTAAATTATGCAGTATTGTTGATCACCATCTGAAGTTGTGCAACTGCGATTGCAGTTTTGAATCTTCATTTTGTTATTGAATTATCTCCCTTTTCGTAATTTTGATATATGAAATTTAGTCTTGAACTTTGTTCTGTCATGCCTAAACAGAACTTCTTAAAAAATTACAGTATTTTGAACATCATCTGAATTTGTGCACCTGGGCACAACATAACCGTTTTAAATTTTGAAATATTGTTTTACGCCGTCTGAAGTTGTGCACCTACTCTACGGGTTTTGTTTCGTCTCTCCTTTTGTTAATTATTTCCCTTTTCGTAAGTTAACAAATGAAAATAAAACAAATGAAACACACATACACACTTCAATAGAACTTTCTTTTAAATGTTGCCGTATTGATAAACACGATCTGGAATTGTACTCCTGCGATTTTGTTTTTGAATCATCACATCATTATTGAATTACCCCCCCCCCCCTTATATGAGTAGAGTATGTATCGGTTTGGTATGACCTATTTTTGGCCATGTAGTAACATTTTACCTTCTGTCTGGAAGATCTTATTCGTTATGAACAAAAAAAACGAACAAGAAATATCTTTACAACATATATTCAGCGACATTCAAATATTGATATAGTGTACAAAACAAAAATGGCATTAAATATCTGCCAAATTAAATTCAATGTTTGGAGATTTTGCTAGTACAGGGCACTAGATCTGCGAAGGGCTGCTTGTTATTATAATAGCAGACAGGCGTGCAATGGAAATGACTTAAACAAAAGGCAGATCTACCATTTCATTCAATATACTTTATGGTTGTGTCTTTTTGTTAGTGTATTCGGAGATGTTGGTTAAATATACTGCAATGGGTTGGAGCCTTGGTCTGACTGCATATTTTGTTTCCTAGGCGATTGTGATGTTTGAAAAGAATTAGTGAAGGTGAAGTAGAAGAAGAATTCCTGAAATCTTCAAGTAACTTCTCATAGGAAATCACTATCATAATGCACATGTAATGCAAAACAACCACAACAGTACCGGAAAGATGTCTTTGGATGACCGCGGAACATTATCGAAGCACGTTCGGAGTACTATGAGTAAATTATTGCACGTAAGAATTAATTTACATTTTGAAGTTCGTATGTTAATATTGGTATGAAGATGAACAAATTGAGTACACTTTAAGGCATATAGAATTTATTTTTTGTTTGTGCAGAGTGCAGGTATGCGATGTAGATATGTGGCAGTCCATTCTCATATTAGGTCAGCATCAGATTGGTTTCTGTAACCCCATCTCTGTGTCAAATGTGCTAGTGGCGGTATTATTAACATTTAGTGATAGTTCTAGTTGATCCTACCAGAACAGTATGTAAACATTTTAAGGATATCTCGTGTGGTCAAGACAAGGAAAAACACATCCGATACACGTACGTTGACGGCACGATGCACACCTGATACGGAGCCAGGAGACAACAGGACATGCGACCACAGCATCACCAAATGGGGAGATATTGTACGGACAAAAATCGGAAGGAAATGCAGACGGAAGGACGGAATACCGAAGTGAAGACTTATAGCTCCCCTCAGATAGCGGATGGGGTCTAATTATAAAGCAAATATTTGATTTCAAGCTAAATACATCGACAATCAAATTATGAATGTATACTGCCCGTACAATGTGAGTGTTTTATCAGTCATACTTTTAACCCTTTTCTCCGTCAATATTTATGTAAGAAGTAATGATATTATGAATAATAAGAGTATGTCTTTAACATTGCATACTCGCACATGACAGAAACTGTAGAATCAGATTTATAAAACATGTATTTGATAAGTAGGCCCTGGTCAGACGGCTCCTATACGAGGCCTCTGGTCTTAGTATACTTTGTTTGTAATGGTGTTAACAGCATATGTATGGAGGAAAGGTTTGATGAAGGTCATGAGTTCAAATATAATCAGCAGACTACAATTTCATTTCGGTTAAGATTTCGTCTTCTCTTTATCAAACGAATAAATGAATAATATCTATGTGTATACAATTTCATTTCGAGAGAAATTGGTTTTGCCTAGATTTTGAATGTTAGCAACCTTATATTATCACTGATGCAGAATATATATCAAGACATTCTGGCAAGTTGTCAGTCTCCCCAGCCAACGGTAATGACTTGCAGGGATTTGTGAGGCATTATCTGTTTCTTCGCTTTAGTACTTATTTAGATATGTTTTACAATATTGATGGGTATAACTGTACCTTTTAGGCAAGGACTTTTGAGTAATAATACTTGCACATACAAGGACTTCGTTTCTTTAAAATAGATCGTGTCTATTATATCTCTAGGGTAGGGTTAATTTCATGCACATTTCACATGTGAACCAGGTAGCTGAGAAAACATTTGTTTACTAAAACCACTGTTTTCATGAGCTCTATACTACCTAAAATAGTGATATAAACATGGCTTCATCATTGCAATACGGCATTGTTTCGAATTTATTTCAAACAGTTTAATACTTTTGAGTTCACTCTCCTATAATAATATCATATTTTGTGCCGTGTTTGTTTCTACTCAAATACATCACACTCCATTAGGATTGCGTGACATTGCGGATGGATTTGAATATAACTATGCAATTTTGGTTGTTAATTTAGTGGAAAATTATCAATCGTACTACGCAGGGTTATACATGAATCTGAAATAAATATTCAAATTCGATTACAACATCTAATTCGTCTTAATTATGTAAAGCAGCGTCTCTGAACGATCCGTTTCGATTGTTGTTCACCTAAAACATCCATAAATGATAGGTTCATGATTTAAAATGCCTCTACTACAGGAGGGATTCTTTATTCCCATTAGTATGTACTTCATTTGTTATCACAGTCTAACGCCTAATAAAATATCTTGTTCTATTCTAACCAAGTATGTGAATGGGAAACTGTCAGACCCACTTTTTTTTAAAAGTAATTATCTGAACATTTCTTGCGTTTTGAAACAAAATTGCAATTGATGGCATCGCAGATGCACAACGATAATGACACAATAGCATATGTCATATCGTTTTCACGCTGAAAAATAGTTGCTTGGATGCTTGGCAAAACGAAAGAACATTTTGAGCAACTGATAATAACATTAATTCTTACAATAACATGAGAACTTAGTCATGGCAAATGCTTAGTGGGGAATACACGTGGAATATTAAATACAATGTTGTCTCTAATGCAATACTGTCTGTAGTATACGAACGTCCGGCTATAATGTCTATATTATATATAATATCATGTATACTATATATAGTATATAATATTATGTATACTATATATAGTAACGCTTGACTATACTGTCTATAGTATACGAATGCCAGACTACATTGTCTATAGCATACGAATGCCGGGTAATACTGACTATAGTATTCGAACACCGCGCAACTGTCTATAGTATACGAAAACCGGAAATAATGTATATAGTATACGAATTGTGGGTCATACTGTCTATAACATACGAACACTGGGCTATACTGTCTATAGCATATAGACGCCGAGCTAAACTGTCTTTAGTATACGAACGCCGAGCTATATTATCAACAGTTTATGAACGCCGGGCTTTACTGTCTATAGTATATGTACATTGGGCTATACTATCTATAGTATACGAACGCCTAGCTATATTGTCTATAGTATATGAAAGCCGCACTATACTCGTATATGTAAATGAACGCGGAGCTATACTATTTAAACTATATGAACGCCGGGATATACTGTCTATAGTATATGAACGCCGAGCTATACTGTCTATAGTATATGAACGACGAACTATGCTGTTTATAGTATATGAACGCCAAGCCATGCTATTTATGGTATACGAACACCGAGATATACTGTTTATAGTATATCAACGCCGAGATATACTGTCTATAGTATATGAACGCCGAGCTATGCCGTCTGTAGTATACGAACGCCGAGCTATACTGTCAATAGTATATGAACGCCGAGCTATACTGTTTATAGTATATGAACGCCAAGCCATGCTATTTAAAGTATACGAACACCGAGATATACTGTCTAAATTATATGAACATCGAGCTAATCTGTCTTTAATATGTGAACGCCGAGCTATAGTATTTATAGCACACGAACGCCGAGCTATACTGTCTATAGCATATGACGCCGAGCTATATCTATGGTTTATGAACGCTGCGCTTTACTATCTATAGTATATGAACACCAGATAATAATGTCAATAGTTCACAATCGTCGGGTTATACTATATATAGTATATGAACGCCGAGCTATACTGTCTATAGTATATGAACGCCGGGCTATACTGTCTATAGTATATGAACGCCGAGCTATACTGTCTATAGTTTATGAACGCCGAGATATACTGTCTATAGTATATGAACGCCGAGATATACTGTCTATAGTATACGAACGCCGAGCTTTATTGTCTATAATATACGAACGCCGAGCTATACTGTCTATAGTATATGAACGCCGAGCTATTAACACATTCACACAAATATGCATCGGTATTAGACTCCTACACTTTCTGTAATAACGTTTTCCAGTGTAACAATTTTTATTCGAGTTTGTGCATCTATGTCACTTAATATATATGAATACTTATTTACATAATGGAAGTTGTTTATCAGATTTCCTCCAAATGCATTACTACAACAATAAACCCCATTTAAACCGGATGTTTCAAAAGTAGAACTTAGATAGTCAGGTGGTTGCTTAATACAGGGTAAAGGTCATACAGAAAGCTCCCAGAGGAGCTTTCTGCATGGCTTCCATCCTGCATTAAGCTACCACCTGTATTTAAGAGAGGAATTGAAACTAATTTGTTTGACCGATTTAGAGGGATTTACAGTATTTGACTTGGCTATGGTTTTCTACTATAGTTTATTCGATCAACGACCAGATGTCAAGAAATATTACTGTTGGCATTTAACCCTTTCGGTACCAAATTACTAATTGTCGTCTGCAATCCAAGTTTGTTAAAGCATTCAGTAAAATAAGGAAATGATATAAATACATATTTCAAAGGAATAAAGCACATATATAGAAATAGAGATTGAGACAAATAGTGAAGTCCCTGACCAGACGCCGCCTTGAAAACGCGGCGTCTGATCTGAGACTGCACTATTTGTCGTGGTGCATTTATGCGACTGCGGCGGTGAAAGGGTTAAGATTAGTTTACTCTTTATTGTTTTATAAACAAAGTTGATTTATACACATGCCCTTACAAACAGAAAATGAATTCCGTTGATGGAATTACGTCTAGATACTAATTTCGATCAGTGACATGACGAAAACTAAATGAATAATCACGCTTTTTCTGTTCTGCCGCCAGGCATCATATAAATTGGCTGATGTTTTGCACAATTTGTTATATTCCCATTCCTTTTAATAGACCTTGCATTTCAAACATTAGGCAACGTCACATAAAACTCTTTCCACATTGCCGGAAGACATGTGCTGCGCTTTTCACTGTAATTTACCTCCTCCAAAGCTAATAAAACACATTAGCCATAATTACTTCATACTCGGCAAATTTGTCATTTTGACTGTTCTTTCAACATTCACACTTTAGCATTGTTTCCGGTAGAGATGGAATGAAAAGACGAGCAATCACATGAAAGTAGCATTTGCTCTTTCGGCCTGGGGCAGACCATTACTGTTATTTGCAAACAGCTCAGACCCATTTCAGAGGACTCCCAGAGGAGACCTCCGATCAGGGTATGCACTCTTTGTCTTTAAAAATCATCTAGCAAATTGTTTAAACCTTTCAAACTGAATAAACGCTATAGTTAAACCTATATGGGCAACTTCACTATGATAAAACAGCATTGAAAAGGTAAAGCAAAGTTTGAATAATGCACCGAAGCCATGTTATACCAGCAAAACGCTCAAGCACAGCATTGTGGCCATGTTATACTTTTTTATGTGGCCTGGATTGTGTAGTACCAGCAAAACAAACAAACGCAGCATTGTGGCCATGTAATATTGTTTGTGTGGCCTGGATTATGTAGTGCCAGCAAAATACATAAACACGGCGTTGTGGTCATGCTTTACGCTTTTATGTGGCCTTGATTATGTAGTGCTAGCAAAACACACAAACACAGCACTATGGCCATGTTATACTTTTTATGTGGCCTGGATTATGTAGTGCTAGCAAAACACACAAACACAGCACTGTGGCCATGGTATACTTTTTATGTGGCCTGGATTATGTAGTGCAAGCAAAACACACAAACACAGCACTGTGGCCATGTTATACTCTTTATGTGGCCTGGAGTATGTAGTGCCAGCAAAACATACATACGTGACATTGTGGTTATTCTTAAGCCTTGTCGCCATGCTTAACTGTTTTCAAATGAAGATGAATAATGTAATACTATCCGCAATGTGACGTTGATAGCATTTGTTTTCATAATGTGTCATTTCAAGCCAGAACATACAGTCTAAACAATGCAAATAAGAATACATTCAGTAAACACACGATCATTCGAACACTTAACTCATTACCTCATATATGCTATTTTAGATCCAACCTCTTTGGATAAATCTACCGAAAAGAGCTTTAACTAGAGAAAATGAAATGTTTTGAATTTTGTAGTTTAAAACCATTGTGATAAACAGATCAGTTGCTCCTATCGTCAAATAACACCAGACAAACGGTTATGTAATACACGGAGAACTGAATCGTCACGTCAAATACCATTTCTCGCTGTTTGTGAGTCACTATTTATATTTTAAATCAATTTAAATGCATTTATATCTCGCCAATTCGTAATAAAAAAAGTATTGTTAATGGCCTTTTAAACGTACCGTAGCTTAAAGCAGCTTGAAAGTGGTACAAAAAAAGAATAGTTGTATATTCCTACATTAACTCTTTTCATCCGGGAATCACATACACAGCCACTTGAAAAAAATTGTAAAGGAGTCCTCTGATCAAAGTCTGAACAGTCTGTCATTCAAAATATTGTAGTACGCTTCAACCTTTCATACGCAGTGGGTGCTATATTAAACACTACGTGGCTTTTCCACTATACTAATTCACGGTTGAAATGAATAAGCAGCATTCTGCCTTACATTTCTCAATTCAACTTTACCCAATGATGTGATTTATGAGGTTTTGCTGCGGATGCCTTTATCAGATTTATCATACGACAATAATGGACAATTTATATCAGTACAATGTCATCCGTATAAGCTAAGGACAAAACCCTAGTACAAAGATTATTTTGTATGTTGTAAAGCACGGATTGTTAAAACAAATTTACATAGGCAAGAGAGATAACCGATAGTTTCTACATATTGCTTTTAACGACCATTTCAAATAAATCAAAATTTCAAAATAATTTTAAAGTTATTCCCATAGATATATATCTACCTAATCAAACTTAAACACGCAGGCAGTAATTCTTAAGCAGACGACATAACAGTACTGAAATAATGCTAGAGTATAATACAGTTAAACTTGTATTCAGCAGAACTGCACAACAGATACACTGACAGGCTCTGTATTGAAATCGAGAAGCTGAATGCAGGGTTTAATGCTAAATAATTCGGGTTTAACCCTTTACTCCATGATTATCAATGTTAGAAAACATGACATCATGAATACCAATTAAATTACATATATATTTTTATACTAGCACTTAGACACAGGAATATTTTACCATAGCAGAAATTGTAGAACCATACCAATAGTATATCATAACCAAATAGAGCAGATAGATACAGTTTGCAAAGTCATAGCAAGGTGTATGAATGAAGTAAACGGTTAGAGTGGGACACATGTTCATGAAACACGCCACTTAACTCTTTCCCTGATGAATATTCATGTAGGAAATACTGACGTCATGAATATTAATAAGATTAGTTTTTATAATGGCATATGAATACAATACATTTTTGCTCAGGCAGAAGCTTTACAATCGGATCTATATTACACCATAAGCAAACTGAGCAGACCCAGATCAGACGGCTCCTATAGGAGCCGTCTGACCTGGGTCTACTCTGTTTGTAGATGCGTCAAGATGCGCTTACATAATGGAAAGGGTTAAAGTCATCAGCACGATTCCGGTATCAAGGACTGCCATACTTACATGGATATGATACGTATTCGCCGTTGTTATTATCTTCAAAGATATTACATGTGAAAAATGAATCTATTATCACTTGATGTAATATTTACAGCGCCGAAAACAATGTCAATCCTTTGCTCCATAAATACGACATTCTACGACTTTGCAAACAGAATAGACCTAGATCAGACGGCTCGTGTGGGAGCCATCTGATGAACTTCCAGCCCTGCTTATTTTCATTTTGCATTATATGACATGTAAAGCCTATACACAATGCATTAAAATGTTCACCGTCAGTTATTGTCGTCTGAAACACGGTCGTCTGCTACTATTTTCAATTTAGAATTGCGTTTACAGTTTCTGTCGATGAACACAGTCACCATAACAGACAATCTAGATCCTCACTCCGAGGTTATGAAACGTTTTGCTTGAGTCTGAGATCATTCACAATCACCTGAGTCTAAGGTCATAAAACTTCTCAGTCTGAGGTTGAGATCATTCTAAAGTATCTGATTGGTCAGAATCTGACCAATCAGATGCTGGAGAATAATCTCAGACTCAACTAGACCGGGCCTGATTGGTCAGAGTATGATTTTGCCCTTAGCTTGAGCAATCAGATACTTTAGAATTAATTCAGAGTCATACTAAAAGCAGTAGATGCTCAGGGCAATGCAAACATAATGCAGAATGTTCCTATATACACCCATAATTAGACCTCTTTTTGACGGCCGATTAAGACAGGTTCCACTCTATTATGAAATACGTTCTAGGGGTTTTAATATTGTGTGGATCATGGAACGCACTCCAACACACACACACACATACACAAACATACATGTACACACGCGCGCACACACACACACACACACACATATACACAAACATATACACATATACACAAACACACACGCGCACGCGCGCACGCGCACACTGACGCACACGCATACACACAGACACACACATACACACACATCTAGGGGTCTTAATATTGTTGTGATGATCGAACGCACACTACACACACAAACACACACACACACGCACACACACATACACGCACACACTCACAAATCAGTGCGCTAACCTCATTGATCTAACAACTTCTCGTCTCTTTCTGTTTCTATTTCGTCTGCTAAAACTACCATCTCCTTTACGGCGAAAACCTGAGTTTTCAAAATCATATCTCACTGCTTAACCTTTAGCCTGTTATGGGCAGATGGGTGAATACCTTTGCAAACAGTTCGGATCCAGATGAGACGCCGAGTAACTCGGCGTCTCATCATGATCCAAACTGTTTGACATCCTGGTTGCATTTTGGTACACAAAATAATTATTGAATTTTGAAAATGTAGTAGGTGAACAATTCTGCAAATATAATTTGCTCAGCAGGCTAAAGGTTAAGTCAAATAGTATGGATCCCGTTGAGATCCCGAATTACTCAATGTTTCGAAACTGATTTTCCAAAGATGCCAAAAAAATAAATATAGAAATATTTTAATAGTTGGATGCTGCATCAGTACTGAACACTAAACTGAAAACAAAATCATTTAGAGCATTTATTGGTGTATTTTAACAGATCCCTATTCTGGTGGGTTCAATTCCTATATAATTAAATAGTTTTATTTATAATCTTCAGGCCGTGTTTGATTTATACGGCGTAACATTGTAATGAGCAGGTTTAAGATCTCAACAGTCAGTTTAGAAATCGTGTACACATATTTATGAGTTTGGCCGAGTTAACGTACAATTATCTCAGGTTTTTTTTTTCTAAAATAAAAAGGTTCACCTTTGTTTATAGACGTTTTCGACATTCTAGGTGAGATTAATCACATGGATATTAACGATTTTCAGCATTTATACTTTTTTACGCTTTTGCAAACACAGTAGACCCAAACCAGGCGGCTCCTATAGATGTAATAGATGTCTACAATTTCTATTAAGACCTAAAAACACTCTAAAGATGTTGTTATTGTTTGGTATCCAACTCAGTAAAATGTGTCGAACCATGACATTAAATAGAAGAATTGGGCATGCACTGGATATGTAATATTTGATGTCTGAGTATTCAGAAACTTCCCCATGCCACCTGAATTTTTGCTTTTATTTCTCTTAAATAGGTCAAAGGTCTACAATGTACATATGTTATATGTGTTAAATACTTATATCTTTATCAAGTGTAGCTGTAAAATAACAAACATGGTGCCAAAATGAAGGTTCATCATTTGCCTTTTATTTTTATTTATCATGTGTACATTATTTGCATATTCGTGAATATTAATAAGAACGTCAGAAACGATTATACATTATGTCATGTCTTCGTCATTGTTGCTATTTAATAAATGTAACTGACATCAAAATAAAGGTGAGACAGTATGCTACTGGAAAAATAACAATATGCAGTCATACCAGCTAAGTATTGTGCACAAGCACTTCTTAAAGTGGGTGGGGTAAATGAGTCCCTAAACGAACATTTCAATTACCGGTATATTTAAAGTAATACATAACAAGTGCATCTTATTCTTATTCTTGACCTTTGCCATTTTTCTGAAACGTTTGATGATGGTATGTACGAACTGAATCAATCAACGGTCATATAAGCGCATATCAAAATAAATTAAGCCTTGTACCCACCACGTCAGATGGGCCACTTCTTGTCTGCACTTGTCTTGAATGACTATATGTCGAATACTGGAATACTACACCAACTCTGTGTTTGTGTCTTCTTCTTCTCATGTTGTCGTGCTGTACGGCTTTAATGCAGGTATACCTGCATCATAGTGATATGATTATGGGTGAGTGGGGTAGGGGTCAACTTGCAACTTTGAAAACACAGGTTAAAACTGTACTAACAGAAAATGATTACAGGACAGCTGAGACCCCAGCCTGTGAAGGTGGGAGTTATCACGGACTTTACATGTTTCTTTCTCTGTTTGAGTACTTCCCAGTAAAGGGTGTTGAGCATGGCATAAACACGTTGCTTCTTCGGTAATAATCCCTCATTACAAATCTGGCAGCTCTACGCAGCACCATCTCCATACTTTTTTGTCATGTCCAAGATGTGTGGGTCCCAAACATAGGAGGCGTACTCAACATGCGAACTTACCAGGGGTTTGTAACATGTCTCCCTGGTTGACTTTTGGCAGGATTTAAGGTTCCTGCTTAAATTGGCTGTTGATCAATTTGAATTCTTTATGACCATATCAACACGGTCATATCAAGACATGTTGGAAGACAGTAGTGTCCCAAGGTATTCTGCCTTCTTTGATGTATTCAATCTCTTGCTATGCACAGTATGATTGGTCTATTGTATTCACCCTCTTGTTGGTAATATACAGGATTTTTGCATTGAACCCAAATAACCATTATCGCCCCCATTACTGTAGAATGTCGATGCCATTCTGTAAGAGGTATGTTTCCGCTATCGACTTGATGACAAAAGTGAATCGTCAGCAAATAGTTGGCAGAAAGTGCGTAGGAATTCAGCGAGATTATTATTGTAACCGAGGAAGATGAGTGTACGGAGAACGGTACTCGAGGAACACTGGGTAATATCGATGCTGACACAGGGGAAGTACCTTCAACCTGGACTTGTATATGCATATCATACGTGTGGAACTTAAGAAACAGGTGTATGTAAGACACGTTGTCAAAAGCTTTGGAAAAGTCCAGCAAGACTGCATTAATCTGGAGGGACTGATCAAGACCTGACATCAGGTCATTTACAACATTAATCAGTTGTGTCTCAAAGACGCGGTGCTTCCCGAAGTGATGTATTCCAGGATCTTACGGGTAAAAACCTATTCACGGCTTTGACAGACTTAGGGTCACAAGTCAAGAGGTTAGTATTGTTCACTTTCTGTTAATAAGGTTGATGTTGACAGTCTTCCAATTACTGGGGACTTTAGCCTGGTCAAAAGAGGTCAGGTAGGTCAGAACAAAAGCCACTGGCTGTGTCATCTCGTTCAAGAACCATAGTATCTGGACTGTTAGCTTTTTGGAAATTAAGGCCTTGGAGAGATTGTTTCCATTTACCGTGACATGAATAGAAAGGGCATTTGAATGAAGAGACTCTCCATGACCAGGAAGGGGAGATAGGTCAAAATGTGTAAAGATAGAGGAGAACTCGTGGTTCAGTATTGTAACATTGATTTGTGTATCAACATTGCTAATATCATACGTCTTTATTGGAACTACTCCCAAACTGTTACATTAAATGCTCTTAAGCAAAGTGTAGAGCATCTTACAACAGATGTCTGTCACTTGGGCAATAACATACCCATCATGAGCTTCCTTGCACTTTTTCTTTGCAAGATTTCTTTAGCTCCTTGAATGATGATGTTATATCCCAGTCCTTCTACGCCTTTGTCCTCTGCACTTTTCCAGTAATGTTTCTTCTTTCGCGAGAAACCGCGAATGGTGGAGCTGCACCATGGCTGGCTTAACCTGGTAGATGTTATCTTAGAAGAAACCACCAATTTGATGGCGGCAGTGCACGTTAGTGTGAATATACATGTATCCAATAGAGTACTGATTGAGTAAAGGGACCGCGGCTTACCATGAATTGTGCTGCAAACTCACTCACTCAATTTGGTCGCCATAGAGTATATGCTAGCCTGTTTCTGCAGGTTGGCAGGTGGAGTACGCTTCGATCGTTAAGGAAATATGTTTATGTTAGTCAGTATTATGACATGGTCATTTATTCCGAGTGTTGAGATACAGTTGATATTAGTGATCGTCTTTTGTAATAATAACGCATAGTGTTGTCAGCACAGATAGGGAATGTCACTCACATCCAATCACGCGGAACATGTCTTTGAGTGCATTTTTGAATGCGAATGAGTACCTATGGCCAGTTACCGTTGAGAATAGCCAATCAATATCCGGGAAATTCATGTCCAAACCATTTTAGAAAGGGTTTTGTCATGGGTGCTACTGGTGTAAGTAATATATTTCAGTATATTATGTGCAAACATCGCTATACTCACCACGAGCTGTGATGGTTTTAATCGATACAACCAAGTGATACAGATAGCTTATATCAAACATAGGGTACACTCAAACAGACCAAACATTGATACTATGCCAGTAAGATACTAATCTTCCAGTGTTTACTATCATCTATAAATGATACATCTATGTGAAGAGGTACTTGCACATATTTCTATCAAACTTATTATTAGAGTATATGGTGATGTACTGCAAACATGTTTAAAAATTACAATCATCACATGTCACTCAAATCTTCATTGAATTTGCTGTAAATTCAGATCGGATTAGAAGGAGCTTTAAAAGTTGACATAAGCGGAGTATTGTGCCTTTCTTTTCTTCTTAGAAATGTAAGATATTCCTGTCTTGGTATTTTAAAGGTTTAAATAATTCCTGTCTTAACTATTTCTGGTTCACATTACTCCGCTTATTTCAATATTTAATCCAAAAAATAAAGATATTTTGGTATATTGACACAAAACATGGAGATGGTAAATAATGATGAAACAATGAAACGAATAATGAACAGTACTAGAGTGATTCAATGCAAAAGACAACTACCAAACTTCTAACCCGATCTGAATCTACAGAAGTTGGATTACGTCATTTCGTCAACAAATGCAAAACAACGCGCATGGTGGAAGGTTCTTCCTATATGAATTGTATTGTACTTCTCTCATACATAGTTCAGTAGAATATTGAAAGCCGTATGTAAACAATAGTCGTTCATTGGACAACACACACAAACAACTGACTTTATCTATTGCATTGCCATTAACCTGAATTATCTGTTGCAAATAATTATCAACTGATTGTATTTTAAGTTGACGGGAAAATTAGCAGATCAATGTTAAGCTAAAGTCACAAAGACGGCATAGACCCAGATATGAGTCTAAACAATTGGAATTCCTAAAACGCTCATAGTTGGTCAATATTGCTCATATTGTATCAAAGAGGTGTTTTTCACACAGCAACACCTGTTTTAAATTACAGTAATTACTAGACTTGCTTTAGAATTTCCGATTCGATCAAGCTTTTGAAAACAAAGGTTTGCCAAGTGTCAAACACCAAAGTTCCTGATTAGATGAAGTGTAGCATGACCCTCAACTAGCATGTAGTATGATCCTCAACTAGCATGTAGCATGACCCTCAACTAGCATGTAGCATGACCCTCAACTAGCATGTAGCATGGCCCTCAACTAGCATGTAGCATGACGCTCAACTAGCATGTAGCGTGGCCCTCAACTAGCATGTAGCATGACCCTCAACTAGCATGTAGCGTGGCCCTCAACTAGCATGTAGCATGACCCTCAATTAGCATGTAGCATGGCTCTCAACTAGATTGAAGTTGTTCGCAAACTTTCAACACTCTATTGATGGCTCTGTGATAACTTTTTCCAACAGTTTGAATCGAGATGATTAACTCGGCGTCTCTTCAGGGTCCAAACTGTGTGTCGCTCTTACACTATATTTGAAATGAAATGGGGAAAAACTTGCTTATGTACAATTGAAGCAGACGACAATATTCGCAGACGACATTTACTCAGAGTGCAGAATATTGAAAGTCCGATGCTGGTGTTATCAGTTCTCCTTGTCAAACGATCCAACAGTCAACGTTTTATGAATACAGTGCTCCCTCTCTACAACGACACCCTTTGGGATACGAAAATTGTATGTGTTGTTCAGAGGGAGTTGTTATAGGGAGGGAAAATCAAACATAATTAGCTTGTTTGCAGATCACCAGATAGGGTGTATTTCGAGAACTAAAACCGTTATGCCTCAATCAAACCCTATGTTTTGACCACTCTTTAGAATCGTCACTCTGTGACGATTCTAAAGAGTGGTCACAACATAGGGTTTGATTGAGGCATAAAGAAAATACGATGGAAAAAAGTTGTTTCTGGAGCCGTGTTGTTTCGGAAACAGTGACATGCGTTGTTGTAAGGAGGGAATCGTTATTGAGAGGGCCGTTGTTGGGAGGGAGCACTGTACACCCTTCACTTCCCGCTACAATCATCTTAACGCGTTCTGAAGAACTGTCTTGACTTCATTTAATTGTGTCTTTTCCCTCGGTACTCGCGTCGTTTTGTTGTTGTTCAGCGTCTATGAGATTAGTCTGCTCATTGAAGACATTAATGGAATACGGCGTAATCTGAATAATTAGTTTCCCACTTGACATGCGACGCCAAAGGTTAGATTTAATTTATTTACAGTCACAGGCATGGATGTGCTCACTGTTGATCAATATTGCTCATATTGTATCAAAGAGGTGCCTTTCTCACACAGCAACATATGTTTAAAATTACAGTAAAGTTCAAACACGTATCCTAAGAACGTTTATCTAAGGTAAATATTACAATTGATTAAACATGCACCAACCTATAACAGACATTCAACTGAAATGCTTTGCGCATGTTTTGTCTGCTAATTCTTATCGCTTAACTATTTTCTCATTAACCGCCACCTGATTCGCATTTGAAAACTTCTTGAATCCAGGCCAGACGTGATATAACTCTGCGTATCTATTAACACTCGGTCATTTCTCTAAATCAGTAGAACCTGTCATAAAAAATCATCAAACAATGTCTAATTATGGGAAGGTCAGGCAGCTTAGTGCTGGTCAAAAGAAATGCAGAAAGCTCCTATAGGAGCTTTCTGCATTACTTTTGCCCTGCATTAAGCAACCACTTGCTTTTTAACACTCATATGTTCTCATAAGTTATATTGTAGTCAAAATTATATGTGAATCAAAAGTTTGGGCTGGCACTATTTTTTAAATACCGTCAAACCCCTCTAAAACGAACACTTTATAAATACACGTATATACCTTTAAAACAGATGATAGCTTAATACAGTAGGAAAGTACTGCACACAGCTCCAGTAGGAGCTTTCTGCATTACTTTCGCCTGTATTAAGCTACCACGTACCTTTAAGACCAATAAATAGTCAATGTTTTTCGTGGTTAGATGGGTTTTACTGTATACTTCAATCCAGTGCATGTTCGTACGGAATAAAGATATTTCAATAGATATACAGCATTCAAACAACGCAGCCTCTTGTTCTTTTGCTAACCGATGTTTCATACTAGAGAGAGAGACCTATGTAGAGACTGATCGGATGGTGGTGTTTCTGTGACCCGCTCAGCTATGTGGGATATAGCCTTACATTATTGCACGATGGAATACTAAGAAATCAAGTGATAATACATCAGTGCGGGAAATGAGTCACTAATATCATAGGCAAACAGTGTAAACCCAATCAGGGTCTGCACTGTTTGCCTTGTTACTTTTTGTCTTTGGAAAACGTACCTGAATATTCATTGTAAGTTTGGCGTTTTTAAATTTTGGAATTGTCCATCAGAAAGTTCAGCATTGAAAGGGTTACATGTTATATCATATACACGTGACATACGTCACCACAACGCAAACCTTCAGCAAACACTATATGCAACCATTATAATGATGGTCATATGTTCATGTCTCAGAAATAGAACAGAAATCAGGCAGGAAATTTGGAATTGATCAATAAGCCCAGATACGTATTTGCCGTTGTGACATGTTGAATATATGTCCTTGGTATGGTAACGCGGGGAGTGACCATGTACAATTTAAACTAGATAGTCCCGAGGAACTGATCAATGTTCCTACTCAAATAATAGAATCGCTAATTCTCCACCGAACCCTTTGTTGTGACCACTCTTTAGAATCGTGGATACTATTCTAAAGAGAGGTCACTGCATAGGGTTTGGTGAAAAAGGATTTTTTTTTAATATTTAATTTACACATATATTTTAAACAATCGTGATGGGGACAAACAGCGTCTCTGTTGTTTCATATTGCCATATTTTAAGCAATGTTGCTTTCGGATTCAGTAAGTTCTGTTCTTGCGTATTGTTGTGTTTGTAGACCCGGCAGATGACCAAAGAATTCATACCATTGTGATAAGTGTGTGTTTCATTTATTTTAGTAGACAGGGTAATGATTAAACCTAAAACAATCACCACTTTATACAAAACCAATCCGGTAAGATGATGACTTGTATCCGGTGCTTACTGTAGCGGAGACAGATATGAGTATGCAATTTTCTAGTAAATCACATTTATTTACGCTTGTCTGCCGAACTGACAACATGAAGTTATCGTTGTGTTGTATGTATCTCCAGGGAAACCTTCATAGTGCCCGAGACAAAGTTAAATATAGCGAAAACTTAATGAATAAACAGGACGAAAAATATGCAGAAAGCTCCTGCAGGATATTTCTGCATAATTTTCGGCATGCACTGGGCTACACACTATCTGTACGAGTCAGTATTAGACCTCGTTTTTGCGATCGCATAAGAGGGGATTTACTGTATACAATAAAATGACCATGTTTTTGTTTTATTCGAGTGATATGGATCATGCTCGTATTGTATTTATATGTAATTATATTTTTATGTAATTGTATTTAATTAGAGCGAGTGTGTGGAATTTTGCTATTGCATTATGTATTTTTTCCCATTTACTTGCATGGTATACTCGCCAAAAGCATCGCTTGCAGCTTATTGTATTCATTACGACAGGTTACATACTAAACCCTCTTAAAAGCGACAACTTAAAGAATAAACAAATGATTTAAAACACAGGTAATGTCTAACTCTTTCCTTCATATAAACGCATTTGAAAAAAGAGAAAACCCAAATCAGACGACTTTGATGGTGGAAGGCCAAATATCATATGTGCCAATACAATATAAAACCCAACTTATAAGCATTCATGACATCATTATTTTTCTTATATGAATATTAAACAGGGAAAGGGTCAATGCATGCAGAAAGTAATGAATTCAGTTACCAAGGTTCTGAAAGTCCCAGAAACACACAAGATGTTATGTTTATGTAGTACAGTTTGAACGTTTAACCCTTTCACCGCCAATGTCGCAAAAATGCACCACGACAAATAGTGCAGTCCCAGATCAGACGCCGCCTGGGACTTCACTTTTTGTTTCAAACTCTAGTTCTATAGCTGTGCTTTATTCCTTTGAAAATTGCATTTATTTAGCTTATTTCCTTATTAACACAATTGAATTGCACACGACAATTAGAAATTTGGCGCCGAAAGGGTTAAAGAGATTAAGCAAAGATATTGTAACACTGTTTGTTTGGTACAGCATGTGAAAACTGTTGACTTGTTTTCAAACCAACAACAACATAATAATAATATATAATAATGATAATAATGATAATCATATATTGTAATAAGAATGATAATAGTATAGTAGTAGTAATAATATAATAACATCACATTTTAGTAACTTACTCTGAACCAAGACTGCCTTCATGTCGAATGACCTTTAATATTCTTAATAATTCATGTCAGCTACACTATTCAAAAATTACATCTTATTTTCTGAACACTTCATGATTGCATGTTACTGAAATCTTTCAAACAGGTACAGTGTACCGTGGCTATTCAGGGATATTCTAACATAAATTGAACCATGACAAACAATGCAGACCATTGTGAGAAGGCTCCTCTAGGAGCACTCAAATATTGATCTAAACTGATTGCAATGCACACCAGGACTCATTTCCCGCACTGTAAAGGTTAATTTACGACCCCTCCACTCGTTTTTAAAAACCGCAGCATACTGGGGGGGGGTTCATTTTGACTAAGGTTGTGTGCAAACTCGCGATTTTGTTAAATCATTGGTTTTATAGCAATGTCCCGATTGGCTCAGGTTGTGTGCAAACTCGTGATTTTGTTAAATCACTGGTTTTATAGCAATGCCCCGATTGGCTCAGGTTGTGTGCAAACTCGTGATTTTGTTAAATCACTGGTTTTATAGCAATGCCCCGATTGGCTCAGGTTGTGTGCAAACTTGCGATTTTGTTAAATCAATGGTTTTTATAGCAATGCCCCGATTGGCTCAGGTTGTGTGCAAACTCGCGATTTTGTTAAATCAATGGTTTTATAGCAATACCCCGATTGGCTCCTACATAACTACTCCTAACTGATCATTTACAGTTTCAAGAATACCCATTAGTTTCTTTGTTGATAAACCGCCAAGCAAACAACATATGCCAGCAATAAGCAACTGGAAGAGCAGAAAGGTCTAGTTTAATGTGTGGGATCATTTGTTTCATGCAATTCCAAATAGAATTGAATTAATGTAATTACGCACCGGAGCGATCGTCTGTTTTGTATCATTAACGGTACAACATTCCCCATGTCGCAATTGTGCTTGAATACATTTATTAAACAATCATAAAAAATTCAAAATGTTAACACAAACTGAAACATTTCGCGTGATTCCCATAGGAGCACAACTAAATCATTTTAAGCGCATTGATATTTCTGTTTTGTTGTGAAAACTTACTCATATACGCTTTCGGTGAACAAAACATAAACAAAAACACCCAATGTGAAGGTACGAGTGAACCCTTACCATCATATAAACGACTGTTCGTGCATTTTCCAACAGAGTAGACAAAGATCAGACGGCTCCTAGAGGAGCCGTCTGATCAGGATCTACTTTGTTTGCTTTTTACATGATATACATCTGATTTTACTATGTTTGTCAAAGCAAAACAATCCATTGGAAAGTTTATATTATAAAAACGGAATATTCATGTTGTCCTTATTTCTTGACTGAATACATAACAGAGAAACAAAGTGACGGAATACTTATTTTCTCCACAGTTACTGCACATGTGTTTTAGATGTGTCTAAAATCTAGAATATTTCAGATGTACATCGCCCCCGGTTCTGTCAGAAACAGTAGTTCTGTATCTGATAGATATATTCTTGTGGTATACGAGCTAATTACCCACATCATGTACTCAAAAACAATTGCCATCTTTTCACAACGGATTAGACAATTTCAGTTGATTTCAGACGAATGTGAGTTTTGCTTTAACTTTTCCCTGACATGAATTATTGTCCAAATGTAGAAAAGCAATTTATCATACGGTCTTGCAAGCTATTTCTCTCTCGTGGTAGCTATTACGTTCGTTTATCATTATATAATGATAATGGTATTTTAGCACTTTCGGCGCCAAATAAATTCCATCTGCTATGTTACCGTCTGTTTAAGGATTCATAGTAGGAGTTTTCTTCAGCGCATTTACAAAACTATAGTCAGTGTACAACGATTTAAATCCTGAGGCGACTCCAAGTTACCGAAATTCGCCTGCTGTGGCGCAAGAGTTAGTGTTAGACGTTTATTGTGTTCCGAGTTATATCACCCGTCAACTATTTGGGCGCCAAAAACAGTTCGTTGGCAAACATTGTCGTCAGTTTTAGTTTCAGACTGGACTTTCCACCAATATCTTCTCTAAAACGTACGCCGTGTGTGTCAAACATGTTGAAAACTGATGGTAAGATGTGGAACTGAATGTCTCATCTGGATAGAAACCGTTTTCAAATATTATAAAAGATTCACCCATTACAACAAGCCGTGTAAGTAGCTTTCCAGAGACTTCAGTGGTGAAATACAGAAACTTTTTTTTCTAATAGTTGGTGTTTGATCCTTGCGAAGACTCCTTAGATTTCAAGCGAACATCGCTCAAATGCATTTATTTTAGGAAATAATTCATGAACATATTCGCAAATATAATTGCAAACTTGTTCTCAACAAAAACATATTTTCTCACAAGTTTCTAACTAAATTACAGGTTATATTTATCAGGACAGTAAACAGGGTTTCAACAGCATCACATATTGGATAATCATGCACCATGCTGACACGAAACCTTCCGGGAACATTATCTCAAATTTAGACCTACTTTTGCGGTCCCAACTTCAAACGTATATATATCTCAAAATTTCAAATCATCTTTATTTGCCAAAAAACGGAATAACGTAAAAAGGTATAGGCAGTATATTGCCATAGATATATGTATTTATTATACTGCAAAGTAAAAGCCTTACTTCTGATTGGTTAACTAGCCGTGTACATGAGTTCATGTACCCTGTGAGCTGACAGGGTACATAGGAATTCCCCATGGCAGACCCCAAATATTTAGTCAGAAACTAAACGACCGACTTCTCGATTCGGCTAAATAGTAGCAAAATTGATGATAGACAACTACGGAGACGTAAACCAAAAAATGCACAAATGAATTAAAAACACTCTTGTTTGCTATGATCAATAAAACATGCCACTAAGATTAGTTATTATAGGGCCTATCATCCAGCCATATTTTAGGCTATAAGACGAACCCCGATGAAAACATCGCATATGATACAGACATAAATCCCCCAGCTTAATGCAGAACAAACGTACATTCATAAAGTAGGAGCTTTCTTTCTATATTTAATTTTGCCGATAGTAATCTGTTACAATTACGGCATTATGGTGTTGATACCAGTTAAAAAGTGTGTTTATTTGAAATTGTTTCATTATCATACATTTATTGGACTGAAATACATTTGCATTATAAAATGTCTGCCGGGACTTGAACCCAGACCTCTCACTCAGTTCTAAGAGTGAGCATCCTTTCATTGAACTACAAAAATTGTTGAATATGCAAATGCATTTTCTTTTCATATTCGAATTTTTAATCATTCAAATTCTAAATGCCTAAATTGAAACGTTTTGACCTTGGGTCATCACTCTATGTACACTTTGACCTTGTATTGTATCTATAGATTTATCACTAATATTCATCATATACAGCACGATGAACCTGATAAATATGAAATATATAATGCTAAAACAACTTACGATTATTTGGGGTTTTAATCCGAATCCTTACTCCTTATAAATATCCGAGCACCCTAAATAAATCACAAGTTTAAAACCATGCAGTGTGTAGAACTTACAATACACACCACTACGGAGAGTATTGGGGCGCTTCAGGGGAATTAGCGTGTTTAGTGTTTCAACATGCCAAAATGGGTTTATATAAATTATTCAGACCGTAAAAACTTTGCAGTATAATAAATTCGTTATACAGTTCTTTCCCAGGGTACATGACGATTTATTCCCGGCTGGAAAAACCATGTAACTCTCACCTAACGGCTCGGGTAACATGATTTTCCTCAGCCGGGAATAAATCGTCATGTACCCTGGGAAAGAACTGTATAACTAATAGTGTTATATCTTGATTCGAATGTTTAGAAATATAGACCAAAGATGCAGGGTTTATACAATGTATTATATAAACATGGGTTATATATGTTCATTTCAGACCCATTTACGCATTCAATGTTTAGTGCATACCTCTGCCCCAGGTAAGTGTAACTACAGTAGTCCTGTACAGCGATCAGATCGCGTTGTTTGCAAAACAGTGTGTATGTAAACACAGAAAATTAACGATAAGTACAACTGTGGCATGTATATTAGGATAGGAAGAAGTGGTAGAGCCACACAAGTCAACTTCCTGGATGAACCTATACAACATGTTGCAGTTTAATTTATCGTTGATTTTCTGTGTTTACATACGTACTGTTTTGTAAACAACACCATCTGATCGTTGTATTACTGTAAGTACATGTATGTGATAATTATGGGGCTTTTTATAAACATCGCAGTTTATGTCGACCCCATGAGCAGAGGTACAAGTATGAGTCATGCCGGAAACACCACATACAAAACACGCAGTCGCCCGAACAGCAACACAACAAGAAAACACAGCAAATATACATATCTAGCAAAACACAAAGAGACGCACAAAGACAAAACAAACAATAGGGAGAATATGAAAGGGCCGCCGTGGAATGGTCAGTGACAATAGTCACTGGGGGTTTAAACCGGTTTAGGAGAGCTCACACTTACTACATATCCGCCCTAAAAGACAAATGGGTTGAAAAACTGTCCCCCTCTTCGAATAATCTACAAAAATGGCGATGGCAAACACAGTGGTAAATTGTATGAAGAACGAAAAGATATTTAACTGAAACAAACTTGGTCCACCTATCGCTAGTGTACTTAATGATTGAGCTGCAACCAGAGTAAAAACGAGCCTTTCCTGTCGGCGTACATGAAAAAAGGGCAGCGTGATTGCTAACTGTAAAAGGGTTGACAAGCAGCCTTGCAGTATGTTGTATAACTCTAAGATCATATCGCTTTTTATGATTGTTTTAACATATTTGATGAATAAATTCCGAAAAATGATATGTCCAATAATTTTACGAAGTTTGTAAATTACATCACCATAAATTCCGGAGCACCTAATGAGTTTGAAATTTAAAGAGACACCGTAAATGGATATATGTCTTGGTACATATATACAGTGTAGCCAAGTGAAAATTACGGGGCTTTTTATAGACCCCGAAGTATTTGTAGACCCCATGAGTAGAATTTAAAATTTTGTCTTGGTACATATACTGGGGTCTATTAAAAGCCCCGTTATTACCACATACTTAGCTACACTATGTCGTATCTAGTGTATAGGTATGCATTGTATAGACCCCGCATTTATGTTTGTCTACATTTCTGATATATATCTGATATATTAACTACCGTTAAGTTCTCATTTAGACTAGCGTTGCAAATCAACCAATTTATTTTCCATTTTTCCAATTTACAATTCCACACCGAAGATGTTTCAGCTAGATTACTAATAGCTTTTTTTTATAAGGGTATTTAACCCAAAACAGATTTTAAATTGCATCATTAGACGCCGTCTTTATGACGTCATGGCGTCGTTACTGTGGCGTTACTCTGTAACGTAATTGTTATAATTTTATTATTCCTCTGAATACAAACAAATCCGACTGGGAATTACAATGTAAAATTGCAATAGTGGTGTCAGTATATACATATATTAATTGTATGTTTCATCGGTTTGTCTTAATCTGTTCACCTTATGCTGAATACTCATGATATAAATTAAATACCATGCTACTTTTACTAGCAACTAAGCGAACTGATGACTAGAGAGCTCAAAAAAAGACTTTCGCGTAACTGCAAAGGTTTTGCAATTTTTGACTTCAGGAAAAACGAAATCCACTAAATCAAATGTCTAGATCACTTGAGATCTACTCAAGTTAAAATTTGCATACAAACAAAGATTTCATTTTTTCTGAAACCTATTTAACCCCTTCCCTGTTCAATTTTTATTTCAAATTTCAATATCTACTGAATATTCATGGACAAAAAAAGTTATAATTCAATATGAAAGATGGGACATTGTATAGAGTTTAGAAACTAATGGAATAAATTTGTTAAATTCCATTACCAAACATAGCAGATCCAGAACAGACGGCTCCTAATATGAGTCGTCTGATATGGGTCTACTCTGTTTGCAAATGCGTAAAAAGGTATTTATATTAGGGAAAGGATTAAGTGTGTTGTATAAGAACGAATGTACATTTAGACTTCTCGAAGAGACGATTCTCAAGAGTGGACACAACATGCGGTTTGGTGGAGAAATGTCTATTTTAGTATTTGAGTACACATTTTAACTGTAAACAGTTGCTCTGCAACACCTTGTCATATGTGTACAATCCGCTGATGGTATTTTCAAAATCATTTTAATCACGAGGCACGTAAATATGCCCTGTTTCTTCTATTTGCATTGAACGTTAAGTCTTGCATCAAACGAAACTTTCACCACCTGCACTACTGCACGTTTCCGTTGGCAGAGACTGTGTTGCTTGTGATTAATAAGATTGTAACCTTTTTACCACCATTAAAACCACCATCTTCGAATATCGTCGTCAGCTTCTACTGTTTTGTTTTCTGGTTTTTTTGTTTCTACTTTCCTAATGTACTATCAAAGCATTACCTAGTCTGAATCATTATAAGTCAATACTGGACTGGATCAAACAGTACAGACATTGACCAAAAGGCTCCCCAAGGAACTGTTTCACTGTGTGCAAATGTCTTGTATACTCGATTCCTGCACGTCAAGAGTTAAGCAGTGATTCGTGATAAAATGTTTGGCACAAATGATATATGGGAGGTCTACGATTATATTGGCAATGTTTATGCTTGATCAAAGAAATTCAAGACGTATTAAAATTAATCATTTAGCTAATTATACACTTCAGGCCAATTAATATGTTATCTTAAATTTGATAATTTTCGGATAATACCCATTAAGTTTATCATTTAAATGTTTTCGGTCACGGCATGCATCAGGCCTATTTAATTTGAATATCCCTATGATACACGACATTTATAATACCCTAGCCACACATTTGAGACAAACGTGTAAAGATTTACTCCGTAGATACGCCTTTTGGAATATTTGCAAACAGTAGATTCCGATATGACGGTTCATGTAAGAGCTGTTTGATTAGATTTTGCTCCAATTGCTTACAGAATAACAAATCTATCTGTACATGGTAAATTCGCATTAGTCTTGATGCCATTAAAACAACCAATTAATATTCATACCTTCATTATTTCTGACATATCTTTTTCATGGAGTAAAGGGAATACACATAACCGTCTGCATATTAAGGAAGGTTGTTTTCATTTTATTTAAAATAAGACTTTTCTGTTACTTCAGTAGCTTGAACTGAAAATCGCTTAAACGTATCAAACTGAAAAGAAAAGTAACATACATTCATCGTAAAGGGCACTCGTAGTTTCTACAAATTAAGGCCGTAATCAATCGTTAACCTTAAGATGACATCTGTTAAGATCTGCGGAGTACAGATTATGCAACTGATACTGAATGCATGTCTGGTAAATTAGGCTGATGTTATAGAGTTGATACCAAAATGATCATATAGCATCAATGACTTGCGAGATTGTAATGATGATGATTACGATGATGATGACTATACATGTCTATAAGAAGATGAGTTCAACTAAACTCTTGAGCCTCTGAACTCACTGACCCTACTTTAGCTCATCAGATTACCAATGGCGTACCCTACAACCGTACAACCAATTGGTCCTCGTCAGAGGCTGTCAACCGTTTTTGAACTAACAAAGTATTCTAAATGGCAATAATGCCCCAAACTGCCACACAGTATGAGGGAGTATGGGTGCTCCTGAATCAGCACTCTAATGCAAATAGAGTATCCATGTTGCCATGACATTGACCCAAGTGTAGTAACACTGTAGTAACACTTTCTATTTATAACAACAAGACTCAATAGTTCAGTATCTTTGCCCAGCAGAGGTTTGCAGCTACAGTGATCCCTCTCTACAACGACACCCTTTGGGATACGACGATTGTATGTATTGTTCAGAGGGAGTTGTTATAGGGAGGGAAAATCAAACATAATTAGCTTGTTTTCAGATCCCCAGATAAGGTGTATTTCTAGAACTAAACCCGTTATTCTTCGATCAAACCCTATGTTGTGACGACTCTTTAGAATCGTCACAAAGTGACGATTCTAAAGAGTGGTCACAACATAGGGTTTGATGGAGGCATAAAGAAAATACGATGGAAAAAAGTTTGTTTCTGAGCCTTATTGTTTCGGAAACAGTGACATGTGTTGTTGTAAGGAGGGAATCGTTATTGAGAGGACCGTTGTAGGGAGGGAGCACTGTATTACATATCTAGGCCAGCTATATAAAATCGACCGGCAAAATTAAACTGCCAGTAATATTTTATATGGAGAATTGAGGTGATGCTGCAATAATTACATTGTTTACCTGACTACCTGACATAATTAGCCTAACCTTTACTCCATAAATACGCATGTAAGAAATAATCGCATTATTAAGAATAAGTAGCTGAAATTGTAGTATGGCATATACACACAGAATGTCGTGGACATAACTGAAAATATAGAATCGAATCTGTTTTATTTATAAGCAAACAGAGCAGGTCCTGGTCAGACACAGTCTACAATAGTTAACAGACCTGAGTCTACTGCATGCTCTTGATAACGATGTTTAAGCAGTACATAAATTCATACTGTCTAAATATTCGTCATAGAAATATAGTTTAGAAATTATTTTGAAAAAACCACTTTTAGTTTTGTAGAAGATATACGCTTGAAACTAATGACAGTTTAAGTGTGAACATCTGAATTTAGCTAACGAATCTAAGAAAATCGTTTACAATTGCAAAACCAATTGTAGCGTGCCATTTGAATGTTGTTATTTTTTTTTTCAAACTTTCTTAGATTAGTCAATGTTCTCACAAATTCGATGTCAGCTTATATTGTCAAATGATTAAACGTTTTCTTCGCAGCACCCTTATTCAAGAAACAAGCATGATACAAGAACCTACATGAAACTACTTTGCAGCCAAAATCAGAATGTGCCTTATTTTTTGTAAACCAGTTGCCTTCCATTAACGATTTATGGACCACCCATATATAACTGCTTTAACAATACCAATTATTTCCGATGCTTCACAACAAACGGGTTGTTTTATTATGCAGTGAAAGCACAATGTTTCCAAGTTAAACTATATTTTCAGTTTAAATGGTTTATTTTCACGCATGCGTGTTATAAACGAAAAGACCCTATCAGCAACCGTAACCAACCAACCGAATGCTGTGCCGTAGCAAACTGGTATTCTCTACAGTGTGACTCCAGATTCCAAACCAAACACACTGTTGATACGTCATCTAACGACGCAAAACGACATTATTGTATTATACCACAATTATATAGCGCTCTTTTCACACAGGATACACGTGCGTTCAAAAGACATGTTCGTAAATTGTGACGATTATATCTGCTATTAGGTATGTCCTTAAGTTATCAGTCAGTAAGAACAATGGATTTTGTCATGGACTTATAGATGAATTATATTGTGCCACAACCAAAATATACAGTAAAACCTCTCTATAACGGCCACTAAATTGTGTTAATCAGTTGGTATTAGGGCAGGTGGCTGCTTAAAGTAAGGTGAAAGCAAAACATAACGCTCCTATAGGAGCGTTTCGTTTTACTTTCACATTGTTTTAAGCAGCCACCTGTCTTTAACACAAAATAATTGATATAATGTAGTGACCGTTATGGAGAGGTTTTACTGTAGTTAACAGGATCAGCCAAACACCATAGCTGGAACATTTCTGTATAACTTATTTATTTATGCGGACATACCGTACACATTGCCTAGAAGATTAACCCATCCAGTTAACCTTTAAGTCCATGAATATTAATGTAAAATGATGACATCATGCACATTTATTAAATTAATTGTTATAATAGCACATGAATGGGTATTTGTGGCCTGACAGCTGTAGAATCATTTTTATATCATATCATAGGCAAACTGAGCAGACCCAGATCTGACGGCTCCTACAGGAGTTGCCTGATCTGGGTCTACTCTGTTTGCATAGGCATATACAGGCATATTTATGGACTTATTGATTAAAGATATGCACAATCATAATTGCCAATGGTGAAACATTAAAGAGATGAACCATTGCAATGCTATATACCCTGTATAGGTTTTTACCTTTGGTTCTATTTTCCTCTAAATACTTCAGATTTGAACAGGATTTCGCACAGGGTACATGTGCTTTCATTCGTTATCTACGTATACATCGTTGCTCCCTGAGGGATCCTTATGTGTGAGACACGATATCAAATTATATCCCTCATTTTACTCATTCCGTAATGAATCTGTATAAATGATTCGAAATGGCATGAGTATTCATAGCCTGAGTTTGAATATTAGTAAATTGTTTGTTATCCATTTTAGATGCTGTAAAAGCAGGCCTATATACATGTAGTTCCTAAGCGAACATAGGAGACCCTGATCAGACGATCGTACTCTGTTTTGCAAAGGTACCAAACGTCACCTAAATGAGAGAAAGAGTTATTGAAAGAGGCGGTTGTTAGAAATATATAGGATCATAAATTGAAAGTTCTGGTGATGGCAACCGTATTAGTAATTGTCATGTCCAGATCGTGTCAGATTACCAACCCACTCATGCATCATTCTCTTCTATGATATACGCTTTAATCGGCATATCCATTTTGTACTTGAACATATTAATAGTTTCAGTTAGAACCGATGATAAACTATATAGAAGCAAAGTAACATATTCGTGATACGTAGTAATGAAGTATTTGATCCGCTGAAAATACATGTTTTTCCTTTGAATGTTGCATATTGGTTGAATATGGAGTTATGTATACCAAGAAAGATAGCATTGCCAATTCAACACACCCGCCGCTCAATACAGAGTAATGTTCTTGTCATTCAGAGTTCCGTTCAGTGCGCCGTTCCGAGTTAGACGGGTCAGGACAACATCGATAAAGGACTCTGCAAAGTACAGTGCTCCCTCCCTACAACGGCCCTCTCAATAACGATTCCCTCCTTACAACAACGCATGTCACTGTTTCCGAAACAACAAGGCTCCAGAAACCTTTTTCCATCGTATTTTATTTATGCCTCCATCAAACCCTACGTTGTGACCACTCTTTAGAATCGTCACTTTGTGGTTTTAGTTCTCGAAATACACCTTATCTGGGGTTCTGAAAACAGTCTAATTATGTTTGATTTTCCCTCCCTATAACAACTCCCTCTGAACAACACATACAATCTTCGTATCCCACATGGTGTCGTTGTAGAGAGGGAGCACTGTATTTGCCTAAAACACGTATGTTAAAGCTATTCAGACTGTCATCTAATTTTGCAGGCATAATTTACTTACAGTGCGGGACAGGAGTCACTATTGTCCTTTGCAGACAGTGTAGACCTAAACAATCCCTTAACCTTTAGCCTGCTGAGCAAAAATATGTTGCATAATTTTTAACCTCCTACATCTTCAAACTTCAAGCTATATTCAATTTGTCTACCAAAAAGCAATCAGGGTGTCAAAACAGTTTGGATCCTGTTGAGACGCCGAGTTACTCGGCGTCTCATCTGGATCCAAACTGTTTGCATAGGTATTCACTTGTCCGCCAATAGCAGGCTAAAATTTAATGTTAACCATAAGATTGGCCTGTTTGAACTTTGGAATAGTCCATTTGAAAGTTCAGCGTTGTAAGGGTTACTCTAACAAAGTGGATCTTTGTTCAGATGACTCATACAATATACGCCTATCTCGGGGTGACATACTTTTAATGGTGCGACGTAATACAATTATGTCGTCTATACTTTACATACATGATATTGGATGCTATATTATGAAGAAGAAAGCGATAGTTATTCTATAATCCGTTCAAATTTTATAGCATTCCCAACAACACATTTACTGGGGACAGCAAAATAATGACGGTGACAATTACCAAGCTTTGCAATAATTTCCCCCACTAATGCGTTCCTTTGTGACAATAACGAGTATCGTTTAACATAATCGTGGTCGAATTAATCATCATTAACCATGTTATTTTTCGATGTGTGACATAAACAATAAAAACACACATCTGCCTTTCTTCCCACAGACTTTAACAGAAATGTAACATATAGCATTAGCAATTTAACGATAGCTTCTGCATTATACCACATAGAAACGTAAAAATACTTTGTGTGAAATGTGACACTAAGTTCTGTGTGTTTTAAGTGCAATGGGACTCAAATAATATAAACAATATTCTATTATATATAATGGCTATTTTGAACCGAAACGAAACGGCACAACCGGTTAATACGCCCATGATTATATCCGCATTATGAATCCAGAATGGCTTTATCTCATTTAGAAATGATATGTGTCAACTCCTAACTGTAATCTGCAACTTGCGTAAAATCTGAATCAAGGTGCAAACGGTATCAACAATCTCAAATTGGTGTAATGTGAATCTCAATTAGTGAGGAACAAGTGCACAATAATTTGCCCCGCCTAATCCACTGCTTTAATTATCAATCATTTCCAAAAGACAGATAAAAGTGCGTACCCAAATACTAAAATCGTCATCTTGCCACACAACGAGACGATTCCAAAGAGTGGTCACACTGAAGGGTTTGGTGGTGAAACAACGTGGCTATTCTTGAAACTGATTAAATCTACGCATATAATATCGACCCATGCTGTAGTATATCAAATTACAGTGCTGGAGATGGAAGAGGGATTCGGAGACAACGGGTAACGACTTAAACCTTTAAGCCTATAGTATGACAGTATCACTGATTTGTGGAAGGCAATCATATTTATCGATGGTGGGTTCTGATTTAAGGTCCAAACTATTGACAACATGCCATGATTTCCATCAACTGTTTCAATTCATCTGCAGATTGTCTATTTAATTAATGCAGAAATCTTGTAATGTGTCAGTCATATTTGAGACGGCTATTGCGTTTGGAAAGGTGGGTGCATCGTATTTTTGAAATACAATTTGTAGTAAATGTTGGAATCGAATCTTCTACAACGAAGCGTGATTGGTTTCAAGAAATAGAAATATATTATGCCTTTATCCGCATGCTTAATCGCATGAACGTTCTTAGATTTGTTTTATTCGAATGTTCATTGATAGCAATGCTGTTTTATTCGAATGTTCATTTATTCGAATGTGCATTACTGTTTCTGTTGACTTAGATAATGGTTAAAAGATTGAGGCCACTCGAAGCCAGACGTTTGAACACATGTCTTCTGCATTTACTATTGTATATCTAACAAAGAGCTCATAATAATGAAACATAAATGTTTATTGTCATTATTGTTATAAAGCTATAAATAAGGATTGGGCTTTCTTCGTTGAAAGTGTAAGTAGTTTCGTCTACTGGACATGTTGTGTCTGTTTCGAGATGTAGAGTGAGCGTTTGTTCAATTTCTTTATGAAATGATAAACAGGGTGTCAAACAGCTTGAATCCGGTCGTTTCAACTGGATCCAAAATGTGTGCATGTTGAATCACAGACCCGTCGTCATGCCAATTAAGAGGCCCATGCTACATTTTCAGCGACGTATACAAGTATGCCTTCTAATACATGTAACTCATTCTGACTCAGACCAACAGATAACGGTATGGACTCAAATACTCAAAACTATTTTAAAGAGTGGTCACAACATAGGATTTGATTGAGCTATAAGAATGTTATTCTTGAAAATGTTTTAATCTATGCAACTTATCTGAACATCTACTGACTAAATACGATATAGCTCAAAATTCCTTAGTACTTAATGATAAATAAATGCACATATATTTATCGAAATTTCTTTAAAGTTTTACATTTGCCTTTACTTCAACAATGCCAGTTTTTTTCTTTGCCATTTGTACTTAAGGCTGTATCTTTAACATGCGATGAATGACATTTGTTAACATTTTGGGTTAACCCATTCCCTCGTATTGACGACTCTTGACGACTCTATAAAGGTCACTTTGTGAAACCATTGTGATAAATAGTTTATTGGTTTCAAACTACAAAATTCTAAAGGTTTCCTTTTCTCTAGTTCATGCTCCTTTTCGGTAGATTAAAGAGGTTGTATCTAAAATAGCCTATGATGTTATGGGTTAAGGCTGTGTCTGTACCATGCGATGAATTCCATGGAATAAGTAATTCGGAACATGGCAACGGTAAGTATCGTGTAAGACACACGAAGCAGTTGAAATATAACTGAATTTAATTGGTAATTATATAGCAAAACCTTTCTGGTAAAATCACTTACCATTAAATTAATGTATTTCTGTCTAATTTACCAATAACCGTCTATTAGATGGAATAAAGATAATTAATGGCGAATAATTAAATTACAATTAAGATACTATTCCAGTAAACGAATAAAGATAATACAGAAATACTTAAATAACTCTTATCTAATATGTCGACCACTACGGGCCTTCATCAAAGACTATCATGTATTTTGATGAAGGTCCGTCGTGGTCGAAATATTAGATAAGAGCTATTTAAGTATTTCTGAGTTATAATTAATATACAAGAAATGTCGACACGAGATCAAACTATTAACTAGTGAGTTCTACGTTCAAAGGGGCATAACTCCCAGAAAACAGGAAACATCCCCCGACAATATGCTTATCTACATATTATCTATGCTACAAACAAGATTTTATGAAATTCTGTTGAACAATTTGAGAAGAGTTGCGCTTACTAGGATAGGGTCAAAAGACCTTGTGATTTCTAAGTTCAAAATCGTTGTTTTCCCACTATTTCTTCGAGACGGTTCTAAAGAGTGGTCACAACACAGGGTTTGGTGAAGAAAATGAGTTATTCTTGGAAATGTTTTAGTTTACGCATTTTATCTGGAACTCTGGATATAAAGCTGTAATGGTGTCTAAGTAATGCATTACTACAGTGACTGGAAAAACCACATCTGTCCAACGTTAACCCTTTCTCTTATGTAAGCGAATTTTGACGCATCAGAGCCGTCTGATCAGGGTCTGCTCTGTTTGCTTATGGTGTAATATAGATCTGATACTACAGCTTCTGCCTGAGCCAAAGTGTCATGTGTTCATATGCCATTATAAAAAATTATCTTATTAATATTCATGACGTCATTATTTCTGACATGAATATTAATCGGAGAAAGGGTTAACACATTTGCAAATAACCTGGATCCAGATGAGACGCAGAGTTACTTGGCAGAGTAACTTGGCAGAGTAACTTGGTAACTTGGCAGAGTAACTTGGCAGAGTAACTTCGCAGAATAACTTGACAGAGTAAATTGGCGTCTAATCAGGGTCCAAGCTGTTTGACATTCGGTTAATAGCTTCACAAGAGCTAGATTTCACATGATGTAGTCAGAATTGCCCCAGGATTTGAGCTGACGTTATTTCATGACGGGATAATGGTTAAGAAACGCATTCTCCTACACTTCATTATAAATACAGATTACATTTAATCATGAGCTCATCCCAGATAAACACCTACTTATACTTACCTTTGAAACGTTCACTCATTTCAAAACCTTATTGACATCTAAACATACACGTTGACGGCCATTCAATAAATGTATCGTTGGTGGTATTTTTGTTTATCCCCAGGTTGATTGAGTGAATCATGCGATACACTTTCGTTTCTCTGCAGACACACACTTTCTGTGTACAACACTTTGTACATTTGATGCAATTTGCTTGGCGGGAGTTTTATTGGATTCGTTTTATTTGCACAGGTCACCACACGTCACACGTAGCGTGCTTAAGATTGGTAAATGTAGTAATTACAATTTAATCATTTTATTAACCGGTTTTTCCACGGAAAATCCGGTTATTGAAATGGTAATGTACGGCGGGCTGGCGGGCTGGCGGGCTGGCGGGCGGGTGGTTGGGCGGACAGCTACCACTCTTGTAAGCGCAACTCCTCTGAAACTGTTAAACATAATTTCATAAAACCTTGTATGTAGCAAGAACACAATATGTAGATGTGCATATTGCCGGGGAATTGTCCTTCTGCAATTCTTCTGGGAGTTATGCCCTTTTATCTTTGGCTCTGAATTATCGGTGCCCATATTTTAGCACAGTACAAGCCTGTGTTTTTACCCACATCAGTATTAAATGTCTAATCTTCCATATTTTAATAATTGTAAAAACACAAAAATCCTATCAGAATTTATCACTGAAAAAACATGATCTTATAGCATACTGTACAGATCTAGATCAATTTCCAGCCTTCAGATCTAGATCTACACTGTTGGCAAATACCGGGTCCCTTTTAAGGGTTGATTCAATATAATACTGATATAGAATTATATAATACGAATCATGTGAGTATAACATAACTGAATACTTTAACATGTTCGGTACTTATAGGTTCATTAAAACATATATAAATACGTTATGCGAAGACCATTAACATGAATTCGGAGTTGTATATGTATGCAAGATAAGTTGCAGCAACATTGAGTTCGACAGAGACATATAACACAATATAAGATTCCTATATACTGTTGAACTTCAATATGTCCAACTCCGATAACTTGAACTAAGGGATAACTCGAACAAAATGTTCGGTCCTTCCAAATTTACAATACAGAATTGTTCTAAAATGTACCTCTACACATATATAGAAACACATATGGCAGCTTAATGCAGGTCGAAATGAATACTGAAAGCTCCTACAGGATTTTTCAGCATTACTTTAGACGTGCATTAAGCTTTGAACTTGAGAAATTATTCAGACTAGAAATCTAGTGACTCGAAAATCTATTACCTCTAATTAATTTGTATGGTTCCATGAAGTTCGGGATATCGAAGTTTAACTATATCCCTTTTATTTAACACCTAACCTTTTGAATAATATAAAATGGTCTATCCCTTTCTGAACACCTAATCTGCTGAATAACTTAAACAGTGCAGAGATTGATCAGAGAGCTTCCTCGTGAACCCTATGATCTGGACCTACACTGTTTGTAAATGGCTTATATACACGGTTCCCAAACATCAATGGGTTCAACTCTGATAATGTACAAATGTCATGATTCATTTCTTCAATAAGACTATGTATAACTTGATTTTGACCCGTGTTACTCAGCGTCTCTTCTGGACCAAAACTGTTTGCCTAGGTAATCATAGATGTTGCATTGACAGCAAAAGAGTTGGTATTCAATGGAGTACTGCATCGATACAAATTGTTATTTAATGTTGGTAAAAAGGGCTTGTATATAATATAACAAATATATATGAAAATAAACTAACAACAATGCATGTACATTAATCATTTTTGTCCTGTTTCACTGGTAAATAAGAATGATCTTTCAGTGCATCAATTAAGTAAGGACAAGTATTAGCTTTTCCTAGATAATTATGTATTTATGCCCATGTGAAAGAAGTGTTGATTGGATGAGTCTGCCTGGTCAGTGTTTGTTCTGCTTGATTATTAAATAATATAGCTACAGTTGTAGTCACTAGTCAGTGTTTGCTATGCTTTATTATAAAATATTCATTCGTGGTTACAGTCTGATTTGCTTGATTATG
This sequence comes from Azorinus chamasolen, assembly GCA_963576725.1. NCBI lineage: Eukaryota > Metazoa > Mollusca > Bivalvia > Cardiida > Solecurtidae > Azorinus > Azorinus chamasolen. The sequence continues at coordinate 1,368,996 of OY755247.1, read as the reverse complement.
AAATAATATAGAAACGGTAGTTCAGTGTTCGCAACGCTTGATTATGAAATGAGACATACATGTATACATGTGTGGTCAGTGTACACTATGCTTGATTATGAAACAATATAAATAGTTTTGTTGTCAGTGTTTGTAGTGCTTGGTTATGAAATAATATCGATACTTTTGTGATCAGTGCTTGCTATGCTTGATTATGAAATAATATAGATACTTTTGTTGTCAGTGCTTGCTATGTTTGATTATAAGATATATAGATACAACTGTGGTTAGTGTTTGCTATGCTTCATTGTAGAACCATACGGATACAGTTGTGTTCATTGTTTGCAAGTTTATTTTCATGTCCAACCCGTTTCTTTCTATTTGCCATTAAAAGGGTTCAGTTAATTCGTAGTTCTGACATGAATATTCATTAGGTAAGGGTTAACAAACTGTTGGTATGATTACAATTATAAACGCATCGCAGAGAACGATTTATTGAGTAAATGTTAAAGTATCAGTATAAAAGGTTCACCCTTTTAAAGTGTAATTCATCATGCTTGTCACCATTTTTTGAGGATCATTTGCTGTGGTAACTGATTGCCTCTGTTGAAGTCACGGAAGGAGCGCGCATCAATTATTTTAGAATCACTCAAGTCATGAAATTCACTACATTGGATTTCTCCATTACGGTCCAGTGGGTTGGATTACGCATTATCAGAGCTACAGATAAAGGTGCATACCCAAATACTAAACTCGTCCTTTTACCACCAAACAGTTACTGTGACCAATCTTTAGAATCGTCTCTTTAAGAAGGAGTGGGTTGAGGTATATGAATTTACGCATCTTATCTGGACCTCTGATTATTTTAATGAATGCAGAAAAAAACCTCTAAACCGGAATTCTAGTAGAGAAACATTTAGGTAATTCTAGGCAGGTGGCTGCTTAATACAGTGACTTTTACCATGCATTAAGCAGCCACCTGTGTGCAAAACCGATATCTATACCAAATTTAACGTCCGGTATAGAGGAGTATTACTGTACATGATTCATGGATTTGTCAAACTATTGCAAGCTACAAATTGTATACATGGTACATTTATCTCATCCTTACTTAACTCTTTTCATGTTAAATCTTAAGGCGCCAAATGTCCGTCTGCAAATAATTTTGCCTGCCTCACGAGTCAAAGTGGAATTGTGTTTCATTTCATTCCCTTAACCCTTCGCTTGCTATTCACGTCAATATACCTACCTGTAAATAGTGAAGACCCAGATGAGACAGCTCCTGCAGGAGCTGTCTCATCAGGGTATGCACTATTTACAAGTTGATTGTGCAACCAGTGCACTCCACAGCAGTGATTGCACAGCGAAATACTTGTACACAGTGAAGATATGTGTAATTTTACAACAGGGCATGGGTAAAGAAGGAGAAATGTATTTTAAAATTCAGCAAGCGAAGGGTTAAGCGTAAGTGGTGTGTCAAATAGTTTGGCTTCTCAACCAGATCCCATTTGTTTACAAAGGTAATACATATTTGTCTATTGCAGCAAGCCATGTGAGTCGTTTTCCCGGCGACTTCGATAGCGAAATAATTCAATAACTATCTTATGCATATCTTTCACTGACCGGATGGAAAATCATGTAGTTCCTTCCGGCTAGCGATTTTATATATATTGTACATCTTTCATCGTCTGGATAGATAATCATGCGGATCGTTCCGGCTAGTGATTTCATCCATGTGAAGCGCTTTTGAACGCACATATCCAGTGTAAAAAGAGCGCTATATAAATGTGGTATAATAATAATAATAATAATAATAACTATTGTTTTACTGCAGTTTGCTTAACAGTTACCTTCAAATATGTAGTCAGCTTGAATAACAATTCGATTTTTTTGCGTATAATCTAGATCCAAATATATGCCGCATAGGGTATATAGAATAAGCTACAGGAACGCTACCAGTAAATATGTAAATAAAATGAAAGTACTTATAGAAATCAAAGGATTTCATTTACATGTAATAATATGCTGCAGAAATCTTTGATCCGCTCATTTCTTTAAACAAATCTGACAGTAGGTGATATTAATTTAACGCTCATGCGACATTGAAAATGAGGGAATAACATAGATAACACTTCTGTGATCAAATTTTGAACATGTTCAAAATTGTCCCGGATATACAAGTACTACTACGTATTACTACCGCTAAATTACGGAAAGCTGCGGACCAGTACAGATTGCTTCGAATGATGCCGGATCGTATCCGTAGCTAATCCGGCGTCAAATCCGTGAATGTGTGACCATCAAAGCCCGTTTTCACACCATTGTATGCATCCGTATCGTATTCCGAGGTGATCCATGAATGTGTGACCTAGGCATTATAGAGCTAGCAATACAATTGCAATACTGCACTGCCATGTACGACATAAACCGTATAACATAACGATGGACATTACATACGATTAAAAGCATTTGATGCCATTGGTGTCGGCCTCCTTTCCCGTTACCCCAAGTGTTCTTATCCCTTTGATAAATGAATTTTCAAAATGGACAGTTCACCAATGTTTAGCCGAAACATCCATTCAGTTTGAAATGCTTGACTTATCAAGATCATTTTGGATAATATATGGAACAGAGCCTGATTAGACGGCTCTCCTAGAAGTATTCTGATCTGAGTCTACACTGCTATCTAAAGCTAGTAAACTCGTGTTCCACATTCCAAGAGTTGATACAGGAGTGTAGATGGACCCAAATGTAATGTACGCATGGTAGACCATTTACTAGAGAAAAGGAAATTTAGATGTGTGTATTCTGAAAGTTTAACATATGGAGCAAACTTTTAATGCTCTCTTTATCACAATGGTTTCTACTTTTTACTGAGCCGTCAATATGGGGGAATCGGTTAATTTAAAGCTTATATGACAAGACAACGTCTGTCGTCAAGGCCTACTCTCATAAACATTCGACGCTCCTTCAAATGTCCGCCTTATTAATGTTTTCACCTTTCAGATCATTGATGTTACGCCCGGGCGTAAGTGCGTATCGCTAGCTATGTCCCTGTAATATCAGCATTCATCGTTGTAAGTTGATTCCCAGTTTCAGGCCACCATTTACTGACAGTGTTGTAAATATTCGAAAAAAGGTAATTAGTACAATACATAAATACTTGAATTGCTCCGATCTAATATTTCGACCACTAAGGGCCTTTTTCAAAGAGTATCATGTCATGATACTCTTTGAAAAAGGCCCTTAGTGATCGAAATATTAGACCAGAGCAATTTAAGTATTTATGTATAATGTAGTGTCAAGAACGTCCGCCCATTTACGGCACTATTTCATCGACACCAACTGCTGCGTTAACAATGGGACAAACAGTCCTACAGGGAGTGCCATATACAAAAGGATCCACAACTACTCATCCTCAAACAGGAAACAACACAACTACCAGACAAAAACATCATCTAACAGGAAACAACACAACTACCAGACAAAAACATCATCTAACAGGAAACAACACAACTACCAGACAAAAACGTGACGAAATACACCGGAAAAAATAAAACATTTAGTATATAGAAAGAAGGATGAAAGCAATAGTGCCGCCTTGGAACGTTCAGTAGCTGAACAAACTACTGGTGCCTTAAACCATTGCCTCATATTGACGACTTTTGACGACTCTATAGCAGTCATTTTGTGAAACCATTGTGGTAATTAGAGCATTTGCTCCTATAGGAGCAAATGCTCTATTTATCACAATGGTTTCAAACTACTAATTTCTAAAATGTTCCTTTTCTCTCTTTAATGCTCCTTTTCGGTAGATTTATTCAAATAGTCTGTATCTAAAAATAGCCTATTAGGTAATGGGTTAAGCCGGTTTTGCTGGTACCCAACATCACGCTTATCCAATATTCAAAAGTTAACCACTCTAAAAACGTATTTTTTTTTCAAAATGACACAAACTGTAATTAAGCATACAAGTTGGTGTGACTTTTTATGATTTTTGTTTTAGACCCACCTTAAGATCATGATATTGGTTAACAAAATAAATTGAAAAAAAAGAACAGCAGAGACATTCGTATTCCAAATGCAAATTTGCTCAACAAGAAGCAATTACTGTGTGCATTCGGACATCCCGTTGGCATTTATTCTAATGAAATAATGTCTTTCAAGTTGCTGTTTTGTTAACCTCTGCGAAAGACAGGGAGATATCGTTTTGGGTTTGCCCGTCCTTTCGCCCGGCCGTCTTTCCGTCCGGAATTCCGGCCTTTCGTCCTTCCTTCCGGTTTCCGTCCGACGCCATATCTCTGTAATGGATTGACAGAATTCAATGAAACACGGCATGAGTATTTTTATCACTAGGGCAACGTTCCCATGTATTACCGGTACTTAACCAGATCACTTGCGGTATTTAGGAGTAATTGCCCTTTTATATGCAGAAATCATATTTTTCCGTCCGATGCCATATCCCTGTAATGGATTGATAGAATTTAATGAAACTTGACATGAATATTTGTAATCACTGCGGCATTGTTCCAATGTATAAAAGCCACAATAATTTCTTCTTTCGTATGCCATATCTCTGTAATGGATTGACGGAATTCAATGAAACTGGACATGGTTATTTGTTATACCCCCCACAACGAAGTTTGAGGGGTATACTGGAATCAGGTTGTCCGTCTGTCCGTCCGTCTGTCCGTCCGTCCGTCTGTCCGTCTGTCCGTCCGTGGACACAATTTTGTCCGGCCTTCTTCTTCTACAGTTTTACTTCAATTTTATTGAAAGTTCATATATAGCCATATGACCATATAAACCTGTGCACCGCATATTTCCGTTAGGATCGGACCACTACTTCAGGAGTTATCTCCCCTTTTTAGTCCCGTACCTATGTTTTCTCGTTTTCTGGACTTTTTATGGAACTGACTTGAGATATCAACTCTATATTTAGTACAAAGCTAAATCTAGATAAGGTACAGCTTATGTTACAATCTCAGTCCGGTTGAATAATTATTTCCAGAGTTATTGCCCTTGAACATTAATTTTATCTTCAAATTTGGGATTTTCCAGACTTTTTTTGGAAGTGGTTGCAGATATTAACTTTATATTTGACATAAAGCTAACTCTAGATAATTTACAGCTTAATTCCCAATCTCAGTCTGTTTGAATAATTTTTTGCCAAAGTTATGGCCCTTGAACCTTTTTTTTCCAAATTTTCAATTTTCCGGTCTTTCTTTGGAAGATATTAACTTCATATTTGACATAAAAATAAATCTAGATGAGATACAGCTTAAGTTCAAATATCGGTCTGGTGACTAAAAATAATTTTTTGTCAGGGTTATGGTCCTTGTTTTTCTGAAAAGGTGGGTAGCTTTAGAACTTTGGATTTGACAAAAACCTCATGAAAGGGTCTTATTTCTCTGAATTATTCTTCATTTTTATTACATAAATTGGGTTGGGGCCTGTATTGTTTTTAAATCTCTTCATGTTTCTGTATGTACATATGTTCAGATTGATAATAGGTGTTCTGACAAGCAGACAGGTGGGGGTATTCGTTAGCCTTTGGCTTACAGTTCTAGTTATTACTAGGGCATTGTTCCTATGTATTACCTTTCCAGATCAATTCCGTCATTTAGGAGTTATTGCCTTTTGATACGCAAAAAATCACATATGTTTTCCGTCGAATGTCATATCTCTGTAATTGATAAACAGAAACCGTCAAACCATAAGCAAAACATCATTGGTAGTCTACCTTAGACCTATCACTTATTATGTCTCCCCCATTTATGGGGAGATATATTGTTTTTGCCAGAGTTGTCTGTCTGTCCGTCCGTCTGTCCGTCCGTCCGTCCGTCTGTCTGTCTGTCTGTCTGTCTGTCCGTCACAAACTTGTGTCGCGCGTATCTCTGAAACCAGTTGGGCTAGAGTCATCAAACTTTACAGGAATGTTGACCAGCATAAGTTGTTGTGCACCTATATTCTTTTAATTGTCTCCCCCTGATAATTTTTGAGTTATTGCCCCTGATGCCTTAAAATTAGAAAAACTTTGTGTCGCGCGTATCTCTGAAACCGCTAGTACTAGAGTCACCAAACTTCACAGGAATGTTGACCAGCATGAGTTGTTGTGCACCTATATATTTTTAATTGTCTCCTCTCTTGAGTTATTGCCCCTGATATGAACACTTAAATTTGTACAATCCTTGTGTCGCGCATATCTCTGAAACCAGTAGGGCTAGAGTCATCAAACTTCACAGGATTGTTCACTAGCACGAGTTGTTTTGCTCTTGGTTTTTTTAATTGTCTCCCCCTGTTAACTTTGGAGTTACTGCCCCTGATGACTTAAAATTAGACAAACTTTACTTAGTGTCGTGCATATCTCTGAAACCACTAGGGCTAGAGTCACCAAACTTCACAGGAATGTTGACCAGCATGAGTTGTGTGCACCTGGGATTTTTGAATTGTCTCCCCTTGATAACTTTGGAGTTATTGCCCCTGATATGATTACTTAAAATTAGAGAAACTTTGTGTCATGCATATCTTTAGAACCACTAGGGCTAGAGTCACCAAACTTCACAGGAATGTTGACCAGCATGAACTGTTGTGCACCTGGGTTTTTTTAATTGTCTCCCCCTGATAATTCTTGAGTTATTGCCCCTGCTATGATAACTTAAAATTAGAGAATATTTGTGCTGCACGTATCTCTGAAAGCAGTAGGGCTAGAGTCACCAATCTTCACAGGAATGTTCACAGGCATGAGTTGTTGTGCATCTGGGATTTTTAATTGTCTCCCCCTGATAACTTTAGAGTTACTGTCCCTTATGACTTAAAATAAGAGAAAATTTCTTTGTGTCGTGTGTATCTCTGAAACCACAAGTACTAGAGTCACCAAACTTCACAGGAATGTTGACCAGCATGTGTTGTTGTGTACCATGTGTTTTTGAATTGTATCCCCCTGATAATGTTGGAGTTATTGCCCCGATGACTAAAAATTAGACCCTGATAAGTTTGGAGTTACAGACATTACACTTGTGAATTGGAAAGAGGATGGGAGGGGGAGACATCTGTTTTTGTGACAAAAACAAACCTCTAGTTGTTATTGTGTCAGTATTACTGACACCAAATAGAAAGGGACCACTTGTTTAAGAAAAAAAGATTTGTTGACAAATTTGGTATCGACATGTTTTATGATCTGTTCTGTACACGATGTCTTATTTCTTATCAAATTGTATTTGTGTGTGCATTGTTCTACACTTGAATGGTGTAGAGACTAAAAGTAACAAATACATATCTGTATTGTTTCTAAGTGCTTACTTGCCTTCGGGTATTTGTCAATGACTATGGAAATCAATCCGTAGCTGTTGGGTCTTCGTCTTCTACGGATCAAGACAAACATTTTCGAACTCATTGACCTGGCGTTACGTCTTGTTTATGATTTAAATCGAGTCAAGTCATTGTTCCACACCAGTTCAATGGTGTTCATGTCCGGAGAGCAAACCGGCAACAGCAAGACGTTAATGTTATTTCTAGCGAGATACTAACTGGTATGTACAGCAATGTGTAGCCTTGGGTTGCCATGCATTAAGTTATGAGGGTTTCGTTGTTGGAAGGGAACAATAACTGGGCGTTACAAATTACCGTGGGCATTTTAATTTCCTTGAATAACCACGACGTCTGTTTTCCTACCGCCCTTGACACCTCCCCGGACCATAATAATTCCTTTTCCGTAACGATTTCATTTTAACAAACATATCTAGACAAAGGTTTACCTATTCGCCTAATACACGAATTCAGCAGAGCGAAAATTAAGACAACTCTTACTTTAGTGTAGTGTACATTAGGATGTCAATTATTAATAATCTGGCCAACATGGGGTCGCCTTACTTGCGAGGGACTTGCACTGCCCCGTAGAAGATTTAGAACCATTTCATACTTATTCTATTCCCTGCTCTACTGTAGTGGATGTTTCAGTTTTGAACCTGTGACGTGTAAATGCGCCAATGTCGTGCATCTGTCGTGACGTGCCGTTCTAACCTTTGACCTGCAGGGTCGTGGAAGATCTCCAATGCTTTCATGTTAACGGCAACGTTGTCCAAGGTTCATAGTGGCATTTCTTTGTCAATTAAACTGCCTAGCGACGACAGAGACACTAAACATATGGAGAAATAAAACCAGTCAAATAGGGGGAGCCACATAAGAAAGGATACTGCATCAAACACCCATCAAACAAGAAACGACACAGCCACAGGAAAAATCCTAACAGGACGAATACCAAGACATAACACATTACACATGAAGCATTATTAAATAACAAAGATGACCGAAGAGTGAAAGCAGGATGCCTTAATTCGTTCGTTTTCTTGAACCCGTGACATCCTGTTAACAAGTGAAATAGAAACGTGCTGTTATAGTTTTACTGCATAACCGGTAAACATATATATCAGTGACAATATGTACAGTGGTGGTTTTGCCACTAACCGTTCCAAGACGGTACTGTTTTTGTTACCCTTGCTTTTATGCCTGTTTGGTGTTTTTGTGTCTGTGTACTTGTGCCTTGGTTCGTGTTTACAATGTTCATCTCGTGTGTTTGCCGATACGCTATATAAACAAGAGGGCCAGAATGGCCCTGAAGCGCTCACCAGACAATCAGAGGAGAAGATTTTCAAAGTTGTCACTATATGTTTCTATAGAAAACTAGCAGGCCCTGGGACGGGCCAATTTTGACCACAGGGGCATAATTTAAAAAATATTGTAGGGGACCTGAACATGATGCTATGAGCCAAATATAAGCTGAGAACCTTCCAGTTTCAGAGGAGATTTTCAAAGTTTTCTCAATATGTTTCTATTGAAAACTGCCCACCCCTGTGGCGGGGCCAATTTTGACCCCTGGGCCATAATATATATAAGTTTTGTAGAGGATCTGACATGATGCTCTGTGCCAAATATGAAAGATGAGATCCTTCCAGTTTCAGATGAGAAGACTTTCAAATTTTTCACTATTTGTTTCTATTGAAAACTGCCCACCTCTGGGGCGGAGCCAATTTTGACCTTAGGGCCATAATTTATATAATTTTTTAGAGGACCTGAACATGATGTTATGTGCCAATTATGAAAGCTGAGAACCTTCTAGTTTCAGAGGAGAAGATTTTCAAAGTTTTACTATATGTTTCTATTGAAAACAAGGCACCCCTGGGGCGGGGCCAATTTTGACCCCGGGGTTACAATTTATATAACTTTTGTAGAGGATCTGAACATGATGCTCTGTGCCAAATATGAAAGCTGAGAGCCTTCCAGTTTCAGAGAAGAAGATTTTCAAAGATTTCACTATTTGTTTCTATTGAAAACTGCCCACCCCTGGGGCGGGGCCAAATTTGACCCCGGGGCCATAATTTATATTACTTTTGTAGAGGACCTGAACATGATGCTATGTGCCAAATATGAAAGCTGAGAACCTTCCAGTTTCAGAGGAGAAGATTTTAAAAGATTTCACTATTTGTTTCTATTGAAAACTGCCCACCCCTGGGGCGGGCCCAATTTTGACCCCGGGGCCATAATTTATATTACTTTTGTAGAGGACCTGAACATGATGCTATGTGCCAAATATGAAAGCTGAGAACCTTCTGGTTTCAGAGAAGAAGATTTTCAAAGATTTCACTATTTGTTTCTATTGAAAACTGCCCACCCCTGGGGCGGGGCCAATTTTGACCCCGGGGCCATAGTTTATATAACTTTTGTAGAAGACCTAAACATGATGCTATGTGCCAAATATGAAAGCTGAGAACCTTCCGGTTTCAGAGGAGAAGATTTTCAAAGATTTCACTATTTGTTTCTATTGAAACTGCCCACCCCTGGCGCGGGGCCAATTTTGACCCCGGGGCCATAATTTATATTACTTTTGTAGAGGACCTGAACATGATGCTATGTGCCAAATTTGAAAGCTGAGAACCTTCCAGTTTCAGAGGAGAAGATTTTAAAATATTTCACTATTTGTTTCTATTGCCACCCCTGGGGCGGGCCCAATTTTGACCCCGGGGCCATACTTTATATAACTTTTGTAGAGGACCTGAACATGATGCTATGTGCCAAATATGAAAGCTGAGAACCTTCTGGTTTTAGAGAAGAAGATTTTCAAAGATTTCACTATTTGTTTCTATTGAAAACTGCCCACCCCTGGGGCGGGGCCAATTTTGACCCCAGGGCCATAATTTATATTACTTTTGTAGAGGACATAAACATGATGCTATGTGCCAAATATGAAAGCTGAGAACCTTCTGATTTCAGAGGAGATGATTTTCAAAGTTTGCACTATTTGTTTCTATTGAAAACTGCCCACCCCTGGGGCGGGGCCAATTTTGACCCCAGGGCCATAATTTATATAACTTTTGTAGAGGACCTGGACATGATGTTATGAGCCAATTTTACTATTTGTTTCTATTGAAAACAAGGCACCCCTGGGGGCCAATTTTGACCCCAGGGGCATAATTTATATAGCTTTTGTAGAGCACCTAAAGATGATGATATGTGCCAAAGATGAAAGCTGAGAACCCTGTAGATTCAGAGGAGAAGATTTTTAAAGGTTCAAATCTTTGACGACTGACGACGCACGGCGGACGACCCTGAGCACTTTGTGCTCTGGTGAGCTAAAAAGTGCACAGTTTCTGTTTGGCGTCAGTAATAATCGTACGTTATTTTGGGTATTAAACTAAACATATATTAGTTATTGCGGATGTTTCTTACAAAGAAACGTTTCTGAAATCATTAAACGAACATTATACAGCTTTATCCAGACTGGTAGCTGTTCATTATTTACAAAATATGAATTAATAAATATCAGTGTTAAATATGTTTAAACTTTTCCCTGATGAATATTCATGTAGGATATAATGACGTCATGAATATTAATAAGAATGTTTTATAATGGCATATGAAAACATGACATTTTGGCTCAGACAGAAGCTGTAGATTCAGATCTGTATTACACTTTAAGCAAACAGAGCAGACCGTGAGCAGACAGCTCTTTTAGGACATGTCTGATCTGGGTCTACTTTGTTTTCAGATGCGTCAAAATGCGCTTACATAAGAGAAAGGGCTAAATATGCACATGTTTCCCATCTAGTTCCAAACCGTTTGCATATGGTATCCCAACTGCTTCTTTATGGAAATGAAAAAGTTAAAAACTACTATTACATTTGATTTCTTTCCACTCCAATGATCTGGTCACCACATATGGTAAAACACCATTTACTAGACTTAAAATATGATCACCACGGTCTTGTAGCACTGAAATATCGATCCCATGGGGAAAATATTTTAAAGTTTTGATTATATTGAATGTGTTGCTTCTTCATCAGATGAGTTTACAAAAACATCGGTATTCTATTGTTGTCAATCTAGGCATCCGTGAGAACATGTGGCCGATGCTTAATACACTATCTGTAATCTGATAATTGGTACGCAATCAGTTTTATTTGTCACATATTTGATGCATGGTTATCGTCCATTGTCATTATTCCATTCTAGTGAGGTAAAGATGGAATTTACAATTCTAACCGCTCAGTTTGTTGTTAACCCATTCCCTGATATTGACGACTTTTGACGACTCTGTAGAAGTTAATTTGTGAAACCATTGTGATAAATAGAGCATTTGCTCCTATAGGAGCAAATGCTCTATTTATCACAATGGTTTCAAACTACAAAATTCTAAAATTTTCCTTTTCTCTAGCTAATACTCCTTTTCGGTAGATTTATTCAAAGAGGTTGTATCTAAAAATAGCCCATGAGGGAAAGGGTTAAGGTGTATGTTCCAATGATCTATTTTATTTGTTTTGTTTTGTTTTTACATCTGAACCACGGGCTCGTGTTATATACAAACGTAATCGTATTGCATAGAGGCTGTTTATAGCAATGGAAGAGTTATCACATGAATCGTATTGCATGATAGTATACAGTGTGCACTTGTGTACTTTGTCTATGTATCGAAAAAGTAAGCTGACATACATCAACTTAATTGCATTGTGATATAAAACACATGTCCACTGGGACACCAGCGCGATTAACCCTTTCCTTCATATCAACGCATTTTCACGTATTTGCAAACAAAGTAGACCCAGATCAGAGGGCTCCCATAAGGGTCTGCTCCGTTTGCTAATGGGTCTGTTTCTTTATTTTCTAAATTTGACACAATGTTCCACCTTTCGTACTTCATTATATAACTATTTTGTACATGAATATTCAGTAGGTATTGACATTTGGAATAATCATGGAACAGAAAAAGGGTTAAATGATAAATGCTTTCTAAGACTGAACATAAAAATGTTTCCGCGAAACGTGTTAGCAATATATTGACATGACTAAATATTGACACATTTCAGAATTACGCACGCGCTCTTTTGGTTTATACCGACTGTAAACGGGTGTTTAGAATCCACTGGGGAGACTTTATGTCTGAAGAGGATAATTGTTTGACACAACACTATGTGTATACAACGGGAAAAGGAAGAAAGTCATCGAACACAAATATTTTTATTCGCATATTGGCATACTTTTTTGACAGGTCTTTACAACTTTGTTTTCGAAGGAACAACAGTCATGGCTTTTGGATCGTGATCGTCGTCGTAGACCTCTAAACGTTGCTACTGTTGTTATTGCTGTTAGCCTTGCTACTGTTGTTATTGCTGTTAGCCTTGCTACTGTTGTTATTGCTGTTAGCCTTGCTACTGTTGTTATTGCTATTATTGTTGCTACTGTTGTTAGCGTTGTTAGTCTTATTAGCATTTTAAGCGTTATTGGCGCTTGGTTTGGTTTGGTTTTTATCGTGTTTTATGTCGCTTTCGAACCACATCACATCGTTATTGGTGTTGTTAGTGTTGCAAGTGTTGCTAGTTCTGTTAGTGTATTTAGCGTTTGTAGCATTGTTAGTCGTTTTAGCGTTGTTAGCATTGTAAGTGTTGTCAGCTCGGTTAGTGTTGTTAAGCGTTGGTACTGCTGTAAGCATTGTAGGTGTTGTTAGTTTTGTTAGTGTCGTTGGCGTAGTTGGTGTTGTTAGCTTTGTTAGTGTTGTTGTTGTTGTTATTGTCAGCGCTGTTAGTGCATTTAGCATTTGTTAGTGCATTTGGCGTTCTTAGCGCTCTTAGCGCTCTTAGTGTTGTTGGTGTTTGAAGCGTTTTTAGTGTTGTAAGTGTTGTTAGCGTTCTAAATGTTGTTATTGTTGTTTGCTCATGTAACCAGCATGCCGATAGGGCGCACTTTATGGACCTGATTAAAAAAGTGTAAATTTCACAAAAACTTTTAAGAGTGGAGTCGAAAAGGGATTTTTTCGATTCTGAAATGAACGTGTCTATCCAGCAGTTCTAAAATTGTGATTTTGATATAGTCAGGAACTTGAGATAAGAAATCTGAAATCGTTGCTAGATCAATGGTTCAACCGACCAATATGGCTTGGAATACAGCCGGGATGATGGTTTTACCGAGGTTTGTTATGGTAAACGCCAGAGAACAAATACTGGTGATCATAGTGGATAAGTATACACAACCAATAGTGCAAACCTGTCTGATACCTATACAATCATGTCAGCTGATGATAAACTCAATACGTCGTTATCCAAGATGGCGCTGCGTTATTAGTGATACCCAAAGGTGTTTTACAATATGATTTGTTCAGAGATATCTTCATAAAATGGTCCATCTGGTATTACAGTAGAACCTGTCTTAAGCGGAAATAAAACATATTAGTCTTGAAGGCAACTGTTACCTTAATGCATGTCAAAAGAAATCCAAAAGCGTTTGCATTAGACAACCATCTGCCTTTTAAGACTCCTGTGTTTAACCCATTGCCTCATAGGCTATTTTAGATCCAACCACTTTGAACAAATCTACCCGAAAAGGAGCATTTACTGGAGAAAAGGAAACTTTTAGAAATTAGTAGTTTGAAACCATTGTGATAAATAGTATTTATCACAATGGTTTCACAAAGTGTGACTTTTACAGAGTAGTCAAAAGTCGTAAATATGAGGGAAAGGGTTCATACATGAATGGCTGTATAGGACAGGTTCTACTGTATATCAATGGTATGAGAGTTTTTACAAAACGCATATTTTGTAAACAAATTCAATTTAATTGAACGTAATGAAATAGCGTCACTCCTTTCAAATGTACAGTATGAAAACCAGGACGTTGAATTGTGAATTAGAAATCTAACAAATGTCACAAATAACCGAATGGAAAGCGGTTAATACTTAGCCGTCAAGTCCTAAGGACGAATCTTTCTTCTGAATTTGAGTCTCCAGAGTGTGAATAATTCTAGCCGTCTCGCTACTGGGCCGACGTTTTATGTTCGAATAGGAGTATTTATCAATATTGACATTTACTGACGTTCGCGGAGTGTACCTTTTCAACGAAGCATTCATTTTAAGTTTTATTTGAAAAACCTAAAACCACATACAACATCACCAAAGCCAATTGAATTCACTTGTATAACTATAATTATCTTATTTCAAATAGCATTTCATGAATAAGGGTCTGTGTTGTGTTGTGCAGGTCGACTTTCGAATACCAAAATGGTCAAAACAAGTCTCAAGTGGACAAACACAAAATAGGTAAAACCATCTCAACTGTTTCCAACAAGTTGTTTTAATAACGGATATCAATTTATAACTTATGTTAATTTAATGTACAATGATTCATTCTCTGCATGTTTCATCTGCTGTGATCATTACATTATTCATATGACGAACTGTGAATTTCGTTTTATCAATACCAGACTCCGCTTTAACATATTACATATTTTAAACAAACGATTTTGTCTTCTTGATGGTCATAATTACTGTAATTCTTAACATGAGATTAGCTACGACCACATTGTTTTACTGTCTGTAAGTATGTGGTATTTTGTGTAATGAACTATAGTATATTGCTGTATGGTCACTAATAATTCTTCAAAGAATGACTGTGTACACGGTTATATTGGTTAAAACGACACCAATAACTGTTTAACTTTTAACGTATTTACATTGATGAGACTTAAATGATATAGATATACAAAGGATAGTATTTACTTCCCTGTGAAATTAAAAACATATGAAAACTGCACGCTACATTAGCGTCTCATCTTGATACAAGCTGTTTGCATAGCTACTCACAAATGCGACATTAGCAACGAAAGTGTTAACAGAGGGCCTGTTGTCATAGTTTATAACCTTATTATAAATGAAGGACTCCTGAATATATAGTTATATATATTCACTAACTCTTTCGCTGCCAATATCGCATCAGTGATGAACTATGCAAGCCGTTCGAATCCCAATGAGATGCCGAGTTACCACGCCTCTCATCTTGATTCACTCTGGTGTTGTGATTACGTTGTTTCTTTTTGACAAAAAAATGAATGGTGAAAAAAAGATAGTTCGGTGGTGCTTTAACAGTAACTGGTGACATAGTTGGCATACGGTTGTTTGTTTACAATACTGTTGATGACACTGTTTATTTAGTTTGTAAAAGGCTAAAAGAGACAGTTTTACACATGCAGGAGAATTGTGGACATCATGTTTTTCTGATGAAAGAAACAGTTTGAAACCAATTTCTCTTATATCTGTGGAAATGCAGTTTCAGAAAGTTTTGCTTGTGAAAGTTGGACTAATCCGTTAAGTATTGACATCCCAAAATCTGTTTGGCTACAGTGATTCAAAATAAACACTGGGGGGAAAAGAGAAGTGAGGAAGTGAGGCATTCACTGTTTTATTGTTTGTCGTTAGGAGCTCTGAAATCATCATAGGAATAATAAAATCATGTAATGATCAAACACATCATTGGACACTATCATTAGAATATGTACAATGTACAGTAAAGCATTGATCATAGTTTATGTGTTAGAAATGAAGCATTGGTGATTTAGGTGTCTGCTTAATGCAGGACGAAAAGCAGACAGAAAGCTCCAAGAGATCAATTTAGAGACTAATAATAAAACTTGATTGTTTTGTTCAAATTTCGCGGTTTGACTGTATATGCTTAAATATTTCCCGTATATAAACACCTTGTATGCCCTTGCGAACAGAGAAGACCCAGGTCACACAACTCTATCAGGTGCCGTCTGATTAGGTCTAGTCTACTCTGTTTGCTTTTTGAAATAATGTAGATCTGATTTAGCAGATTCTGCAATTGCCTCAAGTTCAATGATTCATATGTCTTATGTAAATTCAGCTAATTAATAGTGATGATGGCATTTTCTCGCTTCTCAGACGGGCTAGATAAGCTGAGTTACTATAAATAGCAGTACTAGACATTCTTTTCTCGCTTCTCAGACGCGCTAGATAAGCCGAGTTACTAAAAATAGCCGTACTAGAAATCCTTATCTGGAACACCCCTTGTCTGTAGTATTCATACGCGCGATTAGGTAAACTCAATACAAGGGAAGTAACTCTTACAGAATTATACCAACATTTCTATAGCCAATAACCTTATAAATTAAAATTAATATAAGTAATGAGCACGAATATGAAACTCTATATATCATATAAACATTTTAAAAGCCTATTTAATTAACCGAAGACGATGTTTTGTAGTCACTCAGTCATTTATATTTTACACCAAAACGTAACGTTTGTGGTTGTCATAACAAATGACGTCATTTGGTGTCACGCTTTTATGCTGCTGTTTGTTGCTATTAGATATGGAAGTCGTATTACGCAATGTAAAGTAGTACTTCACAAAATCCGTTAATTTATATGGTTTTTGGGTGTATTTCAGCGAGAAAAATAATCAAGCATGGGTTTTGTTTAAAGCCGGGCGTTTCTATACCCTCGGTTGGTCTGTTCCTGTCGGAAACTCGCTAAAGCTCGTTTCCGACTGGAACAGACCAACCTCGGGAATAGAAACCCGTCTTTAACAAAACCTATGCTTGATTCTATTAATCTGGAACACCCCTAGTCTAGTTTATTCATACGCGCGATTAGGCGAAATTAATAAAAGGGAAGTAACTCTTACAGAATTATACCATTTTTTATAGCCAACAACCTTATAAATAAAAATTAATATAAGTAATTAGCACGAATATGAAATTCTATACATAACATAACATAACATAACCTTTATTGGCATTAAACATTTTACAATGTTTCTAGCCTGTATAAGGCAATAATGATAACATGAACATATTTACAGAGAAGTCATATACATAATTTATGAGCACTGTAACATAATTTACAATTATTCCTGTAAATAATATTTATCTAAATCATCATTTGAACAAGTATTTGTGCAAAACAAATCGTTTCTACTTTATCTGTATACAAAATGCTTATCTTGAATTATTGTCTACATTTTGAAGCAAAGTACATTGTAAATGTACTTCGAAAGTCTTAATAATGTCTTCTTATTGGTAGATGCCATTAATGTATCGAATTTGTTTAAAGTTGGCCATCTACAAAGGTAAGGTTTCATGAAACGTTTTCTCAAATCATTATAAAAGGGACATACAAATAAAAAGTGATATTCATTTTCAATACAATTGAGATTACAAAAGCTACATTTTCTGTCTTCTTTTGGAACATTTTCATATCTACCTCTTTCTATTTTTAAATGATGTGATGATGTTCTAAATCTAGACAATGCTATTCTGTATCTCCTTTCTTTTATAATATCCAAGTAGCTTTCAAAATTGAAATCATGTTTAAATCTGCAATATGTCTGAAGTCGATTGGAGTTATTTATATTTGAATACCAACTTTGTCTGAAGTTATCTACAATTCGTTTCTTTATAAAATCATAGTTTATAAAGAGGATGTCTTGTTCTGTCCAAATATATGAAAGACCGTGTGTTTCTAAAATATTTTTAATATGATAAGCCCAATTCAGTTTGTTATACGAGTTATTAAGGTCAGCATCATTTCTCAGCATTATATACACACTTTTCAGAATACTATTTCCTTTAAGTTTAATAATTTTGATCCAGTATCTTATCATGTTTAGTTTCCGGGTAATGGCCAATGGGACCCGACCTAATTCACCGTATAAAGATGTTAAGTTAGTAGAGTTTCTTACCCCTAGAACTTTTCTGCAGAATTTGGTATGTATTGCTTCAATGTCTTTACCCTCGTGCATACCCCATACTTCCGAACTGTAGTTTAAGACT
This sequence comes from Azorinus chamasolen, assembly GCA_963576725.1. Lineage (NCBI taxonomy): Eukaryota > Metazoa > Mollusca > Bivalvia > Cardiida > Solecurtidae > Azorinus > Azorinus chamasolen. The sequence goes on along the minus strand of OY755247.1, from coordinate 1,350,905 downwards.
GATGCAACAAGGGCATCGAACAATTTACATATTTCCGATGGGGGTAATTCTACATTGTTACATATGGCAAATAATTTATAATAAATTCTATACATTATATAAATATTTCAAAAGCCCATTTTATTAACCGAAGACGTTGTTTTGTAGTCCCTCAGTCATTTATAATTTATGCCAACACGTTACGGTTGTGGTTGTCATAACAAATGACGTCATCTGGTGTCACGCTTTTATGCTGCAGTTTGTTACTACAGTGCTCCCTCCCTACAACGACCATCAATAACGATTCCCTCCTTACAACAACGCATGTCACTGTTTCCGAAACAACAAGGCTCCAGACACTTTTTTCCATCATATTTTCTTTATGCCTCCATCAAACCCTATGTTGTGACCACTCTTTAGAATTTTCACTTTGTGGAAGTGGTCACAACATAGGGTTTGATTGAGGCATAACGGTTTTAGGTCTCGAAATACACATTATCTGGGGATCTGCAAACAAGCTAATTATGTTTGATTCTCCCTCCCTATAACAACTCCCTCTGAACAACACATACAATCTTCGTATCCGAAAGGGTGTCGTTGTAGAGAGGGAGCACTGTATTAGATATGGAAGTTCTAGTTTAATCATATTTTATTGTAAATTGTCAACAATATACAAATATTCATGAATACAATATACAGTTAAACCATACAGATAATACTTTATGTATGTAATACAGATGACAATACAAAAGGGTTGGACCACAAGTTTTACCAACATTAGAAATCGGCCCGTCCCTAGATGTCATGGTATTACCAGATTAAACCAACCGGCGTATTCCTGTCGCCGACGGAAAGAAAAAAAGACACTAGTAAAAAGAAGACGTCAGTTATGTTCAACCCAAACTGTCGACATACTTGGACCCCACTCCCCCCCCCCCCCCCCCCAGGCCTAGCGCCCAAATCGGTCCCCCATGTTAAGTTAGTTAAATAAATCATGCAAATTTATTTATTTATTGGACCGTGAGTTGAAAACGGCGAGTGTTTTTAGCTCCACTTTTTCAAAATGTCTGATTAGGGTCTAGTCTACTCTGCGGTCGGCGTCGGCGTTCGTTAACCTTTTTGTTAAGGTCTTTTTCTCAGAAACCATCAAAGATATTTGGTTCATATTTGGTATGTATGTTTACTATCACAAAGGGAACACATTTCACAAGGGCAGGTAACCCTTAAATTAATTTTGCCATAGTTATGCCCCTTTTTTACTTACAATTTTCATTGTTGGTTAAGTTTTATGTTCAGGTCCATGTCTCAGAAACTGTCAGAGATATTTGGTTCAACTTTGGTATACATGTTAACAATTACAAGGGGGACCCCATTTCACAAGCGCGGGTAACCCTAAAATTAATCTTGCTGTTGTTATCTCCCCTTTCTGACATAGACTTCCACTATACTATCCAGCATTAAAGAAAGTGGAGCGCGCTGTCTGCGGACAGCTCGTTTATATATGCCTGCAACTCTAAAAATAAAGATGTGTTCTCATTTTCAGATAATGTATCAATTCCATGTAATAATTTATATGTACTTATAGGAAGGAACGTACGAGTATTAGTAAATAATACGTGTCTTCATTACGGTAAAAACTACATTTAAAGAAAAAGTGTTCTGCATCTTCGATTCCATGGTTACATGAACAGTCGGGTTGATCTCGTGGGTGATTATAAAAGAGATCATCATTTAAGTTACTACACCGGTTCCTCATTCGAGTATGAACTACGTTATAGAATCGTTCCCCTTTTGAATAATAAGTTCATCTTTAAAACTAATGAGTGTATTAACGTTGCGTGTCGGTAAATATGGAAAGATAGTCAAACAGGGAGAGCCACACACGAAATGACACCGCATCAAACTCCATCAAACAAGAGACGGTATAGCCACTAGACAAAACGTAACAGGACGCATATCAAGACGAACAACATAAAACATTTAGCATATTAAACAACAAAGTTGACCATAGGCTGAAAGAAGGAGTACCGCCATGGAACGGTCAGTAACTAAAATCAGATTAGCTGGTAAAACGGATTTAGAGTATATTTCAATACGTCTGGCCATGGTTACAAAGTTAGTGTTGTTCCGTAGTTCATAGTTATTTGAAGCATGCACAGTAGGTGGGAAAATGTCATTAAGATAGCTTGGGAGAAGTCCAATCTTCTCTTTGTAAACCAGTATTATTTTTTGGATGACTCTACAATTTGAAAGGACAGACAGACAGACAGACAGATATACTTTATTCTTTTCAACGTGTACATAAGTACCTTGTTGCAACACAATTCAATAATGTCATTTTGGTCACACTACCACTCATCACGCATCCGATCCTCGCCTCCTAACAACCACCCACCACACTCATTCTCTCACTCATACACACAACTCCTCTCGCACTATATCGCAATTTACCCACTACTAAACTTCAAATAAATAATCAAAATTTCTAACACACCAATGCCATATATCATATCAAACTATAGCCTAAATGCAATACAAGTACATGTATAACTATCAAAAACCGATGTTTAGGATGAACTCAGACTCACTGAGCATTTAACGCATTCCTCCGAATTTCTAAAGATTACTTTATAAATCTAGCCAGATTTACTAATTCCATCTTAGTTGATGAACTCAATAATTCGCAAAATTTAAGATAACTTGGCCTAAAATAATATTTTTTTCTCATGTATTTCTTTCTACAGTCGTTGTATAATGTACAAATACAAACAAAGTGGTACTCATCTTCCAAACCATACCTACTACAAAACACACAATATCTCTCATTTCTATCTACTCGTGCTCTACCATATCGACCAGATTCAATTTTCAATGGGTGGGACGACAATCGTAGTCTCGTAATAAAACAACTTAAATTCCACGATAGTAAATCTAAATAGTCCTCAAATACAAAAATGCACTTAAAATGCCTATAGGAATATAAAATACTAGACTTATCTAAATCTCCATACCATTTCTGCAAGAAACAATCAATAACTCTCCTTTTGAATTCTTTACAAAAATGTTTACTGTTAACATCATGGGGATTTAACCATACATAATTAAAGCCATATTCCTCTAACAGATTTTTAACTCCTGTTGCCCAATTTCTGCGACCCTTTTTATTGTCACTTACCATCAACTTATACAGATGTTTTAAAATAATATTATCAGTATCAATTAATTTCAACCAATATTTAATTATTCTTACATAGCGATTTACAAAAAGCGGATAACGTCCAAGTTCTCCGTACACTGCGGTTGACGACGTTGATCGCTTGACCTGCAATATTTTCTAACAAAAATTCAAATGTACCCGTTCCAATGACTTACTCTTTGAATTGCCCCAGACTTCGCATGCATAACTAAGTATAGAACCGACAAAAGAATAAAAAAGCTGTAACATTGTACTAAATTAACATCACGTGTATTCATAATTAAAGTATTCAATGCTTTCATGCCCTTACCGGCCAAAAACTCCTGGTTCAAGCAGAAGCTACCAGTATAATTAAAAACAGTTCCGAGGTAATTAAAATCATTAACAGTATCTAAAGTAGATAACGGGTTACCATAATACCAGGTTTCATCTGGCCTTACGGGACCTCTTTTACGGAAAACCATAACTTTTGTTTTACTACAATTAACCTCTAAATCCCATGTGCAGCAATATTGTTGCAACCTATTTATATTTTCTTGAAGTTCGGTGGGTGTCTTTCCAAATATCGCAAGGTCATCAGCAAACAGTAAGGCTATTATAAGGAGATCGTCAAATTCTAAACCGCTGTTAAAATTATCCAGTAACGATAACTCCATATCCTCTATAAACAATTCAAATATTTTTGGGGACATTATCTCCCCTTGTAATAAACCTATAATATTATCAAAAAAGTCTGAGTATTTATCAAACTTCCTTATACAGGATTTCACTTTGCCATACATGTCTCTAATTATTCTGAGTATTTTACCATTTAGTCCTAATCTGTAAAGTTTAAGCCATAAATTATTCCTATTTACACTATCGAAAGCACGTTTAAAATCAACAAAGGCACAATACAACCGCTTGTTTTCGCCAAGATACCTCTGGACAATGCTATGTAACAAAAATATGAACCCCAACCAATTTCTTTAAGTAAATTGTTTATAGATGCGGAACGAGTCAACCCGGTTGCTATACGAGCAGCTTTGTATTGTAGTTTTTCTAAGGAGTCCTTTTCATATTGTGCACAGTTATCCCACACTACTGACGCATATTCAAGCAAAGGCCTGTGATTAGATATATTAATAGTCATTAGAGTGTTTCTCTTAACTTTGTACTTTAACAATCTCATAGAGCCGAGGACCTTTGAGACTGAAACAGTGATATTATTTATATGAGTATGTCAGGAGCCATCATGGCTTAAAGTAATACCTAGGTTTATGGTTATCTACAAAATTCAGAAGAGTGTTATCAAAATATATAGAAGGCTTGGTAATACTTCTGAGTGAGAACATCATGACTTCTGTTTTTGAAGGATTAAATTTTACTAACTACAGTGTTGTCCATTTTGATATAGCATCTAAATCTGAGTTTAAAACAGTTTCAATATAAGCTGTGTTAGTCGAAGTATGAAAATGAGTCATGCAGGACACATCACATACAGAACAAACAGTCGCTCGAACAGAAGTTACCGCAAGTGAGCTATCGTCCGCAAAAAGTCTGGCGGTACTTAAAAGAGAATCAGCAATGGCATTATCATATACGAGAAATAAAAGTGGGCCCATCACGGACCCTTGCGGTACTCCTGCAGTTACAGACTTGCATTCAGAAAAGGATTGCCCCAGAAATACCTTTTGAGATGTATTAGTAAGGTACTCCGAAATCCAGTTAATTTTATTGCCAGATATACCATAATGCTTAAGTTTGAATATAAGCCCTTTGTGTCAAACGCGGTCAAATGCCTTTGATATATCACAAAAGACCATGCAGGTTGATTTTTTATCATCAAAAGATTTGCAAATGTGATTGTAAATATCGATAAGTTGATAAACAGTGGAGTAGCCGGGAAGAATGCCTGACTGATTTCTATAAATGAGATTGTTAGAGGTTAAATGATTGTAAATGTATCTGAAAATTAATCGTTCCATTACTTTGCCTACACAACTTATCATCAGTGATATTGGTCTGTAATTTGATGGTAGAGATTTGTCCCCCTTTTTGAAAAGCGGGTTAACATTAGCAAGTTTCCATGAAGCAGGAAACTTATTTGAAATAATTGATTTGTTAAATAATATACAGAGTGGTTTTGCTTTTGAGCTTGAATATCCTTTCAACATTTTATGACTTATTTGATCTGCACCTCATGCTTTGTTGACATCTAAATTAGCTAAAACATCACTAACATCTTGTTCGGAAATACTAATTTGAGATAGGATTGATTCAGTTTTTGAGGTAAATTCCGGTAAACTTGAGTCTAAGTCATCTAAACCTGATATCGAAACGAAGTAATCATTTAGAACTGTAGCTTTACTAGCGTCTGAAACAACAGTTTCATGATTTTCATTCATAAGAGGTGGTATTTGTCCTTCAGCATTTGAACTTTCTTTGATAAGCATTTTTACAATTTTCCAGTATTGTCTTGGATTGGAAGAACTTAAATCTTTCATAGAGAATTCCAAAGTATTATAAAATTGTTCTCGTAAATGTTTTTTTCATATTATTCACTCTATTTCTTATTTTTTTTATAATATTGCCAATCTGAAACATTCCCTGATTTAATAGCTATTCGCTTTTTACGATCGCGTTGTCTGGATTTTGTTCGATTAATCGAGTTATACCATGGTTTATCCTTGGGGCGGATCTGTACTATTCTCGAGGGGATGCTTGATTTAACTAATTTTAGAAATGTCGTGTCAAAGAATAATGTTGCTTCGTCTAATGAATCATAATGTAATGTAGACCAGTCAGTAGAGTTGATACAGTTGTTTAATTTTTGGAAATTGGCTTGCTGGTAGTTCCAGACTTGACGGATATAACATGTTCTTGCCAATACTTTTAATACATTGGCAAGAACATGTTATACCCGTCAAGTATACACGGCTCTTAAAAACTGTATGCTAATCGCCACCCTCCATACTCCCAGTTCGTTACCCATGAGGATATAAGATCATTTCTATGAGAATAGAGGGTTGCGAGCGGACGACTACGGTGTTGGACAGGGAATGGGGCGGTCGGGACAGGGCGCACGGAAACAAGACGGTAGCGGTAGCGAGTGAGGAACTGGGCGAGCCAGTAGTACATGCTTCCCAAAGCATAACTGTTTTCCAAACGGAACAATGAGAAAAAGTTACCAAATATTAAAGAAAAACCCGAAAGGATAGTCAGTCTACATTATATGGCACTTATCATGTGAAATGTTCTTAATACATTAGACGTAGTGTACAGATACGACACTCAGCATGAGTCATAAACCCAAGCACCATGTTTATATTGATGCGCGGTCGCAAAAATAGTCAACAAAAACAGCAGCAGTCATATACCGTACCTTGTTTTCATAATACTTTACCCATCAAGTGATCCCTAAACGTGACGAGTGGTATGACAGTAACTGTCATTTAGATACATCGACAGACGAACCCCAGTTCAACTAGTCCCAAAATGAAGAGTGGAATACGTAGCATACATACTACCAAAAGCCTGCCAGGTAACCACCGGTATAGGCATAGAGCACGTAACATATATGAATCTAATGCAACTTACCCGGCAATCACATGTAAAGAAAATTCAACAAGAAAAACAATAGGAAAATACCCCCCCCCCCCTCCCCCCCCCCCCCCACACACACACACACCGCAAGCTCAATTTTTAATCTAACACAATCTTTCATTCTGACTGAAAAAAGATAAAACCGTCCTTATATGTACACCTTATTATTCCTATTATCCCCAATCTATTTAATGTTCTGTAACATACAGTAATGACCTACTGACAGCAGAGGCCTGTTCAGGAGTGTGGGCGCTCGGTGTCACTTCGAGCGCTTGGACTCTGAACGAGGGCGCCCGCCTAGTGACAGCTAGCGCAAGCTAGCCTACTCGCGAGGTGTATCGCTTTGACATTCGCTTGTGTTTCCATGATGGCTACCAACACTGTAACAGAAGCAACCGACTGGAAGAAAACAATCGTAATTAACAAACTGATGCTCTAGAACCCGACCGCAGAACAAAAATGTACGTGATTTTAGAAAGGGCGCTCGATCGCGTTCAGCAGTGATACTTTTGCTCGGGCAAACGCTCAATCAAGCGTCAAGCGCCGGCGCTCCTGAACAGGCCTCGGCTATAGTACATCTGAGGCCTGTTCAGGAGTGTGGGCGCTCGATGTCACTTCGAGCGCTTGGACTCTGAACGAGGGCGCCCGCCTAGTGCCAGCTAGCGCAAGCTAGCCTACTCGCGAGGTGTATCGCTTTGACATTCGCTTGTGTTTCCAAGATGGCTACCAAACACGGTAACAGAAGCAACCGACTGGAAGAAAACAATCGTAATTAACAAACTGGTGCTCTAGAACCCGACCGCAGAACAAAAATGTACTTGATTTTAGAAAGGACGCTCGATCGTGTTCAGCAGTGATACTTTGCTCGGGCAAGCGCTCAATCAACCGCCCGCGCTCCTGAACAGGCCTCATGCTTTCGTGATACGTCGACACTATAACAAAGTAACCTTACACATTGTAGACGATCTGTTTTACCTGAGTTCAGATAACCCAGTAGCAGGCAAAACAAGCATGCACAGCGATCGGACAACCACCAGTCACGTGACAGGTCAGCATAACAGCATATTAGCTACCTTTAGACATTAAAAGGAAGATCAAAAACAAAACTATTTTTACAAAAAATGTTAATGTACAATCACTTTCGTAAATCACTAAACCGGTGTTTCCACAACTATAGAAACCAGTGCATACGAGCAACTATCATTCGCCGTTATGTGGTGTGGTCTGCAGAATTGATCGTCTGCCATAGTTTCCGAATATTTCATTACCCTTTATCTTCAACAAACATTATCACGGTGTAAAGCAGTTTGGATCCTGGTTAGACACCGAGCTAAATGGCGTTTCATCTAGATCCCAACTGCTTTGGAAACTATACATTCACTAGTGGCGGCGAAGACTTGCTGTCGCCGGTGCTCCATCGTTTATGCGTTCAGCTGATTGCAAGACACAATCACTGCAGTGCATTTAACATTCTATCCGTGAATTTTCCTAAAACAGTAAGCCATCTGTAAAACTTATATTGTGTTAGTTGTTACCCTGCAGAGAAACTGTCTTACGATCAAGTGTACATATTGTATCTATAATTATATATTGTCGACAATTATGATCTCGCAATTTGTAAATACTAAGCTAAGGAATACCCAACCCTTTACTTCATATAAACGCATTTACACACGTGTGAACAGAACAGATCCAGATCAGACTACTCCTACAGGAGCCTTTAGATCAAGGACTTCTCTGTTCGCTCATCTGATCTTACACGGTTTGTTGAACCGAACGCTCCCCTTTTTATGCTTACATTATAAACACAATTTATTGAATATTCATGACGTAATCTTTTCATTCAAATATGTTCAATGACGCAAGGGTATGGGGGTTGTACCGTTAGACTTGTGTTATACATAATTACCATGATATCTGGAAGACAGTATGTGTGAGACATAAACATTCACTATTATTGCCAACGGTACAGATTAGGATCTAAACGATATGTTGAGTGGTAAGGGGCACGTGGGGTCTGATACTGGATTGAATCGTTTGAGGCATATTACTTAGCTGACTATAGCAGAGTGTATATCATAGTTATTTATTAGGGGTGAACTATAACATGTATTCAACACTGACTATTACACTAACATATGCTTACTACTCGCAATAGGGACAGACCCAGCCCTGATGCTCCTAGAAGTGTCTCTAGGTCTTGGTCTGCACGGTTGGTACCTCAGCATATATTCAATATAAAATACGCCATGGTGTATAATACCAAGACTCTAGATTTAGAATCCATTCAAGGTTAATTTTTCTCTGCGTCTACATTTGTAAATTTCACATTCCACGAGATGCACGGAGATTGTGTGTTGATACTGAAGTACAACGTTTTCACGGCATGATACCATAGCGATCTGTAAGCATATATACAAAAATCACGTTTAAAGTGCGGTATCAAGCAGAGTCGTGAGATTTTCGGAACAAAAATTGTACCCTGACAGAATCGGGGATGTGTACATTATATAACCAGGAAAACATTGATAAACATCTTGGATATGCATGTGTACGGCTTCAGTTCTTTGCTTGGAAGAAATTGGAGATTGTGAAATGTATTATTCGTATTTGTGAGCACGGGTACAATTTCTCGAAAGTGACAATAGCGCGGATTAATAAGTACATATGCAGTATACCAATGGAATATATCAGTCAGAAAAGACGGGGTAAGTTTCTATAGACGAGCTAACAGTAATCGTGTACTAGAAGGGGACATGTTTAGACTGGTTTGTCCTGTATTGTATGGGTATAGCTCGTGCATCACACAAAAATAGAAATAAGTATAATGAGAAATATAAACAGTACAGTTTTACAGTTTTATTCAGCCACTCGGCAATACAATTGCCTTTGGCCATTTACAATAGACCACAACCAATACAGCTGTATTTCTACACAGTTCCAAAGCAGCCTGTTGTTATATGTATACTGTTAACTACTCTTATTCCTCTAATCTTGAGCTGATTCATATTATCATACAGCTGCATCCAGCCTGGATGCCGATGAGACCTCGAGTTAACTCGAGACGCCTCAACGGCATCTCAGTTGATAGAAAAAAAAACAGTCAGTAGTTATCAAATCTTGACCAAGGGGTGGGGGTGGCTAATATTCTAACACTACAGAGTTAGATCAAACATATATCCAGCATAGTTAAGGTTACTACTCCGATACCGGCTCACCATCCTGAAGGCACTGAATGTCATGCATGTCCCTTATCGTGAAGCCGGTCTTTTTACCCGGAAGCTGGGCCTTTACCTTACAACCAGCTATCCACGTTCTGGCAAGTGTTTTTGATCTCACAAGCTGTCGTGCCTCATACGCAAGTTTTTCACGCAAAGGGTCAGGTTTTCTTGTACGTACACCCCGGCCCCAAATGACTTTCTCTCTGTATACATGCGATCGCACGCGGCAGAGTTCGAAAATTTCACTATAACTTTCCTATTCGACCTGTCTTTCGGGGCACCTTTCCTGTGGAATTTATCAATGTCGTTACCGGTTAGGGGTATGCCGCATGTGTCTGCCCAATCCAAGATTTTCTGCCTCACGTTCTCCGTGGGTTCGCCTGTATCTCCTGGGATACCCGCAACGTCCAGGTTCATTCTCCTTCAATGCTGTGCAAGTTCATCGAGCTCCCGTTTGGTTGCATTGAGCTCGGTAGAGAGCGACACATTTGCCTGCTTTAAGTGCACGATTTCCTCCTGCATTTTGGATGTCTCAGCTGTAATTAGTGACTGAACATCATTCATGAGCTCGTTCCTTAGTTTGAGTACTAGCAATGGCGCTAATTGTTCTTCTAAAAGCTCAATATCATGTTTGGTAAGCGTAATCATGCTGGGCGTCGATGTAGTTGAAACGGATGTTTTGATTTCAATGTCAGTACCTGGGAAATCTAAGGGTTCAAAATACTCAGAGTCCTCACCACGATCACTTCCGCAATCTACCTCGTATTTTTCAGTGTTTTTAAAAAAGCCAGGTGAGGATTTGTTACGCCTACGCTTGGTATTGTATTTGCTCGGCATGAAAATTAATCACAAATCTCGACTCGGATTTTCAACTTACAATTCCGTCCATTTGTAATAGTAGATCACCATCAAACATTCACAATCACGTCAAATGTCCTTCATATATTCACTGGTTCAGGCTAATATTCCAAATTTACCACATTTTCTTTGTAAGCTCAGAAAAAGCGATCCTATTGTTTACAACCGGAAGTTCCGAATAAAAAAATGTGGAAGTCGTATTACGCAATGTAAAGTAGTACTTCACGAAATCCATTAATTTACTTGGTTTTAGGGCGTATTTGAGCGAGAAAAATAACCAATCATGGGTTTTGTTTCTGTACCCTCGGTTGGTCTTTCACAAAACCCATGCTTGATCCTATCAATCTCTTTCTAAATGTCCATGAGGGAAATGGTTAGTGCGTCAGATAAATGAATTGTTTTTTGTAGTGACCTAGTCGCTTAGAAAATGAGTATCGAAGAGACGATTCTATAGAGTTGTCACAGGATGGGGTTTTGTTTGAGAAATAAAGGAGCTATTTTTGAAAATCTTTACATTTAGGCATCTTATCTGGACCTCTGTTTGTCTTTTCGACTTCTCTTGATCTAAACCAAAGTAGTCCCGCATAAGCTTTGCTCCTCCATCTCATGAATATTCATACCCGATATATTGATATTACAAATAGTAAGTAGCAGACCATTGTTATAATGGCATGTGAATACAGTGTAAATTGGAAGAAACGTTGTTAAAAGAGAATAATATATTGCTTGTGCAATTATATTTATCTTGCTAATTATATATATATTGTTAAGTCAATACTATCTATTTTGTTTATTCGATATTTCTATACCGTTCCGTAAGCTATTCTTATAATTTGGAGTTTGACAACACATATATCAAATGCATATTTTATTATTTTAACTCTATGTGCCATAGCTATAAATGTATCACATATATACTGATATGTGGGTACCCGGTAAAAAAACTTCATTCAACCATAATAAATAATAATACTTAGATAAACGCTTCTGATTGGTTCAAGTAATTGATTTCATTCATAGTTGTCACCCCATTAAAAAGGTTTCAAAACTTTAACTCAGTTCGATGTGGTGCAGAAAAGTATTTATCACATAATCGGCTTTGTGTGAGTGCCGTAACAGAGTGTCGTAAATCGCGGAAATGCACTAGTGCATTTTTTATGCAAATTAGCAATCGTTAGCCAATCGTAGCACTCATTTTAAGCGTTAGCCAATCGTATCGCTGCATGTGCGTCGTCCGTCGTATTGCTACGCTGTTTGTAAGCAATGGCCGAAACAGCCGTCAGCTATAGTCTGTTTCATTTTCTATGGCACTTTTAAGGCTTATGTGATAAAAAGAATTGTGTCATATCATTATAGTAAACTCGTTTCATAAAAACAATATGTAATGGACACTCATGTAAGATCCTCTATATTTAAGATCGCTGAATATTATTAAACTTGTGTCGATCTTGTCTTAACCTTTAACTGCATAAATACGCATTTCTACGCTTTTGCAAACATTATGCCAAGAGCGGACGGCTCCTAGAGGCCGTCAGAACAGAATATATGCCTATGATATAACATTGATATGATTCTACAGTTTCAGCCAATGCAAAACATTTATGTGTCCATGTGGCATTATAAATAAATCTAATTAATATTCACGATGTCTCTATTTCTTTCATGAATATTAATGGCGTAAAGGGTTAAGTAAAAGATATAAACTTATTTGAAAATTCAGTCATTAAAAAGTAGAAACACGCGTATCAACATACCAATGATAAGTTATCCCCGGTTGTTTTGCGTGAAAATACTTTACAATAAGGCTAATGATGGGAACAGCGACGTCTAACGGGACTGTACAATTGTCAGTTGTTGTAGATAGCAGAGTATCTCTTTGTTTTGCCTGTCTCACGGGTGAATGAGTTCGATTATGTACAGTGAGATTATGATTGTTTGCTTATCACCGATAACATATATTAAATGGAAAGACGAACATAGAAATAGTTTTAGGAGAGGCATTATTGGTAAACTCCCATACTTTAATAACCTTATTGAGAGTACGGATAAACACGATGTTAACGGTATCGAGAATATGTTAAAAGACTTTTCGAAATCCATTTGTAGTATAGCTGACCCATTGTTTGCGAAAACTGTCAAGCCTCGCGGGCATAGTTCGAAAAACGAGTGGTTTGATGCAGACTGCTTTGAGGCTAAACAATTATACAGAGAATCCCTGAATAACTTTAATCGCGACAAAACTACCGAAAATAGGGCAGATCTGTGTTTCATTAAAACAAAGTACAAGAAAATGGTAAGGAAAAAGAAGCAATTGTATAGGCTTAGAAAAGGGAGGGAATTAGAAAAAATGAAAACAAGTAGACCGAAAGATTTTTGGAAGTTTTTTGCTAAAAGCAAAAGGCCTGCAGAAACCGATATTGATGCTGAGTCATTTAAAAAATATTTTGAGGGTCTATATGCTGATATTAAAACTACTGTTATAGAGGATGTTGAAAGCTTTAATGAAAATAGCGATTTCAATGTAACAGATCCGACATTCGAAGAGTTAAATGCTCCTATTACAGCTCAAGAGGTGGGGAGCGCTATCAAAACATTAAAGCGTAACAGAGCATGCGCTCCTAGCGATAATTTATTAAATGAATATTTCATAGAATCCTCAGATATACTAATAGGACATTTAACTGATATGTTTAATAAAGTTTTTGATGCCGGGTTCTTCCCCGAAGTGTGGTCTAAAGGATATATTGTCCCACTACATAAGAAAAATGACCGGAATGATCCAAATAATTATCGTGGTATTACACTATCGAGTAATTTAGGGAAACTTTTTACTAGTATATTAACGGCAAGAGTCGAAAAGTGGTTTGAGGATAATAATTTGTTATCAGATTGCCAATTCGGATTCCGAAAAGGAAGGGGCACAGTTGACGCTATATTTATTTTGCATGCATTGATTGAAAAAACACTTGGTAAGAATTTGCGCTTGCCTTGTGCATTTGTAGACTTTAAAAAGGCGTTTGATTCTGTTTATACTAACGCACTGTGGTTCAAGTTATTTAACATGGGGTTAGATGGCAAAATACTTAAAATATTTAAAGCCATGTATGCGGACGTCAAGTCTTGTATAAAACAATGTAACTCGTTTTCTGATTTTTCAGCATTTCGGTAGGCTTACGGCAAGGTCAAAATAACTCGCCGGCATTGTTTGCCCTCTTCCTTGAAGATTTAGAACTATTTTTGCAAGATAATGTTAACTCTGGCATTGATATTTTTGAATTATGTATAATGTTACTCTGTTTTGCTGATGATATGGTGATCGTAGGTAACTCGACAGAGGATCTTCAACTTAGTTTGAATAAATTACATCAGTATTGCAAGATATGGGGACTTGAGGTTAATACAGCGAAAACGAAAGTTGTCGTTTTTCGTAAAAGAGGTAAAACTCGCACTCACGAGCAATGGTATTATAATGATTCTATTTTAGAGGTTGTTGATGATTTTAACTATCTAGGCATTACGTTTAATTATACTGGCTCGTTTGTTTTGAATAACCAGTGTTTAGCTGATAAGGCTCTTAGAGCAATGAACATTTTATATCATAATGTTAATATATTTGAAGTTAAATGGAAAAGTAGTAAAGTCAAGCAGGCAAAGCCACATGCAAGACGCAACCACCACCAAAACACCGATAGACAGCATGACACACACACACAACCACACACCCAAACGCACACGCACACACACACACACGAAATGAACACAGAAAACACCTAAAGACACACAAGAACCAGGGACAAACGTTCCACAACATGAACAAACCACAAGCACAAAGACGCAATGCAAACAAAAGGAAGGGTGACAAAGAGAGTACCGCCTTGGCACGGTCGGCAGCAAAAACACCACTGGGGGTTTAAACCGGTTTACGGACGTCCTAACCTCACACTTCTCTCAAAGTCACCCTAGCTTTACAAATATTGTAAATAAAGGTATCCCCGCTGGACTTACCCACAACATAGACGACGGTGAACACAGGACAACATGTAAAACATAGCATAATAACTGTGACAATCCGTCAAATATGTACTCAATGACTTTGCTGAAGTCAGAGCACCTGCAGGTAAGCCGTTAAGGGCACGACAGGGAAAAAATAATACATGAGTCTGGTAAGCTCCTCCTGTATCCAAGTTTAAGAGTATACCATCATAGAGTACTACCCTCGGCCTGTCATCGCGCAAGCAAAGAGGGAAGCGTAGCTACCGACTGTAAAAGGGTCGATAACCAAACATGCAGTGTGTTGCAATATAATAGGATCATAACCTTTCTTTTTAAATTTTTTAATGCGTTTTATAAACAAATCATGAAAATGGATATGACCCCGAATTTTCCTAAGTTTGTAGATAACATCCCCATAAAATTCTGGTTGAGAAATGCCTTGTCGCAGTAACGTCCGTAGATTGCAATTATATTTACTAATGAGAGGTAAATTTCGATAATAAAATTTAGAAAAGGTTTTCCGAAGTTTGTGATATCTGTAACCTTGCTTAAGAAGTTTATCAGTTATAACTAAATTACGTCTGTTAAAATCTTCAAGCAAAGAACAGGCTCGGGCAAACCTAATAAGTTGAGAAATATAAACACCATAAGATGTAGAACGTGGCACATCCCCATCTAGAAAAGGATAATTAACAATTTTAAAATTAAAATCTTCTCTTTTATCGTATACTTTGGACGAAACTTTATCATTTGTAATTGAAAGATTCAAATCTAGAAATGAAGCATTAATGTCAGATTGATTAGCTTTGTTTAAAGACAGTTCTTTTGGGTAGATTGAAGAAACCATAGTATCAAAATAAGGATTATCTAAATTCAAAATATCGTCTAAATACCTTGAAGTTTTATTAAAAGCATTAACAATATCGGTCTGTGTATCAGGTTTTAAGCTAAGCATAAAATCCCTCTCGTAGCAATACAAAAACAAATCTGCAACAAGAGGGGCACAATTTGTACCCATGGGTATACCAACAACTTGACGATATATGGTATCTCCATAACGCACAAATATATTATCTAAAAGAAAGGTAAGAGATCTACAAACATCAAGGCAAGTCCACATTGTGTAATGTTCAACTTCTGAATTCGAAAAGAATGAACGTTGAACATTACAAGCAATGAACATTTTGTTTTCTCTGGCAAAGGTTTTTTCTATTAATTTAATAAGTCTATCCTTTATAAGATGGTGAGGTAGAGTAGTATAGAGTGTAGAGAAATCATAAGAGCTCAGTAAAGAAATGTTATACTGTTCATTTTCAAGTTTTGTTAAAACATCATTTGAATTTTTTATGGACCAAAAAACATTAATACCAGAATTTTCATATATTTTATCACAGTAGCGTTTAACATGTTCTTTGATCGTAGTAAGACAGGACGTCAAAAGTATAGATAATTTAGTAGTGGTACAACAGCTAGAGTTGGCAATAAAACGCGACTTATAAGGGTTTTTATGTAGTTTCGGAATCCAGTACAAAGTAGAAAGTTTATGTTGTTTTATGTTAGGACCAGACTTAAAATCATTGCACATTTTTACATGTTCCGAGACTATATCTTTTTCAGGTGTTTGAACTGTTATATAAGTTTTTGAATCAGTTAGCTCCTTCTTTAAAACATCAACATAATACAATCTTCAAATAATGATTACATTGTTTGATGCCTTGTCAGCAGGAACAAGAACATAATCTGAATGAAAATTAGAAATGTTTTTCTTCAAGTAGCGAAATGTAACTCTAGGTCGAGGTGGTAAAAGATGGTTATTTGATTTGTAAAAAGTTATTCGTGTATCAATAATATCGAAAATACATTTCTTCCAATCCGAAAGGGCATTAACATCAGCATGTTCTCGTCGACACCATTTGATGCAGAATTCTTGAATAGCTTCCGCAATATGAGTTCGACAAGCGTCAAAATCAATAAGGGAAGGTAATCTATATTTAGGTCCTTTAGTTAGGAGGGTCCTGAGACGTTTATCCTTAATGATATCAAAATTACCAGTAATGACATGACCAACTGGTTTATAGCAAAAGCTAGAAATGCTACAATCTCAAGAAATAGGGGTATTAACATCAATATTTAAGTCAGAGACAATTTTATTGTAGTTCAAAATAACATTTCTAATAGGTTTATTATATTTATAACAGATGATAGGTGATTCAGAGTTGATGAAATATTTGGGAATAGCATCGATTACATTCTTATCACGAAATATACTTTGAATATCAATAAAATCGATACCTTTATTTAGGAACTGAAGTTTCAGAAAATGTCTTTTATGTTCAGATTCTTTATCAATACGTGGACGAAGAACATGCTGTGTGTAACTTTGTATAAGTGAGGCAGTATTAATTAACGGATCTGTACGCATATAGATTTTATCAGCCTCTTCGTCTATTGACTTAAGACAGGAAAAGGGTAAAGACGATAAACAAGATAACATAGAATGTTTACCAGTTTGTTTTAGAATAGTATGTAAATCATGAATAGACATATTACGACGTAATTTACGCTTAATATTACCATTTCTACGTCTGCCATGTGATCTACTTTTACGTTTTCGAATAGAAAATATAGAGAAAATGTCGATACTTGGATCTTTAGAAATATTGCCGCTTTGGAAAATGTTATCATTAAGGCCTAAAGGAAAAGGTGTTTGTAATTTCTTTATCCAGTCTAGCTCTGTGATGAAACGAGCTTTAGATTTTAAACTACCAGTAGTTTTAGAATCATAATAAATTTGTTCTACTGGTTGAACCGAAACATATTTGAAAGAATGTCCTGTATGACGAAAATGCTGGTAAAGAAAATTGCGTACTTTTTTGATCCGGCAATGGTAACTGTGTTCACGAAACCTAGTTTTTAAAGAACGTCCTGTCTGACCTACATATTGAATGCCACAACGTGGCGCATTTCATGTAAGAACATATATAATATTAGATGAGTTTCAGTCTAAATCAGAATTAATCTTCACACTAAACACTCTACCATTAACAAGAGATTTAATTGTTGATCTAGTAGAAATGAAATTGCAACACATACACCTCTTACTATTGCACTTAGTAATTATTGGATACACCCTATGTCTTTTGTTCAAATAATGTGAATTTAGATGGACTTTACTATAACGAATGATAGATTGCTTTAAAGGAGACAAAACGATTTTAGGTCCATTATGAAAAATGTTACTAATAGCCGAAGAGGGAACATGAAAAGATGAAGCAGAAGACAATTTTAGAGGTTTAATACAAACTGACGGCTGTAGTGATTGGAAATTAGCCAGGTTATGAGGAATCTGAACGGAAGACACAGAGTGTAAGTTTAAGTTATTAATTTTGAGTTTAGGGAGACTATTCATATTTTGTGTAGTAATTGTAGCACCCTTCTGTAAAAAGCGACATACGTATGTAACGAAAAGTGGTGTAAAATAATAGAAAACATACCAGAGGTTATGACAAAAATAAAGAAGACTAAGAATATGAATGAAACATTGAATAGTGAAACATTGAATGGGTAAAAAGTAAGAAGAAACACAAATAAGGTAAAGTCGCACTAGAGAAAACGCAAACGGCACAAATCTTAAAAGGGAAATTAAAATAGTCACACAATATGTCGGTGAGTACGGAAGCCACCATGAAGTGCAAAGTACGGTGTAAAGGTATGAGGAAACACATTGAATGTAGAGCAATTCCTGCAAGAGAAACCGAAAACAGCAATGCAGCTATTTGATGCATTTGTTGGATCTATCATGAATTATGCATGTCCTGTTTGGGGTTTTACAAAATCTAAAAATCTGGAAAGAATCCACATTAAATTCTGCAAGATGATACTGGGTGTCAGGCAAAATTCATGCAACGATGCCGTCTATGGTGAGTTAGGTCGGTACCCACTATACATAAATAGGTATGTTCAAATTATTAAATATTGGTTGAAATTAGTAAACTCGGATAATATCATATTGAAGTACGTGTATCAAGTATCACTTGAAGGGTATGGAAATGGTGAGAAAAATTGGGTAAGAAACGTAAAAACATTGTTAGATGATTACGGTTTTTCTTATGCTTGGATAGATCCACAGAATATTAATGGTAATCTCTTCATTTCATCATTTAAACAAAGAGTAATAGATTGCTTTCATCAGACGTGGTATAATGATATACAGTCAAATGCTGTTTTAAATACTCTTTACGTTAATATAAAAAATAATTTTTCAGAAGAAGACTACTTAAACATAATTGGAAGCAAACGGTTAAGGAAATGCATTACAGGTATTCGAATTGCCTCTCATAATCTACGCATTCAGACAGGCAGATATGGGAGGGAGCGAATACAAAGGAATGAAAGAATATGTCAATTGTGTCAGACACGAGATATTGAGGACGAATTTCACTTTATTATTAAATGCAATACATTTAACGATATCAGACGAAAGTATATAAAAAGATACTATAGAGAAAAACCGAGTATGTACAAATTTATAGAACTTTTAACATCAAGGAATAGACCATTGCTGACCAGATTATCACTGTTTATTACAGAAGCAAATAGTAGACGTCAGGAATTACTATTATCTATTTCAAGAAATCAACCTGATGTGTGATTAATTATCACTATTTCAACTGAATTACTTAACAATTTGTTCATTCTCCGCAACTATGAACCCTTCAGTTTAGTACTAAGTTGCATTGTAAAGGAATATGCATTTATGAAGTGACTGTAGTTGATTGAAGTGTGTGTGTGTGTGTGTGTGTTTTCTATTATTGTCATGTGATACACATGTATTGAATATCTGTATATGTAACGAGATACTACATGTATAAGTTACTGAAAGAAATAAAATCTATCTATCTATCTATCTATCTATCTTATCACTGCTCACTCCCAGACAATCAGTACAGGTGGACAGATGCATTGGGCCTGTACGAAGATATTCCATGCCACATGGTGGCAAATAATGTAAGTTCCAAACCTGTAGCGTAGTTTAGATTTATTCGCGTTTATGTGTTTCTTTGTTTTCATTGGATTAAAGACAATCTTGTATTATTCTCTCTTGTTTATTTTAGGTGATTGTTACGGCAATATGCAGTTAATAGTAGATGTAGATGCGAGCCGTCTGATCAGAGTCTGCACTGTTTGCTCATGTTGTAATATAGATCTGATTCTAGATTCTGCCTGAGCCAAAATGACATGTGTTCATATGCCATTATACAAAATAATCTTATTAATATTTGTGACGTCATTATTTCCTACATGAATATTCATCAGGGAAAGGGTTAATCCGCATAATTATGTTGATGTGATAGCATGTCCTGTTAGGAAGCTGCCATGAATATACAGTATACTGAGCTATATAGGAAAGCTGTCGCTTTAAAATTTACCATATAATCGTTTTCCTTGTACAGGTATATTTGTGTAGAATGTATCAAATTGATTTATCGATACACAGCACGTGCGTAAAAGTCTGATTGATTGGGTACTGTTAAAATTCGGCTAATCCTTTGATGGCCACTTCAGCACGTGGCGCTCATGCACAGTGAAGGGGGCATATAGAACTTGAATAAAAGTGCTGTATTTTATCTCAAAACAATGTGAATCACGATGCAGACCCAGATCTATTTTGGCTGGTTAAATCAACCATATTTTGCTCAAAACGGCCCACAAAAAGGTAGATTTGCCTCAAAAAGAGTGTCTTGAAACTTTTAATTACGGTCAGGGGATAGCGTATATGTTGAACGAAGCGTGTCAACGGTAATACAGTAAAACCCCTCTATTACGACCGCTACTTAAAGCAATGTGAAAGTAAAACAGAAAGCTCCTTTAGGAGCTGCCACCTGCCTTTCATACGATCAGTTAGACATATTTTAAGCGGTCGTAATTAAGGAGGGAAATGCCTCAAATTTATACTGTACCCAGTTTGACGAAACCGCTTTTCCTTTACTATGTTATATCAGTTTGACGAACCGATAGTTTTACGTAACCGCCAACTCACTGAAGAACTGCTTAAATATGCCAACGTATTTCGGAGCAGAACTTTCGACAGCCTTCCATTCTAAATATCTGCGTAAATGGTTAATACCATACATTATTTAACCTAACCAGACACTACTCTCTGTTTTCCTAAAATGCATTATTTTATGGATTCATTTGGTCAGTGATTAACGCTTGGCATTGTTCCTCCAATTCAATAGAAATACTTGGGAGATACAGTAGTTCCTGTCTTAAGCGGTCATTTATTTATCAAACATAGAAGTCTTAAAAAGCAGGTAGATGCTTAATGCAGGGCCAATGTGAGGGAGCTTTCTGCATTACTTTTGACCTGCATTAGGCTACCACCTGCCTTACTTAGACCTCTCTTTGATGACCACTTCCGACATTTTCTACCTTAAATAATGTTAAATAATGTTAAACAGTACTTTATTACCATTTCACTTCACGTGTTCAAAACCGTTAATGTTCCAGAAGTTGAAAATTAAAGTTAAGGTGGTTCGATGTAAACAGCTTATGTGGTTAAAATGAATAATAGGTTCGGTAATCATTACAAATACCAGTCGTTAATCATTCAAACTTAAGGTAATTAAGGTCCGAAGATTGAAACTGCCGTACCGAAACTAAGTTTTAATATATACATATACAGTGCTCCCTCTCTACAACGACACCCTTTGGGATACGACGATTGTATCTGTTGTTCAGATGGAGTTGTTATAGGGAGGGAAAATCAAACATAATTAGCTTGTTTGAAGATCCCCAGATAAGGTGTATTTCTAGAACTAAAACCGTTATTCTTCGATCAAACCCTATGTTGTGACCACTCTTTAGAATCGTCACTTTGTGACGATTCTAAAGAGTGGTCACAACATAGGGTTTGATGGAGGCATAAAGAAAATACGATGGAAAAAGTTTGTTTCTGAGCCTTATTGTTTCGGAAACGGTGACATGTGTTGTTGTAAGGAGGGAATCGTTATTGAGAGGACCGTTGTAGGGAGGGAGCACTGTATATTTAAAACACTGTCCCGCTGTTCTATACATGGGACGTAAGCAAAACAGGGTAGGCCTTTTCGTGAGTCACCTGGTCGGGGTATGCATTGCTTGCTTCACATATGTGTTACCATAATAAATAACTTGTGCAGGACCCCCTCCCATTAAAACATGATTGCTTTCCGAATTTCTATTGTGAACGAATTTTAATTAAGAAATATGAGAAATGAAATCTGGTTACATCCTAAAAGAAATATCTTGAATTATACTACGGATAAAAAAAATATAAATAAAAAGAACTGCAGTTGAACTTTGTAGAAGTAAAGGTTCGGTCCTTAAAAAAATACAATACAGAATTGTAATATGTATCACTACGCATATGTAGAGACACAAGTGACACCATCACCGTCCGTTTTGTGTTTGCTAAACTAACAATATCCAATTAGGCCTACGTTATTTTATCGATGGTTTTGCGCAGTTGCCTTATCGTACAGTCTATCATTTTAATCCATTTCTTCAGAGGATGTATCTAGATCCTGCCATTTTGAATAAATCTACTGAAAAGGTAAATTAACTAGAGAAAAAGAAAAAAATCAGAACTATGTAATTTTGAAACCATTGTGATAAATAGAGCATTTGTTCCTATGGAGCAAATGCTCTATTTAACACAATGGTTTAAATTTTTCAGTTTTACAGAGACCTCAAATGCGTCAATATGAGGGAATGGGTTAACTGTCAGTGAATTAAAAGTGCATGTGTTACAAATTGATAAACGATATGTTCAATATTCGTGAAAATTAGAATCCCATAAATCATGTTCAAGGTAGGCGTGTTATTGATGTAGTAGTTAATTTCTAATATAACTGAACGTAACATATCTCGTTTTCCCGGACCACAGTATTTCTCTCGTTATTATTAGATTATGGGCCTACTTCTTGATTATGTACTGTGCCAGTGGCAAATATTGCATCTAGTGTCGAGCTTCATGTGATGGCAATGCAATATTTGCACTGTTGAGTTTATTCAGCAAGTCAGGTTTGCTGGTCTCTTTTCGCATTGCTGTTTTGCTCTCGAAGGAATTCGTCTTATCAGAGTTTATTGACTTCACAACAACAGATTTATTTCAAAGGGGATGTCCCTACATTCGACGCGTTTCATAAATACCTAAAATATACCAAACTCATTTGTTTATATGCTGAAAAGATGTATACCGCAAGAAAACCTATCCAATAAACGTTGAAAATGACAAAACATCCATGTGTTCGATATCGACGATCCCGATTTTATTCCCCGATGTTTCAGTCTTATTCGGGTTGGGTTTTAGTTCCGTATATGTTCGCGCTATTCGCGTCTCTCCGACCACCTCCGAGACAAACTGTTACGTAAACAATGGGTTGATCGGGTAATCATCGGCAAAACGCGGAAACTTTGAACGGAAAAGGTCGATAATATTTTGTTGTAGAACAAACATTATAAATATTGATGAAATCGATTTATAAATATTGATGAAATCGATTTATTTTGTATCACAGGGGCATTTTTCGATATAAGTTCAAATTGACAATCTTCATAATAACAAATACCAAGTTTTATGATATTATTGAAAATATGCGTTAATTGTACATGTAGGGACTTCCTCTTTAAGTGCCTGTTATTTATGGCGGCCGTTCAAAGTCGCCCCGTACTTCATTCACAGTGTTGTGATATATTCTGGTCCTTTGGGATCATCTGTCTTTTAGTTTTGAACATTGAATACCACGTAAGGCGGTGCTATGGAGAGTGAGCAGTGATGCACTTTTAATAACTGCCCATGAACAGACTCAATAAAACCGAGTCTGCTATTTTCGCATTGTTGTTTTTGCTTTCGAAAGATCTCATCTTCTCAAAATTTATACAGTAAAACCTCTCTTAACCGGCCATTAAATTTAGTATGAATATCGGTCTTGGAGACAGGTGGCAGCTTAATGCAGGGTGAAAGTCATGCAGAAAGCTCCTAGAGGAGCTTTCTGCATGACTTTCACCCTGGACTAAGCAGCCACCTGCCTAAAAGTATCTAAATTCTTATATACTAGAATTCCGGTTAAGAGAGGTTTTACTGTAATACGATTGACTGCATTTATGTCTAAAGATAGCTATCTATACTTTGCATTGTAATAACGACCTTTGGCTCAGTTTTCGACCTTCACCACAATAAAGACAAGAATCACATACATACAGTTGAAATTCGATATCTCGAACTTGGATAACTCGAACTTCCGGATAATTCGAAGTATACGTTCGACCCTTCCAAAATTTACATTACAGAATTGTTCAAATATGTTTCTCTACGCACGTCTAGAAACGCATGTGACAGATTACTGCTGATCGAAAGTAATGCTACAGGAGTTTTCAGCATTATCTTAGTCCTTAACTAAGCTGTGGTGTTCCAAAGCGATACTCTCTTTGTCACCCTTACATGTATGTTTGTTTTGTGTCTTTGTACTCGTATGTTTGTTGATGTGTGAGGTTTTAATCTCTCCCCTGTATATGTGCGTGCGTGTATTTGTGCGTGCTTGCGTGTATCTTAAGGTTCGATATATTGACGTTGAACTATACTTGGACTTTTTGGTGGATCACTAGCCCCCCCCCCCCACCCCCCCCCCCACACACACACACACACACACCTACATGGTTGTGATTACAGGACTTTCTCTAACACTTCCGCTGCCAAACACATTTCGTCAGCTATGGTTATCAACTTTGTCAGATGTCAAAGTAGAATGTCCTTCCATTCTCTTACAAAACATACTCAAAGAGCTCAACAGTTTGGATCCCTAGGAGAAGCCGAATTACTCGGCGTCTAATCTCGATCGAAACTGTTTGAAATTGTTATCACAGACTTGCAGCAAGAGGATTAATCGGACCGTCAATATTATAATCTAGCAAGAAAACAATAGAAGGCATGTCGATGGACGTTTCTTTTTAGCATTGAATATACTATTATTTCTATCATCCTCATGCACCAACGGTTCATCACACATCGGCGTTACATGGCATATTTATTTACGTGACACGTTAATCCCGGGCTACTTGTTCAATGTTTAAAGTCATTTGTCAACTGCATCGCGGTTTGAAACACATACATGTGTATGACACTTAATGACAAAATGGAAGATTTAATGCTCTTCTAAAAGCAAGACAAACAGTCACATGATGAAGCATATGGCTAAGCATGACCTACATTTCAGATCCTATTATCTCGGTCTACACTGTTTAAAAATGATATTACAATCGTCATGTTAAATAGATTACATTACCTGCTATTGTGTCACTGGTTGCAGAGCCCCTGTCTGTTAACAGGCAAAACATCTTTTAAAACGTTTTCAGCATTCGCTTTTACACCGTTATCAAGAATTTAGATGATAGACTTATAAGTAGGATTCAAACAGCATGACACCAAAATTATCGAGTTTGAAAAGATATAGATATGATCTTGTGACAACATAATGTTAACGTATTATACATATACAGTAGAACGTATCTTAACCCTTTCACCGCCGCAGTCGCATAAATGCACCACGACAAATAGTGCAGTCCCAGATCAGACGCAGCCTTTTCAAGGCGGCGTCTGATCAGGGACTGCACTGTTTGTCTCAATCTCTATTTCTATATATGTGCTTTATACCTTTGACATTTGCATTTATTTACCTCATTTCCTTATTTTACTGAATGATTTAACAAATTGGATTGCAGACGACAATTAGAAATTTAGCACCGAAAGGGTTAAACGACCACCCAAAAGTAGCCCAATTGTGGGTATCTGAGACAAAAGACTGGATGCAGCTGCAGGATGAAAGGTTTACAGAAGGCTATATAGAGCAACAGATAAATATGCGTATTCAAAAACTAAAATATAGTACTCTCTTTGTCACCCTTACTTTTGTTCGGCTGGTGTCTTTGTACTCGTGCTTTTTGTTCATGTTTGGAATGTTTGTCTCTTGTACTTATGTGTTTGTTAAGGTTTTCTGTGTTCTTCTCTTGTATGTGCGTGTGTTTAGGTGTGTAGTTGTATGTGTGACATGCTATATATCGATGTTTTTTGTAGTGGTTGCGTCTTGTATGTGTCTTTGCCTGCTTGACCTTACTACTTTTTCATTAATACTTCATTTTCTTGTTTTAACAGAATTGAATTACGATATTTATACTGGAAAAAGTCTGATTTCTTTCCGATACTCAAAGCGCACGCACATGTTTCCACAGAACGGTATAATTGAACATCGATTTTACACCCGATATATTCTAAATTGGATAGATGTTTCCATTTTGATGAAATCCAGGCATATCATTGGATGATAAACTCGGGCAACATATTAAGACTGCTTACCGAATCTAGTCTAATAGTAATGGCCATAGACATATTTAATTTTAACAGCAACGATTGTCTTTATAGAAGTCAACATGTGTATGTATCACCGTGTGTGCGTCTGTGTGTCCTTCAGTCATATCAGAACAGGCTTGGAGTTTTTCTTTGAAGTTTGTTGTATATGCTAAGTACCACAAAGACATGCTAGCCAACAAATATTGTTTACAGTGACCAAAGAACACCAGATTTATGACATATTTTCGCCAACAACGATATCGTTTTGACTGCCAAGAGACATATCTCAGAAAATGTTTAGGATTTTCTATGAAAATTTGTTTAACTGTTAAGTAGCATAAGGAAATGCGGCCCTGCAAGTATCATTTATATCATACTTCGAATATGAGAGTAATGGCCCTTTGTTCGTTTTCCAAAAGAAAATTATCTGTCAGGAGTAAATGGTATGAAAGTACAAATATGAGTCATGCAAGAAACACCACATACAAAACAAACAGTCTTCGCCTGAACAGCACCACAACAAGAAAACCACAGCAATTGTACATAACTATCAAAACCAAAGAGACTTACAAAGACAAAACAAATAGGGGAAGATGGAAGAAACCGCCTTGGAACGGTAAGTGAAGTTTTTCTATGAAATTTGTGTAAATGTTACTATAGGGAAATATAGCCTAGCAATTATGATAATGAACATGGACATTAGAGTTATTGCCCTTTGATTAAAGAAAAGTTTTGGTTCGTTCCTATGAGGTTTTGTGCAATTTACCACTGTTATTGCCATCGCGGATGTTGTAGATTAGTCTGACAGGAATGAGTTTATTTACACTGTTTGTCTTTTAGGGTGGGGATGGAATAAGTGTGAGGTTTGGCGTCCCTAAACCGGTTTGAACCCGGTTTGTCACTGACCGTTCCAAGGCGGTACTTCCATCTCCCCCTAGTGTTTGTTGTCTGCTCGAAGACTTAGCTACCCTGACTTTATTTGACGGCGACTCTGTTTTGTATTGTGCTAGTATTTATAACATGGGAAGTCTGTGAACAATAGTTAAAAAACGCGACCACTGTCATTAAATGGGTTTTATAAACAGATTGATAAGCATCGCTTACTTGTTTTGTTTTGACTTTCAAACGCAAGAAACGCCATCAATAACTGGACAGACTGGGTATACAATAAGGTTTCGTTAATACAACAAAGAAAAGAAATAGAGGATCTGTTGCGTGTTTATGAACGTTCGATCATAAAAGACAACGAGCATCAGATTATTTTCCTCACATAACCAAATCAGTGTATTTTTGCCGTTTTAATAACATGTAAACATTGGTTTCCCAAGTCTGGGGTCATATATAACGTATGATGTCATATATGTTCTAAAGTGTGCTTACACATCTTACTGCTCAGGGAATCTTAACCCGTTCTAACCCGGAGATAAGTTATGTGAGAAATATAATTCTGGAGTTTTGAGACATGTTGTAACTTAATGCAGCATAAACATTATAGTGCATAAAGTTGATTAAGCCCTACATTAGTTAACCTTTTCACTGTTCCACATTATTCCACATTTCAATACCTGCTTAATATCCATGGACAAAATAGTTATAATGAAATATGGAAGATGGAATATTGTAGCAATTTTAGAAAGTAAAGAAACAGATATTTCAAATTCCACTAAAACAGAGCAGACTGTCTGATCTGGGTGTACACTCTTTGCAAATACGTGAATACACGTTTATATGAAGGACTAGGGTTACAGTAACAGCCTGTTTTTACTCCTAAAGTAATAATTTTAAATGGTTAACATCTTTTTTAACAATCCAAGTGGTGCATCAATAGTGTAAGTTAATGTCTTATCTGACGTTTAAGGATATTAATATTATATGTGCTTATACCAACATGTTTTAAGTGAGGCTATGTGATGTTACAGAGTATTATAGACCGAAAACGGCCGGATATCAATAACAAATTATTGTATAAAGTGTGCATATAAATCAATAGCTACAGTTTTGATGTATAACGCTTAAATAAACTATTTATTCTGTCTATGGAGTAAAGGGTTAAACGAGAGTGCGAGACCATTGGTACTGTCCTAAGAAGTGATCAATATATGACAAATAAGATGAACCAAACTGTTAATGTTTTCAATGCTTACCATGCATATTAAGTTTTTTGTTTTGTTTATGTTTTAAAAAGTGTACCAGGACAAACAATGCCGATCAAGATGAGAGTGTTCCTATGGCGACGCTCTCATCTGGGTGTACACCGTTTGCAAAGTACATTAGTGACCCGTTTCCTGCACTGAAAGGGTTAAGATTAGTTTTGATTGCAATACTAACTCAGCAAAGTATGTATCTAAATGTTATGTGTCTGCAGTACTTATCGCAGTCTTTGCTAATGACATCGTAAACAGTCTAAACTTACATTTAATACCGAACCTTATCCTAATTCAGATCATTAACCATTTCGCTGCCAAACTCTGTCGTCTGCTAACTTTGTCATCTGCTACAAATTGTCATTATTTTGATTTTCTTCATTTTTGTTTCAAAAACATAGTAACAGTAACAAACAGTTTGGATCCTGATGAGACGCCGAGTTACTCGGCGTATCATCTGGATCCAAACTGTTTGCATAGGTTATCCCAGATCCGGTATTGGCAGCGAAAGGGTTAATATCTGAACTATACGCAAATTATGAGGACTTTTCCTGGTCAGTATCGTCTAGTAACTATTAATCGTCTTCGTTATTATACTTTATTTACTTTCGGTCCCATTGTATTATGTTAAGTATTTCCCTGTTTAATATTCATTCTCTTTTCTCCATCGGTCCCATTGTATTATGTTAAGTATTTCCCTGTTTAATATTCATTCTCTATTCTCCATCGGTCCCATTGTATTATGTTAAGTATTTCCCTGTTTAATATTCATTCTCTATTCTCCATCGGTCCCATTGTATTATGTTAAGTATTTCCCTGTTTAATATTCATTCTCTATTCTCCATCGGTCCCATTGTATTATGTTAAGTATTTCCCTGTTTAATATTCATTCTCTATTCTCCATCGGTCCCATTGTATTATGTTAAGTATTTCCCTGTTTAATATTCATTCTCTATTCTCCATCGGTCCCATTGTATTATGTTAAGTATTTCCCTGTTTAATATTCATTCTCTATTCTCCATCGGTCCCATTGTATTATGTTAAGTATTTCCCTGTTTAATATTCATTCTCTATTCTCCATCGGTCCCATTGTATTATGTTAAGTATTTCCCTGTTTAATATTCATTCTCTATTCTCCATCGGTCCCATTGTATTATGTTAAGTATTTCCCTGTTTAATATTCATTCTCTATTCTCCATCGGTCCCATTGTATTATGTTAAGTATTTCCCTGTTTAATATTCATTCTCTATTCTCCATCGGTCCCATTGTATTATGTTAAGTATTTCCCTGTTTAATATTCATTCTCTATTCTCCATCGGTCCCATTGTATTATGTTAAGTATTTCCCTGTTTAATATTCATTCTCTATTTTCCATCGGTCCCATTGTATTATGTTAAGTATTTCCCTGTTTAATATTCATTCTCTATTCTCCATCGGTCCCATTGTATTATGTTAAGTATTTCCCTGTTTAATATTCATTCTCTATTCTCCATCGGTCCCATTGTATTATGTTAAGTATTTCCCTGTTTAATATTCATTCTCTATTCTCCATTTCTGTTAAGTATTTCCCTGTTTAATATTCATTCTCTATTCTCCATTTCTGTTAAGTATTTCCCTGTTTAATATTCATTCTCTAAGTATTTCCCTGTTTAATATTCATTCTCTATTCTCCAATTCATGCATACTCATGGACAGGATCAATAAAATAGAACACGGAAAAGGTTCGTTTTCACTGTTGTGGAAACGGCATAATTAGATCAATAAATTTCCAAGCAAACAGAACAGATCCTGATCCCTCGGTTCATGTAGGAGCTATCTAATCTGGGCCTACTATGTGTGTAAAGGTATAACAAGGCGTTTATACGGAGGAAAGGGTTAATAAATAAGGGAAATATCATATTTTATTCAAATAAACGTTAAAATAAACGTCTGTAAAAGCAGGTAGGTGTTTAATACAGGAAGCTCATATTACGTTACTTATTATGTCACCCAAAAGACACTGGGGAGACATATTGTTTTTGTGCGCGGCGTCCGTCTGTCCGCCCGCCCGCACGTCTATCCGAATTTACTTTGTCCGCGCGGTTTCTCCAAAACATTTGGTCGGATTTTCATGACAAGTCGTAGGATTAATCAGCACTATGCCTAGTTGTGCATATTTTATTCCTATACTGGTTTGATAATTTTCTACAGAGTTATGGGACTTTCAATTTTTTACATGGAACATATTGTCCGCGAAGCTTCACCAAAACAATTTGTTGAATTTTCATGAAACGCCATATAATTGATCAGCACTATGCCTAGTTGTGCACATCTTAATCCTGTTCACGTTTGATGATTTTCTCCAGAGGTATTGAACTTTTACATGGAACACTTTGTCTCTTTAGAATCGTCTCAAAGAGTGGTTACACAAAAGGGTCTGGTGAAGAAGTCTCGATTTTAGTATCTCAGTACACACGTTTATCTGTTGGTCTGAGACTCTTTGCATTTTGGGTAAGAGTAAGGACGTTAATTAATGCAGTTTTTGGTTTTGCTTTTAGCAGCAATCTTCGAACATTGTTGTAAGAATAAGGTACATGTAGCTTATGTACTGAAGTGAACCACCTTTATTGTGATCACCAAAACATGGCCTAATATCAACATGGTCTAATATCAACATGGTCTAATATCAACATGGTCTAATATCAACATGGTCTAATATCAACATGGTCTAATATCAACATGGTCTAATATCAACATGGTCTAATATCAACATGGTCTAATATCAACATGGTCTAATATCAACATGGTCTAATATCAACATGGTCTAATATCAACATGGTCTAATATCAACATGGTCTAATATCAACATGGTCTAATATCAACATGGTCTAATATCAACATGGTCTAATATCAACATGGTCTAATATCAACATGGTCTAATATCAACATGGTCTAATATCAACATGGTCTAATATCGGGATGTAGCGGCAGGTAGTAGCCTAATGCAAGTAGAAAGTTATGCAGAAATCTTCCACGGAAGCCTTCTGCATTTATCTTCACCCATGTAGTTTTATAGGAGCTCTACTGTATATGATATAATAATTCAATATCTTTGTTTACTCCAATGTTGCCCCAACAATTAATTACTCCATAAATACGCATTTCTATGCATTTGCGAGCAGTGCATACCCAGATCAGACGGCTCCTATAGGAGCCGTCTGATCAGGGTCTGCTCTGTTTTTTTATGAAATCATAATATATCTAACACTGCAGCTTCTACCAAGTATTAAAACATCGTATGTACACATGTCATGATAAAATGTAGTTAATAAATATCCATGATGTCATTACTTTTTACAGATAAATATTCTTTAAAATGTTTAAATTTAAGCATCGTTTCTAGAGCTCTGATTACAACAATATAAGCATACATGCTACCTTTAAACCCAGAGCTCTGATTACAACAATATAAGCATACATACTACCTTTACCCCCCCCCCCCCCCCCCCCCATCTAGACATGTTTCATCGTATGTACTCAAACGGAAATATTCTCTAACGCTAACGTATTATACCATACATACATTTTTTATTGGGTGGATATTATTTCACCTCTGAGAAATCGTGTCTAGACCACTACTTTCGAGTATTTGTTCAAGAAACATGTGTATAACAATTAAGTTCGACAACAGCATCTTTTAACCACAAAGGAATCCAAATGGCATTATCTCCTTCTATTTACACCGATATCCGAAACCATTCCCATTTTTGCGTAAACTTGTCGACACTACTGAAAGTATATTTTAGACATGTAAACTTGTCCTACATTAAGCTACAACCTGTTTTAACCCTTTACTGCATAAATACGCATTTCTATTCTCTGATCAAGGTCTGTTCTGTTTGTTTATGAAATCATAATAGATCTGACACTGCGGCTTCTACCATTACCAAAACATACTGTGTACATATGTCATTACAAAAATGTAGTTAAAGAAGTGATCATAGTAGCGGGATTTTACTGTATATGTTATTTATAACATAACCTGCCGTGTGGGAGTGCCGGAACAGAGCGCCGTAAATCATAACTGTACATATAGTCTTCCTACATTATAAAACCAGTATTGAATAGTATAAATTAAAAGCAATATTGCTTCAGCAGTAGGGTTCGTTCTTATAAAACTTCTGATGTGCAAACTCAGAATCTGACCAATTCGTTGCTTGAGAATTATCCAAGACTCATGCACAACGTACTTCATTCTCAGTGTTGTTATAGTTTCTGGTCCTTCTGGATCATTAGTTTTCATGTTATTAGTTTTGAAAATTGAATACTGCTTAAGCCGATGTTAGGGGCATGAGTAGTGTTGCTCTTTTAATTACTACTCATGAACAGACTCAATAAAACCGAGTCTGCAATAATTTTCTCTTTTCGCATTTATACTTTTGCTTTCGAAGGACCACCCTTTTTCAAAATATTATAACATCGGGGCATGGGCTCGAAGAAACAAATGTGACAGTCTTACACGCACCTGAATGAGCTACTGTGATACATACGGCGTGAAGAAATATAATTATATATACATGTAACAGTTGTTAGACTTGAAGCAATCGCTTGTCTACGCATATCTTTCGCCTCTACAGATGTTATTTTTCATTTAACCCTTTACTCCATAAATACACATTTCCATGCCTTTGCAAACAAAGTAGACCGAGATCAGACGACTCTTGCAGGATCTGTTTGCTTATGAAATAATACAGGCATGATTCTAAAGACATTATGCCAGCCATACCAGACTCCCTGAAGCTAGCTACTCAGTTACGACAAAAGGGGGCCTTTATCGATGCCGATCTGGTGACCAAATCATGATTATGTAACTCGCCACCTTGAAGAGCTACAGATAAAAATCAGTACGCAAATACTAAAACTGGCATTTCTTCACACAAAGTCCCGTACAAAGTTTCTCTGAGACGAGTCTAAAGAGTGGTCACAGTATGGGGTTGGTGGAGAAATAAAGGAACCATTCTCGAAAATGTTTCAATTTACGCATCTTATCTGGACCGCTGCCTTGTTTTGCTAGCAATACACCATCGAACGATGATTCCAAGTGGAAGAGCTAATATGCACAGCAGTGGGTCCTGCAAGTGGGATTAATTATTACAGTACAGGCCCCGCGGACTTTTTGTTTTCCGTTTTACCAGCGCGGACAAAATAAATTGAGAGCGGGTTTCCAGCACGGACAATTTTTATGGATCACCGCGGACAAATTCTGTGTCCACCGCGGACCGAAATTTACCCTACGGGATATTACCGCCGCCGAGCCATCGCTGTCCGTGCTGATATCAGCGTGGATTGCGGGGCATCACCGCGGACACTACCTTTATGACTGGCAGTCGTTTAATCGATTTAGGTATAAATTATTTAGATAAGATATATACAAAAGCTTACATGTAT
The DNA here is from genome assembly GCA_963576725.1 of Azorinus chamasolen. Classification (NCBI taxonomy): domain Eukaryota; kingdom Metazoa; phylum Mollusca; class Bivalvia; order Cardiida; family Solecurtidae; genus Azorinus; species Azorinus chamasolen. The sequence continues at coordinate 1,317,118 of OY755247.1, read as the reverse complement.
ATATAAATACACATGTGCATTTTTTTTCAACTGAAGAAACACATATTGAATATACTGTCAGATCTAGAATTCAAAATGAAATTAGATAGCATACGTATATAGATAGCCTTCACCCAAAACCCGAGACTGAAGCGGTTTCTTTCTGCTAAAACTACAATTTATAGTCAAGATTTTAACGATTACCAGACTGTAAATGCTCGAGAAAAAAGAAATAGATACAAAATATCAGCAGCAATTGTTTTCACAATCTGATTTTCAGAAAATGCGTAACGCAGAGATTATAGATATCAGGAGCACTCGGTCATATTTGTTTCGACCCCACGCGCGTATTAACCTTTTCCCTGTTCTATATGTGTTCCAAATTTAAATACAAATGTACATGTACCTACTGAATATTCATGGACAAAATAGTTATAATGAATTATGGAAGGTGGAGCATTGTAGACATTTTAGGAAAGCAAATAAACAGATCTATAAAATTCTATTAGCAAAGTGAGTAGACCCTGATCAGACGGTTCCTCTAGGAGCGGTCTGATCTAGGTCTATTCTCTTGACAAATGCGTGAAAACAGGTTTATATGAGGGAAAGGGTAAAGGGGTGGAGAGTTGTATCCAACCATTATTTGTTGAAATACTTTTTTTTGAAACCTTAACACTTTACTCTATAGTTTGTGTTCAGTATTGAAGACAGATGTTTGATTAAAACAGGCTGAATGGGACCATTTTGCGTTTTTCTCAGCCTGCTTTAAGCTACCGTCTACTGTGATATAGAAATATTTCTTATGGCGCATATTCATGAATGTATCAAGTGGAACTATTTTTGAGTGGAGGAATGGATTAACGCACTATAATGAGTACCAATGGAGTAAAGGGTTGAACTGGGTATCATTCGACGAAGAGATGCAAACAGTTGATTAAATAATTATAAAGTTCGAAACGCATCTACACTAATACACTAATACACCGCATCTACACTAATAATCTATACTGTTACAGCTATTCTTGTTTGACCGACCATGTAGTGCAGCTACAAGATTTAAGTTGATATCAGAATTAAGATGAAAACTATTGTAGCTTATTGTATTATAATTTATTTTGAAACGGTGCAAAGCAGTCGCCTGCATAAATCATTACTCTGTATAAAAGAGCCACCTGAAATAACAGATAGCCAAATATTGGTATGTCGTTGTCTTTCAGATGAGTTCAAAGCTGCGATCGTAATGTTATTCATTTAAGTCATATTAACCCTTTTCATGCTAGTAGCATATATTGACGCAATTTAAAAACAGTGCAGACCCAGATCAAACAGCTCTTAGAGGCTGTATGATCAGGGTGTGCATTGGTTTCTTATAGGATCTGTCAAGCATAAATTGCCATTCGTCCTGGGGAAATTATTACTCCATTACCAATATAAAAGTTGAAATGATAGATAGCCATACGTAATCCATTCATATCTGCGGGAAGAGAGAGAGAGAGAGAGAGAGAGAGAGAGAGAGAGAGAGGGGTTGGGGGAGAGACACACACACACACAGAGACAGAGACAGAAAGAGATACACACAGAGAGACAGATAGATAGGGACAGCCACAGACAGACAGACATACAGAGAGGGAGAGTAAGAGGTGGAAGAGACGGACAGAGAGAGGGGAGAGAGAGAGAGAGAGAGAGAGAGAGAGAGAGAGAGAGAGAGAGAGAGAGAGAGAGGCACGCAGCACCTAAATCTGTTTTAAAAACTACAGTAAAACTCGATACATGTATTTTGAAATTTTATTAATAATGCATTGATGCCTTTTTAGACAAGTGACTGCTTAATGCAGGTTGAAAGCCATGCAGAAAGCTTATATAGGAGCTTTCTACATGATTTGCACTCTATATTAAGGTACCACCTGCCTTAAATAAATATAATGATATTTATTGCAGTGTTCGATCTGTCGACGTTTTACTGTATAATTAATGTAAAATATGAACAGAAAGTATCCCCACAAAAGAACACTTTATTCTAATTACATGTAATTTAGAATTGAAGAATACTGAATATGTCCAAATGCAGTTCTTAGTCATGAATTCTTCTTGGGTGTGGAAGCCGAAGATACCCCTTATCATATGACGGGGCTTGTCATGCAGATTTAAACTGGACAATTTGCACAAAGTCATCAGCAGTATGGAAAGAGATAATGCCAGACTGGCTAACTACAGTGAACCCTTGTTACAACTGAGGTGTTTGTTCCCAGACATTGTGCTGGTATAACGAGGTGGCCGTTATAACGGGTCTAAATACGAAAGGAACCATATGGAGAGAGAAGAGAGAGAGAGAGAGAGAGAGAGAGAGAGAGAGAGAGAGAGACGGGGAGAGAGACGGAGAGAGAGGGAGAGACGGAGAGAGAGAGATTTTGACGTCCCTTCTGGCCTTGTGATTGCATATCATTGTAAATGTTTATTTGGGGGAGAGGACTTCTTAGAAACAACAACAATTGTACACACAGAGAGGGACAAGGACGGTGAGGAAATATATTATGGGCTTATTAATTATGTATCAGACAATAACAAAGTCTAAAACATGATAAATATTTCATTTTAATACAGTGCCCCTGTATTGATTCACAGGTGCTCGTAGCATGCTATGTCTCCACGACAACAACAGACAAATTCAATATAACTGGTCTATAAGGCCTTGTCCGATCTGATAGCATGGATGGATATCTTGTATTAACAATTTCTTAAAATAATACTTACATGTAAAATAACATTGACTGGTTTTAAACCTAACGTCAAACCCTCACCGACATCAATTATTATTTCAAGCTTATAGAGATTGTTTTATTTAACATTTCCCTGTACTATGTTTATTCAAAATTTCAATACTTACTGAATATTCATGGACAAAAATAGTTATAAATGAAATATGGAAGGGGGACATTGCAGCTATTTAACAAAGCAAAGAAATATATCTATCAAATTCTATTAGCAAACAGAGTAGACCCTGATCAGACGGCTCCTCTAAGAGGTCAGAGAAAACCCTTCTCTGTTTGCAATTGCGTGAAAACACGTTCATATGAGGGAAAGGGTTAAAGTACAATATGAAGAAATTTTGAATACATAATACCCATTCATTCTATATTTAATATTGTGGGAAATATAGATGGCCGCTCATCAATTATGAAGAGCAATATCAATTATTGGTGATTGACACGCCTATAGGTGACAGTTGATTGGATTATGTCTTTTCAATGGGTGGGTCTTAAAGATACTGAACCAATGAGCTGTGACATCTTGATAGTAGCAAAAGAGCGGAAATACCCGATAGTCTTTCTTTAAAGTTGTCGGAACTTTATTGATGAATAAATAATTAACACAATGATGACCATAAATCAATGACCCCCCTGCGCTGAAACACCAAGGTAGTTTCCGTACATTGTAGAGCACGCAAAGCGATCATTGTTTTAATGTATGACCAAAACATTTGACCCCCATTATACTGAATTATCGTCCGCTTAAAAAATGTAGTCTGCAAAATAAATGAAATAAGCATTGCTTTAGTTCGTTGAAAACAAACAGAAAAATGAGAGTCAGACATATTTGACCCTAGTAACACTCTGGGGAACTCATCATCTGTTCAGTATACAAACTGTTTGTAAATATTAAGGAAGCCACGCTCGGCGGGCTAAGGGTTGATCTGCATTTTTTTTTTTATCTTTTTAAACTTTCAGGGTCCTATAGAGAATGTCCAAGTTACCTACATTTATTATGCTGAAAGAATTTGCTTTTAAAAATGTTTTTTTGTTTTCTTACCGGGTTTCCTTCTGTCTTCTTTTAAAATAAAAATCGACTAAATTTTGTTTCCGCGTAAAAACATCGAATTAGTGTTAGTGTATCATTTTCAAAGGCAAGTGACTGCTTAATGCGGTGTACGGAAAAATGCCACTGGAAAAAAATGCCACCGGAAAAAATGCCACTGGAAAAAATGCCACCCTGATTTGGAAAAATGCCATTGGAATATATGCCACTGGAAAAAATGCCACCCTTTTTTCAAAATTATATTTTATCCTTTTTTTTAAGGCCCCAAATAGGGGGCAAAGGTCCGGGGGCAAGTGTCCGGGAGGCAAATGTCCGTAAACCGAAATACCGATATCATGAATATTTATTAAATTTATTTTTAAAATAGCTTATGTACTGAGGCTTATTTGGTATTGGAACAAAACTATAGAGTTAGATTCAACATAAATTCATAAGCAAACAGAGAATACCCTGATCAGACGGTTTTTATAAGAGCCATCGTATCCGTGTCTACTCTGTTTGCAAGCACGTGAAAAGCGTCGATGCTCTCAGAATTTTTACTTCTGTTGCCGGGTCATGTCAGACGTGCGGATCTCTAGCTGAAGTGTAACCTAAAGTTTGGTTGTCGGTGGGTTTCAACCATTTCCCTGTTTAATATTTATGTCGGAAAAGATGACATCATGCTATTTATAAGTTGATTTTTATAATGGTGTATGTACGCGGTCCATGACTTTTCTTGGTACTTGTAGAAAATGTAGAGTCAGATCTTATATAATTTCACAAGTAAACAGAGCTGGTCCCGATCATACGACTCCAATAGGCACCTTCAGATATTGGTCTACTCTGTTTGCAAAGGCATGGACATTGTTTATATATGGTAAAGGGATAAGCAAACAAAGCAGACTCCTGGTCAAACAGCTTTTATTTAAGAAATCTGATCTGAGTCTTATCATTTAAAGGTCAAGTAAACAGATCGGGGTTTCGTCAAATTCTGATAGTGTACAGTTAGTTAAACACTAAGCTTTAGAAAATTCTTACCGTGTTTATCTAGTTTTGATTTAAATCGAGTTTTTATTGTACCGCGAACCGTGTATTTTGAAAATCGATACATGATTATCTCCCTTGCGTGACGTCACTTGTGATGCTCGCCTGTCAGGGATCCCATTGAGAGGGAGGAATGTACACAGAAACTTAACCTTTTCCTTTAAATTAACGCCTCTGCAAACAGAGTAGATCCAGATCAGAGCCTACAGGAACCGTTTAATTAGGGTCTGTTCTGTTTGCTTACAAAATTAGATCAAATCCGACTACTAAGTTTCTATAAATACCCAAATTATTTTCACACTTTTCCAGACATTACGTCCATGGATTAGCCATAGAAAGTGACACTTAGTTTATCGAGTAGGGGAAACTATTTATGGGGTGTGATGTTTATTTTAGGTGTGGAATACAACGATACTTAAAATTAAACACATACTTTTTAATTTGTTAATCTTAAACCTTCTCTTGAATTTTACCCATGCCCTGTTGTATAATTACATATAGTTTCGCTGTGTACACGTATTTGACTGTGCAATCACTGCTGTAAATCAACTTGTAAATAGTGCAGACCCTGATGAGACAGCGGTGATTCGAGACAACTCCTGCAGGTTTTCACTATTTACAGGTATATTGACGTGAATAGCAAGCGAATGGTTAAAACTTACTTTACCTGTCAGTGAATTAACACTATTCATAAACTATAATTTAAAAAGAGGATGAGGTTAGAACCAAGACCATTAGCAAATAGTGTAGATTCAGATCAGAGGGACCATTTGGGTCCCGCCCATGAGTTGGGTCCAAACAACTTTTAGACAGAACCAGACAACTTTAGATGGATTTCATATTTAGGCAAAGTGGGTTCAGATGAAATGTGACGTTCTCGTTAAGTAACATAGTACTATGTATAAATGTACGTACTTTAGAAAAACAAAGAAATTCCACCAAAATGCAGAAAAATAGAAAATTATTTATTTATTTATTTTACTTTAATATTTGCAATACCAAAAATGATGCATTACTTTCGGGAAATCGAGTAAAGGTTGAACTACCAAAATATGTATTTTGTTGGGAAAATGAGAAAAGGTGGATCTTGATAATAAATGGTTGTCAGTCTTGAAGAATATATTCATGTTTCTGAAGCTTGTGAATTATGTTTAAATGACTGGACCTACTACAAATAAAAATGTCTATAAAAAAATATTGTCAACACATTAAAACTGTTACTACATTTTTCTTTATCATAATTTTACAGTATACTCGTATGTGCAATTTAATTATGGTTTGTATTACATGTATATGGGAACAACAGTAAACATAGCCAGTAGAATTTCTCTATGCATGTATGAATGAATGTGTTAAATGGCCTTAGGCCATATTGTACTAAGCCATATTACACACGAAATGCCCCATGCAGGGTCAGTCTCCAGATGTCAGTTATCATAGTGGCCTTTTGTCAAATACCGAACAGGGGACAATGATTATTGCAAGGCCATAAAACCCGCTTCCTGTATATTACGTATTGTTGCATTCCTTTATGTAGCTGTGGTAACTTGTCAAAAGAATCAATCATTGCGGTCATGGTGCCTCAAAGTTAGTTTTGGGCAAAATGTAGGTAATAATCAGTAAAACTATAATTATAAAACGCATCCAATGAACAATTCCGTAAATTACAGTAATCCAGAATGACTTTTTTCCTATGGATTTATGGTCAAAATTGTCCATGTTCAAAAATTGCAAAAGGATCATATTTATGATAAACTATTTCCCTTATGAAAAAATATGTGTCAGTAAATCACTTCACGAATATAAACCCTTCATTCCATGTGCCTGTTTATGCCAATGCAAACATAGTAGACCCAGATCAAACGTATTGAAACAAATTTACAAACAGAGTAGATCAAGATCAGAGAGTTTCTGATCAGGTTCTTGTCGATTTGCTTAAGAAATAATATACCGGTAGGTCTGGTTATACAATTACTGCCATAGCATGTGCTCACATATCATTAACTCTCCAATTAAATCATTATTTCTTACAAGAATATTTATGAAGAAGATCTAAAGGCTTTTTTCACAATGTTAACTTTTCAAATAGATCGATCATTAGCTCTGACAGATCAATTAGGATTAGATCAACAAACTTTCGCAAGCAAACAGAGCAGAACCTGATCAGACAGCTCTTACAGGAACTGTCCGATCTGGATCTACTCTATTTGCAAACGCGCGTGAAGCCGTTTATATAAGAAGAGAAGGGTTGGGAAATTGATTTTAAAGCAAATTAGGTGTCTGCTGCCAGCAGTGCTAAATCGTGTTTATTAATCATTTTTTCTTATGTTAAGTGTACTTTTAAAAGGAGTGTTCTAATTACCTTACTTAACGAATCTTTATAAGCTTGTCATTGAGCAAACAGGGTAGATCCAGATCAGATTGCTCAGTATTTTGATTTTGGTCTACTCTGTTTGAAATTTAAGAAAGTTAAGGAATTAGAAAATGGAAAACGTTTGTGTTTAAGTTAATTGGGGTAATATTATAATAATTTATAAATAATATGGCTAATATTACATCATCCATAGCTATTGGATCTATATTACCTGTCACAAAGCTAACATGGTTGAACTAGATCATATAGCTTTAGATTTGATTTGGGTCTACCCTGTTTGAAATAAATATAAGGAATCTCCTCCTTGTGATCTACAATGTTTACTTTTATAAGTATAGAGTGTGCTAATTACCTTACTTAATGAATCTTTATAAACTGGTCATTCAGCAAACAGGGTAGATCCAGATACCTGTAATTTTGATTTTGGTCCACTTTGTCCAAATATTTGGAGTATAATGATTAATTAACAAAAATAGTGGGGAACTTTTGTAAGCCTTGGCCATTTTAGTGAGGGGCTTTTGATCGAGGGGCTTCTGTAGTGAGGGGCTTTTAGATGAGGAGCTTTTGTAGTAAAGGGTTTTTGAGTGTACCCCTATTCGACATATGAGGCATGGCCAACACATAAATAAGAATGTCTTCCATTTCAAAGAAAGGTCAGATCATGGGATCTTTTTTTCCAAAGTTCAGCTAGTTATGTATAGGGCGTTCCTGAAGGCCGATTCATTCCAGCTTCTTGTTGTACATTGTATCTACCCTTCGGTATACGGACATTTTCTCTCTAGGACATTTGTTCTCCTATTTGGACATGGGAGGATAGGGCTGACATTTGTCCCCTTCAAATTTTATTTTATTTTACTTGCTCTACTTGCTCGCAAAGGATAAAAAAGAAAATACCTACATTGTTCTAAAAACGGACGGTTGATTACACAGGAAATCGGTAATGCAGAAAGAGTAAGGAGCTTTCTAAATTACTTCAATCTGCAATTAGCTGTCATCTGTTTTAAACGATCGTCAAATCAACATTTTTAAGAATGGTTGTTTACAATCGCCGCCCCTTAACCGATAATCTTTCTAAACCGATATTGGAGCTACATGTATCCTGTGTTTAGTTACCACCTTTTTTAAATGACAGCCAATTCAACTGTTTTGAATTGTTATTTTACTTCGCTATACCGGTTTGAGAACCTCTCTAATCAGGTCATTTTCTCGGTATGGTCACAGGGTTCGTTTTATAAGGTTTTGCAGTAATTTTGTTATTATCAGGGGCAGTTACATTTTTAACGCATCGAATATTAGACCACCGGCTTACTTTAAAACTAGAAATTGGCATTTAAATTAAGAAATATGCTTTTAAAAAGAAAGAAAGTTGGCGTACATGTATGAGATATATATTTTGCTGTACGTATTTATTAATAAATGATAACTACAGTATAACCTCTGCAAAGCAACACTCTGGGAGATATAAACTTCTGTATTGTCGTTGTAGAGAGGTTGTTGCTCATCGGAGTTTCATGGCAACTCTCTCTCAAGAGACAACCCAGTAAGGAATACCTGGGATCTTTTGAATACAAGTGACCGCTTAATGCAGGACAAAAGTACTTTTATCCTGCATTAATCTGCCACCTGTCTTAAAACAGACATTTTATTTGTACATGTATCGATGTAGAGAGGTTCCACTGTAAGTTTTGGGGATTCATTTAAAGTGTTGTTGAAAGGAGGTGTTTGCTGTAATCTGTACTGTATGCTATAAACCCCTTCACTGTCATTATGACGTAATACTCCACTAAAATAGTCACTGTCAAATCATTGTCTGCTTACATGTTTCATCTACTTTTCTTTATAAAAAAAATATGATAGTTTTTTACTTAACCCTTTCCTCCATAAATACTCCTTTCTACGCCTCTGTAAAAGTCACCTGTTGAAACCAATGTGATAAAAAGAGCATTTGCTCCTACACGTATAGGAGTATATGCTCTATTTAACACAATGGTTTCAAATTACAAAATTCTAAAAACAATAATTTTATCTACTTAATGCTCCTTTTCGGTAGATTTATTCAAAGAGGTTGGATCCAAATTGAGCCTACATGTATGGAGGAATGGGTCTTAAGAAACTTTAATATAAGTGTCAAATGGTTTGGATCCTTATCAGACGCGGCGTCTGATCAGGATCCAAACTGTTTGCAAACATTAGAGTTTTCAAGTTTGACATGGAAGGCTTTAATAGTAAATACAACTTACAATGGGGAAATTGTGATCTATTTCTAAATAAGGAATAGGTCATGGAATTTAAGCAGGCGACACGTTGGTTTAGACATATCCGTTTAACGAAAGAATGTGGGTGTACGAGGTCCGTGGTTTGATAAACCATGTACATACTGTATACGCTTCTTTAATAACATTGATTAATTTAATTCGTATGCCCCTTCACTCCCAGAATTCGGTTGCCAAGACATTAACAACACTTTAGATCTAGACCAGACGTCCAATATCTCATTATCAAACCAGAACCAAAAACTGGTTTACATCTATATCTACGTTTTTAGAAAAAAAATGGATTATCTTTTTTAATCCATAGGATGCAGGTACATCATGGCAGTGAATCGATTGAGCAGAATCTAAACATGCAGTACATGTACATCAAGCAGAAAGACAAAACATGTACACAGGTACATTTGTACACAGTAAAATATTAAGCACAAGGGTAATAAAACAACCATACAAGTATTATTCGAATGGCTATTGAAACTGGTTAAAACGTACATTTAAGCTGCCGAACCAAGACTAAATAATGGAGAAAACTTCTAACTTTACAACTCACCTGGCTGAATTGATATTAGATGTATTAGTAAATAAAATCCCTCAATTCTTTCGTCTGCCAGAACAATATTTATATACATGTAGATCTATACAGAAATCATAAGAAGACCAGTCAGGACTATTCTCATAACAGAATCAATAGGTTTTGTTGGTCGTTTCCAGTAGATTTCTGATAATTAAAATTTACACTGATGTGAAACTGAAAACAAAATCGATTGGGAATTAGAATTGGAACCTAAAACATAGAGTCGAAATGAAGATGAATTCATTAACAATGTGCACAAACGTATGCAAACCTGATACAAGTTATACAACCTAGTAACTTATTGTGTGTGTTTTGTGTTTAACGGGTGTTCCGTGTTTCTATATAAAACATCTTACGTATTGAACAACAAATAATTGAAATAGAAAGCATACTAGAATATCGCACCCATATTATGCAGAAACGAATCAGACAATTCACGGACAGGTTATATTCCAGTACAATCAAACGCGCCAAAAATAATGGATGAATTAATTTGTGTTTGCCGAATGCAGAACAGTTTCGGTTTGGAATTAGTCTAAACGAACCATTTCTCGAGTGTTTTATTTCATACATTTCATATCAATTTTGCAAAATGTGGATGTATATATTTGTATGTACTTGTAAAGAGAAAGATAAGCCGTGAAAATGGATATAAAAGGATGAAAAGGATATAAATATCAATCCAGGTAAGATCCAGCGCGATCCGCAGTGGTACACAGTGGTCCACGATGATACCACCGCGACCTGCGGTGATAACGATCGCGCCCGGCGACGAGTGCCCCTGTGGAGGGACCAGCGCGGACCCATCACAACCCGCGCTCGATTGCGGAAGACCGCATATCAGCGCGGACAAAAATACCCGTGTCCGCGTTGGATAAAATTGCGATGGGCCGCGGAAAACAAAAAGTCCGCGAGGCTTGTACTGTAGCTACAAAAAAAGCATATGGAATTGAAACCAATAGCTTCATTTCATTCTAATTCCTATCGAAGAAGACAAGTATTTTCAATATGACACTTGAACCCCACAACTGCGTCTGAATTCAATTTTTTTACATGTCATTATTATGTTTGGAAATCTGTTTTCTAAAATACGGTGCTTTGGAAATAATTGTTTGGATAATATGAAAATGCCAAAACTTTCTCACTTAATAATAAACCTACAATTATTATTCTAGTACTTGCTGTCATGTCTTGAAATATATCATCATAAAGTAGGTATTGCTGCTTATTTGAGAAATAACAAATTCGTAAAAGATATTTTACCTGGAGAATACGGCAAAACCGGAAGCGTTGTCAGTGGTTACCCTGTTTTTGCCATTACATTTACCCTACACAATTTTCACACAATGATGGTGTACGAATACAGGGCCAAATCTCAACAACAAAAAAACAATTCCATTTTAAAAATGCTTCATCCTTCACATTGAAGCAAACAACTATACCATTTACATCATGTATACACACCTCTATGCCAGAGACATCGTGTTTACAGGTTTAGAAGTGTGAAGCTACATTTCACTGTGTGTGGTTGGAAAATGGAACAGAATTTCGCGTGGGGGGACAGCCGATGGAAATGCAGCGCGTGCAGATTAAAACGCGTTTCTCGGTATTCTTTGTTTATATGCCATAGGTTCAGAATAGTGTTAGAATATCCCTTGTCGCACTGAAAAGGATGTACTTAATCTCTTATTTGCTGAACTTTTCCATTCGATTCGGCAGAAATTTAGAGACACTATTGACCGAACGTCAAACAGCTTGGATCCAGGTGAGACGCCAAGCTAATTGCCTTCGAAAACTAAAGCAACAATGCGAGTGGAGAAAAAATTACAGATGCGATTTTTATTGACTCTTCTTGTGAGCAGTTTTTGAACTGCAACACTACTCATGCCCCATATCAACAGCGTACACGGTATTCAATTTTGATACCACAGATCATTGACATTAATGATTTCGAATGACCAGAAAATATAGCAATACTCAGAATGATGTACGGGCGATATTTTACGACCGCCAACTTATTGCAATGGCCAGTCTAGATGCGCTTAGCACGAAACAACCATGAAATATATATCTGAAGGGCAGATAGGAGCTCTATAATGTTTAATGAAAGTTATGCAGAAAGCTCCGGCATTAGCTTTATGCATAACTTTTGCCCTGTACTAAACTCCCGCTTGCTTTAACAGACAATATTGTTGTTTAAAAAGTGGTCGTTTAAAAGTGGTCTTATCATTTCTGAATTCTAACATATTATACTTCATACAATAAAAGTCTAAAAGACACGAAAGAAAACATGTAAGCTCGAGAGTTGCCTTCTGTGTGGTGAAAGAACATAACGGCCTGATCTGGGTTTGTATTATTTGTTTAAATAATGTGATTTTATATTGCTCTTTATATTTGCTCTGTTTTTACATAGTTGTTATTGTTTCTTTGGCCAGGAGAGTGTTTCTTTTCACCTCATCTATATTCATGCCGTCGTAAATTATTCCATTGATACTGTTGAAGGAGAGGAATAACAAATATTTGATATACTTCGTTTATAATGCACCATAAACGTATTCCAGCACGCACGCACGCACGCACACACATACATACATACACACGCACACACACACACGCACGCACGCACGCACGCACAACACAACACAACGCACATACAGATATAATTGGTAAGCAGTTTCTTAGATGTTTTACAACATTAATACATACATGTACCATACATAATTTTGAAAGTTCATTATAGATATTTTATAAAGGACCTAAAAAACCGTTTTTGTGTAGATAACAAATTGATGTTTGTACAAGACGAACTGGCTTCGAACTGGACACACTCCTAAATATACATAACAAACAGAGATATCTACACAACAACTTTGTTTCCGCTACATTCTTAGTTATACAGTTCTTTCCCGGGGTACATGACGATTTTTTCCTAACTGAGGAAAATCATGTTGCCCGAGCCGTTAGAATTTATTATATTACAAGGTTTTACGGTTTTGAAAATTTGTATAAATTATTTTGGCATGTTGAATCACTAAACACGCTAATTCCCCTAAAAGCGCCCCATTACATTTTTCTACCCGAAGGTATTCGAAGGGGTGTGTATTGTATTTCATCGTCATTCGTCGTTATAATAGATGGCGAAACGATATGATAACTGTTTTATTGATCATTTCAAACAATAGTGTTTTTTATTAGCTCACCTGGCACAAAGTGCCAAGGTGAGCTATTGGGATGATCCTTTGTCCGGCGTCCGTCGTCGTGCGTCGTGCGTCGTGCGTACGTGCGGGCGTCAACAATTTACTTAACCATCTTCTTCTCTGGGACTACAAAGCCAAGAGCTTTGATATTTGGTATGTAGCATGATGTAATGGTCCTCTACAAAGATTGTTCAAATTATGTCCCCCGGGCCAAAAATGGCCCCGCCCCAGGGCTTATCAGTTTTTCATAGGAAAACCTTTAAAAATCTTCTTCTCTGAAACTGTAAGGCATAGACCTTTGGTATTTGGTATGTAGCATCATCTAATGGTCCTCTACTAAGATTGTTCAAATTATGACCCCCAGGACAAAAATGGCCCCGCCCAAGGGCTTATCAGTTTTTCATAGGAAAATCTTTAAAAATCTTCTTCTCTGAAATTGTAAAGCATAGACCTTTGATATTTGGTATGTAGCATCATCTAATGGTCCTCTACTACGATTGTTCAAATTATGACCCCTGGGCCAAAAATGGCCCCGCCCAAGGGCTTATCGGTTTTTCATAGAAAAATCTTTAAAAATCTTCTTCTCTGAAAATGTAAGGAATAGACCTTTAGTATTTGGTATGTAGCATCATCTAATGGTCCTCTACTAAGATTGTTCAAATTATGACCCCCAGGACAAAAATGACCCCACCCCGGGGCTTATCAGTTTTTCATAGGAAAATCTTTAAAAATCTTCTTCTCTAAAATTATAAGGTATAGACCTTGTATATTTGGTATGTAGTATTATTTAATGGTCCTCTACCAAGATTAATCAAATTATGATCCCCGGACCAAAAATGGCCCCGCCCAAGGGCTTATCAGTTTTCCATAGGAAAATCTTTAAAAATCTTCTCCTCCAGAACTGTAAGGTCTAGGCCCTTGATATTTGGTATGTAGCATCATCTAATGGTTTTCTACCAAATTATTACCCCTTGGTCAAAAATGGCCCCGCCCTGGGGCTTATCAGTTTTTCATATGAAAAGCTTTAAGAATCTTCTTCTCCAAAACTGTAAGGCAGAGACCTTTAATATTTGGTATGTGGCGCTATCTAATAGTTTTCTACCAAGATTGTTCAAATTATGTCCCCTGGGTTGAAAATCGCCCGTCCAGGGGCATATCAGTTTTTCATATATAGGAAAGTTTTAAAAAATCTTCTTCTCTTAAAAATCTTTAAAAGTCTTCTCTGAACTTGTAAGGCATAGACCTTAGATATTTGGTATGTTGCATTATCTAATAGTCCTCTACCAAGATTTTCAAATTATGAACCCCGGATAAAAAATGGCCCCGCCCTGGGGCTTAACAGTTTTTCATAGGAAAATCTTTAAAATATCTTCTCCTCCAAATCTGTAAGGTCTAGACTCTTTATATTTAGTATGTAGCATCATCTAATGGTTTTCTACCAATATTTTTCAAATTATGTAATCTGTCATTGAAATCATTAATCTGTTATGAACAGGTGAGCGATTAAGGGCCATCGTGGCCCTCTTGTTCATTTCTGCATTTTCTTGTTTACGCGAACGTCAACATTAATATTCCGCGACGTCAGTGACGTTACGTGGTAGATACGTTACGCCGACGTCACATCGGTTGTATATATATGTTTATACTTTGAAAAACAGTCTTAAAGTATTGAACTAGTGGGTCGCATTTATTTGCTGTAATAACAATTATGGATTTTGCTACTGTTTAGCCGAGTCGAGAAGTCGGTCATTTTTTTCTGGCAGTTAATATGTGAGGCCTGCCATGGGGAATTTCTTTGTACCCTGTCAGCTCACAGTGTACATTTACACGGCTAGTTAACTAATCAGAAATGAGGATTTTACTTTGCAGTAGAATAAAACATACTATTTTTTGTACATAACAAATTGATGTTGCACAAGACAAAAGGACAAACTACTATATGCTAAAAGAAACTATAAATATAGATTCGCAACTGTTTTAAACTTGAAATACTCTTACACAATATGTTCTCAATATTTTGCACGACTTTTCCGTGACTGCACCAAGCCACGCTCACATATTGTCCGTAAAAGGTTGTCGAACGGTCACCGATATTACGAGAAGCACGGGCTTAGTGTAAACTACAGGTTACGTGACTACGGATAATTGTAAAGAGTGTATATCTTCGGTCACATTAAAAATTGACCAGTAAGACCTAGTTAGTAAATTTTAAAAAAGACAAATCAAATCTGATCAAAGTTGGCAATGCCGCGCTTAAACGGCATTTATCCACTCAGCTACGGACTCGACAAGCATGCCACTTATATTCAAATAGTAACAGTCTTCTCTTTTAAAAGATAACATATCATATGAACATTCATGTAAACTAAATTATGACGTAACTGTCAGGAATTCCCTGTCGGAGTATAGTTTGTTTATGTGTACACATGGACATAACACATTGTATATGATCATCACAAGACAGTCAAGACGTTTTATAGTTGGTACTGTTTCATACATTTTATGTCAAGTGATGTTGACTTCAGTATTTGTGTGAATGGGATAAACGGTATTTCGCTGCAGTATATTATTTTCCCAATTCATTACTGATATTAAGATGTCAATGTGACTAGCATAACATCAATGTGACTGTTATAGCTTTAGAAATGTTCTTCGTTGAAATGGATTATGTGTAGCATCATACCCGTATAATAACAGTAATTGTGTTTCACATCCGATTTGAAATTACTGTCTGTTCACCTCGTTCTGTCAGTCGATTTGACCCAATAATTGTTTTTATTCCAAAAGGAACTGACATAGCCTGTAGGCGAAAACAGTGAATAACCGGTATTGTTCATACATTGAAATTGAATTTACTTACATAATATATGAATTATAATTTTCACGAACAATATACAATTTGCGAAAAGATATCTTTTTAACTTGATCATCGAGGATCTCTTTTTATTAGTATTGTGTCTGTAAAAGTTTCAATGTGACGTAAATGTGACGCAATGAGGATCGGTTTAGGACACATTTGTTTGTGAATTGAAGTAAGTTCCTTATAAAATGAGGGTAGTTCGGTTATAATTTGCAACATATCTTTATTGCTTTCGTCAGATAACATCTATTTGTGAGATTTGGCATGTAGATATGCACGTACCAGTCCGTCGCACAGACTGCTCATTACACACTGGCACACTCAAGTTCGTAAGGTTTTGCTAAACTAACCTTTATCAGACTTATCTGCGTCTGATTTACAAAATTATATACTATTTAATCCAGTCCATGTATGAGTCATGCAGGAAACACCACATACAAAACACACAGTCGCCAGAACAGCACTGTAAATGTACATATCTATCAAAACACAAAAAGAAACACACAAAGACAAACAAACAATAGAGCGAAGATGGAAGTACCGCCTTGAAACGGTCAGTGACAATAGTCACTTGGGGTTTTAACCGGTGTAGGGGCGCCCAACCTCGCACTTATTCAATCTCTACCTTGGTTTTCCATCCCGGGGCTTCGGGGCAATGCTAAAACCCCTTTTTACCAGGAAAAACATGATGTTATACTGTTGACATAATCAACGGTAGCTTATTCGAAATTTTCTCTTAATTTATACTGTACATTGAGTAGATGAAGTCACTATCTATAAGATCAGGGTGTCTCTCGACGGAGTTGGACATTCTTTCATATAAATGCCTTTGCATGTATTTGCAAGCGGGATAGATGAAGATCAGACGGCTTCTATACGAGTCACCTGATCCAGGGTCTGCTCTGTTTGTTTTTGACATGGTACAGGTATTATTCTACAGTTTTTTGTCATGGTAAAATATGTTCCTTGAAACGTTTACACCATAAAACTTCAGCCAACAAATATGCATGATGCCATTTTGTCTTAGATGAATATTGAACAGGGAAAGGGTTAATTGGGAAACAGGCTCCAACTTATAGAATATTAAATTTCAAATTGTACCGAAACCAGATTCGCATGTTCGTATGTCTGAGCTCAACATTAACTTTGGAGCCGGTGTTGTCCGTGCGTACCATCAACACTTGTCACAACCTCCTGCGACAGAGCGGTTTCAAACAATTCTTATCACATCTGGTAACTCATGATTCGTCCAACTGTTCTTTTATGTATATACGCGTGCAAAGATGATTCAAAATTCGTCGGTTTCTCTTTTGTTCCGTTTGGATATTCAGAATGACAACTCAAAGAAACGATGTATAATTATCTTAATTCGGCACAAAACGAATGCCATAATGGTGTGAAACAGACAATAGCTTAATGGTACATGTCCATTTCGTTTGAACGAATGGTTTCATAACCTGTAAACATATGCATCTAAAATCTTCTTCTTAATTTGTTTTTATTGCTATTTAATGGTTCACTTTATACAAGCGCTTTTTAAGACCTTTGCAAACAGAGTAGACCCAGATCAGACGGTTCTCGTGAAGCCGTCTTAAAAGGTGTATGCCTGTGAAATAAGTGTAGATCTCACTCTACAGTTTTCCAACACCAACATTTTCTTGTATGCATATGCCTTTATAAAAATCAGCCAATGAAAGGTCCTTATTTCTTACATGAATATTCAACTGGGAAAGGGCTGAAACATACTGAAATGTTACCATGTGTTCATTAACTCTTTCGGCAACAATGTCGCCTGTTGGCTCCATTGAAAACAGTGCAGTCCCAGGTCAGATGCCGCCTTTTCAAGGCGGCATCTGACCTGCGACTACACTGTTTTCTGTATTATTTTAGCCCAAGCATACAGGTTTTTAAAAACAAATGTTTTACTAATATACCCTTATTATTTAGTTTAGATTTATATTTTATATGAAATTATTATTGCAGACGACACTTTTAAAGTTGGTGCCAAAAGAGTTAAATGTGTACATGGCTTCACTTGTATGAACTGCCGTTTATTACCTAAATGCGAGTCGATCTGTACAAAGTGTGTAAGCTTCATTCCTGGTAAGGAAATAGCAATAAATCATGCAATCAATTGGGAGTGTGTTATATGAAAGCAAGACACACAGGGAGTATTTCTTACAAAATTGGATATCTCTGTTCTGAAGCTGGCATCGTTCAGTTATTAATGTTACAATTATGTTAGCACAGCTGTGTATACTACTGAAATATAAACCTCTTCTATGAAATGCGGACTATTTCACCTCAGAGAAAACATGTCTAGACATCAATTTGCGAGTGTTTGTTTCACCTCAGAGAAAACATGTCTAGACATCAATTGGCGAGTGTTTGTTTCACCTCAGAGAAAACATGTCTAGACATCAATTGGCGAGTGTTTGTTCGCGCAATTTAGATGACAATTAGCTCGAAAATAGCATTCTTAACCCCTTCCGTCATAAACATGCTTATTGAAAATAGCATTCTTAACCCCTTCCGTCATAAACATGCTTATTGAAAATAGCATTCTTAACCCCTTCCGTCATAAACATGCTTATTGAAAATAGCATTCTTAACCCCTTCTGTCATAAACATGCTTATTGAAAATAGCATTCTTAACCCCTTCCGTCATAAACATGCTTATTGAAAATAGCATTCTTAACCCCTTCCGTCATAAACATGCTTATTGAAAATAGCATTCTTAACCCCTTCCGTCATAAACATGCTTATTGAAAATAGCATTCTTAACCCCTTCCGTCATAAACATGCTTATTAAAAATAGCATTCTTAACCCCTTCCGTCATAAACATGCTTATTGAAAATAGCATTCTTAACCCCTTCCGTCATAAACATGCTTATTAAAAATAGCATTCTTAACCCCTTCCGTCATAAACATGCTTATTGAAAATAGCATTCTTAACCCCTTCCGTCATAAACATGCTTATTGAAAATAGCATTCTTAACCCCTTCCGTCATAAACATGCTTATTGAAAATAGCATTCTTAACCCCTTCCGTCATAAACATGCTTATTGAAAATAGCATTCTTAACCCCTTCCGTCATAAACATGCTTATTGAAAATAGCATTCTTAACCCCTTCCGTCATAAACATGCTTATTGAAAATAGCATTCTTAACCCCTTCCGTCATAAACATGCTTATTGAAAATAGCATTCTTAACCCCTTCCGTCATAAACATGCTTATTGAAAATAGCATTCTTAACCCCTTCCGTCATAAACATGCTTATTGAAAATAGAATTCTTAACCCCTTCCGTCATAAACATGCTTATTGAAAATAGCATTCTTAACCCCTTCCGTCATAAACATGCTTATTGAAAATAGCATCCCCTTCCGTCATAAACATGCTTATTGAAAATAGCATTCTTAACCCCTTCCGTCATAAACATGCTTATTGAAAATAGCATCCTTAACCCCTTCCGTCATAAACATGCTTATTAAAAATAGCATTCTTAACCCCTTCCGTCATAAACATGCTTATTGAAAATAGCATTCTTAACCCCTTCCGTCATAAACATGCTTATTGAAAATAGCATTCTTAACCCCTTCCGTCATAAACATGCTTATTGAAAATAGCATTCTTAACCCCTTCCGTCATAAACATGCTTATTGAAAATAGCATTCTTAACCCCTTCCGTCATAAACATGCTTATTGAAAATAGCATTCTTAACCCCTTCCGTCATAAACATGCTTATTGAAAATAGCATTCTTAACCCCTTCCGTCATAAACATGCTTATTGAAAATAGCATTCTTAACCCCTTCCGTCATAAACATGCTTATTGAAAATAGCATTCTTAACCCCTTCCGTCATAAACATGCTTATTGAAACATTTGCGAACACCTTTGCGAACAGCATATGCCCATATCATTCGGCTAATGTTGGAGCCTTCTGATCAGGGTCTGTCCGGTTTGCTTATGAACTAATTTACTAATTTATCTAATTATACAGTCCCTGCCATGATAAACACTTCAATTGTCTAAACTGCCATTATACACTTCAGGTAAATGGTATTGATACAATAATTATTTCTCACATGCACGAGGGAATTGGTTGACTCACGAAAGAACAATAGCGTTCGATGAATACTACCGGAATAATCTTTCAGATTTAACCGTCGTCGTTTTCTGCAATGACCACGTTTCGCACTGCTACTTTTGCTTTCAGAATCTATATACTGCATGTGTTACATGCTTATGCGGAGGCCGTAAAACGCTGTCCTGTACTTCATTCTCTATGTTGTTTTCTCGTCCTTCGGGATCATGAATTGCAACGCGTTTGATTTTATGACAGTTGAATACTGCATACTCTTGAAATATAGCTCAAACTTGGTTCATATCTGTTTGATTAATGCCATCTACATTCTTCGTGAAGATATAAAACACTAACATCAATTTAAGTTTTTTTTATAAATGATATAGCATTTTAAGCCTTTCATATGTCAACTCTACATTTTTTACGACCAGGTGTCATTTACACTTAAATTATTCAGTGTACCTTCGTTAACCCATGAGGGCTAAGACTTCGATTGAAAATCACGTAGAGCCTCGCCGTTATGGTTCGAAATCCGGACTGGGCATTTGGAAGTAGTCATGGTAAAATAATTATCTTTTAACGGTTACACTATAAAACTTCAGCTTATAGATAGGCATGATGCCATTTTTTCTCAGATGAATATTGAACAGGAAAAAGGCCAATTGGAAAACGGGCTTAAACTTACAGAACACTAAATTCCCAATGGTACCAAAATCAGATTCGTATGTCCTTATGTCTGAGCTCAAAATTAACATTGGAACCGTTATTGTCCGTGCGTACCATCAACACCTGTCACAACCTCCTGCGAAAGAGCGGTTTTAAACAATTTTTGTAACATATGGTGACTCATGATTGATCCCACTGTTTATTTATGTATAATACGCATTCCGTTACATAGCGATACTTCTTGCAAAGATGATCCAAGTTTTGTTGCTTTCTGTTTTGTTCCGTTTGGATATTTAACATGACAACTCACACACACGATGAAATCAAATCAAATATTATTATCTTTATTCCATAAATTCTGAAATAAAACACATCTCGACTCAAAACGAGTGACATAACGGTGTAGCTTAATGATACATGTACAATTGGTTTGAACGAATGGTTTCATAACTTGTAAATTATTCTTTGTACCTTCGTTAACCAATGAGGGCTAGGAGTTCAACTGACAACACTTAGCCCTTCTCCGTTATTGTTCGAATTCAGGACTGGGCATTTGGAAATAGCCTTGCAGTTGGCTTGCTGTAGGTCAGTGATTCTCTCCAGATATTCTTCTATGCATAAAACATTGCAAGCTTTCCCGAACACTGAAAACCCTCTTAGATCTTCTTCCGTCTTTTATTAGCTGGGCATCGCGATATCCTGACATAAAATCCCGATACAAACAAACGATTTATATCACGACTGTACGCTCGTAGCTCCACGCAACAATTTCGTTATTTAACGTTTACAAATAATTGCACAAGTTTTGAAATATTGCCTGATTCAGTATCATTGTTTCTTTATTTCGTTGCAACATTCACTCGAGGATAATGTCCCACAGCATGTGCACAAGTAATATGTTAAGTTATTCAGTATATTTCCCTACACGAGGTCCAGATAAAATGCGTAAATTAAAACAGTTTCAAGAATAACTTCTTTATATCTCCACCTAACCCTATGTTGTGACCATTCTTTAGAATCATCTCATCGAGACGATTCTAAAGAGTGGTCACAACATGGAGATCAGAGAGGAAAGGACACTTGTAGTGCTTTACAACGCATGTTAATATATAGATATAGACTAGTTTTGCTGGATTTTACATGAACATGTGACGTTTATGGTAAAACAGAAACAAACACAGTGTATACGAATTCATACTTTAGAAAAGTAAGTATTATTTTGTAATATACAATGGTAAGCAATAAACTTATAGATGCATTCTGCACATAATTTTGTTTAACAAAATACATCAGAACCGAGGTCTGTGTGACATACTACTATCTTAGATTTAAGTTACATGAGAAGGAATTAGTTTTCTCACATCACTTCCCTTATCTTCGGGTTGGAACAACGGATTAAGATGTCACAGTAACACGTATAAGAACTATTTAGAACATTCATGACGTCATACGTCATGTATGACGTCAAACTTGGGAAACCAATGTTTGTATGTCATTAACACATCGAGAATACACCGTTTGGTTATGTGAGAAAAAGAATCTGAGGTTCGTTGTCTTTTAAAATCAAATATCATAACCTCGCCGAGAAAATGTTAGATCAAGCTCGCAAAAGGCTCACTTAATAACATTTTCTTAGGCTCGTTTTGAAACATTAAAACCTAACAGGCAACTCGCGACGTATCGTCTATGTTTGTTTCGAAAACAAAGTGTTTTTTTATTACCTCGTAAACCAACGGAAATTGAAACCAACGGAGTAGGAGAAGTAAATAGGAAATATAGAAACATTTTCGCCCTGCATTATTGGTGTTGAGAAGGAGCGTCGCTGCAAGCAGCAGCAATCCAGATAAAGACCAATACGTAAATACTTGACTTAGAAATAAGATATTTAATCTTTATCTTGCTAAGCCAATGTTTTATTATAACATGAAAGAAATAATGGTTTATTTTGTAAATATGGCTCGTATATCGGCCGTAAAAAGTCGCCCTGTACTTCATTCTCAGTATAATATTTTCTGGTCCTTCGGGATCATTAGGTTTGATGTTATTAGTTTTGCAAATTGAATACTGCTTAAGCTTGTGCTAGGGGACGTGAGTAGTGTTGCACGTTTTATTACTACTCATGAACAGGCTCAATAAAACCGAGTCTGCAATTTTCCCTTTTTGCATTTCTACTTTTGCTTTCAAAGGATCACCCATTCGTCAGAATATTTGGTTAATTATAACTGAATATCTATTTTTTTCAAACGTACACACAATTTGATTTGAAAGCATACCTGGAGCTTCGACCGAACAATTCGGCATTCGTCAGCTCACTGGTGTTATTGGGAATTAACATCGCTCAAGGGAGTCCTTGGCGATATCAACACCGTGTCGTACACGTGCGTCAAATTCAAATTAAATTGAGTGTGAGTTTGAAAAGTTTAGAAATTCAGTTATAATGGACACTGCAACACAGAATATGTTTTGATAGTTTATTTACACTTGCTGTGTTTTTTGTTGCTGTTCGGGCGTCTGTTTGTTCTGTATGTGATGTTTCCTGCATGGCTCATATATATCTGTACTCTTTGTTACCCTTACTTTTGTTTGTCTTGTGTCTTTGTGCGTATGTGTTTGTTGGTGTGTTCTGTGTTATTCTCGTGTGTGTGCGTGTGTTTCGTTGTGTGTGCGACATGCTGTCTATCGATGTGTTTGTGGTGGTTGCGTCTTGTCTTGTATGTGGCTTTCTCCTGTATGTGTGTGTTTATGAATGTGTATAAATTGCTTACTATCGGTGTTTTGGTGATGGTAGCGTTTTGTGTGTGGCTTTTCCTGCTTGACTTTACTACTTTTTCATTGTAGCAGACCTTTCTCCATTGTGTGTCTCTTTAATATGTTTATTTTGTATTGAAAGCTGTAAAACATCATGAAACATATCTGCTTTTCCTCATCAAACTTTCACATAACAAACACTATTTATGCATATAGAAATATTATTAATGCAGACACAATACGTTTTTATTCCATGTTGTTTTATTCATATGTCTGTTACTATGGCACATCACTTGAACTGACACATAAACATACTAACTTTTCTACAAATGTAATTTTGATTGTTATTTTAATCACAGTAACAGCTCTCTGAAGCAACAACTACAAAAGTGCCTAATTCTATGTCTTAAAGGCACGTGGTAGCTCAATGCAGAACGAGGAGTATGTGGAAAGCTTCTGTAAGTGTTTTCTGCATTACTTTCGTTTGGCACTAGGCAATCATCCGCTTTTATGGACACCTTCTTCTATTAATAAAGATGTTACCCGGAAGTGTTTCATTCTTTACAATGCTGAATTTCCAAACGGAGTGTTCCTAATTTAAACAGATCAAGCTTATGGTGAATATTTTGGGATTTTTTTAATGATTAGTCCAAAATGACAAACAATGCAGACCCTGATGAAAGGGCTCCTCTGCGAGCCCTCTCATCTGAGTCCACACTATTTGCAAAGTCTATTAGTGACTCGTTTTCAGCATTGTAATGTCGATCCCACGATGGTCTTAAAAAACTCCCTGAGCAATAGTACAATAGAATACATAATATATATAATACATTTCAATCGAGATTTGTATTATATTTTATAGACGCTCTCCTTCTCGTTTAACGAAAACTTCCTTTGTCTATGGATAGTCTTTTAATGCCTTTTCAAACAGGGGGCACCGAAATTTCTGTTGAAATATCAGCTTAAGAATATTCATAATGTGAGTACATCTGAAATGAATATTCTCTGGGTAAAGGAATAACACAATTTTGACGCGTTATGGGTCATAACTGTTGCAATGATATTGGGGTTTCATTTTAGTACATACATGTATATACCCTTACCATGCTAAAAGCTATAACTGCTCAAATTCTGTATTTTTGTATTTAACTTACATCTGATTGTTTCCAATATTCCTATAAATACTGTAAAAACTCGATACTACGAACAGTCTAATACATGTACGTACCTTTATTGATCTTTAACACAAGTGGCAGCTTAATGCAGGGTAAAAGTTAAACAGAGAGTTTCTCTATCCGTTTGTTGCATGACTTTCACTCTGCATTAAGCAGCCACCTGCCTACAAACACATAAATTCTTTAGTGCTAAAATTTGTAGTTTCGAGTTTTTACAGTACTATTGAACGTAAAATAAAACAAGCAAGTGGGTTCTGCTGAGACATCAAATAGCTCGGATTCTCAAAAGGATACAAGTTGTTCGCAAATACCGGAAATTATCACACTTAGTATGACAATAGTTACACGGAAGCAACTATTAACAAATAGCAAGCAATACAAGACAATAGTTAATTAATTAAACGTTGAACTCGCTTTGTCCAAAACGTTTTTATGATTTAATTCTACTGTTATGTTTTGTGTTTGAATTTAGAAGGGTGTTATCAATTCCGCATGTTCAAGTTTATCAAATTGACACTGACATATGTCGCAAACAATGTCTAGATAACAATTCTATAAAGAAATATGTCATTAAACCAAGCAACTAAAAGGGGCATACATATGGGTTTAAAAGCCAAGTGGTAGCTTAATGTAAGAGGAGCGTTCTACATATCGCCCTTCCTTCATTAACACATTCCATCATATTGACGCCTTTTGACGCCCCTGTAAAATACACCTTTTGTTACCATTCTGAACAATAGAGCTCCGTATGGGCAAATCTTCTATTTATCACAATGGTTTGGAAGGTACACACTTCTGAATGTGTCCTGAACAGACACGCTCTTAATGAGACTTCTCTTTGATTGTCACTTAAGACACACTCTATTGTAATATATAACAAAATAGCACATGTCCCCAGGAGACACTCCTGTCAGGTTTGATGAGAAAACAGGTTTAACTCCTCATATAGCCAGTAGCATGACAAGTTTACGATTAGAAATAACTAAAACCATAAGCCTGACATTTAAGTACGTGTTTGATATTGACAGTTTTCTGACACATTTTCTTCATCGGATTTATGATAATACTGATTATAGCTGACTGTCACATGTTAGATCTCAGAAAGACACATTATATAACATTAAAAGGTCATTCAGAAAAATCGGCACAATTACATAAAATAGTTTCCTTCATAAATTTTAATTCGTTGAATCGGAGTCATGACATGCATTTCATTGTATAAAGTGGATGGATAGATGGATGGGTAGATGTATGGATGGATGGGTAGATGGATGGATAGATTGATGGATAGATGGATGGATAGATAGATGGATTGATGGATGGATGGATGGATGGATGGATGGATGGATGGAGGATGGATGGATGGATGGATGGATGGATGGATGGATGGATGGATGGATGGATGGATGGATGGATGGATGGATGGATGGATGGATGGATGGATGGATGGATGGATGGATGGATGGGTGGATGGATGGATGGTTGGATGGATGGATGGATGGATGGATGGATGGATGGATGGATGGATGGATGGATGGATGGATGGATGGATGGATGGGTGAATGGATAAAATAGCTTAGCTGTTATCATAGCACGCAGACATATAAAATAGTTTATCTGTTATCATAGCACGTAGACATATAAAATAGCTTAGATGTTATCATGGCACGCAGACATATAAAAAGCTTAGCTGTTATCATAGCACGCAGACATATAAAGTAGCTTAGCTGTTATCATAACACGCAGACATATAAAATAGCTTAGCTGTTATCATAGCACGCAGACATATAAAATAGCTTAGCTGTTATCATATCACGTAGACATATAAAATAGCTTAGCTGTTATCATAGCACGCATACATATAAAATAGCTTAGCTGTTATCATAGCACGCAGACATATAAAATAGCTTAGCTGTTATCATAGCACACATAAATGGAAAGTATTGGTCATGATAGAACCTATAGTCATATCTTTATTATACTATAACCAAACAGAGAAGAGTTTGATCAGGCGGCTCCTAAAGGAGCCGTCTGATCCTGGTCTGCTCTGTTTGTAAAGGTGTAGAAATGCGTTTTTATTGAGTAAATGGTAAAATGATGCGTTCGCTTTATTACAGAAGTGACCCTACAGAGACATAAATCCATGACTGAAACAAAGCTAATCCTTTTCATGTTGGACAATAATTGAATGTCTGCTCGGTCACTGATTAGCTGATTGTGTTTCTTTTGAGTTCATATTCGAATATTTACATTCGCCCTGCAACGTCCTTATATAACCTTATTCTAAAAAGAAAGTTGCATTTTCCAATGAACGTTCATTTCAATACCGGTTTGATTTGAAATATAAGAAATACAACGGAATATAAATATAAGAAATAAATGACGTGCTCCCGGTGTTCATGAGGTTATGCAACGCATAGCTTTACGAGCAAAGATTCACGTGAAGCCCTTCGGGCTTCACTAACTTTGCTCGTAAAGCTTTGCGTTGCATAACCTCATGAACACCGGAAGAACGTCATTAATTTCTTAATTAAACTTTAGAGAATTTATAGACGTTGTGTTACACATTTGTAGTTTTTTATGAGACACCGAGTAACTTGGATTCTCGTCTGGATCCAAGCTGTTTGCAAGTTCCATTGTTAACGCGCCAAGCATGCGAAGAGTTAGTTTTAAAACATCGGATTTTGTTAGCCTCCTGTTACATAATAGTCTTACTGCTGCGAACAAGCTGAAAGATCGTTAAACCCAACTAAACTGGAATTCTATTATACCTTTGATACTGTTAGGCAGTTGGCTGCTTCGTGCGAGTTAAAACTATTGCAGAATATTCTTCGATGCACCTGCATTACTTTCACCTTGCATTAAGCTGCCACCTGTCTCCAAATCGATACTTATACCAAATACGTTAAGACTTGTGGCTGCTAAATGTAGGTTGAAAGTCATGCAGAAAGATCCTAGATGCAACTACATGCATCTACATGCAACCTGTATCCATTTTAACGTCCAGTTTAGAGAGGTTTTGCTGTACGTCTGAAAGGACGACAAATCCCAACTGCAACAATTATGCATGTGCACTCGTATGACTTTAACGTTTCGACATGACCTATGGTAAAACTAAAACACATATCCAGTGTCACATAAGCATGCCATCCTACAATGTTGCATGTGTTTAGATCAAAAACAGTATATGTTTGGACTACTGCACTTAATCAATGAATCTGATGGATTAAGAGACAAGAGAAACGATAATCCTCTCCCGTTCGAAGATTGGCCATGATTATCACTCTTTAATGCAACATAATTAAATCTGATGCATTACCCCGACAAAAAATGGAATTGGCGTACCATTGTGGGTGTAATAGCCAGTGAAACATAAACTGCATAATTGTTATAAATACAATGTCCTTTAAATATTGTAGTAGTATTTGTTACAAATATATATTTTTATCCTGCAATAAAGGACATTCAATCTTACAAATATTTATATTCCTAAATAGTAATCAAACAAACCGTTGTACAAATGTGTATCAGTGACGAACATGATTTGTATAACAAACAGTGCATTAATCAAAGGGCTTCCTGAGAAGTTCTATTATCTGAGTCTGCAATTTTGCAAAAATCGTATATACTCGATTGGGTTGCAACATATCGCACCATATATTGCAGGTGGTGGTGGTCTAGTGGTAACGCGCTTGACTATCAGTCCGGAGGTCCGGGGTTCAAATCCCGGTCTCTCCCGGAAATTTCAGGGACGCTTTTCCGTGTCTCCCACCCGCACATCCTCTCCACCCAGGGGTTAAAATGGGTACCTGTGAGGGTCACTCGCCGGTACTGCGGCTGCATGACTGCGCCATATGTTAGCAGTGCTCAATGTTGTAGGCCAATGACTCAATGACCAGGGGAGTAAATGTACAGTCGGCTGAGCGGTCATTCGGACTGAAAGTAGACTATAACTAGGTACTTTTTTTTTACTTTAAATCCAGGACCCCCGAGACTTTACCTTATAATTAAAGCATGGCGAGTATGGTGAATAATAAAAGACTCCGAGTATGTGCTGCAATTAGATTCGCCACTGCTGTATTGCCAGTCTGCCAATTTTTTTAGTATTCTTATTGTATATTAGTACTTATGTGAAAAAGAGTGTCGTTGTTTTTTTATTTTATTTGCATGTGTTTGAATACCAAATAGCAATGTCTCGGTACTTAATGGGTGAACAGTCAGAGGAGAAAAAACATACAAAATACATAAGAAAATGGTTCCAGTCTAGCTTAAAAATATGCTGAAACCAACAAACGTGGGAAATATGGAACCAGTTGCTTGCATTTTAGTTCTAGTTTCTGCTTTGCTGTTTTACTAATTGATACATCTAATTCAGAAGAGAATTTATGTAGAAATTACAGTCGGTGATCACGTGATTCAATGACATCGTATACATATGTACACACTACATTTAGATTTGTTCTGCTAGTTCTGCGATATTTTCCTGTGTCGTTTTCAGCAAACAAGACGTAAAATAATGTTATTTTCTATACAAATCATCATGTGCAGCAATTTGAAAGCTAAATGACCGCGGAAATTAATTTGTACAAATATATAATGGGACTTTAAACAAAACATTAAGTCAACATCCGCAATGCAATACGAAAACAAACAAACGCATGTTAACAATATTGGGAATGTAAACACTACTCAGGTTTGGACCTTAACAGTTTTACAAATTCAAATTTTGAAAGGTTCTGCTGTATTCGGTTAACATTCATTGTTTTGATTCGTTAATAAAGCAATGTTTAATGACTTACCTGGAAGTAGTAGCATGCATTGTATTGACCGGCAGTATGTTTGTGTTCTGTAATGTTCTTTTAATCGCATGCTATAACGGTCCATTTCGATTATTACTCACAATGTAAATGTTTTTCTTATATGTTCTGTAGGACAATGACATTGGTCTGTCTATATATGGTTCCAATTTTCCTGGGGGAGATTGAAAGAAAAGAATTGACAAATGGCCAAAGCAAGACAAAACGTAAGTAATGCAATGCATTTTAACCTTTATCTCGCTGTGGAAAATTAATAGCTGCTCAAAGTTTGCTCTAATTTTAATCTGATGCAGATTTCACTATTACAGATCGACAGTAAAACAGCTGTTGGATCTTCGTAACTGTTCAACAAATGTGCAATTGCAACGTGAGTTCAATATCATACTTTAAATGTTTCATGTTAAATTATATTGTCCCTTTAACCCTTACAGTGCGGGACAAGAGTTACTAAATGTATTTTGCAAACAGTGTAGACCCAGATGAGAGGGCTCATGGAAGAGCCTATCATCATGGTCTGCACTAATTGTCATGTTACACTTTTTCTATAGAACTAACCCTACATATTCAACTTAAGCTTGACATGTTAATTTTGTAATGGTCCATTTGAACGTTCATTGTTGTAAGGCTTAAATCATCATTAAATAGTCACCTTAAGCTTGAATTGTTTGAATATTGGAATAGTCCTTTTGAAAATTCAGCGTTGTAAGTGTTAAATATATACAATTAACCCGAGTTCTGACATAATTTAGTTAATCGATAATCCTAAAGTAGAATTCCTATATAGTCAACCATCCTATATTACTATTTACTAGAATTATCAACTCCATCTTGTGTGCCTTTTGGTGTTTTCTGTGTTCATCTCGTGTGTGAGTGTGCGTTTGGGTGTGTGTGTGTGTTTGTGTGTCGTGCTATCTATCGGTGTTTTGGTGGTGGTTGCGTCTTGTATGTGGCTTTGCCTGCTTGACTTTACTACTTTTCCATACAGTACAATTAGTTGTTGTGTGCCAATGCTGTACAATCTAACCTATTTGGTCCATAAATACATGATATAATCTCTGATCGTTGTTCTTAATACATACATATTATACAGAGCTACTGATAAAGGTGCGTACCCAAATTCTAAAATCGCCATTTCTCCATCAAACTCTATACCGTGATCATTCTTAAGAATCGTCTTTTTTTCTTGGAGAAATAAAGGAGTTATTTTTGAAAATGTTTAAATTTACGTGTCTGGACCTCTACATATTGCAGACACAATTCATGTAGGCGTCAGTCATATTGACAACTCACGAAACGAAATAAGGTGAATGTATGTCACCCTTCATTAAAGTAATGTTATTTAAATCGACTTTAAAATTTGAGTTGGTTTGTTACATACATGGTGTGTGGAAGCACGTAGTCGAGAATCGCTCACACGCATGCGTGCAATTTCAGAATGAATTGCAGCTAATATAAGGTAGTGCTAGGGAATTGTTAGTCACTGTGGAGAACTAAGTAAAGGGTTGTAGACTTTTACTACAGTATTATTCAACACCCTCACACTGGAGCTGTTAGTCGAGGTACTGCAACACCCTCACACTGGAGCTGTTAGTCGAGGTACTGCAGCACCCTCACACTGGAGCTGTTAGTCGAGGTACTGCAACACCCTCATACTGGAGCTGTTAGTCGAGGTACTGCAGCACCCTCACACTGGAGCTGTTAGTCGAGGTACTGCAGCACCCTCACACTGGAGCTGTTAGTCGAGGTACTGCAGCACCCTCACACTGGAGCTGTTAGTCGAGGTACTGCAGCACCCTCACACTGGAGCTGTTAGTCGAGGTACTGCAACACCCTCACACTGGAGCTGTTAGTCGAGGTACTGCAACACCCTCACACTGGAGCTGTTAGTCGAGGTACTGCAGCAATTGGTAATATTATACCTTACACCTTTCTGTGTTAAAATCATGTGCATGTGCAGTAAAACCTCTCTATAACGGCCACTAAATTACATAAATTATTTTGTGTTAAAGGAGCGTTCTGTTTTACTTTCACCTTGCTTTAAGCAGCCACCTGCCTTAAATACCAACTAATTGACAAAATTAAGATGCGTTATAGAGAGGTTTTACTGTAATTAATTTGGTTATGATATAAACTATGAAGGCATCGGCTGATATCTTTTAAAATGTGACACTCATTCGTCCTCTAAAGTATGCCGTCATTTGCAAATATCCATGTCAATAAAAAAACCATCCGTGTACAGAGCAACAGATAAATGTGCATACCCACATACTAAACTCGTCATTTCTTCACTAAACCCTCTTAGAATCATCTCGGAGAAATAAAGGAGTTGTTCTTAAAAATGTTTTAAATTACACAAACTATCTAGACTTCTGGCACTGTATATCTGTAAATAAAATAGTCTCACCAAGAATAATATTAAAAACTAGTATGTATTACACTACTAAAACTGTGTGCTGTATAAAAAATAATGAATATCAGGTCCCATTGTGGAATGTCAACATATGATTTTAATCACAGAGGAATAATGCCAACAAAAATAGCGGCTGGTATTTGGCAGACACATGTTGTTCTGGCAACACTGGAGTAAACAAGCATATCGAATTAGTGTAACACTGGAGTAAACAAGCATATCAAATGAGTGTGATACTGGAGTAAATCAAAGCGTTGTAGACGCTGCCGTATTCTTTGCATGGTATCAATCTGATATCGAATAAATTCGCTTTGGCATGGAATTTTGTATCTATAAGGAAAGGCATTGACACTCTATCCAGTTGATGATACAGTTGCAGCTGACACTCCAGTCGCTCCCCACTATGCTTATTATCACACTGACCACTCGCAGTTATGGGCGTGATTACCTAATCGCTTGCATAAGGTCATCCGACTCGCGCTTCTTTATTCATTGAGTATTTTCATTCATGTTAATATGATCACGTGATTTCTTCATGTGACTGATCTTTGCATATCCGTGCGCCCTTATTACACATTGCTATATTTTGTTGGTTTTGTTGATTTTTGCACATACTAAGCCGAAGCTTATGTTACGAAGCTTTTCATGTCAGATATAGTATACCACGACTTGCTCCGGATGCCATGTTATTAAACACCCTTTGTATCCATCGAATGCAGGTCAGTAATTTGCACTGTTTTGTCAGGCCGGCGAGGGTACCGGTACCATGGTTTGGCTGTGGAACGCCACCTTTGTATTCTATTGCTTCGCAAAGAATACAAAAAGCATATCAAATCAGTGCAACACTGGGGTAAACAAGCATATCAGATTAGTGCAACACTGGGGTAAACAAGCATACCAAATTAGTGTAACACTGGGGTAAACAAGCATATCAAATGATTGTGACACTGGAGTAAAAAACATATCCAATCATTGTAACACTGGGAGTAAACAATCATATCAAATTAGTGCAACACTGGGGTAAACAAGCATATCAAATTAGTGTAACACTGGTGTAAACAAGCGTATCAAATTAGTGTAACACTGTATCAAACAGCGTATCAAATTAGTGTAACATTTGTGGGGTAAACAAGCATATCAGATTAGTGTAACACTAGAGTAAACATGCGTATCAAATTAGTGCAACACTGGGGTAAACAAGCATATCAAAGTAGTGTAACACTGGAGTAAACAAGCGTATCAAATTAGTGTAACACTGGGGGTAAACAAGCATATCAAATTAGTGTAACACTGGAGTAAACAAGTGTATCAAATTAGTGTAACACTGGGGGTAAAACAAGCATATCAAATTAGTGTAACACTGGAGTAAACAAGTGTATCAAATTAGTGTAACACTGGGGGTAAACAAGCATATCAAATTAGTGTAACACTGGAGTAAACAAGTGTATCAAATTAGTGTAACACTGGGGGTAAACAAGCGTATCAAATTAGTACATCATATACGTAGACCCCTATAAAGCGATCACTTAGGAAATTAACATGGTCGTCTTTAAAAGCAGATGAGTGCTTAAGACCAGGCGTCCACTAGGACGCCGAATGGTTCCCGAAGTGTTCCCGAATGTGGCTATCGCAGATTCTGGATGATTCGGCATGCCTTCGGGATGTTCGGGAACCCTTCCGCGTCATTCCTGAACAATTCGGGAACCCTTCTGGGTGATTCGGGGACTGATCGGGATCGAAAAAGATTCGGCATCCACGTTTTAAAAGTTTTAAAATTTGGACGCCGAATCTTTTATTCGGGAAGTCTTCGGGACCTTCTGGAACTATTCTGGAACCCTTCGGGACGTTCGGGAACCCTTCGCGATGGCTTCGGGGTAGATTCGGGGTCATTCTGCAAGGCTTCGGGATCTCTTATCCACCCCGAGCGGTTCCAGAATGAAGCCGAATCGATGCGGAATGCTTCCCGAAGGCTTCCCGAAGACGCGGAAGGGTTCCCGAATAGACGCGGAAGACATGCCGAATGTATTATGAACGATTCATATACTTAATATCAGGCTTAACTTATTAGGGGTATTACACTTACATATAGAGAAGATAAGTGAAATAAGTTTATCTAAGCAGAAACCTTATAGACATTATGTTATATTTTTTAAACAGAAAATAACAGTTTGTGCATGAACTATCTAATTAAACCCAAAGTCTGTTACAAATTCCTAAATACATTTCTTATTTAGATCACCCTCAATTATTATCAAATACAATATATATTCTTAAAATGACAATCAAGCAAACGTTTTACAATTTGTGTGGATGATATGCACCACAATTCACTAATTTATGAAAAATTATGCTCTGGTTATTTTTAAGTAACAGGCTTAGCTAAGTTATTACTTAAGAATGTTCGTGAAACTTGGGCCTTAGTAGTCTAAGAAGACGCTGATGTCGGCAAACCTTATATCTGTAAAAGAACGGTGGTCATATTGACGAAAGAGTTTGTACTAATATTAATATATAGATATGTGTGTATCATTTACAAGTAGTATATTTGCAAAGAGTGTACTTGTCTTTTGCAAACAGTGGAGATTTTGAAAAAGGGATTCGTGTTTGACCCACCCAAACAAGGTCCATAGAGTTTGTTAGTTTGCAACACATCTATAGCTATAATAGATATATGTCAGTATGTATTTACATTAATTCTCATGTACACACTTACTTATTGTGTAGTATAAGGCTGTATGCATATAGTATGGATATGTGTAAGTGGATCTATACTTGTACTATAGAAGCCTAAGAACTATCTTTAGATGCAAATTAAGATATGAAATGGAAATAAGACATACATGAGTAATAGTCGTTAAGACCTGACATAGAAAATGAATCTTTCTCAATTAAGTATGAGAGGTTTTTAAGCAATCCCCAGTCAATATATTGAAATATTACGACATCGGGCATGGAGAGGAGGAGAAGGTAATACATACATTTTAAAAAAGGGTATTCATATAAAGCAAGCATAAGAAGGTTCACCCGGACGTAAAGGAGCTGTCAGTATTTATGACATGATAATTGTGTCATGTACTCCGACCCACTACCCATTAGGTGTTGGGAGCCGGGGGTAACCATCCGCTCCATCCGAATTAATTTAGTCTAGATATAGGGGAAGCTACTTTTCCACTCAAATGAGACATCTTTTCCATTCCAAAACACAAAAATGCGATATCGTTATATACTCAGACTCTCAATTCGGCAACCTTTCGGCCTTATTTCTGCAACGATTCGGCATCCCTTCGGCATATTCTGCAACGGTTCCGCAACCTTTCCGCACGATCGGAAACCATTCGGGAAGAATTCGGGAGGTTATTCTCAAGGTTTCGGCATGATTCTGCATCACTTCGGCGTCCGTTCCGCAACGCTTCGTAAGCAACTTCCCAAATACTTGCGGAATGCATGCCGAATGACCCGAATACAAAGCTGATCCCGAATGGTTCCCGAATCGATCAAAATTTATTCTGCAACCCTTCGGCAAGGCTTCGGCGCTGTAGTGGACGCCAGGCATAATAAAGGATGAAATATTTTCATGAAAGGCCAATGTATGTCACCCTTTATTAAAGTGATGCAATAACTTAAAAACTGTTGTGGTTCGGGGTCCTTGTTTTTTTTTCTTTTTTATGCTTGTTATGGGTTTTTTTATTGTTTTGTTTTTGTAATTTAAATGTTAATAAACGTTTATTAGAAAGCAACGTAGTCGAGAATCGCTACCACACAAGCGAGCACCACAGTGAATATTCGGTAGGGTTTTGTTCTCCATGCTCTTCTTTCAAACCCGAATTTGGCCGCCCATTAAATTTGTGACAATCTCTGAATTATGTTTTGGTTATATAACCTTTCGGATACATATTACGGGTGTTTTACGTAATAGATGAAGCATAAGAAATAATATCGTTCATTGCATCTATTTACTGCTGACTGCTATCTAAATTATTGAACAAATATGCTGGAAATGAGACTAGAGACCAGGTTTACAAAACTACAATATTTTCCATTAACACATACGCATAGATTTAACTAGATATGGGAATTATGTAACCCACATCGGAAAATAATCAGGCGCGGAAATAACTAATAGTTTATACGCACTTAACACTTTACTTCATGTATAATCATGTAACAAATAATAACATCATGAATATTAATTTGATTAAATGTTATAATAGCATATGGACGCAGTAATGTTGGCCATGACTGAAACTGTAGATATATATCTATATTAATTCATATACCAACAGGCATCAGCCCTCTGATCTTAACCTTCTCTTGCTGAATTTTAAAATACATATTTCCTTCTTTACCCATGCCCTGTTGTATAATTACATATATCTTCACTGTGTACAAGTATTTCGCTGTGCAATCACTGCTGTGGAGTGCACTGTTGCACAATCAACTTGTAAATAGTGCAGAGTCTGATTAGACAGTTCCTGCAGGAGCTGTCTCATCTGGGTCTTCAATATTTACAGGTAGCTATATTGACGTGAATAGCAAGCGAAGGGTTAATGTACTCTTTAAAAAGGCCATGAAATGCGAAGAAAATCGTATGTATGGAGTGAAGGGTTGATAACCTGTTCGTTCTGTCAACCCTATCTCATATTGTCAAAACAATTTATTCTTTCAGTCATTATATCCTCAAATCAATTTAGCATTCGATATTGGGAACTGGTATTTTATTTCAAAACTAAGATTGGCAAATCACCGTCAATCAGCATTTAGCTTATTCACTTAAACGTTTTAACCAAAAATCTCACAAAATCCTGTCCTCTATTTTCGATGCATTTGCTTCCAAATAGTCGCTATGTGAATGCGATGCAATTATATGAATGCGATAAATAGATGTGTTGTCCATGCATTAAATGTCAGGCTATGGAATAATATCCTCTAAAATACGTAATATTTTGTGAACAGTGAATAGTTCCCAGTGATACAGATAAGGATGCTTAACCAAATAACTTAAAATCATCAGTTCTTCACCAAACCCTATACTGTGACTATTCTTTTAATCGTCTCTTCGATGCGATTCTAAATAGTGGTCACAGTGTACGGTTTGGTGTGGAAATAAACAAAAGTTATTCTTGAAAATGTTTTAATTTACGCATCTTATCTTGACCTCTGATTAAACATATATTACCGGTTAAAATGCATTGAAACATTTTAAAGACACTATGTTATACCGGACTACCTATAATCGCATTTCACCACAATACTCCCCGCGTATTTATCCTAAATATTCAACAAGAGTAAGGTTGTAATCCCATTATATACCTCAAAGTTCGTCAGATTTGACGATGGCGTGTTCCAATAGTTACGCTCTCCTTCGTGCTGATAAACTCGTCATTCTTTGAAGCTTTATTATCCTTTTAAGGCGACAAGACCATTAGTCGTGTTTCTCTCTTTTGTACAAATATCATTTAAATAATAGTTTTATTACCGTGTGATTGAAACATAATGTGGCAAAACCTAATGCTAAAGAATGGTCACGAACATTTTCTGTGGAATGCCATGATAAGCTTCGTTGAAGCTGGTTGTATGTTCTTTTTTTATCCGCTGACCACTCGATGTGACATTGATATCAATAAAGACCATATGATAGGCACTACCATGGGAATTTAGCGCTAAGTGCAATCACTTATTGCGCTAATGAAGTCCTCCTCCCCATCTTGATTGGAACTGTTTAGTTCAACATCTGTATGGACATTTAGCCTGCTTAGCAAACCTTTGTTGATAGAAACTTCGCTTGTCACACTTGATTTGTCTTGCATTTCTTCTGGACCACACGATCAGAGTATCAATGAGTTTGGGTTATCGGCCGTTTGCTACAATGTAATAATCCTCACCCATAAACAATTGACATATATCTATTTTCATGAGAGGGAAGTACCTTAAAATTAACACGACAATGGCCAAAATGTACTTATTGTAAGTCAGGTTTTTTTAATTGAATCGTTTGGTTTATTTCTTATATATAACTCTTACAATGTTGTATAATATTATCTTCTAAAGTTCCGCTCTGGTGCAATGTCTGCCTCTTTTGAGGTTAACCCTTTCACTTATGTATGCGCATTTTGACGCATCTGCAAACAGAGTAGACCCAGATCAGACCGCTCCTATAGGAGCCGTCTGGTCAGGGTCTGCTCAGTTTGCTTATGGTGTAATATAGATCTG
Organism: Azorinus chamasolen; assembly: GCA_963576725.1. Lineage (NCBI taxonomy): Eukaryota > Metazoa > Mollusca > Bivalvia > Cardiida > Solecurtidae > Azorinus > Azorinus chamasolen. The sequence goes on along the minus strand of OY755247.1, from coordinate 1,278,914 downwards.
ATTCTACAGCTTCTGCCTGAGCCAAAATGCCCTGTGCTCATACGCCATAAAAATAATTTATTAATATTCATGACGTCATTATTTCTTACATGAATATTCATCAGTGAAGGGTTTGACAGTGCTTGGACAGAAATTAAATATTACATTTAATAATTTATACTTGCCTTTGCACTCATGCAGCAATACTTATGTAATGTTAGAAAACATAATGTCAAGCGACTAACCTCTTATCTCGTAGAAATGACATTGACAAAAAAAGGAAATTGACAGTCCGCGGAGATTAGGGATTGGTGTCCTAGATACACCGTCGTTTATTGTTTTCTCCCGAAAGTGTAGTAGAATGAATGCTGAAAGATAAACTAGACTCCGAGTGTCGGACTCAAATGACTAGTTATCAGGACAGAAATGTCAATATGTACTAGAAGATGTCCCGTTATAGAACTCTAAATTGGAATGCAAATCGGCTATTTAGTTTTGTAGACCAGGGCACGACAATACCATTACAGCTTAACCTATGTCTCGCTGTGAAAATAAAGTGTGTACTCAATTTTGGATTTAGTGCGAATTTATTATCAAACTTTTGAGAAAACAGAGCGTACATGTATCTAGCGATACGCATTTATTCACATGTGTAACATCAATATTAAAGGTGAAACCAATAGTATGGCTAAATGGAACAAAAGTCAATGGCTAAAGGGTGGGAGAGGCTTTGCCAGAGTTCCATTTTGTCATGTAAGTTTTATCCCATTCCCTCATATTGACACCCTTTGGCGCCTCTGTAAAGGTCACCTTTTGAAACCATTGTGATAAAGGGAGCACATGCTCATATAGGAGCAAATGCTGTAATTATCACAAGGGTTTCAAAATACACAATTCTAAATCTTCCCGGGGAGCTTGCCCTCGGATCCTTATAGTTACGGCGCATACATTGAATTTCAATTCAGGAACGCTCCTCAAGGAGCTCTGCATGACTTTCACCCTGCATTAAGCAGCCAACTGTCTGCTGTATGTAAATTGTTCTCTACTCTACTCTACGTCTTTACTAGAACTCCAGTTTAGAGGGGTTCTACTATATACTTAACCAATTTTTACACCGCCACTAAGTTACTTAGTTATTTATGTAAATACAGTAAACCCTCTCTATAACGGCCACTAGATTGTGTTAATTAGTTGGTATTTAGGGCAGGTGATTGCTTAAAGCAAGGTGAAAGTAAAACTATAGGAGCGTTCTGTTAAACGTTCACCTTGCTTCAAGCAACCACCTGCCTTTAATACAAAATACTTTATGTAATTTAGTGGCCGTTATAGAGAGGATTTACTATACTCCACTTTTATCCGAGAAAGTCAACATTCGCATACATACATATATTTATTTTTTCTGATATAAAATCGTATCATCCAATTTAAACGTATGCAAATAGTTTTTACTTTGATCGATCTAAAGTTTACCAGATAATTTGCATGAATACCAGGTAGCTGTTTAGAAAATTGGGTTTAGTACATGATATAATACTAACATATCTATGTCTTTTTGAAATGAAAAATAGGAGTTTCTTTATTTGACGTGATAGTCCCGGCAAGAGGCATATATTTCTATATCATCATAAAATTTGGTATGTGTTATGTTCTATGAGTATTATACAGATTATCAATTTGAACTGCCTATACAATAATGAAGAATAAACCGTTTTCTTCAATTCTTCTAATTGTGTTTGTACAAAAGAATATTATCGGCTTTGTTCGAACAGTTACGAAACTAAAAAGCATCCCGAATAAATACTACCGGTAATACATTGGCAAATAACATCGGTATTTCGATATTTAACACGTGAAATGTTTGTATCTTTAAGCGGTTATTCGATTGGTTTTCTTGCGGTATACTTCATTTTAGAATATAAACAATTAATGTAATATTTAGCTATTTTTTAAATGCGTTGAAAGTAGAGACTTTCATTTTAAGGTCGGAAACAGTTTATGCATTGGTATAGTATTTCATACAGCTTCGTCACTCGGTTTTCATCTGTAACAATAATTGCGAAAGCTGCACATATGTCTGAATTCGTTAAAAATCATTCGTAAATACAATAGAACCTGCTAAGAGTGACCAAATGATGAATAGATATACAATAGCACATGTCAAAAGTGACCAAATAATGAATACATATACAATAGAACCTTCCAATAGTGACCAAATAATGAAGAAATATACAATAGAACATGCCAATAGTGATCAAATAATGAATACATATACAATAGAACATGCCAATAGTGATCAAATAATGAATACATATACAATAGAACCTTCCAATAGTGACCAAATAATGAATAAATATACAATAAAACATGCCAATAGTGATCAAATAATGAATAAATATACAATAGAACATGCCAATAGTGATCAAATAATGAATACATATACACTAGAACATGCCAAAAGTGATCAAATAATGAATACATATACACTAGAACATGCCAAAAGTTACCAAATAATGAACAAATATGGAGATCGATAACAGCAGGTGCTTGCCTAATGCAGGATAAAAGTAATTTCATAAAGGAGCTTTCTGCATTAACCTCTTCTTCATATAAACGCGTTTTCACGCATTTTCAAACAGGGTAGACCCAGATCAGATGAGAATCTGCTCTGTTTGCTTTTGACATGATATATATCTGATTCAACAGCTTTTGTCAAAGCAAAAATATTCTTTCAAACCTTTACATTATAAAAGCTTAGCTAAACATATTCATGATGTCATATTTTATTACATAAATATTAAACAGGGAAACGGCTGCCATGTGTCCTAACAAGAATTAGACATAATTATAATAGTCGCTGTAGACATTAGACAGGGCTTACTGTATAAACTGAATGTCAATATGTCAATGACACCAGTATCTACATGTTTTGAGAGGTACTAATACATTTATGACAGTGCTGGTTTGTCTCACTAAAGGCCTTGTCACAACCCGCCGTACGTGTTTTTAGCACGTAAGTTTCTTTGGGAGGCCACGGCCGCTACGTTTTTCTGAAAACGTGGGGAAGGAGTAGCAAGTGCAGGGAGGAAATACGTCAACGCACGTCACACGCACGGTTGCGCAAGGTGTACGTACATGTACATGGCACGCACGCCTCGCCCTGGTCGGTTGCGTACGATCTCCGTGCGATTTCCGCATTATCGTACGGAGGCCGTACTTACACATGCTGCTCACTTACTGTCCACGTGAGTTTTGTCAGCTCATTGGACAGTAGACCTCGGGAAGTGCCGAGTGAGCACAGATCACGCACTTATCACGTGCGCAACACGCACGTGCTAAGTGTGCCGTCTGTAGAGCAAATGACTGTAGCAAAAAGAAGTTAGTGCGTTGTGCGCACGTTGGCTGTAGAAGGCACGCGCGTCACCCGCACGTCGGTGAATCCGTAGCCCGAACGCAGCTCAAACGTAGCGACAGTTTCGCATGCACTATAAATGCTACGGCGTGTCTGCGTACTCCTAAACCGTACGGAGGCGGTAATCACCACGTACGAATCCCCAAAGTTTCCCCACGTTTTTTGCACTTAGACAACACGCACGTGCACGTACGGCGGATTGTGACCACCGCTTAAGGGTTGGCGCTTTAAGTTCGTCGAGACATTAAACGGGTCGGTGCGGTTCGGTTGGAATGCATCGACATTATGGATTTATGTTATGTTTGACATAAGTCGTAGATAGTTGTTTCAGTTTTGACTGACTTTAAGCTTTCCAAAACTGAATATGTAATGTGAGCTATTTGGGCAAGACATGAGAATGAATTGGCGAAAGGGATAGATAATGAAGCAAAATTAGTTCGATTAATGGTAATTCGTCGACTTTATTTTGTAGCTAATGCAAATGTTCTTGTAGTTAAAGTATTTATAGATAGCTGAGGTCCAGATAAGATGCGCATAATTTAATCATATTAAAGAATAGAGCCTTAATATCTCCACCACATCCTATACTATGACCACTCTTTAGAATCGTCTCTTCGAGACGTTTCTAAAGAGTGATTACAGTATATGGTTTGCTGAAGAAATGACGAGTTTAGTATTTGGGCACGCACCTTTATCTTTTGCTCTAGCTATTTTGATGAAATAAAACGTGTTTCCGTGGTGACAGGATAAAAAGAATTACAGATCAGTGCCGTATATTGAATTATTTATCTATTGTATCTGTCCCGACTTCGGAAAACGCATGTCCTCGCTAATGCTTGACCAAACTGTTTTTCTACGACTCACTATATACGGCACTGACCTGATATTCTTTATTGCTATAACATATTACTCCATGAATATTCATGTGGGAAATAATGACAAGGCGAATATCTATTAGCTGAAATTATAATGTAAACGTTTCAAGGGAGTGTTGACAAAAACTGTAAACTAGACCATAAGCAAACAGAGCAGACCCTGATCAGACGGTTTCTTTAGGTTCCCTGGCCTACTCTGTTTGCAAAGACATGGAAGGGCGTATTTATAGAGTAAAGGGCTAATAATCAGTTAACCCTTAGTCCGCTTATGAAGCCATGTCTTCTCAAGCTCTGCTCTGCTACAAGATTTACTAATTTGAGCTTCGTTAACGTATTTTAGAATTTATTGACCGAGTGTAAGAGAGATTGGATCCTGATGAAACGTCGTATTGAAAGTGTCATTCAGTATGTGGGCTAAGGGTTAATACCACTGTCTGGTCCCTGAACACACATGAAAACCCTAGTGGACATTTCGTTCATGTACAGTCAAACACGCCTTCAATGATTCGGAAATGAAACTGGTTACCAGAGCCTTAAATTTGCATAAATGATATTTATTAAATGCTTCAATGCGGACTTTTTCAAATGGGCTTTTTTAATATTCAAACAGGTCAATCTTACCATTAATATTCAAGAATATTTGTAAGAAAAATGTAATCTGCCAAACAGTGGAGACACATATTGGAGGATTTCTCTAGGAATAATTTCATCTGGATCTACACTGTTTGCAAAGGATATTAGTGAGTGTTTCCCACATAAAGGGTAAATGCCTGAAGTAGTTAAGTATAGTGACTTCTGTAAATGTTTTCTGGATGCTCCCCCCCCCCAAACCCCCCCCCAAAAAAAAAACCAACATCATAATTATAAAAGAACTACAACAGTAAAGCGCCCCCCCCCCAAAAAAAAAAAAAAGGAAAAAAAAGAAAAGAAATAACCATCATAATTATAAAAGAACTACAACAGTGAAGCGATATTAAATAAATAAGCTTGTGTGACGTTTAAAAAACAGATGGCTGCTGTTCGCGCCTTTCCTAGCAGTGAATATCCAGATCAGACCGCTCCTGTGTGAGCTAACTTATAATGGGTCTGCTATGTTTGTTCAATCATTACATTACTTACATAAACATATCATTACGTAAATGAAGAGATCAATTCATGTATACTTGTTCACCAGCAGAGTGTTTTGTTGTATATTGCATAGAATAATTAATGAAGACCGTATTTGATTCGTTTGAACAAACCATGAATCACCCACCATCATATTATTTCTTCTGATTATGCTGTAATAATTTACACAAAATAATGGTTTCAAATTAATACGAGTATGAAAATACAATGAAGTCTCACTAAAACTACCTACTTAAAATATGTATAATGCTGTATTTTTAAAACTAGTGTAATGTAGAACCAAAGTTTCAAATTGCTTGCTGCATTACTTTTTCACTTAATTAAGCAACCAACTCCCATCTTAATAAATTGTGTGGCCACATATGCAATACTCTTTTGCACGATATAATAGTTGTAAGTCGCGTTATCTTCTGTAAATATTACTGTTTTACTTATTGCAAACATTACTCTTTGTAAACATTACTTGTTGTATACATTACTTATTGCAAACTTTACTTTAGACATTCTTTATTGCTAACATTAATTATTTTAAACATTACTTATTGTAAACATTACTTATTTACGACATTAATTAATTTAGACAGTAGTTTCATTTCAATTTACATTACACTAAGACGTTTTCAAAACCGTCTATTCAAAATCACGTGAGAGCTGTCTGATCTGGGTCTGCTTTGTTTGCCTGTTAAATTATAACAGAATTGATTAGAGATTATATCTATGCCTAATGTTTGTATTCATATTTCTTTATACAATTTAGCTAATTGATAGTCATGATGTCATTATTTCTTACATGAATATTCAACACATTTAAATACGCTAAGCGTGTACATTGTAATTAGGTCAACATGGTAAACACGTTATCTGGATTAGTTTAAATATCCTGTTCTGTCAGGAACAGTAATTGGTTTCAGAAAGGAAGACAATGGTATGGTTAATATGTATTAATGTAAGACAATACGATATAGACAGTGGTTTATGTCATACAATCGGGTTAACCATTAACCCATTACCTCATAGGATATTTTAGACCATTACCTCATAGGCTATTTTTAGATACAACTATATCTACCGAAAATGAGCATTAACTAAAGAAAAGGAAACATTTAAAATGTAGTTTGAAACCATTGTGATAAATAGAGCATTAAAATTTTGCTCCTATAGGAGCAAATGCTATATTTATCACAATGGTTTCAAAAGTCGTCAATACGACGGAACGGGTTAATCTACGTGTTCCAAGTATATAAGTATATATCACACAGTGTATACCCATATCGAAAATATCGTGAGGGAGATTTTATCATGTTCAACAGGGCTTGTCATACAATTTGTTTTCCAGTCTTAAATAATGACACAACATGTTTTACAAAAAAAAAAAAATTCAGAAAAGGAAAAGCAAGTTTGAATTATTTAACAGATGAAAGGTTACTACATTAAGAATGATTCGACGTTTTGACCTCTCTAAGTATTGGTGATGATACGACGTATTGAAACTCTATATTGGTGATGATACGACGTTCAGACATCTCTATGTATTGGTGATGCTACGACGTTTTGACCTCTATGTGTATTGGTGATGATACGACGTTTTGACCTCTCTATGTATTGGTGATGATACATCGTTTTGACCTCTGTATGTATTGGAGATGATACGACGTTTTGACCTCTCTGTGTTTTGGTGTTTACCTCTCTATGAATTTGTCAATTATTTTAATATTTGAGTGACTTGCTCCAAGCTAACATGTTTATGTTAACAATGATGCAATTGTGGAAACCGCCAACGAACGGAAACCATACTTTGATGACATATTTTATTCTTAGAAGCTTAAATGTACTGAAATACTAATTGAAACACGTTATATACATCCGCTTTGTTTATGCTTGTTGTAATTAAAATGCCCTACATGTTATGTTGACTCGGCATTAAAATGTAATACAGTAAAACCCCTCTAAACGGGACATTGAAATTAGTACCGATGCTTATCTTCAAGACAGGTTGCAGCTTAGTGCAGGATGAAAGACATATAGACATATTTCACTCTGCATTAAGTAGTCACCTGCCTACAACGATCTAACATTCTTCTCTACTAATATTCCGGTTAAAAGAGGTTTTACTGTATTTAAAATAAATACAATGAAACTATTTACTGCCCGGTAACGGAAACTGCACATATTAGGCACCTGGACAAGAAGCATTTATAGTGGAGTCAATCTAATGCCACCATATAATGTATTGACCATTTACTCCATGAATGTTTATGTAAGAAAATAAGGGCATCATGAATATCAATTGGATTATCTGTTATACCAGCACATGGACGCATGACATTTTGGACTTGGCAGAAAGTGTATCATATCTACAGCAACATCTCGATTATTCGAATTTTCGATATAGACGAATTAAGACCCTTTTAGGCAGGTGGCTGCTTAATGCATAGTGAAAGTCAAGCAGAAAGCTCCTAGAGGAACTTTCTGCATGACTTTCACCATACATTAAGCTGCCACCTGTCTTAAAGATCGATACTTATACGTATTTTAGTGTTCGAATAATCGAGATTTTACTGTATAGTATACATGTATCATAAGCACATAGAGCAGTCCCTCATCAGAGGACGCCTATAGTGGCCGTCTTGTCTGGGTCTGCTCTGTTTGCAAAGGCGCAGAAAGGCATTTTATGTAGTAAATGGTCAACATAGGAGTCCGTAAAAGCGAGCTGTTGCTTAATGCAGGACAAAGGTAATACAGAACACTCCTATGCGAGCTTAATGCAGGACAAAGGTAATACAGAACACTCCTATGCGAGCTTAATGCAGGACAAAGGTAATACAGAACACTCATATGCGAGCTTAATGCAGGACAAAGGTAATACAGAACACTCATATGGGAGCTTAATGCAGGACAAAGGTAATACAGAACACTCATATGCGAGCTTAATGCAGGACAAAGGTAATACAGAACACTCATATGCGAGCTTAATGAAGGACAAATGTAATACAGAACACTCCTATGAGAGTTTAATGCAGGGCAAATGTAATACAGAACACTCCTATGAAAGCTTAATGCAGGACAAATGTAATACAGAACACTCCTATGAAAGCTTAATGCATATCATCCATTATTGTTAGTGAGACTCTACTGTATACACGTATGCAGAAAGCTCCCATTTGTGCATGCAACTATATGCTGCAGATCGATGTTTTAAACAACAGTTGACAATTTGATAAAAAATAATAATATTAGTTGTTTTACAACTTTGTTTAACCGAACAATAAAATGAAGAAAAGCATATGTTTTCAAATATTATTGAATGTCTCTGTTCAATTGCTAATAGCATGAAACCTTTAGGTAATAGAATAAGGACTATTATTTATAAGGCATGCTACAGACAACCGTTAGATGTTCCCCAAAGGATATTAATTATTTGGGAAGTCGTTTGATACATAGCTAATTGGTACATAAAATATAATACTTGTATGAATATGTTGTATATTACCAGAGGAGTTGAATGCGGACTGAATAAATAGTTGATGACATGCTACCACATATTACATATTTACTCCTAAATCAGACGGCTCCTACAGGAATAATATACATTAAATTCTACAGTTTCTGCCAGTAATAACTAGAACTATGTTCATATGCCGTTATAAACGTGAGAGACTATAAATGTCCATGACCCAACTATGTCTTACATAGTGTAAAGTGGCAAACAGACTGAAAGACTCAAATGACGTTTAATGTAGCCATTGTTTAGCTCGACTATTCGAAGAATAGTGGAGCTATCCTATTCGCTTTGGAACTTAGAAACTTGGAACACTTGTTCACCACCATAAACTTTATCTGTCGGTAAGAGAACATAACTCTGTCAAGCATTTTGACAGAATTATGGCCTTTTTAACTTAGAAATTTTGGTTAAGGTTTTTGTTAAAGTCCACTTATTTACATAACCCTTTGAGATAAAGCTTTGAGATTTAGATCACTTGTTTACCACTACCAGATTCATATGTAAGGAAGAGAACATTACTCTGTCAATCATTTTGACAGAATTATGGACCTTTTAACTTATAAATTTTGGATAAGGTTTTTGGTAAAGTCCACTGATTTACATAACCTTTTGAGATAAAGCTTTGGAACTTGGAACACTTGTTCACCATCATATGATTCATCTGTAGGAAATGGTACATTACTCTGTGAAACATTTTAACAGAAATTATTGGCCTTTTTTGCTTAAGTTTTTCTCGTTCATTAAAAAGTTCAAAGAGATCCTACAACCTGAATACTATTAAAGATATTTACTGATACTTTGATTGCTGGCTTCTAGTATCATTGGACACTATTTTAGTCCACTATCAAGTATTTTTACACTAACAATTCTGAGAATAGTCGAGCGCGCTGTCCTGTGACAGCTCTTGTTTATTAATATTTTTAAATTATTTTTCATTTTAAATTTACCTGACTTTTATTGCATTTAACTCACGTGTATGTCTAAGCACGAACTAATTGTTTCAATTGCCTATACAAACCAGGCGTGATACGAGCGTATTGTTAGTGGATTAGACGTTCATACCTTTAGATCATTTTCAAGCCCCGATTGTTTTTCATTTAAATGGATAACAATTGGTGTATATCAATGTGTGTGATTTGTTTCTTCATATTCTTTTTTACCCTTAGTCCGTTAAAAGGGAAATATGCAAACAGAGTAGACCATGAAAGAGCCCTCCGATCGAGGTCTCCACTATTTGCTGAAACCATCGAATGTATCAGCACATATATTGTATGGTGTGTCCCCTCCATATGAAATTAGATGGACTCCTAATAAGATTTATACGAGTTACACTTAACCCTATACTCCATAAATACGCCTTTCTATGCCTTAGCAAACAGAGTAGAACCAGATCAAACGGTCCCTGTAGGAGCAGTCTGATCAGTTTCTGCTCTCTTTGCTTATGCTATGATATAGATATGAGTCTAAAGTATATGGCATGGCCAAGAAGTCATGTGTCCATGAACTAAAATAATCTAATTGATATTCATGATGTCATTATTTCTTACATGAATATTCATGGAGTAAAGGGTTAAATAATATGGGAATAAACGGGTTAATTACCAATCGTTCAATCATTTTAATGTGACAAAAGAGTGCAGATGTCTTTGAAAATAGCGTAGACCCAGATTAGATGGCTCTTAGCTTATCCATATGATGACGGTCTATACTGTATGCCAGAGCTCCAGATAAGATGCGTAAATTAAAATATTTTCAAAAATAATTGCTTTCTTTCTCCACAAAACCGTATGCTGTGACCACTCTTTGGTGAAGAAATGGTGAATTTTAGTATTTTAATACGCACCTTTATCTGTTATTTTAGTATTGTAGTGCGCACCTTTATCTGTTATTTTAGTATTTTAGTACGCACCTTTATGTTATTTTAGAATTTTAGTATGCCACTTTATCTGTTAGTTTAGTATTTCAGTACGCACCTTTACCTGTTATTTAAGTATTGTAATACGCATCTTTATCTGTTATCTTATTATTTTAGTACGCACCTTTATCTGTTATTTTAGTACGCACCTTTATCTGTTATTTTAGTATGCACCTTTATGTTTTATTTAAGTATTTTTGTAAACACCTTTATCTGTTATTTTAGTACGCACCTTTATCTGTTATTTTAGTATGCACCTTTATGTTTCATTTAAGTACTTTAGTACGCACCTTTATCTGTTATTTTAGTACGCACCTTTATTTGTTATTTTAGTACGCACCTTTATATGTTATTTTAGTACGCACCTTTATATTTTATTTAAGTACTTTAGTACGCACCTTTTTCTAGTATTTTAGTACGCACCTTTATTTGTTATTTTAGTAAGCACCTTTATTTGTTATTTTAGTACGCACCTTTCTTTTTATTTTAGTACGCACCTTTATCTGTTTTTTTAGTATTTAGTACGCACATTTATCTGTTGTTTTAGTACGCACACTTATCTGTTGTTTTAGTACGCACACTTATCTGTTGCTCTGGTATGCAATATCATCTCGGAACTTATAACTTGCATACTGAGTGTACTCTATTCTTTAATAGTAATGGACCTTTTCATTCTGAAATTTCAGAAACCAAAGGGTTCAGTATGATATTGGATAATGTGAGTGAGCGTGATGTGATATTGCATTAAATTACCGTCTGAAGCTTCCCTCTCATCCAGCAGTTTCAGGGTACATTAGCCACTGACTGTAAAATACAGATGATAAATTATCATTTGCTTCAATAGTGTCTGAAATAATAAAATTTGAATACTTAATATCAGTCTCTTAGCGGTAACCGGAGGACCATTGTAACCTCGTCATTCCATCCTTTCCTCCGTCATTCCTTCCGTCCGTCTGTCCGTCTTCCGACCGTTCTTCCATCCGCCCGTCTGTCTTCCATCTGTGGGTCCTTCGGTCAAGATTTTTTATCCGGACGATACGTCAATAGCCACTTGGGTTATGGTTACCACATTCTTGTGTAAGTGCATCTTGGGAAGGATGTCGCGTGCAACATTAGTGTATCTGTGACATTGACTGATATTTCCTTTCGTTTTAGTAAAGCATTGTTTGAAAATCGTCTGGATGATATATCCTCAACCGTTTGGGCTAGGATTTCAAACACGTGAGAGTGTCGCATACTACGTTGGTGTCCCGGTACACTTGAGACCCAGTCACCCCAGTTTCAGTTAAAATTGTCCGATTTGTTTATCCTCAATCCCTTGGGTTAGAATTTCTAATGTCCATGTGTTGGTACATCTTGGGAAAGACAACTGCCGCATGCTACTTTGGTGTTTCTTTTAGCTTGATCTCGACCGTAACCTCGGTTTTGGTAAAGAAAAGAGTCTGGATTTTGTCTTGATGATATATACTCAACCCCTTGAGTTAGGACTTCCAAATTACTTGTGCGGATTCATCTTGGGAAGTTATATTGCCACATGCTACGTTGCGGTATCTGTATGACGTTTGCATTGACATTGTCCTCAATTTAGGTAAATTTGTCTGAAGGATATCTTCTCAACTGCTTGTCTTGCGGTTTCCATTTTCCTGTATAGATACATTTTCAGAAGACGGGGTATCTCATACCACGTTTGTTTCTCTGTGACCTTTACTGTAAGCGCGACATCAATTTAAGTAAAGGTCTGAACATGTCGTCCAGAGTAACAGATAAAGACGAGTTCACCACCAAACCTTATGCCGTGATGATTCTACCGAGTGATCACAACACAAGGTTTGGTGGAGACATAAATGAGTTACTCTTGAAACTGTATTGATTTACGCATATCGTATGAACCTCTGTTTGTCTGAATGATATATCCTCCATCACATGGGTTACGGTTTGTGATTGATTCTAAGGCTGACAGTGTCACTCACCCATCCGACAGGGAAATAAAATGTTCATTCAGATCAGCATCTTCCTTAAAAATGAATAAAGTGATATTGCTACAATGTATATGGACCATTAGTAAACAGTTACGAAACGTCACTAATATATGTCTATATTATCAATACATATTCCCTATTAGTCTACATACAAATCGGCGGGATACCATGGATTGCTTGATAATACTTGTTTGTTCAAAGTAGAATGACCCATCAAAATGCTAGTACAGTGAACCCTCGTTACAACGGAACTGTTTGTTTCCAGACATTGTGCTGGTATAACGAGATTCCCGTTATAACGAGTTTAAATATGTAAGGAACTATTTGGTCAGTTTTAAACTAGTACCAACAGGTGATCGCTTAATGCAGAACACAAGAAGTGCAAAAGGCTCCCAAAGGGACATTTTTTGCACTTCTTGTATTCTGCATTAAGCAATCACCTGTGCTATTGACATTGCACCTTTTTATTCAGTGGCTGTTTCAAAGAGTTAACGGTAATTTTGTTTCAATGCACATTGCCGGTATAACGAGGGCGCCATTGTTACGAATGCCGGTATAGCGAGGGTCCACTGTACATGTACACTCATATCCAGCAATGTCACGGTTTTGGTATTACCTTAGGTTACAAACTGGAATAAAATGAATAAGTTGGTATAATGGACACTGTAACAGCGCCATAGTAGGAACATTTTATCTGAATGCCATCGGTTGCGATTTTGGGTATTGCACTGACGACATGCGACAAAACGCACGACACCATTGACATAAATACAGCGCAATGCACCACATGATTAACTGGTGATTGTTAAAATGTGTTAATTGGAATGTTCCATCAGCGTTGTTTTATATCGCCCGTTTAGTATGAATTGATACATTTAGCTAGAGGAGTGTAAATGTCAAAAAGTGTCAAGCCAGATCAGAAGGCTGCCCTATAAACCCATTGATACGGATCTAAACGGCTGCTTTAAAATCCACTTGACACGAGTCTACACGGCTGCTTTAAAATCCACTTGACACGAGTCTACACGGCTGCTTTTTGAGCCCCTTGATACGGGTCTGCACGGCTGCTTTATGAGCCGCCCAATGATACGGGTATGCACGGCTGCTTTATGAGCCGCCCAATGATACGGGTCTACACGGCTGCTTTATGAGCTCCTTGATACGGGTCTACACGGCTGCTGCTTTTTGAGCCCCTTGATACGGGTCTGCACTGCTGCTCTATGAGTTCCATTGACACGGGTGTACACGGCTGCTTTATGAGCTCCTTGACACGAGTCTACACGGCTGCTCTATGAGCTCCTTGACACGGGTCTACACGGCTGCTTTGTGCGATCCTTGATACGGGTCTACACGGCTGCTTTGTGAGCCCAATGATACGGGTCTGCACGGCTGCTTTTGAGCCCCCTGATACGGGTCTGCAAGACTGCTTTATGAGTCCCTTGATATGGATCTAATTTTTAAAACATCCGTTTCTCGCATTCAAAGGTTTTAAAACTTTCATTGTCGTATCACATAGTTGTCCTGTCATGTATCATTTCTTTACTAGCGCAGTATGGATGCATGTGATATTGTAAAGCTGCTAAACGGCATATTTATGACATACATTTTAAAACTACTTTTAACTATGTAACACACTTGCAATGACGTCAGTACATTTATTAAGGATGCTATCATACCGCTTAAGTCTTCAAGAGAGATATCATGCTGACTGACGGCTTGATTAAGTTCTAATGGGGTTAAGCAATGCTGAGTAGAATCTAATTTTCTGTTGTTCGCTGGCCACTCGATGTCACATCGATATCGACAATTTGCCATGAGAACAGCTTCACGATAGGATATTAGTTCTAAGTGTTTCAATTATTCTCGAGTAATGAATTCCGTTTGAGTATCATATCAGGATCGATTGTTTCCCATACCGATGTTTTTGCAAATAAGATAGAACCAGATTAGTCGCTGCGGTTGTTTTTTTTTGTTTTTTTTTTAAAACTAGAAAAGTGTGTCTGTAAGATACAGTGATGCCCCCCCCCCCCGTGTAGGTGCTTGCCTAGCTGCACGTAAAATTTCCAAGTCATTTGACCTTGACCTTGGGCTTGCGGGCAGCATGGGCTTGGTGTGCAATGAAAGTATGGATGGTGCTTAATGTGTATATGCAATTCCATGGCAATAGCTACAGTGGTTAGGGAGATATAAGACAATGAAAAAACTGTGACAAAAAACTGCACGTAAATGTGACAACCAACTGCACGTAAAAATTCCAATTCATTTGACCTCGACCTTGGGCTTGCGGGCAGCATGGGTGGGGTGCCAAATGATAGCACGGGTGGTAATTGACAAGCATGTGAAGTTCATGTGTATAAGTCTAGAACTTACTGACTTATAACACTTGAAAAACTGTGACAACAAACTGCACCTAAAAGCGTGACAGACGGGCAGACAGACGGACAGACGGATGGACATGTGCAAAACATAATGCCCCCTGACTCATAATCGTCAACGGGGGCATAAAAAGGTGGCTGCTCAGGTTATGCACACTTAGCTATACGTTGTTTTCCTATTGTATATTGTTCTCGTATAGCAGGTCTCATTTACTACTCCAAACAAACACATCGACTGATCTCGATCCATTTGTACTAAGCGTTGTCCCGTATTATATGACTTACCGATCCGCTACTAAAACACTGTAAACATACGCAGTAAATGACTGGTTTCTTAATATTCATGAACATATTTCAGGAAAAATGTGCTCAGGAAATTGACTGTCATCCTGAGTCATGAAAATATGTTCCTTATAATTCTCCATGATCGAGTTGTTCCTATATTTGTAATGGATATCTTAATGGTATGGATAGTGTCTGTTTTACATAAGGTCAAAGGTATCGATGAGTACAGAAATGTTTTGGTATTCCACAAATCTGTTGCAGTGACTTTTGTCACTGACCGTTCCAAGGCGGTACTTCCATCTTTCCCCTATTGCATGTTTGTTTTGTCTTTGTGCGTCTCTTGTTGTTTTTATAGTTATGTACATTTGCTGTTTCCATGTGTTGCTGTTCGGGCGACTGTTTGTTCTGTATGTGGTGTTTCCTGCATGACTCATTTTTGTACTTTTAATGATGCGCCTGCTTCTGTTTAACTAAGTATCTACGTGTTATGAATATAATTAGCAACCCAGATATTTAAAAAATGACAAATGTCATGTTTTTTACTGATAATGGTAAACTACTATTAAGACAGAAAAGAAGTATGAAAATGAAATTTATATACGAAAGTACACAGTACGAAAAACCACAAGCACACATGAAATGCGCCATCATACAGACAGACACGTAGAACTGACCCTTTGATGTACGTACTACACAGACATCATATTAGCAGTGCCGTAAAACAATACAAAACAACACAATACAATACAATAATACTATACTGATTTGAGTTGGATCAAAGACAGGTCCTACGTGTACCTTGTGCTCTGCAATTTTGCTTATGTATTTATGTTTCAAATACAATCAGAATTTATTAATATTTCGATCAACAAAAAGATTACCCACATGAAGATAAAACTTTAATCAATGAACGTTTTTTAAAGACAATATAACATCAATAATATATTTATTAATAACACGAAACTTAAAAATGACATATCAACACGTTGAGTTTTTGGACATGGCAGACACTGTTCAATCCGACATACGTTATTCCATAGCTAACAGAGCAGAACCTGATCAGACGGATCCCACAGTATCTACTGTGTTTGTCTTCGAGACGATTCTAAAGAGTGGTCACAACATAGGGTTTGGTGGAGAAATGACGATTTTAGAATTTGAGTACACACAGGTGTATATGTAGCTCTGTGTTAATATGCATAATTATGGTGTAACGGGATAAGTCGACAAAGTTTAATACGAACCAGATTAAATAGAAAATGCACTAGATCTTTTGCAGAACGATATATGTTAATCAGGAAACTCTCTTTATGAAAATAATTTAATATACATAATGTAATGATAATATAGTATTTAGATATAAGTGATAGGTTCGCCTATTCATATTAAATAAAACAAGTCTCTCAGGAGAGCCGCACACTTTCATGGCAATGATGTATAAAATAACAGTCGTTTATCATTTAGAATAAAAGCATATCGCCTACGTTTTTCCACATTATAAACCCCAACTTATTTGCTATCGTCTGAGGTTAACACATACTATACAAAACTGAAGGCTATAAATTCAGGGGTAGTCCGAATAATATATATTTTTCAAATATAGTTACAAAAACATGTATATGATTGAAATAAATACATTCCTGTTGGAGGCGGTTACATGAAATGGTGAAGATTTATTATACAATTAATGTAACACATTGCATACAGTGACAGACAGGTATAATCATTATTTTACGTTTTATCGTATAAAAATCATGTTCAAATTAATGACACTATGAATAGTAATTAGCTCATATTTTATAAAGGCACATGAACGCAAGACTTACATAAGCAGACATAGCGGATATGAACACAAGTCTTACATAAGCAACCAGCGCGGATCCTTATCTTATAGTAGCCATCTTATCAGGGTATTATTAGTTACATAGTCATGCAGTGACCGGGTACGGGATGATACCTGGTTAGTAAATGTTATACCCGGCGAGGCGAAGCCGAGCTGGGTATAATATTTTCTAACCAGGTATCATCCCGTACCGGTCACTACATGACTATGTAACGAATTTACCCCACCGATGACCAGTCTATTTTCTATCAGTGCTCAATGTTGTTTCTTTTTCTCAATCTCGTCCGCGTCCAAGGAAGCAAAGCGTTTCGCCGTAGTTGTAAACAAATAACGACAACTCTTTCTGTAACTGTACCGTGTCAATTCGGCCCAACATCAATTCGGCACTGTCCAATCGAGCTAACCAAACTTATAACGCAAAACAAATCTTAATACAAAACTCCGTTATGTATTTAACTTTAAAATAAAATCTAATTTACTCAGTAACCATTGGCTGACACAAACACCGTGCAGCCATTGCCTCAAATTTGGGCTCTACGCTGACAGGGGAAGTAACCTAGCTACTGACCGTGTATTGGATTTCTACTGACTGTTTATTGTGTTTCTAGTGACAATATATAAATTTTACTCTTCGATCACGTGACATAATTCAACCAATCAAACACACGGAATTCACAAAAATATTATCAGAGGTGGAGTAAACGCTGTTTACACGCGCGTTAAAGGCGGATCTATGGAGTAAACGGCTAGCTCTATGTAATATATACATTTAGTGCATTCAGACTTCTCAAACCATGCAATATAAGACCCACGGACGCAGTAATATGTAGACATTTTCCAATATAGTTGGTCCAACACATTGGCTGTCATATGATAAAAAGGATAAATGCCGGTTACAAGTATGGAATTATTATATGAATGCTGTACACGCCTCGACTATAAACACAGATTGTTTCATGTGTTATTGTACAGACGCCTGGCCAAGATGAAACGACATATTTCCAAGAATAACTTCTTTATTTCTCTACCAAACCCTATATTGTGACAACCCTTTAGAATCGTGACGAAGAGGCGATTCTAAAGAGTGGTCACAACATAGTGTTTGTTGGAAAAATGGATTATTAATGAAACATTTTTTTACAAAACACCGATTCATTTCAGTCGATAAAATACAGAGATGGCATTGTAGTGACGTCAAACTATTACTTGGTTAGCAGCAGGGGTATTTCACTGAAACACTCAGAGTTCATTACACAGGAAGTACAAAAATGAGTCATGCAGGAAACACCACATACAGAACAAACAGTCGCCCGAACAGCAACACAAGGAAACAGCAAATGTACATAACTAAGAAAACATCGAGAGACACACAAAGTCAAAACAAACATACAATAGGGGGAATATGGAAGTACCGCCTTGGAAGGGTCAGTGACAAAAGCCTCGTTAATACTGACTTCGTTTATTAAATGTGTATAGGAATATAAGATATACACCAAAACCGACAACTACCAGATAGTGTTAGAGTGTTACTTTTCCTATTTACCACATCTTTAGTGTGAGATATAACCCTTGTTTCGTTTCAAAGGAGATGGGAAATGGGTTATTTATAAGCCATGTCATTATTTTTTCTCTTTCTACTTTTTTGTACAGAATATACTATTTCCATACATGAAATTTGGTCAGGGTTAATCTTTACATGTATATAGGCTGCACGGGTAGCACGAGCGAAAAGTTGCATGACCGTCTGCGGTCAATTTGAAGGCCGTCTATGTACTTAAAATGTCCATAAATGAGTTCAAAATGTGGAGGGTTATTTTCTGCACTCATGATGATAAAATTGTAATTATAAATTTTATAGCAAAAACGTTATCTTAAATATAAAAGTGCACAGTTTCTTTTTCGTGTTAGTATATATGAAATCACTAACCGGAAGGAACCACATGGTTGTCCATCCGGTCAATGAAAGATATGCAAAACATATACAATATATATGAAATCATTAACCGGAAAGGAACCGCTCTGATTGCTTAGTCCATAGCCTTTTTTAATACGCCCACCTAATAAAGGTGGTCGTATATTGTCGTGGCCCTGTCCGTCCGTCCGTCCGTTCGTTCGTTCGTTCGTTCGTTCGTCCGTCAACATTTTGTTTGTCCGCTATTTTCTGGGAAAACATTAGACAGATATTAATGAAACTGAACACAAATGTTTAATGAATCAAGATCTGAAGCTGAGTTGATTCTGAGGTTCATTTGATTTTTCATTTCAGAGTTATGGCCCTTGTCCTAAAAATATGCAAAGAGTTTGTCCGCTGTTTTCTGGGAAAACTATTTGAGAGATATTAATGAAACTTCACCCAAATGTTTAATGCATTAATATCTGAAGCTGAGTCGATTCTGAGGTTCATTTGATTTGTTGTTGTCGGAGTTATGGCCATTTTACTTAAAAAATAAAGCAAATACATGCAAATAGTTTGTCCGCTGTTGTCTGGAAAACTATTTGACAGATATTAATAAAACTTCACACAAATGTTTAATGCATCAAGAACTGAAGCTGATTGATTCTGAGGTTCATTTGATTATTCATTTCAGAGTTATGGCCCTTGTCCTTAAAAAATATGCAATTAGTTTGTCCGCTGTTTTCTGGATAAACTATTCGAGAGATACTAATGAATCTTCACACAAATGTTTAATGCATCAAGATCTGAAGCTGAGTCAATTCTAATGTTCATTTAATTTGTCGTTTCGGAGTTATGACCCTTGTATTTAAAAAATATTGCAATTACATGCAAATAGTTGTCCGCTGTTTTCTGGGAAAACTATTTGAGAGATATTAATGAAACCTCACACAAATGTTAAATGCATCAAGATCTG
Organism: Azorinus chamasolen; assembly: GCA_963576725.1. Lineage (NCBI taxonomy): Eukaryota > Metazoa > Mollusca > Bivalvia > Cardiida > Solecurtidae > Azorinus > Azorinus chamasolen. The sequence goes on along the minus strand of OY755247.1, from coordinate 1,258,754 downwards.
AAACTGAATTGATTCTGAGGATCATTTGATTTTTCGTTTCAGAGATATGGCCCTTGTCCTTAAAAAATAATGCAAATACATGCAAATAGTTTGTCCGCTGTTTTCTGGGAAAACTATTTGAGATATATTAATGAAACTTCAGTAAAATGTTAAATGCATCAAGATCTGAAACTGAATTGATTCTGAGGATCATTTGATTTTTCGTTTCAGAGTTATGGCCCTTGTCCTTAAAAAATAATGCAAATACATGCAAATAGTTTGTCCGCTGTTTTCTGGGAAAAACTATTTGAGAGATATTAATGAAACTTCACACAAATGTTTAATGCATCAAGATCTGATGCTGAGTCAATTTATTTGATTTGTCGTTTCGGAGTTATGGCCCTTTTACTTAAAATATAATGCAAATATATGCATATAGTTTGTCTGCTGTTTTCTGGCAAAACTGTTTGACAGATATTAATGAAACTTTATACACATGTTTAATGCATCAAGACCTGAAGCTAGTTCGATTCTGAGGATCATTTGATTTGTTGTTTCGGAGTTATGGCCCTTGCACTTAAAAACAATAATGCAAATCTATGCAAATATGAGGATGGCCATAACTTTTTCATTTGAAATGATATTTACTTCATTTTTTTTTATATGGTTAAACCTTAATGTGAATTTTCACATATATTGCGGGGGTTTTGATATGTCATTTTATTCTAAAGTTATGGTCCTTGAACTTTGTGTGTTCGTTGCTTTGTTTGTCGGTCAACTTTTAGTTTGTCTGTTGTTTTCTGGGAAAACTATTAAAATTATATGAATGAAACTTAACACAAATGTTTTAAGCAACAAAATTTGAAGCTGATTTTATTTTGTGGCTCATTCAGTTTGTCTTTACAGAGTTATGGCCGTTGCACTCTAACACAAATGTTTTAAGCAACAAAATTTGAAGCTGAGTTTATTTTGTGGTTCGTTCAGTTTGTTTTTACAGAGTTATGGCCGTTGCACTTTACAAAAATCTGCAAAAATGAGGATTAGCTGTAACTTTTTATTTAATAAGATATTCACTTCATTTGTTTTTAAAAAATAGTATCACCTTAATATGGAAATCAAGATCTAAAGCACATATTAGAAAATGTCAACACTTATAAGGCATGTTGAATCAGAGAAAGTTTGCAAGTGGGCGTATTATGTACCGTATGCGGTACTCTTGTCTTTATATTTGATCAGGGTTGTCTAGCGTCTCTGTAACCCCTGTAAATAATTATTCATGAGGATATGAACTCTTTCATAAATATTCTTTTATAATAATTGTTATCGCTACCATTCTTTTCCCACAAGTTATTTAACATTACAGTAATATGTACTGTTGGACTTCGATAAAAGTACAAAAATGAGTCATGCAGGAAACACCACACACAGAACAAACAGTCGTCCGAACAGCAACACAAGGAAACAGCAAATGTACATAACTATAAAAGCAACAAGAGACGCACAAAGACAAAACAAACATACAATAGGGGGAAGATGGAAGTACCGCCATGGAACGGTCAGTGACAAAAGTCACTTGGGGTTAAACCGGTTTATGGGCGCCCAAACTCACACTTATTCCATCCCCACCCTAAAAGACAAACAGTGTAAATAAACGTATCCCCTCTCCGACTAATCTACAACAACCGCGACGCCAAATACAGTGCATGTATAACGAAAACATTTAAGTGAGCAAATTGTATCCACCTATCGAATTCAAGAGACCGTACAAATTAGTTCGAGATATGAGGAGTTCGAGTCATCCGATTTCTAATCCGTAAGTTTTCTCAATGCACCAGCTTAAAACAGGTCTAAAATAATGCTGAAAGCTCCTGTAGGAGCTTTCAGCATTACTTTAGACCTGTATTAAGCTGTCATATGTATTGCTAGATACCTGTGGCGATACATTTTAGAGCAATTTTGTATTGTAAGTTTTGAAGGGACGGAACTTTTTGTTCGAGTTATCCCGAAGTTCGAGATATCCGAGTTCGAGATATCTAAATTCAACTGTATATAGAACAAGTTCAGAAAACATATATTAACATATAAGTTGTTCGTTATCTTTCCATAGCAAAGGGCATGTGTGTCGAATCCGTACCACATCATATACATGATGATTGATATGGGTCTACACTGTTTGTAATGCAAAGGCTCGTTTTCTTAGAGAGTTTCGCGTATTTAATTTGTTCCACTGCAATTTTGAAATCCAATAATTACTAAGTCTAGTGGATAGAGAGACTGTATAGGTCGATCAAATAAATACACAGGGCATTACTTTAAAAAAAAAAGTAATAAAACTGTATTTGAATTCGGAATATGCTGTTATTTGATAAATATATGTATCTATTAATATTGATCATATTACACAGCGAGTCAGGAAAAGATAGTTACTTATGGGAACATTGTTCATATATCCAACGTGTTTACTCTGTTTCAATAAATCAACGTCAATTACTGCAGCAAGAAAGTGTCTATTGTCGCATAAATCATACACAGAAATAAGCTTAATTTGAAGAACAGTTTGATATCCGTTTTGTTTTGCCTAGATTGTTATGTATCCCTTATCTACATGTTTCTTGTGTTAACTATAACATGCCAGTTTGTTTCAAGACCATTCTAAATTCAAATTAATGCTAAATTAATTATGTCTGCCAAAACTCTGACTTTGTACAAAAGTTTAGAATCTTTTTGTCCGATTGTCAGCTTGGATCCTGATGAGGCGTCAAGTTACTCGGCTCCTTATCTGGGTCCAAACTGTTTACAGATACGAGACAGGTCGTGCTTAGCATGATAAGGGTTAAAAGGCAACAATCGGGTATAGATAACGATACTCACAAAAATAAATAGTACAGTTCAAGGGATCTTCTAGCTGCATATTTTAACTTTAGTGAAACCGGAATTTAAATAAAGAAAGATTTAGGTCTTCTTTGACAGACGGTTGATAGTCATACAGAAAGCTCCCAAAGGAAGTCTCTGTATAACTTTCATTCTGCATTAGGGGCTATGGGTCTTTTAGACCAGCATTGGTACAAATTTGCTCGTCCCGAGTCGAGGGGAATTAACAATTTCCCTCATTGTCAAGAAAACCTGTAGAATAGATAGCTAGGTAAGCGATTTTGAGTTATCTGTAGTTTTGTACACATTCAGGATAATCACCCTTTTTGATTGTTAACTGATTGTTTAATTGATTTATGTGTTGTGTATCAAAGTTACTTAATGTTTAATCTTCGTTTTGTTTGTTTTATACCGTATACAAGTAAGTACTGTGTGTATATTATCTTACCTCCTAGTAAAGTCTTGTCATTCCATTGGTCAAAAGAGGTCACGAGAAACCCCCATAGATTCCTTATGGGGGTACTAAAATCCTTATCATGGCTTTACAAGAGTTACTTCCCTTACTTGACAGCCAGATGCTTTTCTCTTATATATAATAATATTTTATCTTTATCCTTACAGTTTTAACAAATGCATACATATAATTAGCCTTAATTTTAGTTGAAATATAAACATTAATTAGTTTTACAATGATAAAAAAGAAAACAAAGAAAATATATAAACGAGATTTGAGGCAAATAAAGAATATTTACTTTAAATCTTTTAAAGGGAGGTAATTTATTCTCCTCTCATTGTAATATCGAGTTTGCAAGAGTTAATTTATACAGAATACAGAATATTTTATTAGGCATAAAATGTACATACATTCATAGCCTTACTCATATACTGTTAATAGCAAACACATGAAAACAATTTGGAGGAAGAGGATATTTTCGTAGGAGAACTAAATTGTCGTTTAGACATCTTTACATTTGTTTGTTATGGTGGTAATGCCAGCCATAAGTATATCATTTAAAATTAAACAACTGACTTATTATACACTGCTTGTATATTCGTATAGTATACTTGGTTTACCTACCATCTATCAGTCATACTTTAACCCTTTCCCTATTCCATGTCTTCCTCAAATTTCAATACCTACTGGATATTCATGGTCACAATAGTTATAATGAAATATGGATGTAGAACATTACAGACATTTTAGAAAATTTAAGAAACATACCTTTCAAATTCCATTAGCGAGTAGAGAGAACCTGGTCAGACGGCTCCTATAGGAGCTGTCTGATCTGGGTCTACTCTTATTGCAACTACGTGAAAACTGCGTTCATATGAGGGAAAGGGTTAAATTAATCTTAAATTCACCTGTATTTCCTACAAGACTCTATCGAGTTCTCGGATCACTTAACCCATCAATTCGCATGGAAATGTCATGGTTGTCTATTTGACTGACCAAGTCAATATATGGTGGATATATTATAAGGAAAACGTGCTATCGCTCCCGTAGAAAACAGTAACAACTCCATGTAGTGTTAAATTGAGCTACGACAGTGTTCCACGGAAGAGGTAAGCGACACTTCAATTTCACACCCATTCAGTATCAACTTAAGATTTCAAGTAAACATGTAGGCCTATGATGCAAACATGCGTGTAAATACTTGAAATTAAAGGTAGTCGGTAAGATAAATTCGTTATGCAGTGCTTAGTGTCCCTAATATGGACTATACACTGCCAGCAAATATTAATATTTGCTGGCAGTGTATAGTCCATATTAGGGACACTAAGCACTGCATAACTAATATTATATCAAACATGTAAGGCGGTTGGTCAATCGAGTTAATTATTATGAATGTTCTAATTTGTTACTCATTGTTTGTTGAATTCAGGTTTAAATGTTTTCATGTGATCATACAAAAACAAAAGTCATTTTTGGTCCAGATAATACTGCTATAAAGCATGTATATTTAAGCTATTATGCATATAACGTGCGTAAATATATTGTATTTAGTATTGGTTCGAGTGTACTATCTTTTTTATTATTTTTACGTAAAATGCCAGATATTGAACCAAAAATGACAAGAGCAGAGGATCATTACTTTGGGTACATGTTTTATTTGTTCATGAATATTAATCCATTTGTAAATATTAATGAGATGTAAAAATAAATACACTTTAATGGGCTGTTCTTCTTATCCGACATTATTTTAATAAATCAGTTATTTCGAATGGGCTAAGTAACTGTCTCTTGATCTTACTCTTTGGGTGTGAAAACTGCACGTTTTGACTGTCCAACAGCCTGGCAATAATTGTATACTGTCACTTTCATAGTGGTCTCAGATTAGCGGAGGCATTGAACTAGCGTTTCTTAGACTGATACAGACTGGGGTTATATTCGGTCTGAAGCAGGTTTGGTGACAAGCACCAAAACATATAGCCAAGGGATCAGAGTGTTGCTGAACCGACTGCTTGAGGTAGTGTTTCGAGCACGGGCTCTGAACATACAACAAACAGGCTTTCAATCAATCATGTATTAGATTTTATTAACTTCTCGAAGCAGGTTTCATACACTGTTCAAGGCAGGTTTCAGAGCGTAGGATTCCATACGTTGCTTCGAGACATACGTTTGAAGTGCCGGTAATGTTGAGATAGTTTCAAACCATAGGTTTCAACTGGGTTTGATGCTTAAAGTCTCATGACAAATCGCATATTCTACACATTTATACGATTCCATGACATATCTTGAGGATTGTGTTCCAAGCACCATTTTGTAGTTTGAAACACTGATCAGCCGTCTCGCTGGCTTGGGGCTTAGGCATTTGTCACCGTAACATACGTAGTTTTTGTGCATAGTTTGTGTCATGTTTTCATGATATTTGTCTCAGGCAAGGTAGCCACAGAAAACCATACTGAATCCATCGGCTAGCGTAGCCCAGCCTCACACATTTTATAGTTTCAAACATTGTGCTGTGTTTGGCTCAAGACATTGTCATCTCACAGAACGTCTGAAACATTTAAAAAAAGGACTGGCTCCCACAGGAGTCGTCTAATCTGGGTCTTCTCTGTTTGTTAATGGAATTTGATTAATCTGTTTCCTTACTTTCTAAAATTGCTTCAATGTTCCACTCTCCATATTTTAGTATAACTATTTTATCTATAAATATTCGGTTGGTATTGAAAAATTTGAAATAAACATGGAACAGGGAAACGGTTAAACTGTATTGCAGAGGATATCTTATTATAGTTTGAGATCGTGTTGCGTTAGTTCATGTTTTGCATGGTTATAAATAGCCTTTGAAAACTGAACTGATTTATAAAACATATTCTTTCCTGCATGAAAGCATGAATTAAATGAATATTCAAGTTTTGTTGAAGCCACTACCAACGAAATCACTGTAAACAAGAAAACAATAATTATGTCTGAACAGGGATTGTCAGTCATGTGTTTGCATAACGAAACACGTGCTACATTTCCACATCTTTTACTTGTTCTTTAAAATTAATTTACATTTTAACAATACCATTTAACACATTTCCTCCTAGTGACGCATTTTGGCGCCTCTGTAAAAGTCACTTTCCGAAACCATTGTGATAAATAGAGCATTTGCTCCATATCACAATGGTTTCAACACTACACAATTCTAAAATTCTCCTTTTCTATAGTTAATGCTCCTTTTCGGTAGATTAATTCAAAGAGGTTGGGTCTAAAAATAGCCCAGGGGAGAATGAGTTAACGCTCACCCTGCTGAAATAAAATGTCCTGCTCAGATTCGGATCTGGCGCAATGTTTACTCATTTCGATTCCATAACTATTCGGAAAAAAAACCTCGTTAAATAAATATATTCTGAAAATGGGTGATCCTTCGAAAGCAAAAGTAGATATGCAAAAAGAGAAAATTGCAGACTCGGTTTTATGGAGTCTGTTCATGAGTAGTAATTAAAAGTGCAACACTACTCACGCTCTCTAGCACCGGCTTAAGCAACATTCAATTTTCAAACCTAATAACATCAAAAATTAATTATCCTGAAGGACCAGAAATATATCTACCAAAAAGGGGCATTTACCATGGAGGAAAGGATTTTTTAGAATTATGTAGTTTTGAAGCCATTGTGATAAATACATGTAGAGCACATGTTCCAATACAAGAAATGCTCTATTTATCACAATGGTTTCAAAAATGACCTTAGCGTTTCTTTGCACCTTCACAACTGCTTGACTTTACTACTTTTTCATCTTTACAGAGGCACAATAAGGCGTCAGTAGGGGGGAATGAGTTAAGTGCTAGAATGAACTTTCAATCAAATTCTTCTCAAACATAAGTGGTGTGTCAAACAGTTATGATCACACTGATCTGCCGAGTGATTGACCAACTGTCAAAAAGGTACTCGGCGTCTCATCTGGATCCAACCTATTTTCTAAGGCCACAGGTACCGGGATAAGGTTTATTATTCTATTAAAAACTCTCAGCTGCTTAATACTGCTACTGTCATTATTTCTAACTGACTGTACATAAGTATGGTTTGATAAGTTTTCTTTACTTCCGATAATTACGGACTCTGCGGATGCGATTCGGATCATTACGGATAGATCGGATGGATACAGACAGGGTTTTCGCAGCAATAATACAGCGGATACAGCAATATCTAACATATCTAACACATTTTTGATAACATATCCTAAAATAGTCGACGAATAAATGAGATACACGCACACAAACACACACACACACTCATTGACACATGGGCACGCACACACGCACGCGCACGCACACATAAGTACACACACGGACTCACACACGCATGCAACTGATTTTGATCCATTTAAGTGTCGTGTGTAGATTCCTGTCTTCATGGACTAAGGGAAATAACCTCCAATGCCATGAATAGCCAAATAACCCGATAAACGCTTCTTGCATGTACAGGTAGATTAGCTAAACGTGAGACGCTCATTGATAAAGCGGTATTATTGTATTGCATATAGTGTTGACACAGATCAAATATCACGTCACGCGTGAGAAAACTGATCAAGTTTACAGACCTTATGACTACATAGTTAACCCTTACAGTACGGGACACGAGTTACTAATGTATTCTGAAAACAGTGTAGACAAAGATGAGAACGCTCCTAGTGAAGCCCTCCCATCAGGGTCTGCACTGTTCGTCATGCTACACTTTTCTTTAGAAAAGCCGTAAATATTCACCATAAGCTTGACCTGTTTGAATTTTGGAATAATGAAAAGTCATTGTTGTAAGGGTTATCGAAGTTCAACTGTAATGCAGCAGTCTCATAAATAGTATATGGGTGGGTTTACTTGCAAACAGAGATGACGTAGTCTTGCGTCAATGCGGTCATTTTGTTTCTATTTATAGTTACCTCATTTGCATATAAGGATATTATGGCATGGATATTCGCGGATATCCGACCCATATACTACTCTCATATATGACATTTCTGAATTAATATCGTGATGTGTTAGCTCTTTACTCCATACATACGAATATTGACGCCTTTGCAATCAGAGTAGACCAAGATCAGAGTTTGTTCTGTTTGTTTATGGAATCATATAACCTTTGTTTGGATATTACATGTACCATTATAAATATGAAATAAATTAATACAGAGGTCCATATATGATGCGTGAATTAAAACACTTTCAAGAATAACTTCTTTATTTATATATATTTCCTATGTTGTGACCACTCTTTAGAATCGTCTCGAAAAGCGGATACAAAGACTGGTCACTACATAGTGTTTGATAGAGAAATTACAAATTTAGTATTTTTGAGTATATGTTGGTTACTTAATAGTTATACATCTATCATTTCTAACATTAGTATTCATGAAATATAGTTAAAAAGCCCACGTGCATGCGTGTGCAATCAGTAAATGGTTACTTGATAAAGGTTCTATTAATAGCGGCATTTCAAAGAGGAAATTGGTAATTACGTATCACAACAACAACCCAAACATCAGACTCGCATTTTACCCACTAAACCCTATGCTGTGACTACTTTTTAGAATCGTCTCGAATTTATTCTTGAAAATGTTTTGATTTACGAATCTAATTCAGACGTCTGATATATTAACATTTTGAACAGAACGATAGTACGTAAAGCATTTCATAATTACCATATGTAAAAGCCCGCCTGCCACTTGAGACACGAGTCATCGCATCATGTTTCGAATGTATTCAAGTATCGACTCATGTAAGCGCAAGCTAATAAACCATCCTCATTTTTCTATACTGAAGGAAGGAGCTTGATATCTAACCACATTGTCAGAAGCTTCAGCCACATATTCAGTTTATTGGCGATGCAGCTGTTGTATTGACATTTCATGTAACAGCAAACAGATAAACATTACAGAAAACAAGCATTCAAAATTCATTTGAAAATAAATTTACAGAAGAAGGTTTTTATGTATAATGTAAAGTTTTACAGCCCGGTGTTCTCGTGTAGATTTCAGGAAATATGCCAGAAAAAGACATGAGCTGGGATTACATTATCAAAGATATGTTTGAAATGATGGATAGATCAGTGATACATAATGCAAGGATACATATTATACGGGTATATTTATAACAACAAAGTCTCGTTAATACTACCCTTCAAAAGAAGTCTAATTCTAGAACCGGTAGAAACTTAATGAAGAACAACAGTGCTACTGAACGCTCCTGCAGGAGCTTTCTTTATCACCGCTGTCCAGCATTAACCCTTCCCTTCATATAAACGCCTTTTTTACACATTTACAAATGGAGTAGATCCTATATGAGCCGCCTGATCAGGGTATGCCCTGTTTGTTAATGGAATTTAATGAATCTGTTTCTTTAGTTTCTCAAATGGCTACAATTTCCCAACTTCCATATTTCATTCTATTTTGTCCATGCTGGTATTACATAGTATACTCTCCTATATTGGATGACGTAAAGGAATATCTATATATATTATGCTGTCTTTACGTATGTTGACAATGGAAACATTTTGTATACATTCCTTTACAGAATGTTTGCGTAAAATAAGGCATTACCTATAATCAATACGGATATGAATAATTCAAACTCGCTCTTCCCTTTCTGAATACCATTTAAAAAAGCATTGTATCAAAATTTATCAATTTGTATGACAAACATGGCAGACATTTAGAGAGGGTATAGTTTTATTTACAGTCTTTTAGAGCGGGGATTGAATAAGGGTGTGGCTTGGCGCCCGATAACCGGGTTAAAGCCCAAGTGACAACTGTCACTGACCGTTCCATATTCACACATTGTCTGTTTGTTATGTCTTTGTGCGTCTCCTTGTGTCTTTTGATATGCTTGTTCATTTAAGGTGTATGTCGTGGTGCTGTTCGGGCGGCTGTGTGTTTCTATGTGGTGTTTCCTACACGACTCATACATGTACTTTGATTAAAAGACTCTCTCTGTAACTATTTGATCTGGGTCTACACTGTTTACAACATTCCTATATATTCGGATCTCGCACATTAACGGTTGACCATTTCCCTATTCTATATTTATTCCAAATGTCAATCCCTACTGAATATCCACGGGCAAATAGTTGTAATGAAATATGGAAAGTGGAACATTGTAGCCATTTTAGAAACTAAATTTCATAAATGTGTCATTAATATTCATAAGTGTGCAAATAAGGTCATTAAAAAACAAGTTGGAAATAAAAGCCCAGTGTCTTGTCTTCCGTTTGATACCAGTTAGGTTTAGGACAAAACCTGACTGTGATATGGACGAATTTGTACGTATGGGTCATCATTACGAAAACTGGGGGGTGTCATGGAAACGGTGTAACTACACATAGCCTAAAGGAATTTAAACTTGTACTATTTCATTTTTGTCGTACCCTTTATTACTTTTCTACAGTTACTCTGTTTGCAGCTCAATCATTGAGTACACTAGCGATAGGTGGATACAGTGTGTTCAATTAAATGTTTTTTCGTTATACATGCACTTTACCAATGTATTTGCCGTCGCGGTTGTTGTAGATTAGTCGGAGAGGGGATACGTTTATTTACACTGTTTGTCTTTTAGGGTGGGGATGGAATAAGAGTGAGGTTGGGCGCCCATAAACCGGTTTAACCCCCCAGTGACTTTTGTCACTGACCGTTCCAAGGCGGTACTTCCATCTTCCTCCTATTGTATGTTTGTTTTGTCTTTGTGTGTCTCTTGTTGTTTTTTCTAGTTATGTACATTTGCTGTTTCCTTGTGTTGCTGTTCGGGCGAGTATTTGTTCTGTATGTGGTGTTTCCTGCATGACTCATTTTTGTACTTTGAGTACAGTCTTGATTCTGATATTTTCTGAACATTTTGATACCCATGAAAAAAGTCTAGGAAGCGCACGATAGACACCTCTTGCTCCCTGTCGTATAAATTAGCGAGAATTCGTTCAAGAACGAAAGAAATATACGAAGAAAACATCTAAAAAAAGAACCAATGTATCGAGAGGTTTCAACTTAATATATACTTCTTATAGATATCTACCAATGACAAATATGATGACTGTATTTCATTTCCGATACTCAATGTTTGAAAATGATTGCTTTCAAATGGAAACGTCAGACAGTCTGTGAAACTTATTCGTGTGATTGTTAAATATATTGCCTGGTAAACTGTCCTTTTGTCCTTTTTTTAAAGTCCCTGTCCTTTTGTGAAATGTGAATGATGTTGTATTATTGTTTAAGCATTTTCTCCATATACACGCATTTTAACGCCTTTGCAAACAGAGTAGACTAATATCGGGGTCTGCTCTGTTTACTTATGGACTTATTTAGACTTGATTTTATAGTTTTTCTTTGGGCCAAAATATTTTTCTCTTGACATTATAATATATTGCCTGTTAATATCCATATATATATTATCTCTTAGGTGAGTATTCATGGAGTAAAGGTTAAACATGAATGGTTCACGGTCAAAAGGTTTGGATCCTGATAATGGTCAACGAAAGCCAAGAAGGCTCACTCACCATCTAAATGACAATTATGTTTGTTGTACCTGATGACTGACTAAGACTTTTTGATGACCAATGGAACTAGATTCTTCACGATCAAGATCGTCGAAGGAAATAAGTATTGAAAGCAGTTTAGCCTAACCCATACCCAGCTGTGACAGAAATAATGTCTCCTGAAATTTGGATCTTGTACAATGTGACCTAATTCCGATTCGCACAAACCTTCGAAAAAACTATTAGTCGTTTGTTAACTCTTCGCTTGCTATTCACGTCAATATACCTACCTGTAAATAGTGAAGACCCAGATGAGACAGCTCCTGCAGGAGCTGTCTCATCAGGGTCTGCACTATTTACAAGTTGATTGTGCAACCAGTGCACTCCACAGCAGTGATTGCACAGCGATATACCTGTACACAGTGAAGATATATGTAACTATACAACAGGACATGGGTAAAGAAGGAGAAATGTATTTTAAAATTCAGCAAGAGAATGGTTAAACATGCTCTGCATAGTTGACAATGTGAGTCAAGTCGCAAATAAGAGTTAGTACTGAACTCCCTATACCTTAACACATTCCCACTGGCACTAGATCGAAAGAGACTATAGTGTATGTACAGCACATACTACATTAATGTGTATTAATGTACTACGTGATATAAATAAACTATAGTCTTTTTCGATCTAGTATCAGTGCCCATTTCCCTCCCACTGAGATCGTTTGACACCTCAGTAAAACTCATTTGTGAAACTAATATGATAATATAGAGCATTTGCTCTATATGAGCTAATGTTCTATTCATAAAATCGGTTTTAAAAGTATTCAATTCTACGATTTCCTTTTTACTAGTAAATGCTCTTTTTCAATAGATTTATTCAACGTGTTTGGATTTGAAACAGTCTAGGAGAGAACGGGTAAATGCTGTTTTGCTAACAACAACCATGTAGACATCTCGTAACGTTTGGATAGAGAAAAATATTTTCTTAACAACTCCATCTTGCACATTCGATCGCGTTATAAATAAAATATGAAACAATTCAATATCAGTCTAGACTTTGAGACCCCGATATGTGCATCTGTAGATGTGTAAGTTTTACACAATACCAGAACGCATGTTTAGGGTAACCTAGTCCTCTCACAACCTTCACACGAGTTACGGAACTATAATATGTATAAAACTAGTCAGAATTCGACTTAAAACCTTGTGAAAATAACAAGGTGCTCAAACATGTTGAGTCAATGTGTGTTATATAAATGTCACGGCGTGTAATTTATGAACACATGTATAGTATTGCTGTGAAAACAATGTTATAATTTAAAAAAAGTTTGGATATAAAACGGCTTTAGTTCCATTCCCGCACTGAAAAAAAGGTTATATATGGGCGCCTAATGTGGAATCTCGATGGTTTGAACTGCAGAGTCATTTCAGATTTATTTAGATTCGATGTGCCTTGTTGAACTCAGGTAGTATGTTTAACTATTTCCTTTATGTTAACGGATTTGCCAATAGGGTGAACCCAGAGCAGATGGCTCCTATGAAATCGTCCGATCAGGGTCTGCTCTGTTTGCTTATAATATGATATAGATCTGAATCTACAGTTTCTGTCTATGTCACAATGACATGTGTTCGTATGCCGGTATAAATGTTAATCTAATTGATATTCACGGTGTAATCTTTTTATATCAATAATCAGCAAAGAAATGGTTAACTGAACTAACAAATGTAATCAATTCTAGTGCTATTCTTATCTGCGTTGCACTTAACTTAGAATGTGTTATTCAATGACGAACATCTTGAAAACATGTATACCAAATTATTCGCATGTATTAAATTATTACAAGTTGTACCCCTTGTACGCCACTTTCGCAATCAGGATAAATACATTGTACGCATGTGTGACACGTTGTTTGTTGACGCATCTAGACAATCCAGTGGAAAACAATACTATTGAATATATTTCCCCCCGAACTACTTGTAGCAAACAAAACATACTTTATGGAGTATAATAACATTTCGTAAATAATAACTAGAATAATTTACTTTATTTACTTTACTTTTATAAAATACATGTCCAGAATAGCCAACTTGAATGAAACTCTCAAATTTCATTGTTCTCGTAATAAATTACTCAGAATTAAGACTTTAAACATTTAGAAAGTGGTGATTGTAGTTACTCAAACTCTTGAAGACATTTCTATTAATTAAGCGATGGTATACAATTATGAATTACATTCTTAGAAATAAAATCTGAGATTACTTTCTACTAAGGACAAACTTATTTCATCATTATGACTGCTATTTATGAAACATTTTTCACCTAATTGAGGCACGCATTAAATATATATGGAAAAATAGTCAAACAGGGAGAGCCACACACGAAATGACACCGCACCAAACACCATCAAACAAGAAACGGTAAAGCCACAAGACAAAACATAACAGGACGCATATTAAGACGAAAAACATTAAACATTAAGCATATTAAACAACAAAATTGACCATAGGCTGAAAGCAGGAGTACCGCCTTGGAACGACCAGTAACCAAAAGTCTTCGTTATTGCCATTTCTGCGCAAAGTTCAAAGTTGGACTACTTTCAGGACGAGACGAATGATGTCACCCTGTGTCATCAATAAAAGTGCTCTTTGAACATGAAATACCCAAGTGGAAGTCTTACTATGTAGTGTTTATTCTATTTGTTTGATACATATCGTATCGAATTATTTATGTGTAATTATTTGACTGTCAATGGCGATTCTTTAATTACCTATGTAACCAGTCTCACCAGGATGCAAACGAATTGCGTTTTGATGCATGAAGAAATTTCAAAACTGAGGCAGAAAACAAAGGTAGCTGTTGACCAAACATCACACACACACACACACACACACACACACACACCACACACACACACACACACACACACACACACGTTTATTTTTATACCCAGGCACATATCTTGATATTTACCAAAACAAATCATCTTGAAAACATGTATACCAAATTATTCGCATGTATTAAATTATTACAAGTTGTACCCCTTGCACGCCACTTTCTCAATCAGGATAAATACGTTGTACGCATGTGTGACAAGTTGTTTGTTGACTGATATCTGAGTCCCATCTAGACAATCCAGTCGACGACCGACCGGTTGGAACATTCGAGAACCATCTCGCAACAGATTCATCGTCAAAGTGATACAGAAAACCCGTACGCATCATATTTTGTTCAACGTTTAAGCTCAGTTGGCGATCTAGAGACCTTTTCATGGAACAGACTGTGTAGACCCCGAGCGTAGGGCTCCTTTAGTATCTGTTTGTTCTTGGTCTACAGTGCTTGCCTATAGTGTTTGGCCAAACATGGTTAATCATATATATTTTCAATATGTACCTCTTGTCACACTTGTCTGTGCAGAGTGAAAAATAAACTGTAAAAAACTGTAAACTGTATTTAGAGATGGAGAAATTAATTATTACACTGGATTGTCAAATTCACGTGGTATATGGTACTTTGTCATTATTATTGTCTGTGGCACCAAGAAACATGTTATCGGAACAATAATTTCAGTCTCTCATTCTGTCTTAATTATGTATTACACTGGTTGTTGAAGCTTCAAATTTCCCTAATGAGTCAATAGCGGCACATAATTGGAAAAAAGTTAAGATTAGAATAGCACCGAGTATTAAGGAAGCAAAGGTGTGACGCGAATCTACAAAACCATCCAGCTTAAACAACACCTCTAGGATTTCATGTCAACTTTTATAATTTAATGATGACATCACTCTGTTTTTGCTGTGAATATTTTTGTTTTTGAAATGTATTTGTTGCAAAATACACTCGTACACTGGTATGCTTTTTTTCGAAACCTCACAGGAAGCAGAATTGCAACAGGGTCGTTTGTAACATATGTATTAACTGCACGATCAACGGGTTATATATCAGTCACTTGAAATAATCTCAGATATGTACACTATTCCGGATTTACTTTTACTTTGTTTGATAGAAAATGAGATAAATACTTCATATTAATCATTATTAACCATTTTGCTGCCAGTGCCGGATCAGTGATTACCTATGCAAACAGTTTGGATCCAGATGAGACGCCGAGTAACTCGGCGTCTCATCAGGCTCCATACTCTTTGTTACTGTTACTATGTTTTTGAAACAAAAATGAAGAAAATAAAAAAAAATGAAAATTGATAGCAGACGACAAAGTTAGCAGACGACAGAGTTTGGCAGCGAAAGGGTTAACCCACAAATGGTAGGGTACTGCTATACCTAAATGTTAGCAGGTGGGGTTACTTTATTCCTTATCATACTTTGCACGACCATCATTTGCCATCGGCTTGGATACAGATGAGACTCAGACTAACTCGGTGTCAAATCAGGATCCAAGCTATTTGACACTGTCAACAGTTTCTCAAATGCTTGTTTCTCAAATGCTTGTGTGAATCGTAAAATATTCCAACATGCCATAGACCTATGGTATTGCATACATGATTGTTTTATTTTGGTAGTGCGGTGGTCTAGTATTATCGCGCTTGACTACCAATCCAGAAGTCCGGACTTCAAATCCCGGTCCCTCCCGGATATTTCAGAGACGCTTTTCAGTGTCTCCCATCCACACGAGGTTGCTTCCTCTCCACCCCGGGGTTAAATGGGTAACTTTGAGTGTCACTAGCCGGTACTGCGGCTGCATGATTTTGCCGTATTTGGCAGTACTCAATATTGTAGGCGAACGGCTCAATGACCAGGGGAGTAAATATAGTCGACTGAGCGATTAATCGGGCTGAAAGTAGCCTATACCTATAACTAGGTACGTTTTACGTTTTGTTTATTTCAGCACGATAAGGGGTGATATTTTGTTAAGCATGTCATGCTTTATGCTTGCTTATGTCTAAAATATCAACCAGTACAGGTAAACAGCGAGCAGTGAACCGTGAATGTACTTTACATGTTGGTACGTTCCAAGATTTAGGGGTGTCAGCGTTGCTGCATTCCATCTAACTAAGATATGTACTTTAATTGCGTCAGTCAATGTTAGTCGTACAGTTGGCAGAGATGGTATATGCTGTAGATAAATGAAAGTTATAGCATGTTGGAGAAAGAATCTGGCTTGCAAATTTTTTGAACCGGTCTGTCCAGCGCGCGGTGACCTTAATAGGGTCAGCAAGAGCACAGTGAGCAGGGGTTGCCAAAGAGGCTGAGGTCCGTTAAAATCATATAGCTCCCGAACCTGGCAGAGTTGCCAAAAACAAATTGAATGAGTTCGACACGGGCGTTAATCGAAGTACCATTCAACAGATGTACATCCATCAGAAGATCCTACATACTTTAAACGGTATGCTGTCAGCCCTGGAAGGGAGCATTGGTTATAACGGGTATAAGGAGCACCTACGAACACACTTATTAGATATGGGGTTCACGTACAGAAAATGGTCTAGCAGATAAGTACTAATGGAAAGGTGGGACATTTCTTATCAGAGAATACAGTATTGCGGAATATCAGACAATTAAGGCATCAGGGCTACTATACTATGTATACTGACGAGACCTATGTTTACAGCTCGCATACTGTCCCTAAATGCTGGCAGAACGACGACATTGGCTTGACAGTCCCAGTGAAAGGGTAAATTGGCGCCGAAAGGGTCAAGGAAACTATAATTGCTCTTCTGTAAACATTTAATTTGATCACGCTTATGTCGTTTTTCAGGGTTTTGTAGGACGCCGACTTTTGATATACAGAGGGTGCAGGGCCTGATAGAGGAAGGGCTGCTGTCAGTTTTAGCTTCGGACTGGTAGAAGTGAAGAAGAATTGAAGAAGAAGAGGACCAGCACTGAAACTCAGATGTGGCAGTTGGTAGCATCATTGACGAGTTCGTCGTCAACCTACTGTCCGACACTGATGGCAACAGTGACTCGGCCCTAGACACAGCAAGCGTGGGAGAAACTTGAAATTTATGTATGTCATGAGAAATGTATGATATATTTGAAAATAAAAATTAACACATGCCTGAAAAGAAGTGAGCTATATATTAGATAAAAATGATATCTTTGGCGGTTAATTTATTTTATGCTGCTACCGGCACTGTTTGGATTGTATTAAGTACATTTTACAGGGGATTTATTTAATGAATATACTACTTACAACTGTTCCTTCTAAGTGCCTCTAAAATATTCACACCGTTCCCAAAGCTTCAGTCAATACACTGCAATACTCGCCTCTATTGTTTACGTTAGACCCGCAAATGTATATTTAAAACCGGTCAACAACAGCGCGTGGACACGAGAATCGCCTTGTCAATACATGGATAATTGGTCAACAACAGCGCATGGGCACGGGAATCGCCTTGTTAATACATGGATAATCGGTCAACAACAGCGCATGGGCACAAGAATCGCCTTGTTAATACATGGATAATCGGTCAACAACAGCGCATGGGCACGGGAATAGCCTTGTTAATACATGGGTAATCGGGACAACAACAGCGTATGGGCACGAGAATCGCCTTGTTAATACATGGGTAATCGGTCAACAACAGCGCATGGGCACGAGAATCGCTTTGATAATACATGGATAATCGGTCAACAACAGCGCATGGGCACGGGAATCGCCTTGTTAATACATGGGTAATCGGGACAACAACAGCGCATGGGCACGAGAATCGCCTTGTTAATACATGGGTAATCGGTCAACAACAGCGCGCGGGTACGAGAATCGCCTTGTTAATACAATGATAATCGGTCAACAACAGCGCGTGGGCACGAGAATCGCCTTGTTAATACATGAGTAACCGGTCAACAACAGCTCATTCTATGCAATAATACACTGTTAATGGGTTAAATGGCTATGTTAACTTGAAACGTTTATTTAAACTCTTTGTCTTTTAGGGTGGGATGGAATGTGTGAGGTTGGACGCCCTTAAACCGGTTTAAACCCCCAGTTACTTTTGTCACCTACCGTTCCAAGGCGGCACTTCCATCTTCTCCCTATTGTATGTGTGCTCTGTCTTTGTGCGTCTCTTTATGTTTTTGATAGCTATGTACATGTTCTGTGGTTTCTTCTGTTGCTGTTCGGGCAGCTTTTTGTTCTATATGTGGTATTTCCAGCATTACTCATATTTGTACTTTGATGCCGACGAATGTAAATGTTTTCAGCATTTGTATTAAATGTTGTTAGTTTCGTAAAGGATATTTGGTGTTATTCTGCAGTTCACTCTTCATCATGTCTGTTATATGTGCTTTCAGTTGTTTTTTTTATTGAAATGTCTAAATATGTATGGAACACATCGTATTAAATATTCAATGTTCCATTGCATGTTGCAGCGTGTATGACTTTAATCTTTGCACCGTGATTACCTGTGAAAATAGTTTGGATCCAGATGCGACGCCGCATGCGGCGTCTCATCAGGATCCAAACTGTTTGACACTCTGACCATATATTTGCAAATAAATTGGAGACATTCATTTTAAGAATGAATTCAAGCAGACGACATTTGTTGCAGACAAAATATTACTTTGCGTGCAAATAGTTAATGCTCAAAATGAAACTTAAACACTTTCCAGCGTGACTATTTACTAAGAAATGATGCAGATAATATTCAAAAAAAGGAATAAATATAATATATACATACTTGAATAGCTAAGATCTAATAGTTCGATCACTAAGGGCCTTTTTCAAAGATTATCATGATAATATTTGAAAAAGGCAATTAATGGTCGAACTATTAGATCAGAACTATTCAAGAATTTATGTAAAAAGTAATGACTGCATGAATATGAACTGACTGGTGAGAGAAATTGACAATATTCTAACACTTTAGAATCATATCCACGTTATCGAATGAGCAAACTGAACAGACCCTTAAATCGGCTCTTCCAATCGCGGGGAAATGCATTTCTATTATGTATAAGGTTAAATTGCCGCTACACGACTCCAGGCTAGACCGTTTCTGATGCATACAAGTACATATCTTTATCTGAATTTCTCCAAAACATCGTGCAACAGCCACCTTGCAAATCCTGTTGTTGATTATCAACTTGACCAGGTCAGTTTACAAAATAAACCATTATCTTTCCCATATTATGAATATGTCTTTCTTCAAGGGCTTGAATTGGTCGGTTATCATTTGGTTTTATTTTCATTTTGCGTGGATGTTAGCAGATTTGTAGACCAGAGGTAAATAGTTACAAGTACGTCGCATGTCTCTTGATGTATGTTTATACATAGACAATTCTTCAAATATATCGAAATCGTCAATAAAGTATAATTACAGATGAGTAATTACATTGTAATGTTAACGGGAGCGGCGGAGCAATTACAATTCAATTGCAATTCCGTGATTGCCAGAGATGTAACAATATAGAAATTCTCCTCAGGCAAGATATACTCACCATTGCGTGTTGCCATTCAGGCGTCGTGGTATTTTAATCTTATGAAATGCATAAATTCTGCAAAGTAAATAAGACATTAGATTCAGTAATTTAGAAATGTGACTAGAGAAAAGGTTATTGATAAGAACGTTCGTGTTAAACCTTTAGTCTGCTGTGGGCGGATAAGCGAGTACCGTACAAATAGGTTGGATCCTGATACGATGCAAATTCACTCGGCGTCTCGTCGGGATCCAAACTGTTCGACAGTCTGATTGCATGTTGGTAGACATACTGATTACAGATTGTTTTAGTTCACCACAGCACAATGTGCTCAGGGTGAGCTTTTGTGATCGTCTGATGTCCGTCGGCGTGCGCCGTGCGGTGTCTGCCCCAGAGGTGGTCAATTTTCTATAGAAACATATAGTGAAAACTTTGAAAATCTTAACCTCCGAAACTAGAAGGTTCTTAGCTTTTATATTTGGCACATAGCATCATGTTTAGGTCCTTTACAACAGTTATATAAATTATGCCCATGGGGTCAAAATTGGTCCCGCCCAATGGGTGGCCGGTTTTTAACAGAAACATATAATGAAAACTTTGAAAATCTTCTCCTCTGAATGTCTGGTGAGCGATATTAGGGCCATCATGACCCTCTTGTTTTTAAATGTAGTTTGTGAGCAAACCTGTAAACATAACTTCCTCAGCCGGCTAGAGCTGAGCATGTGTTGCACTTGGTTTTAATGCTGGATAAACACTTCAGTACATTGTGATGCCTTTTGATAATATTTTCTTAAAATCATTTTGTAATGGACGCATTGTTGATATCGAGTGTCAAATTAAGAAACCTAGTTGGACAAATACCGTTTGCATTATCCAATGTTCACATAGTCTGGTATTAATGTCTCCCTCTATTTCATACAAATAAAGGAGGAGTGCAAACAGTGTTTGAATGTTGAACATTTGAATCAAACAATGTCTATTTCAATACTCGAGACGTAATAATCAATAAAATATTATTTCAATTGTTCAAAACTAATTTGCACCATTTGAAGGTCTTTTTCCTTAAATAACTCCCGCACATCTCAAGTTTCATTTTGATTAAATGTCATTGTGACAAGCTGTTTTGGGTGGACTAAAATCTCTTAGTAAACTGAATGAAACAATTCCATGAAATACTTGTTTTCCCCTAGGAAGCTGAGTATGTTTCTTTTTCTGGTATGAACTATTTCATAATTAAATTCTTAAAAACTTTGTCCGATTTGATGTAATTATTGGATTTATGTTTGTGTAATATGATTGCGTAAAATCATGATTAATATCTATGTGAAGAATATATGAGATATAACATACAAAATAGTTGGCTGTTGCCATGCAGTGCAGTTTTACTGTAAATTTTATACTAAATTTAACTTCTGCAAACTGTTTTTCTACTTCCGCTTTCGAAAAATCACCCATTTTCAGAATATATGTACTTCACAACAGCAGGTGTTAAGTGCGTGTGTGGCGGCCGTAAAACAATCGCCCCGTACTTCATTCTCAGTGTTTTTATATTGTCTGGTCCTTCGGGGGTCATTAGTTTTGATGTTATTAGTTTAGACAATTGAATACTACTTAAGCCGGTGCTAGGGGCGTGAGTAGTGTTGCACTTTTAATTACTACTCATGAACAGACTTAATAAAACCGAGTCTGCAATTTTCTTTTGCATTTCTACTTTTGCATTCGAAGGATCACCCATTTTCAGAATATATTGTTAAGAGAAATAATTGTGTCTCTGCTATCATGCTAACAATTTTGAAATCGGGAGTAATGTTATTAGAAGATATGACATGTTTGCAGTAAGAAGTTGTTAGTAAATATTAGATGTCATAAGAAGATATTAGAAGATCCAGCCTCTATATCCATTAACTATACTAAGGTTCGTAATGTAACTTATTCATGTGAAGCACTTTTGAACGCGCATATCCTGTGTGAAAATAGTGCCTATTGTGGCATAATAATAATAATAATCATCATCATCATCATCATCATCAATAATAATTAATCAATTGATATGGAAAAATAGGCCACATACGAAATGACACCTCACCAAACACCATCAAATAAGAAACGGTACAGCCACAAGACAAAACATAACGGGACGCATATCAAGACGAAAAACATTAAACATTAAGCATGTTAAACAACAAAGTTGACCGTAGGTTGAAAGCAGGAGTGCCGCCTTGGAACGGTCAGTAGCCAAAAACGGCTACTAGGGTCTTAAACTTGGTTTAAACCTTTTCTCCATCAATACGCCGTTCTACACCTTTAGAAACAGAGTAGACCCAGATCAGACGACTCCTATAATAACCATCTAATTAGGGTCTGCTGTGTTTGCTTATGATACAACATAGGTATGATTCTACAGTTTCTACCTGAGCCCCTATAGGAGCCGTCTGATCAAGGTCTGCTGTGTTTGCTTATGATATAATATATACTGAGCCAAAAAAGAAACCTGACTGTGCATAGTTGGCCTATTTTCGTGGAAATTGGTGGGCGTGTTATTTATTTTGAAGTAATAAACTTAAATTGGATGTGTTTTGAGCATGTATGTGAATTTTTGTCGCTTTTAATCTTGCATACGTAACGTATGATTTAGACGCCAGTTTATATGGTAGGGGTGTAAAACGAAAATTTCAAAATGTGTATGTTCACGCAATCTTTTGCGGACAGTCTCCGGGTGGACGTTAAAGTGACGTGCTGTCTGAGTTGCGGGTGTAAACCTGTTACGTAATTGACGTAATCCAATAGCATGATCGTCCCGTTGGCTAGTTGCTCTTGGTCTACCTGACCTGGGACGATCATGCGCAGTACCAGTCTGCCGGAAACGTCTTGCCAGTTCAAAAATTGTATTTCTACTGCAATTTAATGTCCAGCTGACGTTGATCGGAGATACTCCACCCTGCAGCATCCCAATTGCTCTATTTCTCTCTGCTTCTGAAAGCCTAGTTATTATATCGGTCTTTTTTGTTGTGTTTGTGATGTCGGTGTATCTTTAGCTACAGTAGTACAACGATCAGATGGCGTTGTTTACAAAACAGTGTGTATGTAAACACAGAAAGTTAACGATAAGTACAACTGTGGCATGTATATTAGGATAGGAAGAAGTGGTGGAGCCACACAAGTCAACTGCCTGGATTAACCTATACAACATGTCGCAGTTTAATTTATCGTTAAGTTTCTTTGTTTACATACGTACTGTTTTGTAAACAACGCCATCTGATCGTTGTACTACTGTAACTTGTGAGACCTTTTTCGGCCTGCTATCTGACCGGATTCGTGCTGCACAAGGTTCACGTGCGAAACAAGATAATGTAGTTTTGACCGAGTTTAAAAGATAGCACACAGTACAAATTGTACACACGTGTTGTGTGACGATAACCCGATACACTGGTAACCAAATACATACATATAGTGTTTTAAATAAAAAGTTAATTAAAGTTATGTAGCGTCAGGTTTCTTTTTTGGTTCAGTATAGATATTCTACAGTTTCTACCTTGGCTAAAACATACTGGCTCATTGTGCTATCATTATGTCTCCCCCCATATTTATATGGGGGAGACATATTGTTTTCGCGAGAGTTGTCTGTCTGTCTGTCTGTCTGTCTGTCTGTCTGTCTGTCTGTCTGTCTGTCCGTCTGTCTGTCTGTCCGTCTGTCCGTCACACTTTTTGTCCGGACGATAACTTCAATATGCCTGATGCCAGTTGATTGAAACTTCATATATGGAAAGAGCATAATCAGAGGAAGTGTCATGCATAAGGTCCATAACTCTGGCTTCACTAATATAGTAGTTATTGCCCCTTGTAAAAATGCACACTTTTTTGTCCGGACGATAACTCTTATATGGCTCATGCCATTGGATTGAAACTTCATATATGGAAAGATCATGGCGAATGGAAGTGCCATGTACAAGGTCCATAACTCTGGCTTCATTAATAATGGAGTTATTGCCCTTGTAATTTTTTCAACAATTTTTTTGTCCGGGCGATAACTCCTATATGGCTCATGCCATTGGATCGAAACTTCATACATGGAAATATCATGATAAGAGAAAGTGTCATGCTCAAGGTTCATAACTCTGACTTCACTAATATTGGAGTTATTGCCCTTTGTAAAAAAAACACAATTTTTTGTCAGGATGATAACTCCTATATGGCACATGCCATTGAAGTGAAACTTCATACATGGATTGATCATGATAAGAGAAAGTGTCATGCATAAGGTCCTTAACTATGGCTTCAATAAATTGAGAGTTATTGCCCCTTGTACATTTGTTTAACGCTTTCTTGTCCGGACGATAACTCCTACATGGCTCTTGCCATTGTATTGAAACTTTATACATGGAAAGAGCATGATAAGAGAAAGTGTCATGAACAAAGGCCATGACTCTGGCTTCAATACTTTTGGAGTTATTGCCCTTTGTTACATATTTTGTCCGATCAATAACTCCTCTTCGACTGATGCTATTGGAATGACATTTCATTTATGGAAAGAGCATGATGAAAGTAAGCGTCATGCACAAGGGCCATAACTCTGGTATCAATATTTTTGAAGTTATTAGCTGTTATCATTTTGGTGTGGAAAGCGCATAATGAGGGGAAGTATCAATCATCAAGTCCATAACATTTTTTGTGATTTCCCTTAACATATTGTTTTTATTAGAGGGGAGACATCCGTTTTTGTGACAAAAACCTCTAGTTACAAATTAATCTAATTAATAATCAGGGCGTCATTATTTCTTAGATGAATATTCATGGATGAGTAGAGGAATGAATCATTAACAAAATTAAGTTGTGTGATGTTATGTACATTAATGAGCCTGCTATCTGACCGGATTCGTGTTGCACAAGGTTCACGTGCGAAACAAGATAATGTGGTTTTGACCGAGTTTAAAAGATAGCACACAGTACAAATTGTACACACGTGTTGTGTGACGATAACCCGATACACTGGTAACCAAATACATACATATAGTGTTTTAATTAAAACGCTAATTAAAGTTATGTAGCGTCAGGTTTCTTTTTTGGTTCAGTATAGATATTCGAGATATTCTACAGTTTCTACCTTGGCCAAAACATACTGGCTCATTGTGCTATCATTACAAATTAATCTAATTAATAATCAGGGTATCATTATTTCTTAGATGAATATTCATGGAGGAGTAAAGGAATACATCATTAACAAAATTAAGTTGTGTGATGTTATGTACATGAATGAGCTACTATGCGTGATACATTGCCCTTTTTTAAAAGAAGCTTCTTGTATTTTGTCAAAATAGAGGGGAATACTTAGTGCAGAATTAAAACTCCTGGGTTAGCTTTCTGTGTCGCTTTTAATCTGCATTAGGCTACCATTTGTATTTATTTATTTTTTTAAAAAAACACCTATATTTTTTTATTTGATGGTTATCATACAGGGTTTAGTTGTTTTGTTGGTCGTTAGTTTCACCCATAAGTGAGGGAGTGCTTATTAGAGAACATACGGTAATCAGGCCCAGTTTTAATATTCATCATGTTCGCAGTAAAACTGTCACCCGATTATAACTAGTCGTTTTGGTGCAACCAGGCGTCAAACAGTGAATCCTGATTGGACGTCGAGTTGCTCGGCATCTGATCTCGATCAAAGCTGTTTGTAGGCCTATAAGTAATTACTCATTCGCCAAATTCAGGCTTTATGAGTACCTATTTTCGTTTTGCAGCCGGCATGTAATTTATTTTAAACACTGCATAATATTTTTTTTATTTTTTTTCTTCGCATTCATCTTAATTTATAACAGAGCGGAAAATTCTGGCATGCTTGGGATTGGGTGACAAATTGGAACGTTTGTCTATATTAGAAATGAAATTATTTTCATCAGGAAGCAGTTTTCTGTTATGATTTGAATTATAAATAGGATTGGTGCAGCTAACTGCCCAATTACTGTGGCATAGTGAGAACTTTATATTCTGTGCTAATGACCTATACATGTATTTTGGTATGTATTCTATAACTAATTCAAGGAGAGGCTTGAAACGTTCGGATAATGGTAGAATTAGTTTGGATTGAACATTTGCTATGGAAAAATGGTTCTAGTTAATCCCTTATGCACGGAACCACCGAATATCGACTCGCTGCCAACAATGTAGACCCATATCAACGGGCTCCCTCAGGGTCTGCACTGTTTGGCATACAAATCATATCTTTAAAGAACATTTTATTTATTTAGAAATGGGAAAATGGAGGAGTGTCACGATGCTGCCGGAGCTGAAGACTTCTTCTTCTTCTTCTTCTTCTTCTTATGAAGTACAACACTCTCTCAACTTTGAGAATTATGTGTTGGCGCCTAATTTAGAATAAACATTTGTACAATAATAGCGTGAATGCTGAACTAGTTAAAAATAAAACTATATACAAGTTGTAAAGGTCTAGTTATTTAGTATCGGTATTAGGACAGCCACAGGAACTAAGGACTTAAATGCATCGACTGTGGCTGCCGACTGTACAGAGACTGGGAGGAGGTTCCACTGGTTTACTGTTCTAGGATAAAACGAATATTTGTAGGTGTCTTTTGTTGCTGCTATATGTTTGTATGAGTAAGTGTTGCCCTGTCTGGTTCATTTATCTGGTGTTTGAAGTAGATTTTCTGGTGGTCTGATGGCCACCACATTATGGATGATTTTATAAAACATAATAAGTCTTGCTCTAGTTCTTCTAATTTCTAAAGTAGGCCAGTTGAGGTTATGTAACATGTTAGAAACAGAGCTAGTATTATGGTAGCGGTTGGAAACGAACCTGGCTGCACGTCTTTGCACTTTTTCAATTTGGTTTAAATGAGAGTTTGTATGAGGGTCCCAGACAGTTGAAGAGTATTCTAATTTCGGCCTTATGAGTGCTTTATACGCATGATCTTTTGCTTTAACAGAGTTTATTTTCAAGTTTCGTTTCAGAAATCCAAGAGTTTGGTTCGCTTTATTTGTAATGTTGTTTATATGCTTGTCCCATTTAAGGTTGTTTTGCAGAGTGATACCTAAATATTTAGCCTCACCAACTTTTTCGAGCGTATGTGAGTGGAGCGTGTATGTAAATTCGACCGGTTTACGTTTTTGTGTGATTGAGAGAACATTACATTTGTCTGGGTGGAAGTGCATAAGCCAGTCTTGTTCCCACTGTGCTGCAGCATCAAGATCTGTCTGAAGTTGTATGCAATCGTTTTGAGATTCTATTTCTTTATAAATGATGCTGTCATAAAATGCGGGATTTGTTTAAAGCACAAATACTGCAGTGAAGTGTACAAGTTTTTACTTTACATGCTCTAACTAAACATCAACTAAGTATTCGGTATAACAAGTTTTGATGTGATCTAAATTAAAGTGTTTCTCTGCTGCGGTCGTCTCTCTGTACCTTTAACTGAAGATGTTGATAATATTTTCACGGTTTGTTCCTAGAGCACTTAGAACCATAAAACTCAAATTACTGTCACTAATTTGTTCACTCTCTAATTTTGTGCAACTTCCAGTCACCATACATTCATTATATATATTCCATCATTTGATGACAATTAATCCGTGGCCGTCTCTCCTTCGACGAGGATCAAACTCGTCACCTAACTACCCCTCCTGAACGCCTGCTCTACCCTTGATCCGTTATGGCCCTATAGGTTCTCAGCAATGGCCCTACCCTCCGTAATGGGATCTATAATAAACATCAGTAAAACACATACCTATATATAACAAAGCTTACACCTTCCGATATTGCTTGTTATGTTATTTCCTTATTTTACGAAATTGTTTAACAAAATAGTTTGCAGACGGCAATTAGAAATTTGGCGCCGAAAGGGTTAAACCGGTTCACGGACGTCCTAACCTCACACGTATCTCAAAATAAACATAGCTTAACAAATAGTGTAAATAAAGGTCTCCCCGCAGACTTCCCCTCAACATATAAGAGGTAAACATAGGATAATATGTATAACATAGCATGACAAGAACTGTGAAAGGTCGAGTCTGAGCAAATGCAGGGAAACCGTAAAGGGTACGACATACATGTAGAAAAGGCATCCCGTTTCTAGGTTCAAGAGTATACCATCATAGTAGTCAGGGAGCCAGTAGTGCCTACCGTGCACCCCCCGCCCCTAGACTTTTTTTCATGGTTACCAAAATGTTCAGAAAAGTGTCCTGAATCAGAATCGCGAATGTACTCAAACTTCAATTCTTTTAGGCTATGTGTATTTTAACCGTTTCCATGGCAACCCCCCCCCCCCAGTTTTCGTAATGATGACCCATACCTACAAATTCGCCCATATCACAGACAGTGTTTGTCCTAAAACTATAAAACTGGTACCAAATGGAAGATAAGACATTGTGCTTTTATTACTAACTTGTTTTTTTTAAATTACCTTATTTGCATACCCATGAATATTAATGAGAACATTAAAAATAGTAAAAAAGTATAGAAACAACGTAAACCTTTCATTTTTTTATCCTACAAATATCAGAAAATAACTTCAAATGCAGTTTAACATGATGACAAACCCCTCAGGAAACAAAATATCCAATTTGAGGACCATAGCATTATTTTTAAGCACCATTTTCACCGTTTCCATGGCAACACCCTAGTTTTCGTAATGATGGTCCGTACCTGCAAAATCGTCTATATCACAGCCAGTTTTTGTCCAAAACCTATAAAACTGGTACCAAATTGGAGATAGGACATTGTGCTTTTATTCCCATTTTATTTTCTAAATTACCTTATTTGCATACTCATGAATATTAGTGAGAACATTAAAAATAAAAAAGTAAAAACAATATAGAAATAACGTAAATAATGTAAACTATTCACTTTTTATCCTACAAATATCAGAAAACAATTTCAAATGCAGTTTAACCTGATGACAAAATCCTCAGAAAACAAAATATCAAATTTGAGGACCAAAAATTTAACTCTAAGTAACTTTTTAACTGTTTCCATAGTAACCATTCATTTCACTCTGTTCACACAGTTTTATTAGTCGACACCTACCTGCAAAAATCTTCCATAACAAAGGAAGTATTTGTGCTAACTGCATAAAACTGGTACCAAATTAAAGCTAAGACAGTGTGCTTTGGTTTAAAAGCTATAATTAGGAATTGAATATTAATGAGAATAATTAAAAAATAGCAAAAAAATACAGAAAAATGTAAACCTCTCAATTTTTATCCTACCAATATCAGAAAACAACTTCAAATGTAGTTTAAAATGATGACAAAATACTCAGAAAGCTAATCATCTTAATTGATACCCAAACAATGAACTGTAAGTAAGATTGTAACGGTTTCCATGGTAACCGATCCTTTCACAAATTTTGGAAATTTGACATCCAACTGTAATACTCCGCTAGATCTCAGTTATTTTTGATGAATCATGAAATCAATTGTTACAAACATAGATATGAGGCATTGCTTTAATAGTAAATATTACTTTTCTGATATAAACTAATTTGCATATGTATGAATATTTATGAGAACAGTAATAGATATTGAAATTTTCGACAGACACCATTCTTTCTCTTATAAAGCAAACAGATATGGAAAATGGTTAGCTAAAGTTTACTATGATTACTGAATATCACCAAGATTGTTAGATAAATAAATTTGGGACAAATTATATAGCACTGATGGTGATATATCTGTTTCCTAGGCAACCATTCTAACCTCATTGTTCATATTACAGAGCGTTTACATACCTGCAACATACAAAGATATTGCGGCCTACTTTGGCGATAATTATAAATGATATAAACATATACCCGGTAGTTGATGTATGAATCTTAATGTTTGGTTCAGTTTATGCAAATTACCTTATTTGCATCCTCATGAATATTAATTAGTGATAAGAAAACAAAGAGAAACAATATTGAAAATAACATGTTTCGCAGTATGCCGAGCACAACATTACACCATGCTCCAAAGTATAGCTCATGCAATAATAAATGTACCTTTTGATGATGAATAAATAAATTTTATGTCTAAAACTGTTACCAAAATGACCATGTACTGCTTCCATGGTAACTGTTGAAAGCCAAGTACTTATGATACCCCAAACAATCTTCTGTTATTGTTTTTAAAGTGTCAGTGATTTTAAAGCCCATAAAGCCTGTGTTGAATTCAGGGGTTCAAGACTGTTTCGACTTTTGATATACCATCATCTGTCGAGAACTGGTAATCCTGTGATGTGTTTTAAGCTCCTTTGATTTGTCTGTCTCACCTATATCAATCTGCATATTGGGTCTTTGTGAACCACTAATAATTGCTACAATTCCTTGATTCCTTACGATTAGAAGCTGCAAGACAGAAATATTTTTTCACATCTATGTCGGTGAGCCTAACCAGTTCTCGCCAGATTATGGTATATCAACAGTGAGAAACAGTCTTGATGTCCTGAATTCAACACAGGAAGAAACTGAAGCAAGGATCATTATTTACACCAAGCATGCAAATGAACAAGGCTACAAAACTGTTTATCTTCGAACTCCAGACCGTGATATATTCTTCATTCTTCTATATTACCTTAACTGGTTTGAAGGTGTTACTGTCTTGTTTGATACTGGCTCAGGCAATCATCAAAAAATAATAAACATGTGAGAAGTTGCCCAAGCATACACAGAAGATTACCGATCAGCACTTCTGGGTCTCCATTTGTACTGTGGCTGTGATTCTACAAGTGCATTCAATGGCTGAGAACATTTGACACCCACTAAAACCATTTAAAAGAAACCAGTGTTTATAAAACCATTAGCAGGTTTGGGCAACTCTTGGGATGTGTCTGGAGATCTTGTGCAAGACTTGGATGAATTTACGTGTGCAATGTATGGCAACCTAAGATTTCACACTGTGAATGAATTGATATTGTTTAAGATTAAGGAGAAGTGTGAAGATAAGCCAACAGATGCACTTCGCAATGCTGATATGGGAACATTACCCCCTTGTAGGGCCTGCTTAATACAGCACATCTGAAGAGTTATTTACCAGTTGATACTTTGGAAGAGATCTCTTTCCCGACCCAGACATTCCCCTTGTTTTAGAGAAGAATGGTTGTCAACATGTAACTCTGACAGTCAATCAACAGATATGATTACATTATGGCCTGTAATAAGGGTATGCTCCACAGACATTCAACAGCAATGTTATCATCTTGACCTAGCTCTTATCAGAGTATTACCTGAGAAGATCCAATATAAACTGTTCCATTTTAGCCTCTAATTAAGGTATGCTCTGAGAGTCAGACCTTCAATTTATAAAGTAGCTGATAAATACCCATGATGTCATTATTTCTAACATGAATATTCAGCTGGTAAAGGGTTAAGTGAGATATCATTCATCTATTTTTGTTGAGTCGGCATACTCAAAGAAGCTTTCTGTAAAGGTGTTTTAAAGCAGAGAGTGTGATTAACCCTTTACTAGATGTATACATGCCCTTTAACATCTTTTAGACAGTTTTAGAATTGAAATTCATTTATTTATCACCAAAAGGTACATTTATCATTGCAAGCTATATTTGGAGAATGGTGTAATGTTGTGCTCGGCATACTGCGAAACATGTTATTTTCAATATTGTTTCTCTTTGTTTTCTTATCACTAATTAATATTCATGAGGATGCAAATAAGGTAATTTGTATAAAGCAAACCTAACATTAAGATTCATATATCAACTACCGGGTATATGTTTATATCATTTATAATTATCGCCCAAGAAGGCCGCAATATCTTTGTATGTTGCAGGTATGTAAACACTCTGTAATATGAACAATGAGGTTAGAATGGTTGCCTAGGAAACAGATATATCACCATCAGTGCTATATAATGTGTCCGAAATTTATTTATCTAATAATCTTGGTGATATTCAGTGATCATAGTAAACTTTAGCTAACCATTTTCCATATCTGTTTGCTTTATAAGAGAAAGAATGGTGTCTGTCGAAAATTTCAACATCTATTACTGTTCTCATAAATATTCATACATATGCAAATTAGTTTATATCAGAAAAGTAATATTTACTATTAAAGCAATGCCTCATATCTATGTTTGTAACAAATGATTTCATGATTCATCAAAAATAACCGAGATCTAGCGGAGTATTACAGTTGGATGTCAAATTTCCAAAATTTGTGAAAGGATCGGTTACCATGGAAACCGTTACAATCTTACTTACAGTTCATTGTTTGGGTATCAATTAAGATGATTAGCTTTCTGAGTATTTTGTCATCATTTTAAACTACATTTGAAGCTGTTTTCTGATAATGGTAGGATAAAAATTGAGAGTTTTACGTTATTTCTGTATTTTTTTGCTATTTTTTAATTATTCTCATTAATATTCATGCGTATGCAGATAAGGTAATTCCTAAGTATAGCCTTTAAATCAAAGCACAATGTCTTAGCTTTAATTCGGTACGAGTTTTATACAGTTAGCACAAAAACTTCCATTGATGTTGAAGATTTTTGCAGGTAGGTGTCGACTAACAAAAATGTGTGAACAGAGTGAAATGAATGGTTACTATGGAAACAGTTAAAAAGTTACTTAGAGTTAAATTTTTGGTCCTTAAATTTGATATTTTGTTTTCTGAGGATTTTGTCATCAGGTTAAACTGCATTTGAAATTGTTTTCTGATATTTGTAGGATAGAAAGTGAATAGTTTACATTATTTACGTTATTTCTATATTGTTTTTACTATTTTTAATGTTCTCATTAATATTCATGAGTATGCAAATAAGGTAATTTAAAAAACAACTGGAAATAAAAGCATAATGTCCTATCTCCAATTTGGTACCAGTTTTATAGGTTTTGGACAAAAACTGGCTGTGATATAGACGATTTTGCAGGTACGGACCATCATTACGAAAACTAGGGTGTTGCCATGGAAACGGTGAAAATGGTGCTTAAAATTAATGCTATGGTCCTCAAATTGGATATTTTGTTTCCTGGGGGGTTTGTCATCATGTTAAACTGCATTTGAAGTTATTTTCTGATATTTGTAGGATAAAAAATGAAAGGTTTACATTGTTTCTATACTTTTTTTACTATTTTTAATGTTCTCATTAATATTCATGAGTATGCAAATAAGGTAATTTTAAAAAAAACAAGTTAGTAATAAAAGCACAATGTCTTATCTTCCATTTGGTACCAGTTTTATAGTTTTAGGACAAAAACTGGCTGTGATATGGGCGAATTTGTAGGTATGGGTCATCATTACGAAAACTGGGGGGTTGCCATGGAAACGGTTAAAATACACATAGCCTAAAAGAATTTAAGTTTGAGTACATTCACGATTCTGATTCAGGACACTTTTCTGAACATTTTGGTATTCATGAAAAAAAGTCATGGGGGTGCACGGTAGGCACTACTGGCTCCCTGAGTATAGAGTATTACCCTCGACCTGTCATCGTGCAAGCAATGATGGAAACGTAGCTACCGAATGTAAAGGGGTCAATAATCAAACACACAGTGCGTTTCAATATAATGAGGTCATAACCTTTCTTCCTACATTATTTAATGCGTTTAATAAACAAATCATGAAGATCGATAAGACTAATCTAAATCTGAAAATAATTACAATATGTCATTTTAACAGCACCCCTGTCATTCTTATCTTGATATTTCAATTACATCACATTCTGTTATCCTTTGGGAAATTGAAACTTAAAACCATTAGTGTTGAGACCTTTGGTTCCAATATTACCGTATCCAAAATTTGTCGTCTGCCACAATTTTCGTTTGTTGAAGTTTCTCCCATTTCTTTCAAAAACACAACCTCAGTCACGAAGGGTTTGGATGATGATGATGATGATGATGATGATGATGATGATGATGATGATGATGACACGGTGTCTCATATGGATCAGAACTATTTGCATATGCAATTACAGATCCGTCATTGACAGCGAAATAGTTCATTGACAGGGAAAGAGTTCAGCAAAGCTGAAAATAAAATAAAATAGGCCGATACCATACAAATTTCACTTCTTACAGTCCAATAATTCGCTCACTTTCTAGTATCGTGTTTTTATTTTACGCGTCTTATACTGACCTCTGTATAATGATACTTCTATATTGTACTTAACTCTTTCCCTGTTCTATGTTTATTCCAGATTTTAATACCTACTGAATATTCATGAACAAAATAGCTATAATGAACTATGGTAGATGGAACATTTTAGTCATTTTAGAAAGTACAGAAGCCGATCTATCAAATTCCATTAGCAAACAGAGCAGACCCTGATAAGACAGCTCCTCTAGGAGCTGTCTGATCTGGGTCTACTCTGTTTGCAAATACGTGAAAAACACGTTTCTATAAGGGAAAGGGTTAATGCTAAGTACATTTAGTAATCAAGCTCGAGGAAACTGGGGCAGCGACTGGCTTGGGGTGATATCAAACTGTTTGAATCAAGTTGTGACACCGAGTTATTCTGCGTCTCATATTTGTAGCAACTGTAATATATTTTCTGCATTATAATTTAACCCTTTCCATGCTCCATATTTGAGTAGGAAATAATGACATCATGTATATTATAATAGCTTATATCTGAAAACTCAGAGCTGTTATAATTGCATAAGCAAACACAGCAGACCCTGAGTCTACTCTGATTGCAAATGCGTGAAAACACGTTTGTATGAAGGAAAGGGTTTTAAAAATGGGATCCTGTAGGTGTCTAATCTGGATCCTACCTTTTGGCATCTATAGGTGATGAGAGAGTTGCCACAGGCGATGAGAGCGTTGCCATTGGTGATGAGAGAGTTGGCCATATGTGATGAGAGAGGTGATGAGAGAGTTGGCATAGGTGATGAGAGAGTTGGCCATATGTGATGAGAGAGGTGATGAGAGAGTTGCCGTAGGTGATGAGAGAGTTGCCATAGGTGATGAGAGAGTTGGCCATAGGCGATGAGAGAGTTGCCATAGGTAATGAGATAGTTGCCATAGGTGATGAGGGAGCTGCCATGGGTGATGAGAGGTTTGCCACTGGAAGTGTGGTTGATATTATGTAAAATAATTACAATGTCGTTTCGTATCTGTCAATGTTATGGAAACTATTTCCCAGACTATTTCACCCCAATACGCGAATCTGTGATCATTTCTTTAAATATTTTAGATCCGAATGAGACACAGAGTAACTCGACGTCTCCTCAGGATCCAAACTGCTTGATATTGAAATACGTGTGTACCTGAAGCAGACGTTAATTTTAGCAGAAGAAATTTATTGGGCACCAAAACGAATTTTTCGCTACAAAAATATTGCATCGCATTATTCCCCAATGTTGTAGCTTAACTTTAAGCTTAAGACATCCACATTGATCTAAATGTGTTTATTGAAAAGGGTATTTTGATATCTAAATAAGAGCATGATTAGTTTAGCGAGCTATAACAATCCGCTGAATTGAATAACAACTTTGTTTTCCAAGAATGAATTTGCAGTAGGATTTCTTTGTGATATTTGTCGTCGATCCCTACCCTGAAAATGACTGCAAATTGTGTCATCAATAGAAGAATAAACAATTTTAAGCCGTTATTCCATGAATATTCATATAAGAAATAATGTCATAATGGGTATTGATTAGATTATTTTTCATAATGGTACATGAACATTGGAAGTTTTGGCCATAGTAGAAGCTGTGAAATGATATCTATATTATTTCATAAGCAAACAGAACATACCCTGATGAGACGGCTCCTATATATATAAACTATTGAGAAAAATGGTTACAAGCATTACCTTAATGGTACATGTATGCATTTGTGAACAATGTCTTGTATTGATTATAATATAAAACTGGGCAGAATACACCTTTAAGAATGTCCGGTGTAATTAGGAAAAGTGACCCCCGTAGTAGATCGACCGGGGGTCGATTTATTATATAGTACTCTGACCCCCGGTCATTTTACTGTAAAGTAAAGTGACTCTCTTGCCATAGTTTATGTGACCCCATTTATAGTATTGTGACCCACTATTTTTATCGTAGTAGGTGGACCGAGAGGTCTATATATTTTATAGTACAATGACCTACGGTCATTTTACTATTAAATAAAGTGACTCATTTGCAAAACTACACCCACTACGGGATCGATAAATCATACATGTATAGTACTACGACCCCAGGCCATTTTACTATAAAATATAGTTACCCTCTTGCCAAAATACATCCACTAGGGGGTCGATATATTATATAGTACCATGACCCCCACCCATTGTCATTATATTATAAAATATCGAGACTCCCTTGCCAAAATACATCCACGATTGGGGTCGATATATTATATAGCACTATGACCTCCATGCCATTTTAATATAAAATAAAGTGACTCCCTTGCAAAAATACATCCACCACTGTGGTCGATATATCTTACTATAAAATATAGTGACTCCCTTGCCAAAATACATCCACCAGGGGGTCGATATATTATATCATATGTCATAGTACGATATATTATAGAGTACTATGACCCCCATGTCATTTCACTATAAAATATAGTAACTCCCTTGCCAAAATATATCCAGGATGGGGGTCGATATATTATACAGTTTTATGACCCCATGCCATTTTACTGGAAAATATTCTGACTCACTTGCGTAAATACGTCCACGATCGGGGATCGATATATTATATAGTACTATGACCCCCTGCCACATTACTATAAAACATAGTGACTCCCTTGCCAAAAATACATCCACAATGGGGTCAATATATGATATAGTAATGTGACCTCCAGGCCATTTTACTATAAAATATAGTAACTCCCTTGCCAAAATACATCCACGATGGGGGTCGATATATTATATAGTACTATGACCCCAATGTCATTTTGCTACAAAATATAGTGACTCCCTTGCCAAAATACATCCACGATGTGTGGTCGATATATTATATAGTACTATATGACCCCATGTCATTTTACCAGAAAATATACCGACTCCCTTGCCAAAATACATCCACGATGGGGCGGGTCGATATACATGGGGTCATAGTACTATATAACATATCGACCCCCATCGTGGATGTATTTTGGCAAGGGAGTCACTATATGTTATAATGAAGTGACATGGGGGTCATAGTACTAAATAATATATCGACCCCCTAGGGGATGTATTTTGGCAAGGGAGTCACTATAGTTTATAATAAAATGGCCTGGGGTCATAGTACTATATGATTTATCGACCCCGCAGTGGATGTACTTTTGCAAGGGAGTCACTATATTTTATAGTAAAATGAGATGGGGGTCATAGTACTATATAATATATCGACCCCCTCATCGTAGATGTATTTTGGCAAGGGAGTCACTATATTTTCACGTTGAGGTATATAACACATTTTGAGCCAGTTTACCAAACATATAACTTGTCGGGGGCAATAACATTTTAGGAAATCAAAGGACACACGTCACACAACTCAAATGATCATTTTGTTAACTTGACATGGTGTGAAACAATCATTTAAAAATAGATGACTCTCGCTTCAGCTGTGAAGAAGAAACATAATGGTATATATTTGCTACGATTTTAAGTCCTAAGAGAATCGCGGTAAGCAACTCTAATAATGTTTAATGTCATAAATTATCTATCAACCTCTAAATATATTCCTTGACGTTTTCAAAGGAAGTTTTCATTCATGTAACTACTGACACGAACAAAATATTGAGTGGAAACAATTGAACAAGGTACAAATCATCAGATTTTTAACAGTTTTAACGCATATTTTTACTAATCAAGGGCAATACCTTCAAAATAACAAGAGAGAGGGAACTGAAATCACAACAATTCATGCCGGGCAACATTTCAAGAATATCCCTATTATATTAAGAGTTATGTGTGGCTCAAAGTTCGTTATAAACTAAAACACATTCCAACATGACCGGGGGTCACATTACTTTATAGTAAATCGACCCCCGGTCAATCTACTACGGGGGTCACTTTGTTATATGAGGGGTCAGAATTTTATATGTGAGGGGGTCATAGTACTACGACTCCCCGGGGGTCATAGTACTATATAGTAAATCGACCCGCGGTAGGTCTACTACGGGGGTCAGTTTTCCTCATTACACCGGCATTAAAACACGTCTTAAAACATGCATTTTTCTTTTTGGCATTGTTACTTTTGTTCTCGAAGGATCACCCACTTTCAGAATATATTAATCTCTGTGCAATTTCTACATACACTCTACAGCAGTACATTAACTGCACAGTTTGAGTAATTGGTTTTATTCAGTTATGTCGTATAGTTTATTCCAATATGTTACATCTGTCTGATATTTTGCTTTTGTTTGTTTCATATTTGCATTCCGATGGTAAATCCGGTTTATTAGGTAGCACGTCCGTCGCAGTTATTGTTACGCAAAATGGATGCTTATCACCATGTAAACACGGTCTAGACAAAATTAATTGAGATGTTTACTCAAACATCGAACACAAAAGAAATGCAAATTATTGACACCAGGGCCGCAATTGCAGTAGACATTGTTGTCGCAGCTCAAAAGAATTTGACTTATGCTCTATTCTTATCATTTTGCAATGAATTGACCACCGCGTATTGCCTCTTTCGCACTGTGCAACCCTTCTTTGGCACGATTCCTCGGGTGTTTTGGTAATGCCGTTTAACTCTTTGCACGCTAAGTAATATTTCGTCTGCAACAATTATCGTCTGCTTCAATTCTTAAAATAACTTTTCTCTAATTTCTTAAAAAATATTCTGTTCTGTTCTAATTTCTTAGCAAAAATATTATCAAGATGACAAACATCTTGGATCCTGATGAGACACCGCATTATGCGGCGTCTCATCTGGATCCAAACTGTTTGCATAGGTAATCACATTTTCGCTGCTAGCCTGCAAAATAGTTAATGGCGTTTTGCTAGACATGAAAACCGCGAATGAGTTTTCGATTGCTTTATGCAGATGTCAGGTACTTTGATTAAGACCAATCGTGATAATAAATATAATACAGATAAGGAAATGTGTTGACTAAATGATTTGAGGCAGCTACCATGACGGAGTGGCTACAATCAATACTCGCCATAATATCAACAATATGTATTAACCCTTTACTCAATGAATATTCATTTAAGAAATAATGCCATCATGAATATTAGATTAATTTTTATAATGGTTTCGTTTTACATGCAAATATTTGTTCATGGCAGAAACTGTACAATTATGTCTATACTATATCATAAGGAGACAGAGTTCCTGGTCAGACGACTCCTGTGGGACATGTGTCTACTCGGTTTGCAGAGGCTATAAGGGCGTATATCTGGAGTGTAGGATTAAAGGTGTTTCTACAGTATATAGGGACAGTTCTAATTATCACTGATAATGTGTTTGTCAGCTGAGTATGTATACTGCAATTCCATTTATTCAAACCACGAAATAGTGAGTGTCCGACATTCAATTCATCAAGGTTTCCAACTTTCTTTCCATATGCCTTTCTTAACCCTTACAACGCTGACTTTTCAAATGGGCTAGTCCAAAATTCAAACAGGTGAGGCCTATAGTGAATATATAGGGATTTTTCTTAAGAAAATGGTAACATGAGAAACGGTACAGATCCTGATGAGAGGGGCCCTCACATCTGGGTCTACACTGTTTGCACAGGACATTAGTGACTCTTGTCACGCACTGTAAGGGTTAAATAAGTACGACGTGAGGCACGCGTAGTATTGTGTCTCAAAGAAACTAAATCCTAGAGTATATAGTTGTACCATCACCAGAATATTGCTCCAAATTATCATACATGTCGCCTCCAGATTATATATATATATCCCAGATTCATAAATGCCGTTGAAAATACCTCTGATCTATTAATTGTCATTCAATTAAATGCCATTAAGGCATTACTACTAGAATATTTCGCAAACAAAATTACAAGTGTACCACTTAACATTAAAAACGCATTATTGCAAATATTCAGGCCTGGGTCATTTATGCGCGACACAAGTCGAAAACCACCAGTTTTCTTTGAGTCAGTAGCCATGTCTCCACCGGTACACACTGTATGAAGTCGCATAAACACTTAAGTGCATCACTTAAAATGATGATATGGCTGTAGCTAAAACATACGTTAGATGTGTGTGAACTATAACCATTTTATCTACGTCAGTGGCAGTACACTTGCCAACACTGAATAAATCCGTCCTACACAATTAGATTCCCAGTTTAAAAAGGTGACAGATAGACTGGTAACAGTAAAATGAAGAAATCAAGCGCCCTGCTTCTGTAGGTAGTTAAAGATGATTTCTCTCTTGAAACATATTTACGGCTGGCCTCTGATTAGCCGAATTCCGAATACAATTGATAAAAGATACGGACACAATAGTCAGTTCCAAATCACAACACTCATTAGAATGGTTCAATGATCAAATTGCAAGCTTAATGCAGGGAATTCCATCCGTCCGTTGGATTAAGACCAGTGGGGTTACAAACGCAGCATAAAACACGGCATAAAATATGCACCATAAATCCAAATCTGCATTCACTCTACATTGACTTCGCTATTACTCCACTAAAAGTCGTGGTCCCAACCCGCGGTACTTGCAATTTGGGGATCCTTACGCGGTGAATACCGTCTCCGTACGGATTTGGGAGCGTGCAGACACGCCGTAGCATTTTTAGCGCATGAGGAACTTTCGCTCCGTTCGTGATGCGGTCGGGTTAAAGATTCACCCAGTACGGGTGACGCGCGTGCTTTTCTTCAGCCAATGAGCGCACAACGAACCGACTCCGTGAGTGTTTATTTTTTTCCCACGCTTTACGGACAGCCTACTAAGCATGTTCGTGCTGCGCACGTGATAAGTGCGTGGTCTGTGCTTATTCTGCACATCCCCAGTTCTACTGTCCAATGAGCACGCAGAACTCACGTCGACCGTGCCGAGTAAGCACGTGCTCCGCAGTTACAACGCAATTTGTGTGCACTGGTTTCTGCAGTATATATAAAAGCAGAGCCGACGGACGAGTGCAAACGTTTCGTCTCCAAGATGACTAATAAGAGAACATAGAAGAAGGGATCAGCTGCATCTGCAGTTCAAAATGATGCTGATACGACCAGACAGGCCAAACAGAAACGGGCCGCGGAAGATGAGAGGACCAGAGAGGAAGAGGAGATGAGGAGCGAAGAAGATTCAGATGGTGACGCCAGAGAGTCTTGTCATGAGGAGGGTGCTGCTGGTCGATCCATGGATGAACCTACCACCTCCTGCATCGACGTCCCTGGTGCGTCTCCCTCTACCGTATCAAGGCATGTAATGCCGCATGCGCCGTCCCTTGAAGCTGCTTTTGCAACACGCTGTACCTGAGCAGCACGTGTAAGTAGGGCTTCCGTACTATAACATGGCAATCGCATAGAGAATGTACGTTGTAAGCACGCACAACTCACTTACCACTTGTGCAACGTACGGTGCACGCAATAGTTCGCGGCCATGCGTGGCGTGCGGGTCACGTACATACACATTATGCAAACATGCAAGTGACGCCCGTTGACGTACTCCCTCCCTGGTGTTGCCACTCCCCCCCCCAAAAAAATAAA
This sequence comes from Azorinus chamasolen, assembly GCA_963576725.1. NCBI lineage: Eukaryota > Metazoa > Mollusca > Bivalvia > Cardiida > Solecurtidae > Azorinus > Azorinus chamasolen. The sequence goes on along the minus strand of OY755247.1, from coordinate 1,217,034 downwards.
ATAAAATACGGACTAAACACACGCACGGTGGGTATACACCCTGGCATTTTCTATATATACCTAATAGGTTGAAAAGGAATAGTTTGCTTCGGCAGCCTTATTACTCAACATTCATAAAATAACTTTGTTCATGCGTTTGCAAACAGAGTAGACCCAGATCAAAAGGCTCCTCAAGGAGCCGTCTGTTCATGGTCTGTACTGTTTGCTTATGAAATTATATAAGGTCTGACTCTAGAGTTTCTACCAATACTCAAAAATAGCCCCTGTGTACATATACAATTATTTAAACAAAAGAGTCGTCACGGGTGACAAATGTCCCCAAAGTGTTTGACACCGAAATGCATTTTGGCGGAAAAACAATACAATGTAATACAGGTGTTACATGAAATTTTGATGCTGTTAAACATGACACAGGAGTCAGTTCTTAACATTAAAAACAGAACCTTTGACGATTATGATAGCTAAGAAAAGAGCCGGGATCGAAACTTAGTTAAAAAGGACCCTAGGTCATTCTCAACGTTATAAAGGACCCTGGGGTTTGATTGTCAACGTTAAAAACAGATCCTGTGTAAATTCTTAACGTTTTAAAAAAAGACACAGGGTCAAATTTGGAATCCGTAGCTGATAAGGTATAGGAGATATTCTCCGGACAAGCTTTTTGTAAAACCGAGGTCAAAGGTCAAGGTCAAGTTCACAGTGACTTGAAAATGGTACGCGACACTCCGCCATCCCAAGATGAACTCACACACCAAATTTGGGATCCGTAGCTGGTAAGGTATAGGAGATATGCTCCGGACAAGCTTTTTGTAAAATCGAGGTCAAAGGTCAATGTCAAGGTTACAGTGACATGAAAATGGTTCGCGACACTCCGCCATCCCAAGATGAACTCACACAACAAATTTGGAATTCGTAGCTGGTAAAGTATAGGAGATATGCTCCGGACAAGCTTTTTGTAAAATCGAGGTCAAAGGTCAAGGTCACAGTGACCTGAAAATGGTACGCGATACTCCGCCATCCCAAGATGAACTCACACACCAAATTTGGAATCCGTAGCTGGTAAGGTATAGGAGATATGCTCCGGACAAGCTTTTTGTAAAATCAAGGTCAAAGGTCAAGGTCAAGGTCAAGGTCACAGTGACCTGAAAATGGTACGCGACTCTCCGCAATCCCAAGATGAACTCACACACCAAATTTAGAATCCGTAGCTGGTAAGGTATAGGAGATATGCTCCGGACAAGCTTTTTGTATAATCGAGGTCAAAAGTCAAGGTCAAGGTCACAGTGACCTGAAAATGGTAGCCTACACTCCACCATCCCAAGATGAACTCACACACCAAATTTGGAATCCTTAGCTGGTAAGGTATAGGAGATATACTCCGGACAAGGTTTTTGTAGCTGGTAAGGTATAAGCTTTTTGTAAAATCGAGGTCAAATGTCAAGGTCAAGGTCACAGTGACCTGAAAATGGTATGTGACACTCCGCCATCCCAAGATGAACTCGCACACCAAATTTGGAATCCTTAGCTGGTAAGGTATAGGAGCTTTGCTCCGGACAAGCTTTTTGTAAAATCAAGGTCAAAGTCAAGGTCACAGTGACCTGAAAATTGTACGCGACACTCCGCCATCCCAAGATGAACTCACACACGACATTTGGAATCCGTAGCTGGTAAGGTATAGGAGATATGCTCCGGACAAGCTTTTTGTAGCTGGTCACAGTGACCTGAAAATGGTAGGCTACACTCCACCATCCCAAGATGAACTCACACACCAATTTGGAATCCTTAGCTGGTAAGGTATAGGAGATATACTCCGGACAAGGTTTTTGTAGCTGGTAAGGTATAAGCTTTTTGTAAAATCGAGGTCAAAGGTCAAGGTCAAGGTCACAGTGACCTGAAAATGGTACGCGACACTCCGCCATCCCAAGATTAACTCACGCACTAAATTTGGAATCCTTAGGTGGTAAGGTATAGGAGATATGCTCCGGGAAAGCTTTTTTTAATATTGAGGTCAAAGGTCAAGGTCAAGGTCACAGTGACCTGAAAATGGTACGCGACACTCCGCCATCCCAAGATCAACTCACACACCAAATTTGGTATCCGTAGCTATTGTGACAAAGGAAATATACTCCGGACAAAAGGTACACACACACACCCACCCACCCACCCACACACCCACGCACGGTGCGATCACTATATGCCGCCAAAGCCTAGCTTTGGGGGCATAAAAAATCAGCTTATTAATATTAAATTTTATGATGTCATAAATGTTATATGACGATTGATATAAACCGTTTCAGTGCGAGCAACGAATCTTACACACCTTTTCATCACCTCATTTTCAAATGTCTAGCTATAATCAGTTTATCTACCAACTTGTTATCAGGATTTCAAACAGTTTGGATCCTGCTGAGACGCCAATACACACTGTTTTTATATGACATTACCCATCTGTCTGCGACAGGTTAAGTGTTAATTAATTGTACTTTCATAAACGTTCTACCAGATCGGTTAAAAACGTATTTAATTCGGACTACTTTTCAAACTCAGCTCCAAGACGAGTCATCTCCGGAATTGTCATGTATGTAGTCTACGGAATAGGATATATTTTAATGTCCATTTAAACTCTTATTCAGTCATCCTCAACCTTAATCGCATGTGCGAACAGTTTGAATTCAAATAAAAAGCTGAGTAACTTGGCATTGTATCATGACGTAAACCCTTCAATCCATGAATATTCATGAAAGAAATGATGACATCACGAATATTAATTACATTAAACTTTAAATGGCAGATTTATACATGAAAGCTTTGTAGAACCAGAAACTGCAGATTCATATTTATATTTTATTATATTGTAAGCAAACAGAGTAGACCCTGATCAGACGGCTTCCATATGCTATGTCTGATCTATGTCTACTCTGTTTAAAACAACGCATAAAGGCGTATTTATGGAGTAAAGAGTAAAGTAGTGGAACACTCTGATAGTTTAACCCATTTGTTTCCACGATCCCATATATGGGACATAGGCAAACAGTATAGATTCTAATCAGACGCCGCATAACGCGGCGTCTGATCAGAGTCTACACTGTTTGCTGATAGGAATTTCAATATAAACAAAACGAAATTGAAAATTTAGGCCAGTCACCCCTTAGAGAAAAGATGGACTATTCCACTGGGGGTAAATTGGTTAAATGAATTGAACATAGTAAACATTGAACGGACCCCAGTGTGAGCAGAAGTTATTCTATCAGCGCGAGTCAAGAGATAACATCAGACTTCGTCTTCATGATAAATCTATTCGATCAAGTAAAAGATTCGGTCTGCGTCATGACAAAGTAACACATTGTCATTGATATTAAATCGGGTACACATTCATCATTCCTTCAAAAAATTAGCTTTTATAAAGCACACGAACTCGTGTTAAAGTAAAGTGTTATATCAGAGATTCCTTTTTAGATTAATTCTTGTCCCGCTTACCGCCACCTCGCTCGCAGTTTGCCAACACATTTGACCAAGATGTGACGCCGAGTATTTCGGCGTCTCATCTGAGTCAATTCTGTTTTACATTCGGTCAAGAGTTTCTCACAAACGTCTTTGAAAAGGACGTACATGTAGTCAAATTTGCAACAGGTCATATTTGAGCAGACATTATTTTTAGCGGGGTAAGGGCTAAAACCCCAACTGTTTTGACAGAAAGTTTCAGCATTGCCAGTGTATATTGACATATTGTCTCTGTTGAAAACACCACACTGACGTATATGTGAACAAAAAAGGATTGTCATGTCAGAAAAGTAATTGATATTGTCTGCTGAGTCTATGATGCTTTTAAAAACAATGTAGTGCATTTTACATATGATCTACTTTGGTTTATAAGTGTCCATTGTTCATATGATCTACTTTGGTTTATAAGTGTCCATTTCAGTGGTTAGCAGAACTCACAGAAATATTTACTTAGTCGTTATTAGAGTAGAACATGTCTAAAGCATCCATTTATTCATTGAACAAAGGATTCTTAACAAACAGGTGGTTGCTTAATGCTGGGCAAAAGTAATGCATAACGCTTCTATAGGAGCATTACTTTTGACCTGCATTATGCTACCACCTGTCCCTCAGACTCATAATTATACCTCTCTTGAATGCCCGCTTAAGAAAAATTCTACTGTATTATTATTTCTAATAGGCAAAATACTAGATATAATTCGTTTTTACTTAGATAACTACTTTACTGTTCAAAAGAACACGATAAATTTCAAATATCTTCCGAACACATGAACATAATTAATCATTTGTAAACACTTGTTAAATGCCCATATCAACTCTACTGATATAGAAGGTAAATGAAAAAGTAAAGTCACAAACAAAACGCCACCATCACCAAAACATCGATAGAAAGCAAGTAAGACACACATGCACACATGAGATGGAAAATTTAAACAAGAACAAACGCACAAGTACAACACAAATGTAAAGGTGAACACACACAAACACGCACACACACACACGAGACAAAAACTATAAACCTGAACAAACACACAGTTCAAAGACATCAAACAAACAAAAGCAGGGGTCACAAAGCACCATCGGGGGTTTAAACCGGTTTACGGGCGTCCTAACCTCACACGTATCTCAAAACCACCCTAGCTAAACAAACAGTGTAAATAAAGGTATCCCCGCCGGACTTCCCCACAACATAGAAGACGTTAAGCACAGTACACAATGTAAAACATAGCATAACAACTGTGAAAGAATGATTTATCAAGAAAATAAACACACTGTATTCATAAAATATATAGTTAACATATTTATTTGTATAGTTACATGTGCAATGGGATTGGGCTACAATTTGTTACAACATTATCATTGGCCCTTTCCCTAGATATATACAAAACAATGGCATAATAAAGTAGGAAATGAAGAACTTATTTTAAAGAATAATCAGTGGCACAACCGAAGTGTTAATGACACTCGTTAACTTTATTGCATAGTGTTCCTTGAAGTACAACTGTATGGAAAAATATTGGTTATAAGATGCCACCGGTTAAACTAAAAAAAGCAACATAACTAAATTTACTAAATAACATAAAATTACTGCCGAGTGTTAACTGAAAATATCATGGTTTCCTGGATGTACTTATGGACTGTCTGAAAAATATTCATATTAACGTCAAGATGTTAATAAGAGGAGGTCTAAGGTGACTGGATTTATATCTGACAGGTTATTCAGCATAACTGTTCGCTTTTGTGTGTATAAGGGACACTCAAGAAAACATTGATATGAATTCTCACAAGGACTTCCGCATCTACATGATGGATCTGAAACTAGATTACAACGAAATAAATTGCAGTTTAAAGAGCTACATTGGTGTCTTGGTCGGGTATGTCGGACATTGTTCTTGCGTTTTCCATATTGATAAAAAGCTAATGCGGTCTTAAAAAAGACTGAACGGTACTTTTGTTTCTAATATCATGATTTAAGGAATTCCAAGTGTGGGTAGTCGACAGTATAAATGCACGTTCACTAGAACGTAGGCGTGTATTTGGAATAGTTTAATCATTATTGTTTCTTATTGTATAGTTAGATATTTCACTTACAAGAGGATGTAATATATTGCTAAGATAGGGTAGAACTAAATGGTTATGCATTTTATAAAATAAAACTAGTTTCTTTTTCTCCCTTCGATATTCTAAAGTATCGAGTTCTGCTTCTCTGTAGATAAGTTCCTTTTGCAAAAAATCGGTAACCCACATGCTATTCTCGCTGCTTCTAATTGTATGCTTCCCAGTCGTTGCTTATCAAACTGAGAGCAGCCGTCCCATAATTCTGGTGCTTATTATAACACTGGGAGAATAAAGCATTTGAAAATTTTCAATAATGTCCGACGATTCAGGATGTATTTAAGTTTTCTTAACACAGATATTTTTTTCATACATGATTGATATATATTTGATATGAATAACACATTAGTTTTGTTTGGATTAAACTTAATCAACCATGATTTGGACCAAGAAGATATCTTTTCCAAATCTCTGTTTATTACAGCTTCTATGCCATTGACATTTTGAGAGGAATATGACAACGAGGTATCATCCGCGAATAGACGGGCTAGTGTCTCCAAGGAATCTGCAATATCATTTATGTAAATAAGAAAAAGGAGAGGACCAAGTACATATCCCTGGGGAACACCAGTATTTAATTTATTAAAACATGATTTTTGGTTATTAACCAGCACCTGTTGTTCTCGATTGTAAAGGTAATTCACTATCCATTGCAAAAGCGTTCCACTGAAACCATATCCCTTAAGTTTTTGTATAAGACCTTTATGCCAAACCATGTCAAATGCTTTGGAAATATCACAAAATGTCACCCAAGTATGTTGTTTCTGTTCCAAATATTTACAAATAGAATCGTACATTTCAATGAGTTGATAAACAGTTGGGTGATTAGGAAGAAACCCCGATTGGTATTGATAGAAAAGATCACGATCTACAAAAAAATTATACATATACTTGAAAACAACACGTTCAAAAACCTTTCCTACACATGACAGAAGTGAGACTGGTCTATAATTTGACACTTTGTGTTTATCTCCCTTTTTAAAAAAAATCCATATATTTGGAAATTTGGCAGAATTAAGCGACTTGTTAAACAAGATAGAAAGTGGTTTACTAACAGAATCACCAGTGGCTTACAACCTGTTATGACTAATCATATCACAGCCTGTTGCTTTTCCCAACTTAAGATTTCCTAAAATATCAGAAATATCTGTTTCTAAAATAGTTACAGAATCAAAGGAAGCATCAGGACGATTGAGGAATGCCAGTAAATTTGTGTTCGAGTCATCAATAGTTGAAATGGAACAAAAGTACTTATTTAAGAGACCTGCATTTTTAGAGTCATCCGTTATTACTGATCCAGAATTGAGATCCAAAAGTGGGGGAATTGCAGATGAGTGTCCTGACTTTAGCGTAACGCGTTAATTAGTTTCCAGTAAGACCTGGGATCACTAGTGTGTAACGTGTCAACTAATCCACAAACATTTTCAAAAACGTATAGTCTAGAGTGTTTTTTTTTATATTATTAACCTTATTTCTTTGCGTTTTAAATTTATTTAAGTTTTAGTAGATTTATATTTATCATGTAGTCTATTTATAATTCGTATTTCTCGTCTAATATAACTATTCATCCAAGGTTTGTCATTTGTTCTGATAGTTACTTCTTTTAAAGGAATACATTGTTTAGCCATTGAAATATATTTATCAGTAAAATTAATACAAGCTTCATTTAATATCAGAATTTTCAAAATACGTCTGATATCAAATTATTGAATTTATAAAAGTCACCGTTTTTGTATACCTAGACATTTCTCTTGTCATTATGATCACTCACTACTCACTGCCCGATCAACTTCAACAGCATAGGCACTAGTATACGAGCAACACTCACATATTAAAAGTGGATCTAAAAGTGTTCTACTAGTAACACCAATACGAGTTGGTTCATTTATAATATTGGACAGACCAACTTGAACATTTAAATCATTTAATGAATGTCTACCAAAATCAGAAAGCATATCAACAGTTATGTCTCAAGTTATGAGAATATGATTCGATGTCTTACTAGCTTTATCAAAAGAATATTTAAAATTTGCCCAAATTATATCAATTAGTTTCGAGAGTCTGTACCCAGTAGACTACATTAAAGTTATACTATTAAATTTAAATTCAAGCCATATTGTTTCCTCTAATGGCGATTCTAAGCCATTGCGTCTAGTACAAAACAAAGTGTCAGAGCAGTAAATTAAAATCCCCCACCCGCAAAGTTTCTGTCTTTCCTGAAAGGAGAACAAACGTTATCTAATAAAATGTCGTCTGTTTGTATATTATTATCTAAGTGAGTTTCAGTAAGGCATATTATATTGCATTCTTCTGCGATGTCTGCAAGACATTCCACCTTATTTCTAATACTTCGTGCATTTCAGTTAAAAATAGAGATTTCGGTAAAATGGCATGGGTTTCTTTCGACGTCCATTGCCAAAACAATAAGAATCATATTAATAAATTGAAAATGACTATTTTGAAAATAACTTTTTACAGCGAGAAATTCTAGTCGACTTATTGTTTCAGTTGTGTTATTCTGTAATATGGTGAGAAACAAATTTAAAAAAGTATTTCCACCTCTTGGATGAAATAAACACCTTTTAGGCCATGAGCCAGAGGCAAAAAATTTGGCCATCGGTACCATCTTTGGGGAATAATGCTATCAATGCTTTTTGATAAGATATAAGTGTCTAGAATCAGAAAATATGTGATAGCAGTAAATCGGTGGTAGCTTTTTGTATTTTTTTCACCAATTTTAACCCCATGGTAAAAATAGTGTTTTCTGAATCTAGCATTAAAGGAAAGACATCATTAAATTTCAAACTGATGTCTCTCTCTTGTTACTACCTGTATCTACTTGAAAATTGAAAGGCTTGTAGCTTTAGTTACACTTCTTTCATTTATGTTGTTATTTTTTCACAAAAAGTGGTTTATATAATGTAAATTATTGCTCATACGTACATGGAATTATGTTTACACTCATATGTATTTTGCAGAAGTAAGATTTCTCCGGAGTTTTGCATACCTTCATCATCTTTATAAATAGGCTCATAAAACTTCATATGTATATTCACAGTAATGGTGGCAATGAATTGACTTCAGACTAGAACCCTTACATCTAGTATCTCTTAATGCAAATTGTAAGAGTTATGCCCCTTTTTTAAACTTTCATACACTCAAATTGTGCCAAAACTGAAATATCTTAAGAGTTAGCCCCATGAAAGTTCACCAGCATTTCACTATCATTATATCAACGACCAAATTAACGATGAGAACCCCTTGAGCCAGAACCCAGTCATTGTTTAAGCCAAATTATGTCCCTTTATTAAATTTGTTTGTAGCAGGTAAACTATAAATATCCGATCAACCACTTCAGAGCTAGCTTATTCATGATATACTCTTATATTTTCATTATTCATCATAAGCATTAAAACTTGAACAATAGGAAATGGATCCCCACTCTTCCTTATGATGATGTCTCTAATCAAGTATGCACTTTAGTGGAAAAAAACACCACAAAGTCCCGTAATTTTGCTTACTACGCTATTCCCCATCTTCATATCAAGTTGTTTATCTGTGAAAGTTTTATGCAAAAACATGTATATGCTTTATAGTGAAGAAATTTGCTAAGACCTGTAACTCTGGATAAAATGGTCAGAACAAACATTTCCTTCGTAACGGTCATTTTCACACCAATGTTGCCAATTTGTGAAAGTTTAAAGCAAAGCCCCCATTGGTGTATGATGAGTTGAAAACATAAACGTTGCGAGACATAATATATAAGAGCATTAAATGGTGATTACCATATCAATCATGCGTATACAGACATTCCGTTTTCACTTCAAGGTAATTTGAAGTAAAACGTATTTTGTCTGACCATCTGTTAGTTTGTACATAGGTACATGTTAAGGCCAGCATTTTAGTTAGCTCAGTCGGTTCAGCTTTCGCTTTCGGACAGGACGTTGTGAATTTGATCGCTGAACGGGTCATACAAAAGACTTTCAAAATGGTACTAAGGTGGACTGGTTGGCCCGATGTCAGGTAAATGTTACAGGGTATGTGTAGCAGGTATGTGTTGCAGTTTTCAATTCCATACACTATACACGTTAAAGAATAATTAAACCAGAGTTGCTGTATCCCACCCTGTCTCTAATGCATCTATTAGCACATGGTGACAAAGGTCAAGGACTTAATAATCTTTCATTAGGTACTGGTGATAAAGTTAGACAGCAAAGACAGAGTAGTGATAATATATTAAAACATTGAGTTATCAGCACGTAATGCAGAGTTTAGTCGGGTGTGTTCTGGTTAAAAGAAGCTTCAGAATAATGTATTGCACGACATTCGTTTGGATTCATAAAATGTGATATTTAGTATGGATTTTTCAAAAGCAAAAAGCAATGACAAAAACATGAAAGGGACCCTCCAAATCAAAGTTTAACAATCATGTTTAACATAATGGATATAAAAGAACTGATGATATGCTAGACATAAGCAACACTAACACATTAGTAAGTTTTGCAGAAGAAATTGACTAGTGTAAACAATGTCCAAGTACATGTTATCGTGCTGCAATAGTAGATAGGTTAGAGTTTGCTCAAACAGAAATTAATTATCAATGTGGTATAAAACCTCTGTCCGTAAAAGAATATACATTATGTTTAAATTATAAAGGGAAAAATCAATCAAGAACAGTGGTGATGACATCGAAGTAGAGAGTCAGGTCATCAGATGCTAAGCATAACAGTTAAACAGATTAGGAAGCATTTGGGGAGGTTCCTAAGTAAATAGAGTCAACCACTGCACTGACAATAGAAAGATACAGCAAACACTTTTAATGTCAGTGAGAAGGTCCCGGTACTTCAGTACTAACTGGATGAAGTAGATGAGCATCTGACCATGCAACTGAAGTACTAAATCAAGTTTGTATAACCTGGTCAGAGAATACAGAATACTTCGTAATGTACATGTATTTGGCTTTTCACGCTGATACATACACCAGCATCCCACTATATTAGAGATGCGGGTCTGGAGCAATGACTCCATGACACCAGGAAGATTACCATCACTATTAAAATATAAGTTCATGTGTAACTTCGCATTGGCACGCCCTTTATTATAATAGTAAGGCAAGCACAGTGGGATTCCCGACCATGAAAGAAAACCTCAAAGCAAAGTCCTTAAATTGGTTAGAAATAGAAGATCTGCTTCAAATTGTTACATGAAGTGCAGACATTTGACTGTCCCCTACATTCACCATAGGTTTTTAGGTCATGTCAGACGCGACCTTTGCTGTGCAATGATGGAGGGCAATCTTCAACAACTATGCAGCGAATACGTTGCATAGCGCTCGCAAAAATACAAACGACCAGACTGTAATTCAGATTCCAAATTTTCCAAATTATTATAGTTTAGGCAATGTTACTTGTGCATTGGATGGGTGGTCATGCAATCAACATTATTGAATTATTGGGATGTCTGTGTTTTAAACATGTGAATGCCTATAATGACTATTTCTACACTTATATCAGTAGCCGGTGAGAATACATGTGTAACGTGCAAACCCGAGAGACCCATCAACAACAAACCCTGTCGGTGCAAAGCTTAAGCTCACATCAAGAGATGTTTGTTGCGCTATATATTACCTCCACTTCCCAAGATACAATGATCTGGTCAGCCTCATTTGCATAATTACCAACGTTCTACGAACGTTACATTACTCTCCCCTCCGAGGAGTCTCGTCCCGAGACTTGGACCCTAGGAGACCCGTGGGTAAGGCAACTCCGGTCTGGCAGTTGTCTTTATCCCACCGCTGCCACCATTTGTAACGCGCACACCGAGTGATCCAGCAACAACAAACCCTGTCGGTGCAAAGCTTAAGCTCACATCAAGAGATGTTTGTTGTGCTATATATTACCTCCACTTCCCAAGATACAATGATCTGGTCAGCCTCATTTGCATAATTACCAACGTTCTACGAACGTTACATTACTCTCCCCTCCGAGAAGTCTCGTCCCGAGACTTGGACCCTGGGAGACCCGTGGGTAAGGCAACTCCGGTCTGGCAGTTGTCTTTATCCCACCGCTGCCACCATTTATAACGTGCAAACCCGAGAGACCCAGCAACAACAAACCCTGTCGGTGCAAAGCTTAAGCTCACATCAAGAGATGTTTGTTGCGCTATATATTACCTCCACTTCCCAAGATACAATGATCTGGTCAGCCTCATTTGCATAATTACCAACGTTCTACGAACGTTACACATGTATTTGTGAGTAGTGCGATTGTTTGTTGTGTATATTTGCTTAACGTTAGTTTTATCATTCATTTGCCATATAGGGCAATCAATGATCCAACAAGAGAGATTGGAGGAGATCAGAATAACGCTCTTGTTCTCTGGACCTTCAACATTCCCGCTCAGAATTACATTATCCTATCACCAGGTTAACATATCTTAGAGCTACCCTCATATGCCAAGTGTAAAGCAAATGCGAAACATGAATCATGTTAAAACCTTTTTATTAACCTTTGGGACAATCCCTTCAACCTCAGTCTAATGGGAATCATGTTGAAGAAGATCTTGCAGAACAATGACATGACATGTTTTCTGTAGCGTATGTGTCAGTGACCACGGCCAGAGAAAACAAACATTTTCAGAGAAAGGACACAGAGGGTTTTTGTTCACTTTTTAACTAAACCGCCCCTTGCTCTAAATTTAAACATGTCATTCAGATGTGCCATTCACCAGCCTACATATTGAAATCCTGATTATAAATGCAAAAATGTAATTGATCTTTATTGTGTTGTAACCGTATTGGATACTTCCGTGCGACAATGAAATCACTAAAAGCATGTAAGTTAGATTGACACATATGTCCATCAAGAATGACCCATAGTTCATCTAGGAATATAAAATTGTGTACGAACTAATACGGACACCCCGCCACATCCCATCTTACAGGCTACTAACTTATTTGGGATAAAGTGGAAACTGGACCAATAAACAAATAAAGATCAGGTACAAATGAAACTAGAATTGTTTTTATACAAAAACTGATGCCCCCACCACACCCCGCGATGACAAAGTCTCCTATATACAAATTTCAAAGTCCTAGAACTGTGGAAAATCGTCGAACCATCGGAACAGAAATGATATAAGCGCAACTAGGCATAGTGAGATCAATCCTATTAAGTTTCATGAAAATCCGACAACATGTCTTGGGGAAACCGTTTGTGAAACACTAAGCCCTCGACCTTAGACCCTGAAGGATGACCTTGACCTTTGATCCACTGACCATGGAGTTGAACGCGACACATATTCTTTGTGTGGTGAACATTTGTGCCTGGTTATTTTGAAATCCATTCACAGATAAAAAAGTTATTCAAGGGACACGAAATTTGGGACGGACGGATGGAAGGACGGACGGACGGATGGAAGGACGGACAATGCGATTACTATATGCGCATTACTGCAGAAAAACATCGAGCCGGAACGAAAAACATCGAGCCGGAACAGGAATAAGATAAACACAACTAGGCATAGTGCTGATCAATCCTATGAAATTTCATGAAAATCCGATAAAAGGATTTGGAGAAACTGCACGGATAAATTGAAACCGGACGGACGAGCGGACTGACGGACGGAGGGGAAACAGACGTACGGACGGACAGACAGATGAACGCCGCAAACGAAAACAATATGCTTCCCCAGTATACTGGTGGGGGAGACATAACTAGCAGGTACATTGGTTACTAAAATAATAAGAATATCAAGTTTTAAGCAAACTTGCAGATTGGGAAACTTGCGTCTATAAATGGACAGACAGACCGACGGATGAGTGGACGGACACATAGATGGTCGGAGATATGAGGTGGACAGATGGAAGGACAGTCAGACTGACAACCTGATTCAGGTATATCATCATAATTTCGTTGTTGGGGATTGATACCAAATGTTGTAAATCTGAAATCGTTAGCTTTACTTTTCAATGCTAATTTTGTCTCTAAATGCGGATATTGTTTAGCATAATATAAAACGCAATAACACATAGAACGCTACCATCGATGCAATGCTATCACATATTTTCTAACTCTATAGATGTATATGTTGTAAAAAATCACAATGAGAATTATTCCCCTGAGATGGTACCGACCAACCCTACTGGCTCATCGACTATTTTGGTAATTCGACAATGACATTCACTGTGAAATGTTCCTATGGCAGCTCGGTATGACATAATGTAGACAGACATTAACCATTATCATAAATGAAGTTTTCCGAGCTGCCATTACCAGAAGAGACATGTCCGTGTGTACATCCATGAGCAAAAGATACAGCAAGTAATAAGTGAACTGATGGAAAAGAAAACATGAAATGGATAAAAAAAAAAAGATACAATACATCTCCGATTCTACCAATTTTGTATCGGAGAAATGTGAAAGAAAACTACTTTTAATAGAATTGATATTATTTTATTATTTATTGTTAACTATTGATGCCTAAATGTATTCTAAAACAAGAATTAGAAACGGTAACTCTTTCTATATAATTCGTAAATTAAGTGGATTATCCCCCTTTATATAAATTCTGAAAATGGGTGATCCCTCGAAAGCAAAAGTAGAAATGTAAAAAGAGAAAATTGCAGACTCGGTTTTATTGAGTCTGTTCATGAGTAGTAATTAAAAGTGCAACACTACTCACGCCCCCTAGCACCGGCTTAAGCAGTATTCAATTTTCAAAACTAATAACATGAAAACTAACGATCCCGAAGGACCAGAAAATATAACAACACTGAGAATGAAGTACGGGGCGACTTTTTACTGCCGCCACACAAGCACTTAACACCTGTTGTTGTGAAGTACATATATTCTGAAAATGGGTGATCCCTCGAAAGCAAAAAACCACGTTTGTTTGAGAAGTCAACAGAAATTTGCTCAGATTGGGTACAACAACATTCATATACAAAAAACCACCCCGGCACGAAATCCACGTGCATGGAACATCAGTGTACAACATTTGCAATCAAGCGTGAAAGCCACGCCAGTGTCTATCGAACACAGCGAACTATAAATCAATTATTGGATTAAGTGGATAATGGATTAAGTAATAGATACAGTACGAGTCTTACTACCAAAGTGTCTTCTTACAACCGTTATCAGGACAGTTTGTTCGCATGACCGAAGACGTGTCCTGATAACGGTTGTAAGAAGACACTTTGGTAGTAAGACGAGTACATATATCTTACTTGTACGACAGTACGTTGTAGACTTTTAATTTTGATTAAAAATGAATATTTCACAAATGAGTACAAAATGTTTTCCCCTTGGTTCACCCAATTCAAATCCTAGGTAGATAGGTTTAACCACAAGAATCACGTGCGTACAAAAGTGTCCACTTACAACCGTTATCAGGACACTTTTTCAATAGCTTTGCTGGGGGTCTGTCGTACAAATGGATTAAATGGATACTCTCTCAAAGCAAACACGACGATAAAGTGTATACAATTACAAAAGGTAATATACTCATAAGCTATACATTAACATCAACCATTATTCCGGAACATTTGGTACATGTACAGTAACACCTCTCTATAACAGCCACTGAATTGTGTTAATTAGTGGGTATTTGGGCAGGTGGTTGCTTAAAGCAAGGTGAAAGTAAAACAGAACGCTCCTATAGGAGCGTTCTGATTTACTTTCACCTTGCTTTAAGCATCCACCTGCCTTTAACACAAAATACTTGATGTAATCTAGTGACCGTTATAGAGAGGTTTTACTGTTTAAAGCATTACTGATTAAATGGATACTCTCTCAAAGCAAACACGACGATAAAGTGTATACAATTACAAAAGGTAATATACTCATAAGCTATACATTAACATCAACCGTTATTCCGGAACATTTTGTACATGTACAGTAAAACCTCTCTATAACGGCCACTGAATTGTGTTAATTAGTTGGTATTTTGGGCAGGTGGTTGCTTAAAGCAAGGTGAAAGTAAAACAGAACGCTCCTATAGGATTTACTTTCACCTTGCTTTAAGCATCCACCTGCCTTTAACACAAAATACTTGATGTAATCTAGTGACCGTTATAGAGAGGTTTTACTGTATATGGATATTGTAATGTCACCCCAGCTCTAGGCCGATATTCATGGATTCAATAAACCACGTGAAACACACCATTTAAGGTTCCATTTTAATTACTCCATTGTCATCAACCAAGGGGCACAACCCTCGTAACTTATCTACTAGATCTATATCTTCTTACTATATCAATATGCTACATGTACATTTCCTCCCTTAATCGCATTGAAAACTATACCCGTCACACTTAAGATAGTGATACACCTTAATGATTTTCTTTTTGTTTAAACTGAATACTTACTAAGTATTCAAAATCTAAAACACATGTACCCTTGACATGAACATTATACAACTTAACACATTCTATAGAACTGAAATTAACTTCTTGTGAAATATCACAATTTACGTTTGAATATTTCTTTAAAATATTGCTATACGAGCAATACATTATTATGAATATAGAGAATAATAGGTTAGTGTCGTAGATGGGACGCTTTATCCGACGAGGGGAGAAAACGTTGAGGCGAGGCTTGCCGAGCCTCAACTGTTTTCTCTCCGAGTCGGATAAAGGCGTCCCATCTACGGCACTAACCTATTATTCGATTTATCCAGTCAATATAGTTAAATGTCTTTTTGATAGACTCATAACATTCTTGAAATAATTTACATTGAAAATGCAGTTTTTCGATCAACGGATCCCTCCCTTTTCACTTCCATTTAGACGTAAATAGATCTAATGAGCTACCGCAGAGGAATATAGTTTCGATACTTGTATTACTAGAAGGGAAACGTGGTTGAAAATTTGAAAAATAAGATGATTTGAATCGAGGGTCGATAAGTTATTTCAAACAGACATGATCTATATTCTTTGGTCAAATTCGAGTTACGTAGTCTCGGTTTCTATTTTTAGATTCTACCTAACGTCACTCAGAAATCGATGGAACTGAACAGGCTATCTATTTAGGTTTATGACTATCACCGCCCCTGTAAGAGTTTATCAATCTAATCATAAGAGTGAAAAGAAAACATTTACTATTTATCTGTCAATCTTTGCTTCCAGGTTTGATTTTATCAAAAACGTGTTTTGCCAGCGGTGGATTAAATTAATAAAAGTGATAAATCAACGTCATTTTGTATGTGGCCTCAGTGGCGTAATCGGTAAGGGCGACGTCTCTAGAGAGATTAGAATTAGTTTTTGTAGGATCAGGCGCGGGTTCGAATCCAGCTGTAGCCAATTATTTTTATTTTTTTCTCATTTGAATAATTCTTCTGGTGACCAAGTAGATCTGTTAGATCTATTCCATCAACATGTTTATGAATATTTACAGAAAACTAAAATAGTTCCATGGTTATAGAATCATTACGCCTATCTACTAACCTAATAAACCTTCCACTACCGGAAGTAACCTAATAAACCTAAGTTTATTTGCACCCCCTTTATTATGTCACTAGAGAAGCCTGGTGACTGGATAAAATGGCATTGATAACTTGTTAAACTATGAAATCGGTCATTTCGACAAATTTCTACCCTAACAAGAATTCAATCACATTTCTTTCTAAAGCATCTAATCTTATTCCACATACTCAACATTTCTTAACCCACTTCTTAATATAGTCTTAGACAAAATATAATTTGGTCTCTGAGCTGTGACTAGATTATCTTGAACTAAACTATAACTCTGAAAACTGTCTTAAACCTATTTTACATGTTCACTAACATACATGTACAGTATCTATAATAACTATATATGCCACTAACGAAGTCTGAGTACTTGTCTGGCATTTTTCTGATTCTGACAGGTCTTGAGGTAATTGCTACTGTATCTTTCTTTGGTGATGACTTTACTCCTGTCGTTGTCGACTCAACTGAATTTCTGTCTTTCTCTTCCCCTCTCGAATCAATTTCGATCTCTTTCTCAGAAATTACTTTTTCTGTTGATTTAACACTATGTTCATTTTCATTCTGACTGAATTTTCTCTGACTCTGATCTAATTTAACACTTTGCTCATTTTCATTCTGACTGAACTTTCTCTGACCCTGATCTACTTTAACACTTTCATGATTTTTCACATATGAAGGCACATTTCGATTTTCTGACTCAAGCTGATTCTGCTTTTTATCACTTGTATAGAACTTTTTCACATGTGACACATTTCTTGAATACCTAACACCTTCTTTTGACTCAACTATAACACTATTGCCTTGCCTATTCACAACTGACATTGGATTTGCATGAAACATTGTGGATAATTTATCACACTTCTTTTGCTTAACTAACACTAGATCTCCTTCCTGAATCTCACATTCTTTCGCGTTTCGTCTGTTATCACCATATATCTTGCCTTTGCCTTTCTTTTCGCTGTCGCGATCTCTTACTTCGTCATCTGTAACTTGATGATCCGCAATATCCGGTAATTTTGTTCGAATTTTTCTCCTGAATAACATTTCAGCAGGTGACATTCCTGTTGTTGAATGCGGCGTTGATCTATACATCATCAGATAAGTCTGAAGTTCTGATTTTAAGTCCTTCTTTTCAGTATGAGCTATTCTTAGTCTCTTCATGATAGACTTGTTTTGAATTTCCACTTCCCCATTCGCTTGCGGCCAATACGGTGTCGTATTTCGGTGTTCAATGTTTAGAGAATTCAAATAATTGTTCATTTCTTGGCTATTAAAATTATGTGCGTTGTCTGTTTGTAATGATAGAGGAACACCATGCACACAGAATAAACATTCCAGACACTTTATTACTCTTTCCGAAGTAGTAATTTTCATCATGAAAACTTCAATCCATCTAGAATAATAGTCCACAATTACTAACAGACTTTCACCTGATGGTAGTGGTCCTAGGAAGTCTGCACTTAAATGTTCCCATGGTCGACTAGGTAATTCACGTCTTTTCATTGGTTCGGGCTTTGTACAACTTTGACTCGCTACCTGACATCCGTAGCACGATTTGCACCATTTTTCAATATCTTTGTCCATTCCTGGCCACCATAATTTACTTCTAAGTCTCTGTTTCATTAACACAATGCCTGGGTGACCTTCATGTCCTAAAGCTAGAATTTCTTCTCTTAATGATGTAGGTACAACTATTCTGGTTCCTCTTAGAATCAGATACCCAATTGAAGCTAGTTCATGCTTTATTGGTAAATAGCTTTTGTTTGACAGTTCATGCCAGCGACCTGTTTTCAGTAAACTGTGAATCTGTTTCAAATCTGGATCATTCTTTGACACCTGTTCTATTGTCTCTGTTGACATGGCAACCGGAGTCGATTCGGTAGCCACAAATTTCACGTAATCATCAGTATTCATAAAGTCACCTTTCGCGTTGTTAGTACATGCATCCGGCACAAGACGCGACAATGCATCTGCAATATTTGTTTGTCCAGGAATATGTCTCACTGTATATCTGTATGGTTGCATTCTGAGCATCCAGCGTTCAACTCTGGCACATGGCTTTGAATTTGGTGAAAATATGAACTGCAATGGTTTGTGATCAGTGAGCAGTTCAAATTCTGTCCCGATTAAATACATATGTAGTCTTTCACATGACCACACAATAGCGAGTGCCTCTTTTTCCGTTTGAGAGTATTTTCTTTCTATCTCTGTCAATGTTCTGCTTACATACAAAATCACTCTCGATTCCCCCTTTTTATTTTCCTGAACCAATACACAACCAATACCCACTGGTCCTGCGTCACAGATGATTTTTGTTTTATCCCGCTTGTCAAAGTATCCTAGATTCTCAGCATTGGCAAGCTGATTTTTCAGTTCATCAAAACACTTTTGTTGTTCTTCGTCCCATACGAATGAAACACCCTTTTTAGTCAGTTTTCTCAAAGGTTCGGCTACTGAATGGAAAAAGTAGTAAAGTCAAGCAGGCCACATGCAAGACGCAACCACCACCAAAACACCGATAGACAGCATGACACACACACACACACACAACCACACACCCAAACGCACACACACACACACACGAAATGAACAAAGAAAACACCAAAAGACATACAAGAACCAGGGACAAACGTTCCACAACATGAACATACCACAAGCACAAAGACGCAAGGCAAACAAAAGGAAGGGTGACAAAGAGAGTACCGCCTTGGCACGGTCAGCAGCAAAAACACCACTGGGGGTTTAAACCGGTTTACGGACGTCCTAACCTCACACTTCTCTCAAAGTCACCCTAGCTGTACAAATATTGTAAATAAAGGTATCCCCGCTGGACTTACCCACAACATAGACGACGGTGAACACAGGACAACATGTAAAACATAGCATAATAACTGTGACAATCCGTCAAATATGTACTCAATGACTTTGCTGAAGTCAGAGCACCTGCAGGTAAGCCGTTAAGGGCACGACAGGGAAAAAGTAATACATGAGTCTGGTAAGCTCCTTCTGTATCCAAGTTTAAGAGTATACCATCATAGAGTACTACCCTCGGCCTGTCATCGCGCAAGCAAAGAGGGAAGCGTAGCTACCGACTGTAAAAGGGTCGATAACCAAACATGCAGTGTGTTGCAATATAATAGGATCATAACCTTTCTTTTTAAATGTTTTAATGCGTTTTATAAACAAATCATGAAAATGGATATGACCCCGAATTTTCCTAAGTTTGTAGATAACATCCCAATAAAATTCTGGTTGAGAAATGCCTTGTCGCAGTAACGTCCGTAGATTGCAATTATATTTACTAATGAGAGGTAAATTTCGATAATAAAATTTAGAAAAGATTTTCCGAAGTTTGTGATATCTGTAACCTTGCTTAAGAAGTTTATCAGTTATAACTAAATTACGTCTGTTAAAATCTTCAAGCAAAGAAAGAACAGGCTCGGGCAAACCTAATAAGTTGAGAAATATAAACCCCATAAGATGTAGAACGTGGCACATCCCCATCTAGAAAAGGATAATTAACAATTTTAAAATTAAAATCTTCTCTTTTATCGTATACTTTGGACGAAACTTTATCATTTGTAATTGAAAGATTCAAATCTAAAAATGAAGCATTAATGTCAGATTGATTAGCTTTGTTTAAAGACAGTTCTTTTGGGTAGATTGAAGAAACCATAGTATCAAAATAAGGATTATCTAAATTCAAAATATCGTCTAAATACCTTGAAGTTTTATTAAAAGCATTAACTATATCGGTCTGTGTATCAGGTTTTAAGCTAAGCATAAAATCCCTCTCGTAGCAATACAAAAACAAATCTGCAACAAGAGGGGCACAATTTGTACCCATGGGTATACCAACAACTTGACGATATATGGTATCCCCATAACGCACAAATATATTATCTAAAAGAAAGGTAAGAGATCTACAAACATCAAGGCAAGTCCACATTGTGTAATGTTCAACTTCTGAATTCGAAAAGAATGAACGTTGAACATTACAAGCAATGAACATTTTGTTTTCTCTGGCAAAGGTTTTTTCTATTAATTTAATAAGTTTATCCTTTATAAGATGGTGAGGTAGAGTAGTATAGAGTGTAGAGAAATCATAAGAGCTCAGTAAAGAAATGTTATACTGTTCATTTTCAAGTTTTGTTAAAACATCATTTGAATTTTTTATGGACCAAAAAACATTAATACCAGAATTTTCATATATTTTATCACAGTAGCGTTTAACATGTTCTTTGATCGTAGTAAGACAGGAGGTCAAAAGTATAGATAATTTAGTAGTGGTACAACAGCTAGAGTTGGCAATAAAACGCGACTTATAAGGGGTTTTATGTAATTTCGGAATCCAGTACAAAGTAGAAAGTTTATGTTGTTTTATGTTAGGACCAGACTTAAAATTATTGCACATTTTTACATGTTCCGAGACTATATCTTTTTCAGGTGTTTGAACTGTTATATAAGTTTTTGAATCAGTTAGCTCCTTCTTTAAAACATCAACATAATACAATCTTCAAATAATGATTACATTGTTTGATGCCTTGTCAGCAGGAACAAGAACATAATCTGAATGAAAATTAGAAATGTTTTTCTTCAAGTAGCGAAATGGTAATTTGATTTGTAAAAAGTTATTCGCGTATCAATAATATCGAAAATACATTTCTTCCAATCCGAAAGGGCATTAACATCAGTATGTTCTCGTCGACACCATTTGATGCAGAATTCTTGAATCGCTTCCGCAATATGAGTTCGACAAGCGTCAACATCAATAAGGGAAGGTAATCTATATTTAGGTCCTTTAGTTAGGAGGGTCCTGAGACGTTTATCCTTAATGATATCAAAATTACCAGTAATGACATGACCAACTGGTTTATAGCAAAAGCTAGAAATGCTACAATCTCAAGAAATAGGGGTATTAACATCAATATTTAAGT
This sequence comes from Azorinus chamasolen, assembly GCA_963576725.1. NCBI lineage: Eukaryota > Metazoa > Mollusca > Bivalvia > Cardiida > Solecurtidae > Azorinus > Azorinus chamasolen. The sequence continues at coordinate 1,195,017 of OY755247.1, read as the reverse complement.
CAGAGACAATTTTATTGTAGTTAAAAATAACATTTCTAATAGGTTTATTATATTTATAACAGATGATAGGTGATTCAGAGTTGATGATATATTTGGGAATAGCATCGATTACATTCTTATCACGAAATATACTTTGAATATCAATAAAATCGATACCTTTATTTAGGAACTGAAGTTTCAGAAAATGTCTTTTATGTTCAGATTCTTTATCAATACGTGGACGAAGAACATGCTGTGTGTAACTTTGTATAAGTGAGGCAGTATTAATTAACGGATCTGTACGCATATAGATTTTATCAGCCTCTTCGTCTATTGACTTAAGACAGGAAAAGGGTAAAGACGATAAACAAGATAACATAGAATGTTTACCAGTTTGTTTTAGAATAGTATGTAAATCATGAATAGACATATTACGACGTAATTTACGCTTAATATTACCATTTCTACGTCTGCCATGTGATCTACTTTTACGTTTTCGAATAGAAAATATAGAGAAAATATCGATACTTGGATCTTTATAAATGTTGCCGCTTTGGAAAATGTTATCATTAAGGCCTAAAGGAAAAGGTGTTTGTAATTTCTTGATCCAGTCTATCTCAGTGATAAAACGAGCTTTAGATTTTAAACTACCAGTAGTTTTAGAATCATAATAAATGTGTTCTACTGGTTGAACCGAAACATATTTGAAAGAATGTCCTGTATGACGAAAATGCTGGTAAAGAAAATTGCGTACTTTTTTGATCCGGCAATGGTAACTGTGTTCACGAAACCTAGTTTTTAAAGAACGTCCTGTCTGACCTACATATTGAATGCCACAACGTGGCGCATTTCATGTAAGAACATATATAATATTAGATGAGTTTCAGTCTAAATCAGAATTAATCTTCACACTAAACACTCTACCATTAACAAGAGATTTAATTGTTGATCTAGTAGAAATGAAATTGCAACACATACACCTCTTACTATTGCACTTAGTAATTATTGGATACACCCTATGTCTTTTGTTCAAATAATGTGAATTTAGATGGACTTTACTATAACGAATGATAGATTGCTTTAAAGGAGACAAAACGATTTTAGGTCCATTATGAAAAATGTTACTAATAGCCGAAGAGGGAACATGAAAAGATGAAGCAGAAGACAATTTTAGAGGTTTAATACAAACTGACGGCTGTAGTGATTGGAAATTAGCCAGGTTATGAGGAATCTGAACGGAAGACACAGAGTGTAAGTTTAAGTTATTAATTTTGAGTTTAGGGAGACTATTCATATTTTGTGTAGTAATTGTAGCACCCTTCTGTAAAAAGCGACATACGTATGTAACGAAAAGTGGTGTAAAATAATAAAAAACATACCAGAGGTTATGACAAAAATAAAGAAGACTAAGAATATGAATGAAACATTGAATAGTGAAACATTGAATGGGTAAAAAGTAAGAAGAAACACAAATAAGGTAAAAGTACAAAAATGAGTCATGCAGGAAATACCACATACAGAACAAACACTCGCCCGAACAGCAACACAAGGAAACAGCAAATGTACATGGGTAGAAAAAACAACAAGAGACGCACAAAGACAAAACAAACATACAATAGGAGGAAGATGGAAGTACCGCCTTGGAACGGTCAGTGACAAAAGTCACCGGGGGTTTAAACCGGTTTATGGGCGCCCAACCTCACCCTTATTCCATCCCCATCCTAAAAGACAAACAGTGTAAATAAACGTATCCCCTCTCCGACTAATCTACAACAACCGCGACAGCAAATACAGTGGTAAAGTCACACTAGAGAAAACGCAAAGGGCACAAATCTTAAAAGGGAAATTAAAATAGTCACACAATATGTCGGTGAGTACGGAAGCCACCATGAAGTGCAAAGTACGGTGTAAAGGTATGAGGAAACACATTGAATGTAGAGCTATTCCTGCAAGAGGAAGAAAAGCCAAATTTGGAATAAATCTTCCACTAAAATTCACTAGACCTAGAAAACTTTTCACTTCTGATACAGTTCTGGGTTGTCGAAATTCTGCAACAGCTTCAACTTTGCTTTGTTCCATGCCAATTCCATGCTCTGACAGAACTACTCCCATAAAGTTGACATGTGTCATGCGAAATTGACATTTGTCGAGATTCAGTGTCAACTCCTTTTCATTCAAACGACATAATAATGCATCAAGTCTGGCATCATGTTCTTCATCATTTCTGCCATGAACAACAATATCGTCGAAAATACTGTTCACACCTTGTAAACCACTTAGTGTTTGAGCTATGATCTTGTTATACATTTCTGGTGCACAGCTTACCCCAAACATTAGTCTTTTATATCTATACATGCCCTTGTGGGTCATGAATGTAGTGATTTCACGAGATTCCTCATCCAACTCTAACTGGTGATAAGCCATTTTTATGTCCAGCTTTGAAAACACTGTTGACTGGTTCAAATCTTGTAATACTTCTTCTGTTGTTGGAATTGGATACCTTTCTCGTTTCACAGCTAAGTTAGCTTTTCTCATATCTAAGCACAACCTAATATCATTTCTCTTAGGCACACCAACAATTGGATTGACCCACTTACTTGTAGTGTTCACTTTTTCAATAATGTCGAGCTGTTCTAATTCATCCAATTTCTGCTCTGGTTTTTCTCGAAGATTATACGGTACCCTTCTCAATGGTTGCACAACTGGTTCAACGCTATTGTCAATTGGAATATGTAATTGAAAATCTTTTAATTTCCCAATTCCTTCAAAACATTTCGGAAATTTCTCCTTCAGGCTTTGTTTCCTATCATCATCAGTCATGATATTGTTCACCATGCCTGGTAAACCAATGTGTAATAGTCCAAGTTCTATTGAAGTTGTTTTCCCCAGCAAAGCTTGACCCTTTTCCTCAATCACACAAAACTCTGCTTTTACGGTTTTATTTCCCATTGTCACATCTGAAGTGAAGCATCCTGCCACTTTTAATGGTTCCTCGTGACCATAAGCATAAATTGTCTTGTTTGTCAGTCCTGACGTACACTTAACTTTCATTTTCTTCATGTGCTCCCACATATTCCTGTCTACAATGTTCACTGAAGCTCCGGAGTCAATAATTACTGAAACAGCAACTCCACCTATGTTTATCTGAACATCTCCCTTTTTATTCTGGTCTAACACAGTGAATGCATAGTCTTCTGATGAGTCACTCTCAACATTAACTGTTCTCACTCTGTCTTGACGCTTTACTTTAATCTTTGTTTTACAACATTTCTGAAAATGTCCTTCCTTTTTACATTGTCTACACTTCTTCCCTTTCGCGGGGCACTTTGGGTCAGACCGAATATGGCCCTCATAGCCACATGCATAACATTGTTTACGTTTACTATGATCTGTACTGTTTTTCATTTTTGATGCTACAGGCCCTTGTGGTTTTCTAATGAAACGTGATCCAACTTTGTTTACACTTTCTTTCGGCCCTTCTAACGAAATCGCATGTGATTCTGATTGTTCTAATGATCTGGCAATTTCACATACCTTTTCTAATGTCACATCGTCTTTTTCCAGTAATTTCCGTCTTAATCTGCTGGAATAACACTTCTCAATGATCTGATCCTTCAAGCTTTCATCAACGTTTGTAAAATTACAGTACACTGCTTTCTGCCGTAAACGTGTAACGTACATGTCCATTGATTCTGTCGCTCCTTGTGCGAGACTTCTAAACTGTGATCTTTCATAAGTAATGTTAACTTTCGGTTTGAAATACGCGTCGAGCAAACCTTTTGCAATCCCATAAACATCCTCACCTTCACCAGGATTCGGAACTGTAAATGTATAGAATATGTCCTGCACTTCTTGTCCAGCACTGTGTAACAATAATGCTTTCTTCTGTTTTGCGTCTTTTATTCCCTTTCCATCCGAAAACAGTTCAAAACTACGCAGCCATATTGTCCAACGAATTCCTAGCGTCGTTCGTTCACCAATTTCAAAAGGCGAAATACCACCTATATCGTGTAAAACTGACGTTGCCATCTCCGCAAACAGATACACGGGCGTCTAAAGTTTATCCTCGTCGCCAATTTTTGTAATGTCACCCCAGCTCTAGGCCGATATTCATGGATTCAATAAATCACGTGAAACACACCATTTAAGGTTCCATTTTAATTACTCCATTGTCATCAACCAAGGGGCACAACCCTCGTAACTTATCTACTAGATCTATATCTTCTTACTATATCAATATGCTACAGATATTATACAAAGTAATTTCACCTATTAACTCCCTCAAACGAAACGAACTTGGGAGACAAGTTTTAGGTGAAATAACAACACCAGATATCTACAGTAAACTATTACACGATGTCTGCTCTTGGTCTAGACTGTATACCGAGAAGAATTAGAGCAAGACACAAAAGTTTGCTTCCAGACCAGACATCGGCTATATCGATGTCTGGTCTGGATCCAATCTATGTGCAACATACCAAGATTAACCCTTCTCTTGCTGAATTTTGAAATACATTTTTCCTTCTTTAGCCATGTCCTGTTGTATAATTACATATACCTTCACTGTGTACAAGTATTTCGCTCTGCAATCACTGCTTAGAGTGCACTGGTTGCACAATCAACTTGTAAACAGTGCAGATCCTGATGAGACAGCTCCTAATGGAGCTGTCTCATCTGGGTCTTCACTATTTACAGGTAGGTATATTGACGTGAATAGCAAGCGAAGGGTTAAACAGTTTGCATACTAGTCTTACACCTGTTCTGTCGATATCTTCACAGAAAGATCGATCGATTGATCGATTTGCCTATCAGCATTATCATCATCACCATGAAACATCATGCGCTGAACTGGTAATTACACATACATGATTCAGAGAATAATAGTTAAATTTTAAACAAATCTTAATGCATCCAAGAATTAACAGATGACAGAAAAACTATTTGATTATCACGATCTCCTAACAGTCAAGGTGAAAGAAAACACAATAACACTACAAAATAGGTTAAATGGCATTTTCGTCATTATAATCACTTATCACCATCGGCCAACATTAATTATTACCATCATCATCATCATCATCATCATAATCAGCATCACCATCATCATCATCATCATCATCATCATCATCATCATCATCATCATCATCATCATCATCATCATCATCACCATCAGCATCATCATCAGCAGCAGCAGCGGCATCATCATCATCATCATCATCATCATCATCATCATCGTCGTCGTCGTCGTCGTCGTCATCATCAACATCATCAACATCATCATCACATAAATGAAACTCATGACAATCTTTACAACTTTTTTACACATGTTGCTGTATCATATTTATTTATCTCGATCGCACTTATCATCACATTGTTTGGAGTCAGCCTAGACGTTTTCTTATGTAGCGTCTGTGCTGGGCCCAACTAGGCTTGATCCCTTTACTACATTAGATGGCACATTTTGACGACTTTGCAATCATAGTGAACCCAGACCAGACAGCTCCTATAGTACTTGTCTGATCAGGATCCACCTCGTTTGCATATAGAAACTTATAGATTGAAATATCGGACGTTTCTAATTGAACAGTAAGTCTGAAAGATGCATTCTATTAAGTATATTCTACTAGGCGGATATTATGTTACATTGTTTATATAATGTATAAGATGAGTTTATACCATGCCTGCTACAAAATATGTCGTCTGCTAAAAATTCCCGCCCGCTTCACTGTAAAACTAAAGTTGCTACTAACAAGCAACCCTAGCAGAATCAATTGATCAAGTGCGAAACAGCGTGCAACATTGTTCCAGATCAGATATCGATTTTCCGGCATCAGATCCGGATCCAAGTCGCATGTTAGAGTCCCACACCGTCGCCAATAGCAAACTAAGGGTTAGCCGGTTATGCCGGCAATTAAATAGGAAAAAGCGACATTTGGTGTAAGGCAGTATATATAATGGTTGCAATACATGGGATCCATACAATACATTGTCTCAATACATGTATAAGTATGGGCGTGTAAGTGTTAATCTGTGTACCGGTCTGGTTTCCACTAACTTGATAAGGTAACACGTGTGTAATAGTTCACCACAACTCATTCAGCTTTGTGTTTTACTATTATATGCTGTACAGAAGTAATGTGCAGTCGGCAGCATGTCCATTTACGTCTGGATTTGAAAAGTAACTCACCGTTGCGATGCTAATTCTAATAACTTGCTTTAAAAAGTATTGGAAATATATAAATATAAAGGTTGATTTGGATCTAAGTGACGCGATATATATATATATATATATATATATATATATATATATATATATATATATATATATATATATATATATATATATATATTGAGTGTGACAAGGCCTGTAAAACTCAAGACAATTGCTTTGATCAGGATTTACAAAAGGTAGAACTCTTGATGTTCTATAGATAGGCACTTGGCACTTGAGGCGACGTTTATATGTTGTGGCAGATCTGATGAAATTATCGCAAAAGCGAACTTATTCACGATATGATGACTTTGATATGCATGTACATGTACATGAAACGAACACTTTGGCATGTACATGAAACGATCACTTTGGCATGTACATGAAACGATCACTTTGACTGATCTAGACGCAGAGTAACTATACAAAGAGCAGCAAAGCGTTAAATTAACACCGAGTGTATCCGTTGAAAACCAATCACTTCGCTAATTCCTTAATTTCTATTACTATTGTTATTATTTTTATTATTATTATTATTATCGCGTTACGATGTAGTTCCGCTCAACCTTTTGCATGCTACTCAAATGTCATCTGCGGCAGTTTGTAATCTGCAGCATTATCAGGGATTTGTTATTATCTGCAATTGTTTCGCGCGCAAATGTGATTTGAATGTCAAAGAGCTGTGAACTTGAGACGCAATGTAACTCGGCGTCTTAACAGGGTCACATCTGTTTGCAGAGGTCATAAAAAGTCACATTAGGGAAAATAAATGTATCTGCAATTGTAATTAGGTTGATACTGATACAAATTAGCCAACACGTTCGCCTTCTTCAGGCTAAAGGTCAAGGGGCTCTTCACTTAACAAGCACTGGTGACGATTCTTCCGTCTTTCTGTAGAAGATGCGACCATCACTGGTCCAGTATGAATACACAGAACCGGATTTCCAAGCTTCTGACAGTTTCTTTACAATAGCTTGCCTGGGCCTTGTTAGATCTTCTGAAATAAAGATTTTCTTTCCAGATATACTTACACTCTTGAGTTTCGACTTTGCTTTGAACACTGTCGTTTTCGCTTTCCAGGCTTTGAACTTACATATCACTTGTGCACTACCACCTGATGGCTTCCCTATAAAGTGAGACCTCTCAATGTCATTTGCTGTGATGGGATGATCTAGGCTAAGTTTTTTATTAACGAGGCTCACTATTAAGTCTTCAATCTGGCTGGAACCTGGGAGGGGGGGGGCACTAGTACGTTGTGTAAACATAGACTGTTCCTTCTGCCATACTGCTCCAGGTTATCAAGATCTTCAGTCAGTTTCAAGCTATGTTTTTCTAGGTGGATCACCCTGGACTTTACGGCTTCATTTTCAGAGATCAGATCGTCTATGACGGCATTTTTCCTGTTTAATTCTGTGCTGAAATCCTCAATGTGAGTTGATTGATTTCTAAACGGATAACCACCGACTCCAGGGCATGCTGTACTGCATGGCTGACGATTGGAGAGAAGCTAGGCTCAAAACCCATAACCAGTGCCGGAGCAATCTTGTCAACAAAACCTTGACATGTGACGGTTGTATGGACAAGCTGAGTTAGGTCAAAAGATTTACCCGTATGCGAAATAACCATGGAGGGATCGGGGCTCTTACCGGTTGGCATAACATCCTGTATACTGCCGATAGTGTTGCGGCGCCTTGTCGGCTACGGTGCTTCAGCATGAACCCCCTGCGAACTGTTTGGACTCACAGTCTGATCAAAACTGCGTTTGACTCTAGGTGTCTCGTGAAACACGACATATCACTTCTGTTCGTAGCCATGTTCCATACACGATGTTTAATGTCCGACAATCTGGTCTGCAAACAATTAGAATGTCCACTCGCACGATTTCCTAAACGTGGCGCGAATTATTTCAGAACAAAAGCTTGTTACAAAATAACTTTTTCTGATATCTAAAAAGCTAGTTTGGCATCAAAGACTTGCGTATTTATCAGTTCAATATTTCACCTGAGTTTTTAACCATATTTAACCATATTTATATCACAAAATCACTCACAAACTATATTTTCCTTCAAATTTTATCTCCGTAGCTTTTTACATGTTCTTTACGCCAGGACACCGGAAGTATTCATAAAATATATGTGTAATTGTACATTCTTATGAACTAATGTCGGGAATAAAAAAACGTAACTTCAACAAGGGCATGTTGTATTGCTATGCAAGACACGAGTCCCCCACCGGACTGAAAAAAAACCTCCACTCTTCCCACCCCACCCACCCATGATGTGGTTGACCATGGTATATACAAGACCACCTGAATGATATTAGTACCTACTTTCGTACATTGAATCAGTGATTGAAAGAGTGATTGTCCTGACAAGAAAATATGAAAAAGTGGAGTAACTCCAAAACTATTGATGCTAGAGTTATTGTCCTTGTGCATGACACTACACCTCATTATGCTTGTTCCATATGAGAAGTTTCAAATCAATTGAACCAGTACATAAAGAGTTATTAACTGGACAACAAAATATGAAAAAGGGAATAACTCCAAACAAAAACTCCATGACACTACCCCTAATCATGCTTGCTCCATATGTGAAGTTTCGAATCAATTGAACCAGTAGATAAAGAGTTATTGTCCGGACAAAAAATATGAACAAGGCAGTCCAAAGGACAGCTATATCCCCCACCGCCGCCACCTAAATTAAGACATTGACTTTAAGGTGATACCTTCCAGTTGTTAAGAAAATGGGACGCGGAAACAAATATAATGGAAACTGAAGGTAAGAACACGACTTTCAAATGTGACCTTGACCTTGAGCCGACATGACTGCCACATGTGTTCTGCACATCATCTCAATTCGGTTAATATTTGACTCAAGTTTTATGAAAACCCTTCAAATGGTTAAGAAGATATGGAGCGGACACGAAATGTAATGGAAATTGAAGATTAAATCACTTGGCCTTCAAATGTGACCTTGACCTTGAGCCGACATGACTGCCACATATGTTCTGCACATTGTCTCAACGTGGTTAACATTTGAGGCAAGTTTCTTGAAAATCCTTCAAGGGGTATAGGAGATAACGAAACTATAATGGAAATTGAAGGTAAGAACACTTGATCTTCAAATGTGACCTTGAACTTGAGCTGACATGACTGGCACATGTGTTCTGCACATCGTCTCAAGTTAGCTAACATTTAACTAAACTTTTATGAAAATCCTTCAAAGGCTTTAGAAGATATGGAGCGGACACGAAAATGTAACGGAAATTAAAGATTAGAACACTTGACCTTCAAATGTGACCTTGACCTTGAGCCAACATGACTGCCGCATAGGTTCTGCACATCGTCTCAATTCATTTAATATTTGACGCAAGTTTTATGAAACTCCTTCAAAGGGTTTAGAAGATATGGAGCGGACACGAAACTGTAATGGCAACTAAAGGTTTAAACACTTGACCTTCAAATGTGACCTTGAACTTGAGCCAACATGACTGCCACATGGATTCTGCACATCGTCTAAATTCATTTAATATTTGACTAAAGTTTTATGAAAATCCTTCAAAGGGTTTAGAAGATATGGAGCGGACACGAAACTGTAATGGCAACTGAAGGTTTAAACACTTAACCTTCAAATGTGACCTTGAACTTGAGCCGACATGACTGCCACACGTGTTCTGCACATCGTCTTAATTTGGTTAACATTTGACTCAAGTTTTATGAAAATCCTTCAAAGGGTTTAGAAGATATGGAGCGGACACAAAAAATCAATGGAAATTGAAGGTTAAGATCCTTGACCTTCAAATGTGACCTTGACCTTGAGCCAACATATCTGCCACATATGTTCTGCACATTTTCTCAACTTGGTTAACATTTGAGGCAAGTTTCTTGAAAATCCTTCAAGGGGTATAGGAGATATGGAGCGGACACGAAATTGTTACGGACAGACAGACAGACGGACGGACAGACAGACAGACAGACAGACAGACAGACAGACGGACGGACAGACAGACGAAGGCCATTCCTATAACCCCCCTCCGCTATGCGGTGGGGGATAAAAAGGGGAATAACTCCAAAAATATTGATGCTAGAGTTATGGCCCTTGTGCATGACACTACTCCTCATCATGCTTCTTCAATGTGTGAAGTTATAATGAATTTGGCCTAACTTTGTAGGAGATATGGCCCGGGCACGAAGCGTGACAGACGGACTGACAAGAAAATATGAAAAAGGGGAGGAACTCCAAAAATATTGATGCTAGAGTTATGGCCCTTGTGCATGACACTACCCCTCATCATGACTGTTCCACATGTGAAGTTTCAAATCAATTGAACCAGTAGATAAAGAGTTATTGTCCGGACAAACAAATATGTAAAAGGGGAATAACTCCAAAAATATTGATGCTAGAGTTATGGCCCTTGTGCATGATACTAGCCCTCATCATAATTCTTCAATGTGTGAAGTTATAATGAATTTGACCTAACTTTGTAGGAGATATGGCCCGGACACGAAGCGTGACAGACGGGCAGACAGACGGACAGACAGACGGAATCGAGCAAACCTATTGTCCCCCAACCGGTAACCGGTGGGGGACTAATAACCGATTCTCATGAAAACGTTTATGTATATCAGGAGCCCGTTTCACTAACGATTGAACGACTAAAATATAGTGAGTCATAGAACATTCGCAGCTACTTGGCCAGCCCAAGTTGCCACACATTATAATGTACAGCATTTATAAAGGCTTACTGTGTACGATTTAAATTATCTTAAGTTAAAACTTACGACGATCGCAACTTCTAGTTCTATTTTTAGACCCATCACCTAAGAGGCTATTTTTAGATCCATTACCTCAAAGGCTATTTAGACCCATTACCGCATAGGCTTTTTTTAGATACAACCTCTTTGAATGAATCTACCGAAAAGGAGCATTATCTAGGGAAAAGGAATATTTTAGAATGTTGGAGTTGGAAACCATTCCGTTAAATAGAGGATTTGCTCCTATAGGAGCAAATGCTCTATTTATCACAATGGTTTCACAAAGTGATTTTTTACAGAGTCGTCAAAAGTCGACAACATAACATCATCGTATGTTTGAAGTTACAATAATTTCAGTCGTATGCTTTTTTAATAAAGCGGGCTACAGGGCATCAGTCACCAGGACACCAGTCATACGTTCGGTTAAAGATAACACCCGCACTCATTATACCCCAACAAACGAAGTTTTTTTGTTTTGGGGTTTGTTTATTTTGGGGGGGGGTATACTGGAGTCACCATGTCCGTCCGTCCGTCCGTCCGTCCGGACGTCCGCCTTAATAACTTCCAAAGTATAAAAGCTATTGACTTCAAACTTCATATATAGATAGATCACATTGACGGCAAGTGCAGTGCACAAGGTTTGTAACTCTGTCAGTATTTTTGGAGTTATTGCCCTTTGTTATTTTTCAGTTTTCCGGAGTTTTTTTTCTAAACCTTTATAGATATTGAAGTGATATGTGGTATGTGGCTTTATTATAATGAGTTACAGATCAAGTTTGAATTCCGTTACGCTTCATTGATTTTTCACGGAAATACAGTGATTTTACTTAGAAATTCAGGTTTTCCGGAGTTTTTTTTTCTACACCTTTATAGATATTAATGTGATATTTGGTATGTAGCTTTGTAATAATGGGTTACAGATCAAGTTTGAATTTCGTTATGCTTCATTGATTTTTCACGGAAATACAGTGATTTTACGTAGACATTTTCCGGAAATTCAGGTTTTCCGGAGGGTTTTTTTCTAAACCTTTACAGATATTGAAGCGATATTTGATATGTGGCTATATTATAATGAGTTACAGATCAAGTTTGAATTCGTTATGCTTCATTGCTTTTTCACGGAAATACAGTGATTTTACTTAGAACTTTTCCGGCAATTCAGGTTTTCCGGAGGGTTTTTTTCTAAACCCTTGCAGATATTGATGTGATATTTGATATGTAGCTTTATAATAATGAGTTACAGATCAAGTTGATTGAATTTTGTTACACCACATTGATTTTTAACGGAATTACAGCATTTTGACTTAGAATTGTTTAGGAAATTTCAGGTTTTCCGGAGTTTTTTTCTAAACTGTAGCAGATATTGTAGTGATTTCATTCTATAACCCCCATCTCTGTGTCAAATGTGCTAGTGGGGGTATTCATCACCTTTAGTGGTAGTTCTAGTTTCATTTAAAGTATTTCCACTAGTCTTTCCGCTATGTGTTATACTCACTAAGAGACTTTTCCTTGATTCTAAGCCTCTATAATGTATAATTACTATACTGTACTTCAACTTTGTCAGTGAGGCAGCACGGATATAATATGTCGGTGTGCATATTACTTTTTTCTGAAATAGCTTTTACATTGACCATGGAATGTGATTCACCTGGACCGGGCGACTGAAATTCAGTATGCGTTCATTTAGATACAATATCAATACAGGCTATATGGTAACGAGTATATCAGGCATTTACAAACAGTGTTGATCCAGACCAAAGGACTCTTTGGAGCTGCACTATTCAACATATGAATAATTCTCTTCAATGATTATCTTTATGCAATATTTGTTTGATTAATATTCAGAGAAGGAGCAGCCAGATTAATTGTGGTCAATGGATTAATTGTTAAGAACGAAGCTACATGCCATATAGTTTTTCCTTTGTGTTTTAATGACATGTCTACTGTTTTGAAATATTCATCATTTTTATCATTCATATATAGAAATTTTAGCACGATTCCCTTCAGAATTTATAGAGGAAGTCTGAATAAGTAACACCTGCAAAATATCTAACAGTAAATGTTTCCTTGTTTTTATTACGCATCCAGCTATTTAATAACTAATTTCAGTTTCCTTGGTGTGATCAAACAAATATCTTATTTATAGTTGTATGTTACATTTGTAGAGTATGTATATTACCACCTAGTGACGCATTTGTGCGCCTCTATAAAATTCACATTTTGAAACCATTGCGATAAAAAGAGCATTTGCTCCACAAGAGCAAATGCTCTATTTATCACAATGATTACAAGACTACATAATTCTAAAACTCTCCTTTTCGATAGTTAAAGCTCCTTTTCGGTATATTTATTCAAAGAAGTTGGGTCTAAAAATAGCATAGGAGAGAATGAGTTAAAAGAATTAACTCACCAGAGAAACAATCAAACAAACGTTGAACAAGACCAAAAACGTTCATGTGTTTGATATCGAAGACCCGGTGTTATTTGACAATCTATAAGTATTTATTCGGCTCACGTTTTAGTGACGTAACTGTTCGGCATAGGCGGGTGCTATTTTGTTGTACGACAAAAGACTTTAAGTATCGAAGAACACGGTTTGTTTTGTATCACATGGAGATTTTTCTATGTAAGTTCAAACTGACAAACTATGTAAGAATGATTGAACATAACGAATATCCTATTTTCTGATGTTATTGAACATAACGAATATCCTATTTTATGATGTTATTGAACATAACAAATATCCTATTTTATGATGTTATTGACCATCACGACTATTTTATTTTATGATGTTATTGAACATAACGAATATCCTATTTTATGATGTTATTGAACATAACAAATATCCTACTTTCTGATGTTATTGAACATAACGAATATCCTATTTTATGATGTTATTGAACAAAACAAATATCCTACTTTCTGATGTTATTGAACATAACGAATATCCTATTTTCTGATGTTATTGAACATAACGAATATCGTATTTTATGATGGTATTGAACATAACGAATATACTATTTTATGATGTTTTTGAACAAAACGAATATCCTGATGTTATGATGATATTGCACATGCGTGTATTGTAGGGACTATAACTTTAACTCACTGGTATAAAACACTATTAGCAGTTCAATTTTTTGGGTTATTATGGACATTTATGTTAGAAAGCATTTAACCCTTTTCTTCGTATAAACGCATTTTTCACGCATTTAAAAATAGAATAGATCCAGATCAGATGGCTCCTTCAATGGACTAGAGTATTAAAATCATCATTTCTTCAGAATCGTTTCATCGAGACGAATCTAAAGAGTGGCCATGGCATAGGGTTTGATGAAGAGATTAAGAAGTTGCTCTTGAAAATGTTTTAATTTACGCATCTAATCTGAAGCTCTATCTTATATTTGCAAAGATTGAAGGATGTTTGTTTCTTATGGTGCTGATCAAATTATGTTTGACATATCCCTATATACTACATGCTGATGTCTGGTAAGGTTGTTTATTGAGTAATCTAAAAACTTCTTCAAGACGAACACAAGACTGGCATGTTTGCATTTATCTGTCACACTAGATTTTCTGCTTGGAATGATCTGATTGATGCGCCTGACAACGAATGCGTCTTATGTTTATTTGTTCAAGTTTGCGAGGACTTATATAAGCTATGTCTGTTGTCCAGTCCGTTTCTTTATTGAATAAAATATTGTTGAAATCAAAGTTTGGGTGGTAACCTATGGTAATAGATTACCATGTGCTATTGTTTTATAATACGCGTTATGAATTGAGTATTGTCAGATATATATTTTTCTCAAAATGTTTGTGAATATGCCTGTAAATTATTAGGACTTATTATTTGATGGCATTGCTGCAGAGACAGAAAGTGTACATGTACTTATAGCCTGCTTGCCAAAAATAAGCCAGACCTTTTACCCAGTGTGTAAAATATAACATATCAGACGTTTCAATTCCGAAGCAATCACATTATTCATCTCTTCGGGGAATCCAGACATATCATTTGAAAAACAATACAGTTTTCATCACATTATCAACTGACTGTAAAGGTTGAAGGAATATGTTTTTGTAATTTGAAAACCACGATCCTGAAATATCTTCTTTGAAAACGATGAAGTATTACACGTTCAGTTCCAGACAAGCATGCTCTAGAGAGATTGCTTTCGATTTATTCAAGGTAAATCAAGTTATAGTTTACAAACAGAAGAATTCTTCTATAGCGACCCCAGAATAAATCAACATAGGTGGCTTTCTTCATAACTTTCATCCTAGATTATATAATAATAACACCCTATATAATAACACCTGTTGTTTGTGAGAAAGATACACCTCTTGTTGGTGAGAAAAATACAACTCTTGTTGGTGGGAAATGTACACCTTGTTGGTGAGAAAGCTACACATCTTGTAAGTGAGAAAGTACACTACTTGTTGGTGAGAAAGGTACACCGCTTGTTGGTGAGAGAGGTACACCTCTTGTTGACGAGAGAGGTACAACCTTGTTAACGGGAGACGTACACCTCTTGTCGGTGACAGAGGTGCACCTTTTGATGATGAGAGAGGTACACCTCTTGAAGGTGAGAGAGGTACACCTCTTGTTGGTGAGAGATGCACACCTGTTGTTAGTGAGAGAGATACACCACTTATTGGTGAGAGAGGTACACCGCTTGTTGGTGAGAGAGATACACCTCTTGTTGGTGATAGAGGTACACCGCTGGTTGGTGAGAGAGGTACACCTCTTGTTAGTGAGAGAGGTATACCTCTTAATGATGAGAGAGGTACACCTGTTGTTGGTGAGAGAGGTGCACCTAGTGTTGGTGAGAGAGGTACACCCCTTGTTGGTGAGAGAGGTACACCTCTTGATGATGAGAGAGGTACACCTGTTGTTGGTGATAGAGGTACACCTGGTGTTGGTGAGAGAGGTACACCCCTTGTTGATGAGAGAGGTTGACCTTTTGATGGTGGGAGAGGTACACCTGTTGTTGGTGATAGAGGTACACCTGGTGTTGGTGAGAGATGTACACCCCTTGTTGGTGAGAGAGGTTGACCTTTTGATGGTGAGAGAGGTGCACCTCTTGTTGGTGAGAGAGGTAGATCTATTGATGATGAGACAGGTACACCTGTTGTTGTCGAGAGAGGTACACCCCTTGTTTGTGAGAGAGGTACACCTCTTGTTGGTGAACGCATTAAGGTAATGCATATTATTACTCTATTTTCACATTGTTATAATAATACACAGTATCCTTAATATAACATTATATGCAATTTCACGTGCTAGTGATGATGACGTTCCTCCATCGCTTAGCGAAGAATGACCATGACCTCAGGTAGTTGTGTATGTCCGTAAATGTGTGTATGTCCGTAGATGACTGGTCAAGCCAATCCAAGCACGGAAGTATCTTCCACATGTACTGCACTTGTGACCAGTCCCCAATTGTTCGGTACCGGCTGCACTGGTCTTGCGGATCGCATGTTCCCTTTTACACTCTACCAGACGTATTTCCGAAGCGGTTCTGAAGCCTTTGATAGTAGCAGCTCGCCCGGAATAGCAATCTTTGGCTAGGCTTTCCCATGTTTCCAGGTCAATGTCGAGCTTCTTCAGAGACACTTTCAAACTGTCTTTCAACCGCTTGCGCTGTCCTCCAACGGATCTTTTTCTGGTGACAGTTCTTCATACAGCAGTTGTTTGGGTAGCCGCTCATCAGCCATACGACACACATGTCCTGCCCATCTGACTTGTGTGCGTTGTTGTGTGATGAATAAGGAAGGGATGTTAGCCCTTAGAGAACGTCAGTGTCTGGTACTGTGTCCTGCCATTTGTGTTGAGCAATCTGCAACGGCATTTCATGTGAAACTGGCTGAGTTGTCTGGCATTCCTAGCAGACGCAGTCCATGTCTCACAGTCGTACAGCAGTATGGTTACGACGACTGCTTTGTAGACTGCTAGCTTGGTTGGTTCGCTGATCCCTCGACGCTCCCAGACATTGTGACGAAGTCGTCCAAAAGCAGAACTAGCCTTTGCGATTTGTGACTAATCTTGTCATCGAAATTCACTGTCCGTGAACTGCCTAGATAGGTGAATTTATCAACTATTTTGAGAATCTCGCCATTAACCTGGATGGCGGGTTCGACATAAGGTTTCCATCTTTTTACACGGATAGTGAGGGCGAATTTGTCACAGGCTCCAGAGAACTGGTCATGCTGGGTTGCATTTCGGCTTCTGTATTTGCGTTGAGGGCACGGTTATCAGCAAAGAGCAGGTCACGAAGGTGGTTGTCTGAACGTTGGTAACCGCTCATTCTGGTCGTCTTGGTTGAATGCATTATTCAGCAAGGCAGAGAACAATATGCTGAAGAGTGTTCGGGCTAGGACGCAGCCTTGTTTAACGCCGTTGGTCACTGGGAAGTCAGGGGATGCTTGAACACCGTCATCGAGAACTCAGGCCATCATACAATTGTGGAACTGTCTGACTATGTTGGTAAATTTTGGAAGGCATCCAAACTTAGTAATTATTTTCCAGAGTCCCTCGTGGCTGACAGTGTCAACCGCTTTTGTAAGATAAACAAATGTAGTGTACAGATCCTGGTATTATTCCTGGCATTGCCCTTGGAGTTGGAGGACAGCAAACAAAATATCAAGTGTACGGAAGCCACACTGACTGTCTGGTAGGAGACCACTTTCCGTATGAACAGTCAGACGGTTCAGTGACAGCCAGTAGAGGTCGACATACACGCTACTGACCTTTGCAGGTGAAATCGGATGACTAGTTTCCGTAAATTGACAATATTTGACACCAAATGTTATCACGAAATGTCGCATGATCAAATTTATTTGCACACAAATGATCAAAATTCCGAATGAAATAACGTTTTCCAAATTTTGAATCAGAATAAATAAAATACGCCCCGAGGCTTCGATTGTAGCGTTTCTTTTGCCCGTATTTATATTGTTTCATGAGTAAACAGAGCAGACCGTGATCAAACAGCTCCTACGGTATGCATATTAATGGAGCAAACGGTTCCCTCAACGTGTTTTAAACTCATTGAATGCTGTAAATATGCCACCAGCTTAGATTACGATCTATGGCATTTGTTTTACTTTCTGTCAATTAGTCTTTTGAAAAGAAGATTTGAGTTAGTAGCAAATGACTTGGATTCTAATGAGATGCTTGCTAAGTGAACCTGCTTGTAGTCGACCATTGTATGTTACATACAACGCCAGGAGAGAATTGACTGTGCAGTGTAGTCCCTAGGGAAACGAATTATGTCGGATTTCCTTTTTAGACTTATTCAAATGTATTGACTGGGTAAATAAACGAACATAATGAAAGGACAATTTCATTCTAATATGCCGGGAGTCAAGTGTTTGCCTTACATTTACGTAATTTCCTGCCGTTTCTCCATGTGGATTTCTTTGTCAAGTACATTATCCGTAGGCAGACGAAATCAGTTTCTCGTTTTCCTTAAGGATATGTATTTGGTTATTATCCTGCAAACAAATTTGATTCTGCTAAACACCTGATCGTCTATGATATTGACTACATATGTATCCAAGCGCGGATAAACTATCATCTGAATGTCAAACAACTTGGATCCAGATTAGTTTACTCTATCTAATCTGGATCCAAGTTATTGCAGATACAAGCAGATCAAATTATACAGGATCATGGTGGAATGATTGTTATATATTGTGTACGTAATGAAAGTAAACTGAATCCTACTTTTCTGTCACAGAGTTCACTACATATACTGATGTCTAGATATAGGTGGAATAGTTTAAAACACGCAATAATTAATTTGAACATTAAGTATAAATTTGGACATTAAAATCTTTAGAACAATTTCTTTAAACCTTTGATACCATGTGTGACGCCGAGTACCTCGACGTCTCATAACAACCATTGATGACTTTGACACCGAGTGCCTCGACGTCTCATAATAGCCATTGATGACTTTGACACTGAATACCTCGACGTCTCATAATAGCCATTGATGAATATGACGCCGAGTACCTCGACGTCTCATAATAGCCATTGATGACTTTGAGACTGAGTGCCTCGACGTCTCATAACAACCATTGATGAATGTGACGCCGAGTACCTCGACGTCTCATAAGCGCCATTGATTACTTTGACACTGAGTACCTCGACGTCTCGTAACAACCATTGATGAGTGAGACTCTAAGTACCTCGACGTCTCATAACAATCATTGATTAATATGACTGAGTAATAGTATGGAATACGTTTTATCTCCACTATTCGTTCTCGCGCAAATGTTCTTATCCTCAAGCCCCCCCCCCCCCATCCCCTTTCACCTACTTAGCATAATGTGACGTCACCCATCAGGTATGACGACCTCATTATCATTTTAATTAAATTATTTTCATTGAATAAAAGTTTTTACTGCACTACATCACTTCCCACAGACAAACGAATGTACGGGTAAAGACCGGCACCTTCGCAGGAAGGTCGTGGGTTCGATATCAGGCCGCGGCAGACCAAAAGTCGTTTAAAGTTGGTACTAGTAGCTCCCTTGTCTACACTCGACATTAAAGGGGTAGTTATTGGACTGGTCGGTCCGGTGTCAGGATAATGTGAATTGGTGGGGTATCCTTGCCATGTGCCCGCGGCAGGGGTATTCCAGTGAAACAGCACTATAACTTGTCTCATGCGGGTGCTGTCTGCAAATAACTGAAATACTGTTGGTCGGATGTAAAACCCAACTCGCTCACTCACTCACCTTCGCAGACTTACAAGATCCCCGATGACAATCATGTGACCAGTTTTGACTTCTACGGACCCTCGTCACCACCCTATAACACGCAATGACAGACAGAAATTAAACTTTATACAGCGTGTTACCACTCTATAGCACGCAGTGACAGACGGGAATTAAACCTTATACGGGGTGTTACCACTCTATAACACGCAGTGACAGACGGGAATTAAACCTTATACGGCATGTTACCACACTATCAACCATGAGGATGTGCTTAAACATTCATGAATGCAATTATGATTCTAAACAGGAAATGATGTGGTGCAGTAAAACCTTTTTTTAATGAAAATAATTTTATTAAAATGAAAATGAGCTCGTCCTACCTGATGGATGACGTCATATTGTGCTAATAAGCCAGATGTCTAAGTAGGTGAAGGGGGAGACTTGAGGACAAGAACATTTGCGCGAACGAATAGTGGAGATAAAAAGTATTCCCTACTACACTGAGTAACTTGACGTCTCATAACAACCATTGATTAAACGTCTCACCAGGATCCATATAAAACTCGATGTAAAATAACTAAAGCCTGGTTTAGTTTATCCAGATCAAATGACCTTATTCCATTCGTGTATAAAACCGAAGAAAATGTGACATGTATTTTTATGAGACATCATTACATACTAAGCTCATAGCCCGCAAACACCTTGAATCGATATGAGACGCCGAGTAATTCGGCGTCTCATCCGCATCCAAGCTGTTTGACACTTTGTGAATAATTTCTCAGCTGCCTGTGTCATGACACTTGCTCAGTAGTTTCTCAAAAGCTTGATCGAATAGGAAGAAGTTAACATTGAACAGATTCAAATTGAAACAGATTTTATTATACCCCAACAAACAAAGGTTGTTTTTGTTGTTGTTTTTACTTTTTTTCTTTTTTCTTTTTAGCTCACCAGAGCACTTTTGTGCTCAGGGTGAGCTTTTGTGATCGCTTGATGTCCGTCGTCCGTCGTCGTGCGTCGTCCGTCGTGCGTCGTGCGTCGTCCGTCGTCGGGCGTCAACAATTTGAACCTTTAAAAATCTTCTCCTCTGAATCTACAGGGTTCTCAGCTTTCATATTTGGTACATAGCATCATCTTTAGGTCCTCTACAAAAGTTATATAAATTTTGCCCCTGGGGTCAAAATTGGCCCCACCCCAGGGGTGTCTTGTTTTCTATTGAAATATATAGTAAAACTTTGAAAATCTTCTCCTCTGAATCTACAGGGTTCTCAGCTTTCATATTTTGCACACAGCATCATGTTCAGGTCCTCTACAAAAGTTATATAAATTATGGCCCTGGGGTCAAAATTGGCCCCGCCCCAGGGGTAGCCAGATTTCAATAGAAACATATAGTGACAACTTTGAAAATCTTCTCCTCTGAAACTGGAAGGCTCTCAGCTTTCATATTTGGCATATAGCATCATGTTCAGGTCCTCTACAAAAGTTATATAAATTATGCCCCTGGGGTCAAAATTGGCCCTGCCCCAGGGGTAGCCAGATTTCAATAGAAACATATAGTGACAACTTTGAAAATCTTTTCTTCTGAATCTACAGCGTTCTCAGCTTTCATATTTGGCACATAGCATCATGTTCAGGTCCTCTACAAAAGTTATATAAATTATGCCCCTGGGGTCAAAATTGGCCCCGCCCCAGGGGTGGTCAGTTTCAATAGAAACATATAGTGAAACTTTGAAAATCTTCTCCTCTGAAACTGGAAGGTTCTCAGCTTTCATATTTGGCACATAGCATCATGTTCAGGTCCTCTACAAAAGTTATATACATTATGCCCCTGGGGTCAAAATTGACCCCACCCCAGGGGTGGCCAGTTTTCAATAGTTCTAAACATATAGTGAAAACTTAGAAACTCTTCTCCTCTAAATATACAGAGTTCTTAGCTTTCATATTTGGCACATAGGATCATATTCAGGTCCTCTACAAAAGTTATATAAATTATGCCCCAGGGGTCAAAATTGGCCCCGCCCCAGGGGTAGCCATGTCTCAATAGAAACATATATTGACAACTTTGAAAATCTTCTCCTCAGATACTGGAAGGTTCTCAGCTTTCATATTTGACACATAACATCATGTTCAAGTCCTCTACAAGAGTTATATAAATTATGCCCCCGGGGTCAAAATTGGCCCCGCCCCAGGGGTAGCCAGTTCGCAATAGAAAAATATAGTGTCAAATTTGAAAATATTTTCTCAGAAACTGGAAGGTTCTCAGCTTTCATATTTGGCACATAGCATCATCTGTAGGTCCTCTACAAAAGTTAAATAAATTATGCCCCTGGGGTCAAAATTGGCCTGCCCCCGGAATGGCTAGTTTTCTCTAGAAACATATAGTGAAAACTTTGAACATCTTCTTCTCTGATTGCCTGGTGAGCGATGTCAGGGCCATTCTGGCCCTCTTGTTTCTTTTTTTTTTTTTTTTTTTTTTGGGGGGGGGGTATATAGGACTTACCTTGGCGGTTGGTCTGTCTGTCGGTCGGTCTGTTGGTTGGTCGGTCCGTTGGTCAGTCGGTCGGTCGGTTGGTAGGTCGGCCTGTTGACTTTTTTGGTGATTTTGACTTGACACATGGGTATTTAGATTTGCGATCAAGGCTGCTGTGTGGTGGTATTCCATCACCTTTAGTGATAATTCTAGGGGGTTTAGTCATCTAAGCAAGCATTTTGCCAACTCAAACATTTTGTCAGCTAAAACATTAATTTTGCCAGCTCAAACATTTTGTCAGATCAAACATTTGCCAGCTCAACTATTTGCAAACTCAAATATTTACAAACTCAAACATAGACATCATCTATTTTATAGCTATATCTTTTGAAGAAAATTCGTCAAGATCTTAGTTTGGAATATATTCAAAGGTCGTATTGACGGGGTACACCATACAGACTAATGGCTGGTATAAGCCTTTGACATCTATGAATACAGCAAACAGTGCAGACCCTGATCTTCAGGGTTGAACATGTTTACCTGTGTCCCTTTTAAGAGACACTTGGTACAAATTGGTTGATTTATAAGCTATATCATATCACATGTCTGTGAAGTTTTATAAAGTCGCCTTTTCATGCCTTTGTAAACATAATAGACCCAGATCAGACAGAGATGGTAAATGAGATCAGGTTTTGCTCTGTTTAGTTACTAACTTGTACAAATATACAGCTTCTATCTAAGGTTTCATGAACATATGGATAGTTGTCATACCAACAACCCTGTCAAACAATATAACATTTTAGGATGTTATAGATCCAGATCAGGATCCGTGTTGTGAGATGCTTCCTATCATAGTCTTTCCTTTTGGGCATTTTAAGAAGACAGAGTACTATTGGGGGTTTTTTATGCCCCCAAAGGCGGGCATATAGTAATCGCATTGTCCGTCTTTCCGTCTGTCCGTCTGTCTGTCCGTCTGTCCGTCCGTCCGTCCGTCCGTCTGTCCGTCTGTCCTTCCATCCGTCCCAAATTCGTGTCTGTAACTTCTTTATCTATCAATGGATTTCAATATAACTTGCCACAAATGTTCACCAGACAGAGACGATGTGTCGCGTTTAACTCCCTGGTCCATGGGTCAAAGGTCAAGGTCACAGGGTACAATTACTTTGTCACAAATTTCGTGTCCGGTCTGTAACTTCTTCATCTATCAATGGATTTCAATATAACTTGGCACAAATGTTCAACACACAAAGACAATGTGTCGCGTTCAACTCCCAGGTCCATAGGTCAAAGGTCAAGGTCACAGGGTACAATTACTTTGTCACAAATTTCGTGTCCCGCCTGTAACTTCTTTATAAATTAATGGATTTCAATATAACTTGCCACAAATGTTCACCACACAAAGACGATGTGTCGCGTTCAACTCCCAGGTCCATGGGTCAAAGGTCAAGGTCACAGGGTAAAATAACTTCGTAACAAATGTCGTGTCCGGTCTGTAACTTCTTTATCTATCAATGGATTTCAATATAACTTGGCACAAATGTTCACCACACAAAGACGATGTGTCGCTTTCAACTCCCAGGTCCATAGGTCAAAGGTCAAGGTCACAGGGTACAATTACTTTGTCACAAATTTCGTGTCCGGTCTGTAATTTCTTTATCTATCAATGGATTTCAATATAACTTGCCACAAATGTTCACCACACAAAGACGATGTGTCGCGTTCAACTCCCAGGTCCATGGGTCAAAGGTCAAGGTCACAGGGTAAAATAACTTTGTCACAAATTTCGTGTCCGGTCTGTAACTTCTTAATATATCAATGGATTTCAATATGATTTGGCACAAATGTTCACCAGACAGAGACGATGTGTCGCTTTCAACTCCCAGGTCCATGGGTCAAAGGTCAAGGTCACAGAATACAATTACTTTGTCAGAAATTTCGTGTCCGGTCTGTAACATTTTTATCTATCAATGGATTTCAATATAACTTGGCACATATGTTCACCAGACAAAGACGATGTGTCGTGTTCAGCTCCCTGGTCCATATGTCAAAGGTCAATGTCACAGGGTACAATTACTTGTTTATCTGTGAATGGATTTCAAAGGAACCTGGCACAAATGTTCACCTTACAAAGACGATGTGTCAACTCCCTGGTCCATGGTTCAAATGTCAAGGTCACATGGTACAATTTTTGGGGGCATTTGTCACGTGACTGTGACATCTCTTGTTTCGATTAAAAATCAGTACCAACGCTTCAATACGGGGGATAACCTGGATCTGCAGTTGTTGCAATGCATCCATGTCCATTTCCCATGACTGTATCAGAAAACAGTGGTTAAAATTACTGGAAATATCACACAAGCGCGGCGAACAAACGTTGGTTTTGTACAGTACGCATAATACATTAACATAAGAGTCTACAAATACAGGCCGTTGCTTATTGCAGGACAAAAGTATTGAAAAAAGGCTTCTATAGACTTATGTTTAGTGATCGTACTAGTGAGCCGTTACAATAACTGTAATTCCGTTACATGTGTACAACTATGCACGTTACATGTGTACAACTATATACGTTACATGTGTACAGCTATGCATGTTCGTGCTGATGCTTGTTACAAGTGTACAGCTATGCGCGTTCGTGCTGATGTGTGTTACATGTGTACAGCTATGTATACGCCATGTGTTTAGCTATGCACGTTCGTGCTGATGTTTGTTACATTTGTACAGCTATGCACGTTCGCGATGATGTGTGCTACATGTGTACAGCTATGTATATGCCATGTGTATAGCTATGCACGTTCGTGCTGGTGTTTGTTACATGTGTACAGCTATACACGTTCGTGCTGATGTTTGTTACATGTGTACAGCTATGCACGTTCATGTTGATGTTTGCGAATAAATGCATGTACAGCTATGCACGTTCGTGCTGATGTTTGTTTCGTGCTGATGTTTGTTACACGTGTACAGCTATGCACGTTCATGATGATGTTTGTTACGTGTGTACAGCTATGCTCGTTCGTGCTGATGTGTGTTACATGTGTACAGCTATGCACGTTCGTGCTGATGTGTGTTACATGTGCACAGTTATGCACGTTCGTGCTGATGTTTACGAATAAGTGCATGTCATTCTACAGTAGACCACAAGGCGTTTTGAGTTTTTGTTTGGTTTACAAATAATAGTAAATATATTCATTTTATTCCATTTCGTTTACACCGGTTTGTTTCTTTGATTTTAAAGTCCAAATTCAAACTTTACCGAAATGATTGGGACCCAAAGCGAACTTTTACAGTAAATATCAGCTATAAGTGGCAAGGCTTCCAATAAACTATTTAGGAGAATAAACTTGAACCTACAAATGTATATTCTATCAGGTATTATTTGATGATATATAACCATGATTGAACAGTGAATTTCTATCTATCCCATTAAGCGACACACTGGCGGCAAAGCCATTATAAAATTCAGATGTTGTTTAGATCATTGCCTAAATCATGCAGTGTTCCCGCCCTATAGTATTTGTTTTAATTGCAGATGATGAGATGCAGCTAACACAATTAGCAGATAACACGGTTAAGCCCTTTTGATGGGCTGTGAGTCAGGTGCCATGAGCATTGATACCAATATTCGACAGAGAGATAATAAAACAGGTAAGGGAAAAGTGATTGCTTTTAAAGACACTTACAAATTTATACTGTCAGTAATGACATTAAGGAATTACATTAGATTAAAGCTTCGTCTTCATGGAGTCACTGTCATATTAAAAGCAAAATGCTATTGACCTATGTTTGGAATGCATTTTGATTAGTACACAAGCAAGCATAACACTGCATATAAAACTATATCTAAATATCATGGAACGGTTTATAAAACATTACCAAAATGAATACATTTGCTCTGTATTCGGTTCGAACTAAGTACAATTGAACTTCGATATCTCGAACTTCAAGGAACCATACAGATTACTTCGAGATAACAGAGGTTTGACTCTTCCGATATATTATCTGAACAATATCTTAAGTTCACAGCTTGGCACAGGTCGAAATTGATGCAGAAAGCCGGTGTGGGATCTTTCAGCATTACTTTCGACCTGCATTAAACTATCACATGTTTTATAGGATATGTGTAGTGATACTCTTTAGAACAACTTTGGAAGGATCCAAATTTTTTACCTCGAGTTATCCGACGTTCGAGGTATCCGAGTTCGAGATATTGAAGTTCAACTGTATTTGAAAACGAACAAATTGCAATTACAGTAAAACCTCTCTTAACCGGGCGTTAAATTTAGTATAAATATCAGTCTTGGACACATGTGACAGCTTAATGCAGGGTGGAAGTCATGCAGAAAGCTCCTAGAGGAGCTTTCTGTATGACTTTCACCCTGCATTAAGCAGTCACCTGCCTAAATATCTAAATTCTTCTCTTGTAGAACTCCGGTTAATAGAGGTTTTACTGTATAAGTTGCGTCAAACAGTTTGTAACCTGAGGAAGCGCCCTCAACTCGACGTATCACGTGGATCCAAACTGTTTCCGAGGATTCGTGTATGGCGGCGAAAGCGTTTCCCAATAACTGATAAGTGTCATTGCTCTGGTTTGTTAAATTTCTGGCGCCAAATTTAAAAGTGTCGTCTGCAATAATAATGTCATATTAAATATAATTCTAAACTAAATAATAAAGGTATATTAGTAAAACATTTGTTTTTAAAAACCTGTATCCTTTGGCTGAACTAATACAGAAAACAGTGAAGTCCCAGGTCAGATGCCGCCTTTTCAAGGCGGCATCTGACCTGGGACTTCACTGTTTTCTGACCTCGGACGGCACTGTTTTCAATGGTGCCAACAGGCGACCTTGGCACCGAAAGAGTTATATAACTCGCAGTGCATATAGCTCACATTAAGATGAGATACTGAGTGTCTAGATGTCTCATCACTGTCATTAGGATCCAAGCTCTTTGGCGTTCAGTCAAAATGTTGTACAAAACCTTGTTCGTATCAGTTGTTGTCAATTATTCACCAGATCCAAACCTGAACAGACGTTATGTCTAACAGTAGGACAAAGCATAAGTTCACGCACCTAACCGTGGTTCAGTTATTCCATTCAAAATACTGAGCAAGTTTGACAGCTTTCATCTGTATAAAAACATACTGTCTTGTACTTTGACATTGTAATTTCTTTCTGTAGAATATTAGTCCAGGAAAGCTGCTGTAGACATCAGTGATTTAAAATATGCGACTGTAGGTATATCTGTCTTATGGTTTTATTAGTCCCCGGTTGGGGGACTATAGGTTTGCTCGATTCCGTCTGTCCGTCTGTCCGTCCGTCTGTCCGTCCGTCTGTCACGCTTCGTGTCCGGGCCATATCTCCTACAAAGTTATGCCAAGTTCATTATAACTTCACACATTGAAGAAGCATGATGAAGGGTAGTGTCATGCACAAGGGCCATAACTCTAGCATCAATCTTTTTGGAGTTATTCCCCTTTTACATATTGAGTGGAGGGTTGGGTTTTTTCAGTCCGGTGGGGACTCATGTCTTGCATAGCAATACAACATGCCCTTGTTTTGATAACATTGAACTAATTTTTGTTCCTTTTTGTTAAGCGTGAAACTAAAACACATTTGACGATTTAGCTTTCCGAAAAAAAACCATTCTGGCTATTTGGCTACGTCTGAATTGATCAATTGATTCTGTACGGTTGTTAGTCATTCAAATGACTAAACATCTGTCGGTGGCAGCTTCTAAAAAGACAGATAGTTCGATGGTTTTGGTTCAATGTAATATGTGATATTAGCTGAAAGTTTCCTAGTATCATCTCTCCACTAATATCTGCTATTGACATGTTTAATATCGCAGGACCATGATATCAAATTAAACTAAATGCAAAACAAGTTGGCTTCCTTTAAAAAGAAGCCAAAGAAAGGTTTGCAGCAGTTTCCTATCAAACAGTTGCTATATACAGGAGCCGTCTGACAAGGGTCTACTTTGTTGTTTTACATAAAAACACTGGCACTGGATCGTAAATAGATTTCTATAAATAACTCATCCCGCATCTCAAAGCAGAGGGTTTGGTGTGTTCTGCTCACTATCACCTGGTGGGAGGGTTGTAACTCGTGGAGGCTGAACCCGCCCTTGTTTGAACTGCCGTTCAGTTTGAGGATTCTTCCTCTTAGCTGGCATGTTTCTACAAGACATTGCGGGAAAATGTTAATCAAAATATTGACGAGAACAACACCCTGTTGCAGGAAATAATGCCACGTGACCTAGCAAACGATAAGTTCGCCAAGAGCATGGGTAATCACATCTGCACAGAGAGCAAGATAAAAAGCTAACACAAAAATCTGTTGAACCCAGTAGAAAGTTATGATGTTCTTATAATGTATAATTACATAACCATATAGGCTTTAGTCTTAGTGTTTTCAACTGTGCTCAAGCTATAAAGGTCACGGAATAATAGACCTGTACTAAGCCCAAAGCTAACCGAATTTGCTCTACCAGTGAGGAGCTTTGGCGGGCCTGAGAAGTTGAGAGTATATACTTACATGTGAATTCTAAGCATAAAACAAATACTTTTAACCAGTGATGAAGCTAGTACAATGCTGATAATAACCTTCGCTAAAGCACAAACCTCATAGAAATTCTGTTTAATATATGTTTAAGTTTTGAGGCTCACAGAATAGACTAATACAATCAAAGTATATCTATATGTTCATATAAATATATGACCAGTGATGAAGCTACAAAGCTCAGAGAGAAGACCTGTGCTTTTCATGCTTCTGCCACAACTTTCACATAATACATCATAGAGACTAACAAATTTGCCAGGGGCACAATATATTTTTATTGTATAGGTACATGAAATTTCAAACCTGTACGACATATGGATCAGTCTCTGTATACACCTGACATACACAGGGGTATCGTATACGGGGCAGCTCGACACGGCCATTGTGATAAATAAAGCATTTGCTCCATAGGAGCAAATGCTCTTTTTATCAAAATGATTTAAAAATTACACAATTCAGAAATTTTCCTTTTTTCTTGTTCATGCTTTTGCCATAACTTTTACATAACACATCATAGAGACTAACAGATTTGACAGTAGCACAATATATCTTTATTGTATAGGTACATGAAAATTCAAACACGTACGACAAATGGATCAGTCTCTGTGTACACCTGACATACACAGGGGATAGCGTATGCGGGACAGCTCGACACGGCGTCATAAGGTCAGCCGAAATTTAAGAACATTCCGCTCTTGACGTTATGCTTCAACTCTTCTCAATATAGTTCCCATCATAGTCAAAGGCACGTGTACTCCCGTACCACTTCCGATCGCAAAAAGCGTTATGCTCATAGTGATCTGACAGCTATCAGGGCAGCATAAAATCGGGCCTGTCCAAAGCACCCCATCTCGCAGTAATACGGGAGTCTGGGCACCAAATATACGTTTATGTCTCCAGAAGCGAGTAAACTCTGCACACACAGCATTGTCTGTAGAATGTCATTTGCTTGTAGTCTTCTCTCTACATAGACTGAAGGCATCAATGATCAAGTATTTGCTCGTATGAACAGTTCGCACACTACAACATACTGTACTCCATAATGATAAACAGTCCGAGTCCGAACACTTATAAATATCCTCTTAAGCACTTGATATGGCCAAAGACGAAGCACCATTACACAAGTCATTACCGCCTGCTGGAATCAACACAATATCGGGTCCGTGCTCGCGCATAGTCACCAAAATGCATGTCGAAAGACACAGTACAGTGTCTGTAGCACACCATCCCCCGATTCCTCGATGAAACACATCACATTCAGGAAGACAATAACTGGCCATTAAACCACCGAATCTGCCATGCAGGTCTTGATGAAGCCGGCGAATTACCGTCACAGTAAACAAAAGGGCTTCCATTGAGGCAGTTGCAACTTACACTGAAAACGACTTTCCAAAAGCGACGTATAACAAGGTTATTTAACGAAAAGCTATATCGTTCGAAGTATTTGGTGATTGCAGTATAATAATATTATAATCCAAATATATGTAAAAATCAGATAAATAAGCGAGATCACGGAGCAAATTAAGTATTCGAACTGAACTAGTTCTAACTGGTTCCCGGCAGCTTGTGGAACGTTCGTCCCATGACGCTGCGCCTTGAGTCCCCGATCGTCCCAGTGGCCCAACACCGATTGGGCTTGCCTGCTTGTCTGTCATAAAACTAGCTATGATTTACATGGCTGTCATTTATGATGGCATTATTTATTTCATGAGTATTGATGGAATGAATGGTTAAATTGCGCCATTAGTCACCAACATATGGTGTCGCTAGTCAGAACATGGGCTGATTGGCCTGCTGTGAAAAAGTTTATCTTTGGAATATTCAAACATTATAAGTTGCATCGGTTACTTTTGAAGACAAGTTGTCAAATAATGTAGATCCTAAAATAAGGTTCTTTTGAATCTAAGGTATTTCTAATGATACTTAAACCTATGAAAGCGGGAAAAGAGTTAGCTATTACAGTTTTGATGAGTTACTTTTGAAGGATACTGTTTAACCCTTTTCTTCATATTGATGCCTTTTGACGCTTCTGTAAAAGTCACTTTTTAAAATCATTGTGCCATAGGAGCAAAATTTATGCTCTTTTTATCACAATGATTTCAAAATTACACAATTCTGAAAGTTTCCTTTTTTCTAGGTAATGTTCCTTTTCGGTAGATTTAGTCAAAGAGGTTGGATCTAAAAATGGCCTTTGAGGGAATGGGTTATCCTAGAAAACATATAAGTGTGTTGATATTCAGTCATTTGCAGGGGTATAATGAATTATAGGGCAACTATATAACTAACTTTATTCAAATACATACAGTAGACAAACCACCATCCAATAACTAAATGTAATCCAGATTTCAAATCGTTTGAATGACACATAGGCATGGTGTTTCAATAAAACGATTTGCTTGTACCACTCACTATAATGCTTATGATAATTGACAACAATGTGCTTCGATTTCAAATACTACCATCAAACGTATTAAGACTTTGTTGAATTCATTACAGGAAAGACATTTTGATGTAGGAAATGTGCATTAGAAAAGAAATCATTTACCCTCACTGAGACTATAATCATCCATGAAAAGTAACATCAGCAGCAATTACAGTAAACCGCTATTATTCGAACACTCAACTACGTATACATATTTATTTTACAACAGATGGCAGCTTAATGCAGGGTGAAAATCATGGTAGCTTTCCGCATGATTTTCACCCTGCATTAGACAGCCATCAACCTAAAAGTGCCTAAATTATTCTAATCTAATATTTCGATATATCGAGGTCTGTTATGCAACAATTATAAAATAAAACAGTCATGCAACAACGTACACACGTGTGCTAAATGTACGTATTTTCTATAATTCTGCAATCATTTATAACCTTCATGAATATTCTTCCTCACTTTCATTATGCAAAAAACTGGTAAGATACAGAGACGGCATGAAACCAATTTTTTGTAAGAGCTTTACTTTCGTCTTATCAGTTGAAAATGAAATATTATTTCCCAGGGCGCTGTTTCAAAAAAATAGAATTGTTGAAAAAAGGTAGACGCACTGTCCCAGATATGCAGCATATCTCAGATGTTAATTTCGTCATTCTCCATCAAACTATAAAATATAGGGGACGAGAAAATATAGGAGACGTGTTTGAAACAAGAAAGTACAGTCTTATACATGGATCTGAAACTATTCACTTGCGACGGTATAATGACGTGGTTGGTCAAATCGTTACCCATCTATCATATATACTACGTGCAATTTTGCTTTTAATATTCATGAAAGGAAATATAACATCATGAATATCAAAAGACTGACTAATTTTACATATGAACACGTGAAATGCTAGCTGCGACAGAAACTGTGGAATCCGATCTGTATAATGTCATAAAATACAGAGTAGACACTGATCAGACGGCTCCTGCAGGTGCCTTCTGATCTGTGCCAGCTCTCATTTTTGCAACAATAAAAGATTTATATATGGAGTAACGGTTTAATGCAATAGCCATGGGCATACCTGATATTTGGAACACAAGAATAGCGAGAAAGTGTGCATTGCCCCTAGTGTGCAATAAATGAATTAAATTCGTTGCACTTCCGCGTCATTTTATGCTTTAACATCGCTGTAAAGTAATTCCGCTTCCAATTAAACAAAACCTAGAATGCTTTCCACATACAATTGAATAAGGAAAATGTCGTTAAAGTTGTTTACATCGATGCAAACTAATTGTTAAGAAGAAACCAGAATTACTCGTTGTCTGCTAATTGCTATTTCGCCGCAACCCTTTACTATATTAACACGCCCTTTGATCCTTTCCTCCATTCGTACACCTTTCAATGCCTTTGCAAACAGAGTAGACACATGGTCTGCTCTGTTTGCTTATGGGATAAAATATAGATCAAATTCTATAGTTTCTACATTGGCAAAAGTATCATATGCTAAGATGCCATTTTCAAAAAATAATCTAATTGATATGCACGATGTCATCACTTCTTACATGAATAGTCTTGCAGTTTCAAACATCGTATACCTAGGTAAATGCTCTATTTATCACAATGGTTTCACAAAGTGACTTTTACTCAGTCGTCAAAACTCGTCAATATGAGGGAATGGATTGTAAGTAGACATTATTGTATTCAACAATGGAATGATTCGAGTTGTTGGCTTGTGGTACATGTAGGTTGGTGGTTCCACTCGGATGCTCTCCTGTGCACTTAACAATGCAGTTTGTTTTCCTTGTACGGAATACACTCTATTGGACGTTATGGTACGACTGAAATACTGTTAAAGCGGCGCAAAACTCGATTAAAATCAAACCAAATAAAATCACGCTCTACGAAGAATTCATGATGGCATGATGCATATATCAGTTTAAATGCTACTGTCAAACACATTTTAAAAGTTCCCATGTATCTCTTAATCAAAATGACTATAAAATATTTCTCTCCGCTTTGTCTTCTATCCTGCTTTGATATGTTTTACGCAGCTGTTTTACACGTGTCATATTTGTGACTGGCAGAACATGGTATACACGGAAACTGCATCCAAACAAATAACGCCATGGATCTTAGGTGTTTAAATAATAAATGCGTATGCCTCACACATGTGTCAGCATTTCTGATGATTTCACAAAACGTGCAAACGTTTCTCATTTTTCCAGTGAATGTTGTCGGACACTTGAAACCTGATGTTCATATTATCACTTATCGGTCTCTTGTCGATATCAGATCTGTCAATACATGTATGTGTTGTTTTAAACACTTCAGAATATTTCTTTTCTTAGCGAAAAGGATAATATGCTGACTGGTGTTAATTTGTTTTCAATTGGTGTAAGATTAAAAATATTTCGTAATTTTTGGAATTGTTCAAGATTATAATTATAATATTACTCAATATAATTAAAACTGATAAATATCCATACATATTACAGGATTGATCAGCACCATGCCTAGTTGTGCATATCTTATTCCCGTTCGATGATTTTCTGCAGAGTTATGGAACTTGAAAAGGTTAGAACAGTTATAGATTTCGATTACAACGTCCCTGCTCACACGGTTTTAGTTTTACCATTATAATGTACCCGCTGTCTGCATTAGAATGAGACTATTATTAAGGAGAATGCGCTACCATGCAGATACGCATCTTAAGTTACTCTTCATGTATGACATTGAAGTGTAATTATGTCTCCCCCATTTATGGGGAGATATATTGTTTTTGCCAGAGTTGTCTGTCTGTCCGTCTGTCCGTCCGTCCGTCCGTCTGTCTGTCTGTCTGTCTGTCCGTCACAAACTTGTGTCGCACGTATCTCTGAAACCAGTTGGGCTAGAGTCACCAAACTTCACAGGAATGTTCACCAGCATGAGTTGATGTGCAACTGGGGGTTTTGAATTGTCTCCCCCTGTGACTTTGGAGTTATTGCCCCTATTTACTTAAAATTAGAAAAACTTTGTGTCGCGCGTATCTCTGAAACCACTAGTACTAGAGTCACCAAACTTCACAGGAATGTTCACCAGCATGAGTTGTTGTGCACCTATGGTTTTTGAATTGCCTCCCTCTGATAATTCTTGAGTTATTGCCCTGATATGAATACTTAAATTTATACAAATTTTGTGTCACGCGTATCTCTGAAACCAGTAGGGCTAGAGTCACCAAACGTCACAGGATTGTTCACAAGCATGAGTTGTTTTGCTCATTCGTTTTTTTTAATTGTCTCCCCTGTTAACTTTGGAGTTACTGTCCCTGAATACTTAAAATTAGACAAACTTTACTTAGTGTCATGCATATCTCTGAAACCACTAGGGCTAGAGTCACCAAACTTCACAGGAATGTTCACCAGCATGAGTTGTTGTGCACCTGGGATTTTTGAATTGTCTCCCTTTGATAACTTTGGAGTTATTGCCCCTGATATGATTACTTAAAATTAGAGAAACTTTGTGTCATACATATCTTTAAAACCACTAGGGCTAGAGTCACCAAACTTCACAGGAATGTTCACCAGCATGAGTTGTTGTGCACCTGGTCTTTTTTTTAATTGTCTCCCCCTGATAATTCTTGAGTTACTGCCCCTGATATGTTAACTTAAAATTAGAGAAACTTTGTGCTGCACGTATCTCTGAAACCAGTAGGGATAGAGTCACCAAACTTCACAGGAATGTTCACCAGCATGAGTTGTTGTGCATCTGGGTTTTTTAATTGTTTCCCTCTGATAACTTTGGAGTTACTGCCCCTTATGACTTAAAATAAGAGAAACTTCACTTTGTGTCACATGTATCTCTGAAACCACTAGTACTAGAGTCACCAAACTTCACAAGAATGTTGACTTGACTTGTTTGAATTTTCTCCCCCTGACAATGTTGGAGTTATTGCCCTTGATGACTTAAAAATTAGACCTTGATAAGTTTGGAGTTACATACATGGCACTTGTGTATATGTCCGTCCTCAAAATCTTTCGTAAAATATTTCATTGCTCGTATAAGCTGCAATTATTTGATATTTGGTATCCTAGTGAGTTGTACCGTGTCTCCCCTTTTCAGGTATGTCGTTCATCTACTTCCTGTTTGCCGACACTTTGATTGAATTCCGTAAAAAATGTTTTTTCGCTCGTGTAAGCTGCAATAATTTTATATTTGGTCTGAAGCATAATCCTGGTGAGTTGTACCGTGTCTCCCCTTTTCAGGTCTGTCTTTCATCTACTTCCTGTTTGCTCGCGGGGGCATCCATGTCTCATGGACACATTTGTTTTTATTTTTAAATAGTTCCCTTTGCCACATTGTACTTTATCAGCATTCTGTTAGAAATGTTTAAAGTGTTTAGCACACTCTATTACTGTAAACGCTCCAACAAATTCATACAAACCAGCCTCCCTTAACCCATTAGCACCCAATGGATTCGTCCATGTTTATATATTGGACTAGTCCATTTTTATCTAAGGGATTCCTGGCCTAAATTTTCAATTTCATTTTGTTTTAAATTGAAAATCCTATCAGCAAACAGTGTAGACTCTGAACAGAGTCTACAATGTTTGCCTATGTCCCATATATGGGATCGTGGGCACAAATGGGTTAATATTTACACCACTTTTAAAAAACATCTCTGCTCAAATTTGGATCCGGTTTCAGTTAGACTACTATCGACCAAGTGTCAAATAGCTTGGATCCAGATGCGACGCAGAGTAACTCGACGTCTCATCAGGATCCAAGCTGTTTGAGACTCGGTTGATAGTGTTACTCGGCATCTCATCTGGACCCAAGCTGTTTGTAAATGCGAATCTTGTCGCGATTGGCTAGACAAAATTACAAGCTCATAGTGAAATGTGAAAGTTAAAATACCCGAGGATGAAATAGCTTCACGATTAAATTAGGTTACACACTCTTCTTTAATTCTTTCACTGCTAAATATTGTTATTTGCAATATTTGTCGTCTGCTACAATTTTCGTTTGTTTAATTCACCCATTTTATTTCAAACAATAACTCCCTAGTAACAAACAGATTTGATCCTGGTGAGACGTCGAGTTGCACGGCGTCTTATCTGGATCAAAACTGTTTGCATAGGAATAACACATGTGGCATTGCCAGCGAAAGAGTTAATTCCGATAGCCTATGGTGGTTGGATGAAAGGCAATTCACTCTGAAACTAATACAGTCAGTCTTTCTGGAAATTAAGAGTAAAAGATATATCAACTCTTTACTCCATAAATACGCTTTTGCAAACAACGTAGACCCTTCCTGTATGATCCGTTTGATTAGGGCCTGTTATGTTTGCTTATGGAGTAATATAGATATGATTCTACAGTTTCTGCCATAGTTCGATTTCCATTGTTGATATGCCGTTTTGGGAGTGCTTCTAATTAATATCCGTAGATTTATTTAGCATCTAATTTGGCCTACAATTTACCAGATATTAATACATAAAATGACATATTTAAAAATATGGAACAATCACAATTGTAATGATTTCCATATATATATTACATAGAAGCACTTTTAACCAGTTGTATTGAAGTATTACAATGGTGTAGTTCGACACAATACGATGGTATAATATGGTAAAAGTGATGATGATAAAAAATAGGTTATTTTTTGGAAGGGAATGCCGATGCTTGGAAACCCCGAAGTCCGAAGACTTATTTCAACCGGGGTTCGAAATGAGAAGAAATGCTTATATCTTGGAAAAGATGAAAGTAAATATGGTTCAATTAAAAAATAAAGCTTTTTTAAAAGGATGTCCGTTTTTATAGATGATAAAGTGTCTATTTAATAGCATTTGGTCAATATTAATATTAATATAGTCTAAAGTTAGGGTTGAAAATCTAATACTGTTCCAAGTAAAACAGAATAATATCTTTCTTGAACTTTTTGAATTGTTTAACAAACTGCACTTTCTTTGACAAGTGTTCTTGCAGGTAAAGTAGAAAGTTAAGGATATCACATTATTTATTTTACCTTTAACTTTATGAAATGTAGACTTTATGGAAATTACTGGACTCACATTTCCTTGTGTTGTATGACTGTACATCTGATGTTTTGGTAAGATATAGTTTCATATAGGATGGACAGTGATCATTATAAAGTTTATGTACATGGTTCATTTCCAGTTGTTTGACTCGATCATCTATGTTTAAAATGTCAAATTTCTTAAAATGTTCAGTTGTAACGGCGAATCGCCGATTTTCATTTTAAAACATGTGGTAGCTTTATTTTGAGTAATTTGTAACTTATTTTGTAACTTATTTTTCTGTGTTTTAGTAATACTGTTATACCATGCTAAACAGGCGTAATTGAAATGACATTGTTGTTTTAGTATCGAGAATACCATTGTACCTATAAAAGAACTCCAACTTTGAATATACCATTGATATAATATCCGATACACAAGTACTTTCTGAAAGAGTATTATTTAAGACACGGCCTAAGTATTTAACAGAGTATTGAGATTTAATTACATATTGTTACATTCTACTAGATACAAAGAATACTGACGGATCTAAAGTTGCCTACTTCAGTACGAGGGTTTTTCTTAAAAGGGGGTTTAACTCTGACAAATTTAAATGTATGTGGTATATTTCTACCTGCAATTGGATTATTGATAATGAAAGTTATAGGATATATTAAACATGTTGCACCATATTTGATGAATATTGCTGGAATGTAATTTATTCCAATGCGTTTTGTACTATATGAAGAACATAACACTTTAAAAACAAATTCCTCAGTGACCGTTTTGCTGTGAAAGTTTTAGAAGTTGGATTTCGCTCATTATAAAACTGTTGAAAGACATATGGATACTAATCAAATATATTTGAAGATGTGGGTAGCTTACTTATTAGAACAGAGGCCATAGTCGTTAAGAATGTATATCATATCGTCTTTGTATATGGTTCTCGAACTATTTAGATAATGGCGACAATGTGTTGTAATTCCTGGTGCTAAGTCATAAATGCTGGGGTACCGCAATGATCTATACTTGGAACACTCTTATTCTTGATCTATATTAATGACATAATGACTGATATACATTCTAATATTCGCCATTTTGCTGATGATACAAGTATTTACATAATCGTATAACATACAGATACTGCTTCAAATACCTTGAATAGTGACATCAGCATAATAACAGAGTGGGTGAAATATTGGAAATGAGAAGTATGAACTTGAAGCAAGCCAACATGAGGCTGCAAGAATCGCCACAGGAGCAACAAAAATTATTTCAATTTGAAATCTTGAACAAGAAGTAGGCTGGGAAGCACTCGAGCGTAAAAGGCGAAAACACAAACCACTTCCCTTTTACAAAATGATTCATAAAGAAATACCCGATTGCCTATTCTCTGTTGTTCCACCACTTGATGGCGACCTAAGTCATTATCCTTTAAGAAACCAAAACAACATGCTGTCTGTGCATTCCAAGACAAATTTATATTCGGATTCTGTCTTACACTCCATTGTTCGTAAATGGAACTCCCTCCCCTTAGAAGCTAGGCGCTCTGTTTCAAAGTCATCCTTCAAATCTGCGATTGACGACAATAATATCGCAAGTGTTCCCTTATATTAGGGCCAAATACTCCATACCCGATTAAGAACAAATTGTAGCACATTAAACCTTCCATTGTTCCAAAGAAACATTGCTGTCTTTCCGTTATGCTATTGTGGTGATATCGAAAGTACTGAACACTTTTGTCATACAAGCCTGCTTTACAAAATCCAGCGTACTCATCTGTTACATACAATGAACACGTTACGGACAGCGAAACACCTTCTTTATGATGACACTTCAGTTTATATACATAGAACACTATTATATTTCAAACAGTGCAGTGGTTCATTTTGGAAACTAAAAGATTCAGTTAATTTGCGTTATTTGTTTTTATGCCCCCAACGGCGGGCATATAGTAATTGCATTGTCCGTCCTTCCGCCCGTCTGTCCGTCCGTCCTTCCATTCGTCCGTCCCAAATTTCGTGTTACTTCTATAACTTCTTCATCTGTGAATTGATTTCAAAATAACCTGGCACAAATTTTCACCACACAAAGACGATGTGTCGCGTTCAGCTCCCAGGTCAAAGGTCAAGGTCACAGGGTACAATTACTTTGTAACAAATTTCGTGTCCGGTCTGTAACTTCTTTATCTATCAATGCATTTCAATATAACTTGGCAAAAATGTTCACCACACAAAGACGATGTGTCGCGTTCAACTACCAGGTCCATGGGTCAAAGGTCAAGGTCATAGGGTAAAATAACTTTGTCACAAATTTCGTGTCTGGTCTGTAACTTCTTTATCTATCAATAGATTTCAATATAACTTGGCACAAATGTTCACCACACAAAGACAATGTGTCGCTTTCAACTCCTAGGTCCATGGGTCAAAGGTCAAGGTCACAGGGTACAATTACTTTGTCACAAACTTCGTGTCCGGTCTGTAACTTCTTTATATATCAATGGATTTCAATATGATTTGGAACAAATGTTCACCAGACAAAGATGATGTGTCACGTTTAGCTCCCTGGTCTATATGTCAAAGGTCAAGGTCACAGGGTACAATTACTTGTTTATCTGTGGATGGATTTCAAAGAAACCTGGCACAAATGTTCACCACACGAAGACGATGTGTCAACTCCCTGGTCCATGGGTCAAAAGTCAAGGTCACAGGGTACAATTTTTGGGGGCATTTGCCACGTGACTGTAACAGCTCTTGTTTATAAGTCGGCATGATCATTGCAGTATGCACTCCTGTGTCTCGACGGCCCTTGGCCACCATCCTGTTGACCACCATTTTTCCCCTTTCCGTTTTTTCTTTCCACTTATTTCAACGACATTAGTCATGTAATGATGTCTGTTCTACGTCCATGTAATACATGTAACAGATGTATCATTCCTATATATATGTACGTCTACAAAGAAACTGTTAAGTTGTAGACATATTCATTATCATTTTCTTATGTTTTGCTCGTAGTTTATGTGAGTTGTACTCAACATAAATTATAACAATGTCCATCAGTGGAGTTATAATGCGTCAAGGAGTGGATCCTAATAAGCATGTTGCTTAATATGTATCTAGTGATATGTGGATTTATGTATCTTTATGAAATAAAATGTGTTTAAACTAAAGAATGCGTTAAATTGGTTCGCTATCTTTTCCCCCATCAAAGCAAAATTCTTCATTGATCTTCAGAACTACATTAGGGTAACTTTTTGTCTAACAATACTGTATCAATGATGTTATCAGTTCTTACATGACTATGCGTGGAGTAAAGTACTAAGATAACGAGGCTTGTTCTTCGAGAAATAATTCGGGGGGGGGGGGGGTATCGTAACTAAACTGTCTTGGTGAAAATATATTTAATACTTTGCTGCTAATTTACACATTTTCAAACTTATAGATCCAAATCAGTTTATTGTAAGTTAATATATCTGATTCTACACTATTTTCCAGGATCTAGTGGTTCGGATTTACTCGAGTAATTTTTTAACATTGCACATGAAGACGTGAATATTTTGCAAAACCACAAACTGAAGAATAATATCTATATTATTCTATAAGCAAACAGAGCAGACCCTGATCAGACGGCAGAGGCATAGAAATGCGTATGAAGTAAAAGGTTAACAATACAATTTCTGTATCAATTATGACATAGAGGAGTACAGTAACACCTCTCTATAACGGACACTAGATTGTGTTAAATATTTGGTATTTAGGGCCGGTGGCCGCTTAAAGCAAGGTGGGGGTAAAACAGAACGCTCCTGTAGGAGCGTTCTGTTTTACTTTCACCTTGCTTTAAGCAGTCACCTGTCTTTAACTTAAAATACTTGATGTAATTTAGTGGCCGTTATAGAGAGGTTTTACTGTATTATCTTCCTAAACCATTTGAAGAGGCTTAAGTCGGAAAAAAATTGTTTAATGTTTTATTATTGGTATTGTTTCTGCGCAAATTACAACCACTCGTCAGGAAACAACACAACACTGAAACATATAGGCGTGAAAACAAGCACGGAAATTTGATTACAAAGTGGTTGACGATTTCCCTCATAGAAACAACTTTTCACGCTATTTGCAGACAGAGTAGAACTTGATCCGATAGCTCCTAAAATAACTGTCTGATCAAGGTCTGTTCTGTTTGTTTATGGCATTGTATTGATCAAATGTCAGTTTCGTCCGCGGTGAAAAAACTTTTTCAACGTTCCATTTCACTGATTCTATCAATATTGATGAGGTGATAAACCCTTTCACCGCCGCAGTCGCCATTATGCACCACGACAAATAGTGCAGTCTCAGATCAGACGCCGTCTTTTCAAGGCAGCGTCTGATCAGGAACTTCACTTTTTGTCTCAATCTCTATTTCTATACATGTGCTTTATTTAACAAAATTGGATTGCAGACGACAATTAGATATTTGACGCCAAAAGAATTAACATGGAATGGGTTAAAATTCCTCTTGAATGATCGGTGTAACATTGCCATCGCATAGCATGTCTTGAACAAATTATCATTGCCTCAGATATAGTTTCGTATATTTCAGCAATCCGATCACGACTGTTTTGCCACTTAACATCTAATATTTTCTCGAGAAAAAGAGAGGCTTAATTTCAAGTTTGTGCAAAAGTAATTTCATTACATAATTCATAATGGTTTGAAATTATTGCAGTTAGGTTCTCATTAAAATATTTGTGCTTTTAGGGGAAATATCTTAAAATGACACGCATTGTCAATTTGTCACACATTCGTGAGCGATGCAATACTAGGCTAAGTATTTCTTTGACAAAAGACACAATAGCCCATTTTTAAAAAAAGATCGCCTCAATAATATTCAATTTTGTTTGCTTTTAAAGACCACAATAGAGATGAGAGCATTCTTTTTCTTGTGTTAAACTTGGTATAGAAAGCATGCCATGGCTTTACTGTATATCCTTTACTTATATATATTTATTATGATAGAACACATGTCTTATGAACATATTATGTTTTCAGTTTGCCGAGATTTATTTATATTTTCAGTTTGCCGATATAAATCAATCTATTTATCTTGCTTTAGTGATTGTCGAATTTTACCTTTAGCCTTAAATGCGTGATTTTGTTGGTAGAAATTGCAATCGCCATTTTTAAAAGATAAAAATCATTTGTATCATATAATTGAAAATATGCGTTTATTGTAGGGAATGTCGCTTTAAAGGGCACTTCCCTACATTCGACGCGTTTCACAAATACCTAAACTATACAAAACTCGTTTGTTTATATGCTGAACTGTAGAATACTACAAGGAAACCTATCCAATAAACGTTGAAAATGACAAAACATCCATGTGTTTGATATCGACGATCCCGAATTTATTCCCCGATGTTTCAGTTTTATTCGGGATGGGTTTTAGTTTCGTATATGTTCGCGCTAATCGCGTCTCTCCGAGTGTGCTTTAAACAGCCACATGCCTTTAACACAAAATATTTGATGTAATTTAGTGGTCGTTATAGAGAGGTTTTACTGTAGAATACTACTATAGAATAATTTATACCACGACACAGCATGAGCTCAGATTCATGTCTACCTCGGGTTCTAAGACGTTGTCCTTTATATTAATGTTGTTACTTCAATGAAAATGGATACTGCTAAATTTACAATCATAATTTGTTCGCTTATATTAACACTTTCCTTTTATGTAAGCTCATGTTGACGCATCTGAAAACAGAGTAGACCCAGGGTCTGCTCTGTTTGTTTTTGTATTACTATTGATCTGATTCTACAGATTCTGCCTGATCCAAAATGGCTTGTGTTCATATGCCATTATAAAAAACTATCTTATTAATATTCATGACGTTATTATATCCTACATGAATATTCATCAGGGAAAG
The DNA here is from genome assembly GCA_963576725.1 of Azorinus chamasolen. NCBI lineage: Eukaryota > Metazoa > Mollusca > Bivalvia > Cardiida > Solecurtidae > Azorinus > Azorinus chamasolen. The sequence goes on along the minus strand of OY755247.1, from coordinate 1,151,996 downwards.
GGTTAATGTAACAGAGTCTCGCTAAAGCGACAATATGCTTTATTAACACAGGAGAGTGTAAACGCTGTGGCCTGGTTGAAACAGGACATATAGGGAGTTTTCTGTTAAACATTTGACCTGCATTAGGTTACTACCTGTTTTAAAAATCTAAAACTAGACCTCACTGTGTAAGCGTTAGACCTCACTTTGTATCGTTGGGCATCACTGTGTAATCGTTAGACCTCACTGTGAAATCAAGTGTAATCGTTAGACGTCACTGTGTAATCGTTAGACGTCACTGTGTTATCGTTAGATCTCATTTTGTAATCGTTAGACCTCACTGTGTAATCGTTAGACTTCACTGTGTAATCAAGTGTAATCGTTAGACGTCACTGTGTAATCGTTAGACCTCACTGTGTAATCTCAAGTGTAATCGTTAGACGTCACTGTGTTATCGTTAGACCTCACTGTGTAATCAAGTGTAATCATTAGACGTCACTGTGTAATCGTTAGACGTCACTGTGTTATCGTTAGACGTCACTGTGTTATCGTTAGACCTCACTGTGTAATCGTTAACCTCACTGTGTAATCAAGTGTAATCGTTAGACGTCACTGTGTAATTGTTAGACCTCACTGTGTAATCGTTAGACCTCACTGTGAAATCAAGTGCAATCGTTAGACGTCACTGTGTAATCGTTAGTCGTCACTGTGTTATTGTTAGACCTCACTGTGTAATCGTTAGACCTCACTGTGTAATTGTTAGACCTCACTGTGTAATCAAGTGTAATCGTTAGACGTCACTGTGTAATCGTTAGACTTCACTGTGTAATAAAGTGTAATCGTTAGACGGCACTGTGTTATCGTTAGACCTCACTGTGCAATCAAGTGTAATCGTTAGACGTCACTGTGTAATCGTTAGACGTCACTGTGTTATCGTTAGACGTCACTGTGTTATCGTTAGACCTCACTGTGTAATCGTTATACCTCATTGTGTAAGCAAGTGTAATCGTTAGACGTCACTGTGTAATCGTTAAACGTCACTGTGTTATCGTTAGACCTCACTGTGTAATCAAGTGTAATCGTTAGACGTCACTGTGTAATCGTTAGACGTCACTGTGTAATCGTTAGACGTCACTGAGTTATCGTTAGACCTCACCGTGTAATCGTTTTATCGAGACTTTATTGTAAATGTTTACACACCGCTTTTAGAAAAAAAAACCTTGTCTTTGTCAAATGATATGCGGCGTCTGTTAAAGTCACTGATTGGCACACAATACAGCACAACTGTATAGGATCTAAAGCAGGACTCAGGGTTATCTCGTGATAGTTATAGGTGATTCGTGGAGAAGTACTTTTTACAGTAGTGTTCTCCGTGATAAAGCACGATTGACACAACAATAAAAACGAATAACGGATTTCTATGGAAACAGTCTATATGATTTATCTCACATCGGCTAAATGAATAAATAACTACAGCGTTCTGTTTAATGATATATGTACTTTTGCAAGTAAAGGATTCTTGACATTTAAGATTTATTCAGGAGAATGGTATGTCACTCATGTTTATACTGATAAGAATAATATGTTTTCAGCAGTTTATGCACATTCTTGTAAAACTCAAACAGGAAAGAATGAAATAGCCCCACATCAGAGCAATCACATGTTTCTGTCATATTGATATGCACTCCGGATAGTTCTAATCTAAATGCTATATATACAAGTGAAAAATAACCATATAGAAGTTTTCCGTATCACCTTTCTTCTACACTAGGCTAGCATCGTTTTTCATAAAATCAGATTTCTTTTGAGTTGTCGCAATAGCAAAGCTTTGTTGTATGTACAATTTCACGCTTTGTCCCAGTCTTAAATATAATCCCCTGTAATAAAAAATGTCTACATAATGATTATATATATTTGATTTATTTTCTTGTTTTACTCTATATTATAAAATTTCTGACTCCTTCAAAAGCAAAAGAAGCAATGTTTATAGGGAACATTGCAGACTCAGTTTCCCTGCATCTGTTCTGACTTCAGCTTAGTCATTAAGTACGTAGGAGTATTTTACATCATACAGCGTACTTTTGGTTCCCGGTTCAAATACGTATGTCTACCTCAGGTGTTCAGACTACCTATATAGTTTCCACTTTAATAGTAATACCGTTGAGCTACCGCATGCTTTATCAACATAGAATGTTATAAAAATAGCTGGTTGCTTAATGCAGAACATAAAGCAGCTTTCTGTATAACATTTGACCTGCATTAGGCAACCACCTGTTTTAGAAATCCAAAATTAGACCTCAAAATTAGTAGTCATATTATCGATGCATTACTTTTCACTGGAAAGGTCATCAGACCTCTCCATAGTGCTGGGATTTGAATTAGACTTATTCTTGGTTGATTTACAATTTATCTCGAGGAATGGGTACGGTAAAAAAAAAGGATATCACTGTCTGGCGTCGTGGCTATACGCATGCGCGAGTTCTGGTTATATAAAATATACGCAGTCATAACTATCACTAACCAATAAGGAGTGTGAATATTCAAGCACTTATAAAAAACATGGTTGAATTTAAAAAATAAGATCATTTGAATCGAGAATGTGGATACGCTAATTCGAATAGACATGATTGTTTTCTCCCGGACGCTCTCTTAACAATGTCCATGATTGTTTTCTCTCGGACGCTCTCTTAACAATGTCCATGATTATTTTATTCCGGACGTTCTCTGAACAAAATTCAAGTTACGACCGTCTCATTTTCTATTTTTAGACATATGCATATTAACTGAAAATCAGAATAGTTATGTGGTTATAGAATAATTACGCCTTATAAATGTCTATTAATCTAATAAACCTATTACCGGAAGTAACCTAATAAACCTAAGTTTAACCGCACCCCCTTTATTACGTCACTAGAGAAGCCTGGTGAGTGGATAAATTCCAATACACAGAATACATCTTTTTCAAAGCACTTCTTGCAACGACCAAAAAGTGAATGCATACGGGACCGACCCCGTATGCCAGACAGATCCTATTCCGTAACTTTATATTAAAGCATTTTATCTCCTAGGCAGTAGCGCTTGATAGACATCGTATTCGCTATATTTATAGCACACGTATTATTTGATATGTACAATAGAAAACAACAAAGTAGAATCTTGTCAAACGGCGCCTGTATATATGACTGTTTGATAAGAAACTACTGCAGACCTCTCTTTGGCTTCATTTTAAAGGAAGTCAACTTGTATTTATATCCCGCTTTAGGTAAACAAACTTAAGACTCTGCAAAGTTTGTGGAACCGGCGCCACGTTTTATATGTTCAAGTTGTTCATGTTTGTCACATAATACAGCTGAACAGGTACAATGCTTGGTTCATCTTTTATAGATTAACACTAGAACTGGGTCCTTATTTCGACTCCTTTGTAAAGTTTAATATTAGATACATAGGGAATACGTTGACAAATATTAACGAAATGTAACTCATCAATAAATAAGGTTGGGTGTGTAATTGTTTGCAATTAAGGAACTGATTATACATAGTGACGAACATATAACACGACATCAGTTATCTGCAGTGTGCACGTAATTATTGATTATATGATTTATTTTTGTTTCCACGCGCATTTATGAATGCGTTAACTCTGTTTCATGTACTGTATCTGCATTGGCATTGAAGCATATATATATGAATTTGTATGCACATACGGAAACCTCTTCCATGCAAACTGTAAATGAAGGAACTTATATACATAGGTATAATGTAAGAACTATAATCCAGTTCTACAGTATTAAAACTGATGTGATGTGTTAAACTCATACCATAATGAAAATTATCATATTGTAACTATATCTTTATGTAAGAAATGTTCAAGGTGGTTACATTTTTGTTCTTTACTTGCACTTGTACATAGTCATATGCTTGTTTTTAAAATTGTCTCCACCACTGGAGGAAGTAAAGAGAAAAATCTATTTAGACATGTAAACTATAGCCATATCTCTTGAGCTGATTGTTGTAAATGATTCCTTGCGAACCACATTTTACAGAAGTGATCTTTCACTGTGATTAAGTACGATTGACACAAGAATAAAACACAAAACAGATTTCTATGGAAAGTGTCTATGATTTATCACACATCCACTAACTGGTAGGAGAAATGAACAACTATGTCGTTCTGTTTAATGATGTATGTATTTTTCAGATTTATTCAGTAGGCTGGTGTGTCACTCATATCTTTTACTGAAATAAACAATATGAATGTCAGCATTTTCTGCACAAACTATTATTGAAACACCCCAACAGGAAATAAGGAAAAGACTCCGTATCGAATTACAGTAAAACCTCTCTTAACCGGAAGTTAAATTTAGTATAACTATCGGTCTCGGGGACACGTGACAGCTTAATGCAGGGTGGAAGTCATGCAGAAAGCTCCTAGAGGAGCTTTCTGCATGACTTTCACCCTGCATTAAGCAGTCGCATGTCTAAAATATATAATTTCTTCTCTACTAGAATTCCGGTTAAGAGAGGTTTTACTGTAGTAGCATGTGTCTGCCATTACCGTATGCAATGCGGTTAGTTGTAACCAAAAAACCGTTCTATACGTCAGGTTTCTATTCGATAATGATAAATAATTATATTTCCTTAAATAGCCACTTAAAAGAAGCAGATACTAAGCACACAAATCATGATAATGTAAATAGCGTGAAAACAATCAACATCGACCTTGTAAGAAATACAGATTTGTCTGTATGTCATTTGTCTCGTTTTAACGTAGTGATTTTTATTTGATGTCTGCATGGCACTTAGTAGATCACAAGGTCATATGGTGCCGATAATTGATATGCTGATGATAATTATAGTGATTACTGTAATTATTGATAAGTTTGATTATCAGAATTATCATTATTAAGAAGACTTAAAACTGATGGTTGCTTAATACTGATCAAGCATAATGCAGAACGTTCCTAACAGAGCTTTCTGTATAACTGCTGACCTGTATAACTGCTGACCTGTATAACTGCTGACCTGTACTAAGATATAACATACCTTACACACCCATTATTACATAGTGTGTATTGACTGCTGAATACATAGTGTGTATTGACTGCTGAATACGTCTTACATTTCAATTACTACTCATGAACAGACTCAATAAAACCCAGTCTGCAATGTTCTCCTTTTGCATTTCTACTTTTGCTTTCGAGGGATCACCCATTTTCAAAATACATGTACATAAAATGTACTTCACAACAGCAGGTGTTAAGTGCTTGTGTGACGGCTGTAAAAAGTCGCCCCGTACTTCATTCTCAGTGTTGTTATATTTTCTGGTCCTTCGGGATCATTAGTTTTGATGTTGTTCGTTTTGAAAATTGAATAGTGCTTAAGCCGGTGCTAGGGGGCGTGAGTAGTGTTGCACTTTTAATTACTACTCATGAACAGACTCAATAAAACCGAGTCTGCAATTTTCAGAATATTCTACTATAGATCTATTTTACAGTTTCTTTCATAGAACCCCCTTGATCATTATACCATTATAGATCTTCGGCTAATTGATATACATATATTCACTATTTCTTACATGAATATTTATGGTGTAAAGAGTTAAATTCACAAATAGTTGCATGCTGAAACTGTAAAAACTTATTTTTAAAGTAAACTTATGCAATGTACAAGAATCTAATAAGCATTCGGGTTTTATTTCGGTTTCCGTGTAAATATGCGTATGTTTTATATCACTGGAAATAAATATGTTAAAATAAACCATCACTCCATACAAATGAATGTTATTTTTTGGTTCAATTTATTCAACACAATCTTTAACCGGCAAGCATATCACTCATTTCTGGATTTTAACCCTTTCCCTGGTGAATATTCATATATGAAATAATGACGTCATGAATATTAATAAGATTATTTTTTATAATGGCCTATGAAAACATGACATTTTGGCTCTGGAAGAAGCTGTAGAATCAGATCTATATTGCACCATAAGCAAACAAAGCAGAACGGATCAGACGATTCCTATAGGAGCCGTCTGATCTGGGTCTACTCTGTTTGCAGATGCGTCAAAATGCGCTTACATAAGGGAAATGGTTAATATCACACAGCTGTTTTTCTTCAAGTAAAGGAAACACTGTGGGTAGGCTGATAAAGTATTGTCGAAACAATTCTGTGATCCGTTTGTATTTACAAGTTTGACACCATGTTGTTATAAATAATATAAATCTATATGATACACTGTACAGTAAAACTACTCTAAACCGGACGTTAAGTTTAATATAAATATCGGTCTCGAAGACAGGTGGCAGCTTAATGCAGGGTGAAAGTTACACAGACAGCTCTTCTACGAGCTTTCTGTGTGACTTTTATCCTGCATTAAGCAGTCACCTGTCTAAAAGTATCTAAATTTTTCTCTCCTAGAATTCCGGTTTAGAGTGGTTGTACTGTAATACAAAAAAGGTATATTTTTGCAATTTAGGAGTTTTCTGAATGACTTCCACTCGTTCCAGCATTAAGCTGCCACCTGTCTTAAATACCATGCTTGATACTACAGTAAAACCTCTCTTAACCGGAATTCTAGTAGATAAGAATTTAGACACTTTAATGCAGGTGGCTGCTTAATGCTAGGTGAAAGCCATGCAGAAAGCATGACTTTCACCCTGCATTAAGCTGCCACTTGTCCCCAAGACCGATATTCATACTAAATTTAACGGCCGGTTAAGAGAGGTTTTACTGTAGTTTAGTAGGGTTTTACTGTAGACCAGTTTACAAATATTCTAGAATATATCCCACTCTTGACGCTTTCCATTGTCGAATTGATCTATTATTTATATTCCAACACATCCAATAACAACCATACAGGATTGTCCTTGGAAGTGAAGAATATACTATAATACTTCTGTCATTCACAGGCAACTTTGTGTATCCCATGATACATCACTTAACTTACTTCCGATTTTGCTATCAATGCTTCGAAACTACGACGTTTGACCGACAGCTGAATGATCATGCGAAACTTGATTTCTATGAAACTTTTTTATATGATGTCGAGATTGGGTATATGCGATAGCCATACAATTACTGAGTCAAAATATGAATGTACTTCAGTATAGTTACAGTAGACCAGAGGTCCAGATGAGATTCATCTTATTTCTCAACCAATCCCTATATTGTGACCACTCTTTAGAATCCTCGCAAGATAGGGTGTGGAAGTAAAATGATGATTTTAGTATTTGAGTACGCACATTTTACTGTTGCACTGTCGATAGCCATACATTTCACTGAGTCAAAATATGAATACAGCCAATTTTCCAACACCTTTTATATTTTCAGGCAAATATTAATGAAATCTAAATATTGGTAAGTCCTTAGAAAAGGCCGACCTTTTATCAGACGGAAATCTTCGTCGGTAAATGCAACCCTCTTAGATTTCTGTAATCAAACTACAGCAACACTTTGTCATTTTATGTACTCATGCACTCTTAAGAATTTCGGTTAAATATTAAAACTGAATTAAACTTTTGTACAATTGCAATCGGATAACCAACTTAAAGCCAGTAAACCATTCCTTTGAGCTATATAATCATAGTTAATGGATTTAAAAACAAGGAATCTTCAACAAATGCACCATTAATAAATCTAATAAAAGTATCGTTAACAACGATTGCAGCTTGAGCATCACTCGCTTTCAAGTAAATATTAGTGTACTTGTAACATTGGTAATATGGAGAAAACTGTCGTTAGTATCTCGATAAAAAAAACTGTCGTTAGTATCTCGATAAATAGTGATGCATGTCGTTGATATGACAGTTGATGTACTGTGGAATGTGTTTTCTAAGCTCTTTATTTGTGGTAGCAATCATCTTAGTAAACGTTTTCTACTATTCTTAGTAATTCTAACATTTCAAATATCTTGCTTCCTGACGCATGAATTAAACCTACGTCTTTCAAGGATCGAAATATTTGTCTGCGTATGTTCATTTGGTGCCCAACGTAAATAACACACAGGCTGGTTTGATTTATATGAAGATAATATGACGATTATATGAAGATAATGTGTAATAATAAGAAACTCGTGGAGTGTTCATTGAGTAAGAATTCGGGACGAATTCTTGTGTAGAGGGGTGTGTGTAGCGGGGTAGAGATTGTGATGAATCAGTTGATAGGTTTTACTGTGTTGCTTGGTAGCTCAGTTGGTAGAGTGTTGGCATGGTAATCCAGAGGCCTTGGGTTCAAGTCCCGGTCGATTCACAACTTTTTCACCATGTTACATTATCACAAATTCACCATAGTTGTTCTGAATGATAAACATTCAAATTACAATTAACTAAAGTCAAACTATTATGCTTGCAATTTAAATACACATGAGTTAGGTATTTTGAGATTTATCTCAGCGTAACAAAGCGACCGTAAATCATGCTTGTTTATGTATGGGTAAACCTTTTGCGTGAGCATATCGACCAGTTTTACACACTGGTATATGCATTAGCTAACATTTACGAGGTACGTTTCCGGTAAAACCGGAAACCCCCGAGTACCTACGATTGTCCTTCGCATGAAGTTTACCTGTATGACTTTAACCATGTATAATTAAAGCCCTCTAATTCGACCACTCAAAAGATGTCTAAGTCAGGACTTCAAGTACAGGCTTTAGCTGAACCCTTTCCCTCATATAAACGTGTATTCACGCATCTGCAAACAGAGTAGACCCAGATCAGACGAGCTAGAGGAGCCGTCTGATCAGGGTCTGCTCTGTTTGCTAATAAAATTTGATAGATATGTTTATTTATTTTCTAAAATGGCTACACTATTTCACCTCCCATATTTTTATGTGATACTCCAAGTGATAAATTCCTACAAAGCAGTGCTACATATTTTCTAGTGCCTGTAATTACGTGTTTAATCAGTGTTACTTTGTATTAACGAGCTACACTATTTCACCTTCCATATTTCATTATAACTATTTTGGCCATGAATATTCAGTAGGTAATGAAATTTGTAATAAACATAGAACAGGGAAAGGGTTAATGCAAGACGAATATTATACAGGAAGCTCATACAAGAGCTTTTATTTGCATTGCGTTTGTCCTGTATTATACAACATCTTTCGTTTGGAGGGATTATACTACATACAGAAAAACCTGCCTTAAGCGGCCATTCATTTACTGAAAAAAGAAGTCTAAAAATGGTGTTTGCTTAATGTAGAGCAAAGGTTATGCAGATACCTCCTACAGGAGCTTTTTCACAGCTTTTGACGTGCATTTAGCTACTATTTGCCTTGTAAAGCTATATCTAGACCACCTTTTGATAACCGCTTAACCCTTTTACAGCCGCAGTCGCATAAATGCACCACGACAAATAGTGCAGTCCAAGATCAGATCTTTTCAAGGCGGTGTCTGATCAGGGACTTCACTATTTGTCCCAATCTCTATTTCTATATATGTGCTTTATTCCTTTGAAATTTGCATTTATTTATCTCGTTTTCTTATTTTACTTAATGATTTAACAACCTTGGATTGCAGACGACAATTAGAAATTTGGCGCCAAAAGGGTTAAGACAGGTTCTACCGTATAGGTAATACAGCACGAAAATGATGAAGGAATCTCCTAAACTACAGATAAAAAATTCTGAAGGGAGGTGATCCCCCGAGAGCAAAAATTGCAACACAAAAAAAGAGAAAATTGCAGACTCGGTTTTATTGAGTCTGTTCATGAACAGTAATTGAAAGTGCAACACTGCTCACGCCCCCTAGCGTGTAACGAAGTAAAGTGACCCCCATAGAATACTGACCCCCCGGTCAGTATTTTTAAAAAAATAGTGACCCCCCGGTCATAGTATTTTGACCCCCCGGTCATAATATTACGACCCCTGCACACGAAGAAAACTGACCCCTTACGAAGAAATGCGACCCCCATAGAATAGTGACTCCCTGTCTTTGTTTCAACAAAACATACGCCCGCACGCCCGCACGCACACACACACAACACGCATGTACATAAACAATTACACACACGATCGCATGTACGCACACATACCGGTACACATATGAACGCACGCACGCACATATACCGATACTTACACATACACTTCGAAACACTCTCATACATGCAAGCACACAAACACTCACGCACACACTCACACGCACGTAGGAACACATGTATATATGAAGAGATCACTTAATGAATTGTAAAATGTTGTATTGACTTCTATCTGACACTTTACAAAACGTAAATAGCTGTTAAAATTTCAATAATCTAAGTTCTAACTTAAAATTTCATGGATGGAACATTGTCTCAGTCACTGTAAAACTAAACAAAACTTCATTTGGCAGTTGATTTTGTATGGTCAATGCTGTGTGCAATGCCATATATCATATCCATATTTTGAATACATTTGTAATTTATCACCTATTGAAATTAATTGAAATAAGTCTCATCGAAGTGAGGCAACATAAGTGTTCGACATCATGCCTTTTGAATTATTTTAGCGAAGTGGGAATTTTTTTTTTTTTTGGTTGTGTTTGCTTCGTCTACCACAACCACCACCACCACCGTCACTACTACTACTACTACTACTACTACTACTATAATTACCGTTACCACTACTACTACTACCACTACTACAACTACTACTACTACTATTAATCCCACAACTACACATACTACTCCTCCTACTACTACTCCTATACCTCCTCCTATTACCTACCTACCTTCACACATACCCAATAAAAAACCCACCCACCCAAATCCCAGCCACCCACTCAAGCACAAACCCAACCACCCACAAACCCATCCACCTACTACTGCCGCTGCTGCTGCTGCTGCTACAACTGCTACTATTACTATTCCTACTTCCTAGTACTACTTCTGCTATTGCCTACTACATTCCACCTATACTACTTCCACTACCTATACTACTGCTACTACTACCTATACTACTACTACTTTAAATACTACTATCTACCTACCTACCTACCTACCTACCTACCTACCCTACCCTACCCTACCCTACCCTACCCTACAATACCTACCTACATAGTGACCGCACGGTCATGGCATTTTGAGCCCTATTTATCACTGACCAATGTGCACAACGTTCATTAGAACAAATGTATTATTTAGAAAGGGGACACTTTTACTGAAGAATATCGACCCTGGTCAATATTCTTGAAATAGGGCAACCCCCGGTCATAGTGCTTTTTAATCGATCTCCAGTATAATTAAAGAAAGTTAAACTTTACTCGAAAAAAATTAACCTTGGTCATTATTATTATAGATGAAGTGACCCCCGGTCAAGCAATTTGAGCAGCGTTTATTATATCATGACTAAAGCGTGCGCTGCTAATTGAACCCAGTATTTTGTTCATAGGGGTCACATTTTCTGAAAGAAAATCGACCCCCGGTCAGTATCTTATTAAAAAAATATCGACCCCGGTCATAGTGCTTTGACACACGTTCGTGATATGTTGAACAACTCCCGCGAACTTAATCTACCGCCAGTATAATTTAGGAAAGAGTTTAACTTTACTCGATTTTATTTAACGTTGGTCATAATTCTTACAGCTGTAGTGACCCCCGGTCATAGCAGTTTCAGCGGTGTTTATACTGTAATGACTTAAGCGCAATCCTAATTGAACCCAAGTATTTTGTGCATAGGGAGTCACATTTTCTGAAGAATATCGACCCCCGGTCAGTATTTTTTAAAAAATAGCGACCCCCGGTCATAGTACTTTGACACACGTTCATGATATGTTGAACAGTTCCCGCGACTTTAATCTACCTCCTGTATAATTTAAAGAAAGGGTTTAACTTTACTCGTAAACTACATGTATTTAACTTTGGTCATAATTACAGATGTCATGATCCCCAGCCAGAGCAATTTCAGCCCTGTTTGTCATATCATGGCTAATGCGCGCCTTGCTAACTGAACCCAAGTATTTTGTACACAGGGGGTCACATTTTCTGAAGAATATCGACCCCCGGTCAGTATTTTTTTAAAACTAGCGACCCGGTCATAGTACTTTGACACACGTTCATGATATGTTGACCAACTCCTGCCAACTTAATCTACCTCTGGTATAATTTAAGACAGAATTTAACTTTACTCGATTTTATTTAACCTGTGTCATAATTCTTACAGATGTAGTGACCCCGGTCATAGCAGTTTCAGTCGTGTTTATCCTGTAATGACTAAAGCGCGCAATACTGATTGAACACAAGTATTTTGTACATAGGGGGTCACATTTCTGAAGAATATCGACCCCGGTCAGTATTTTTAAAAACAAAATAGCGACCCCCGGTCATAGTACTTTGACACACGTTCATAATATGTTGAACAGTTCCCGCGACTTTTAATCTACCTCCTGTATACTTTAAAGAAAGGGTTTAACTTTACTCGTAAACTATTTAACTTTGGTCATAATTACAGATGTCATGATCCCCGGTCAGAGCAATTTCAGCCCTGTTTGTCATATCATGGCTAATGCGCGCCTTGCTAACTGAACCCAGGTATTTTGTACCCAGGGGGTCACATTTTCTGAAGAATATCGACCCCCGGTCAGTATTTTTTTAAAAAAATAGCGACCCCCGGTCATAGTACTTTGACACACGTTCGTGATATGTTGAACAGTTCTCGCGACTTTAATCTACCCCCTGTATAATTTAAAGAAAGGGTATAACTTTACTCGTAAACTATTTAAACTTGGTCATAATTATTACAGATGTAGTGACCCCCGGTCGTAGCAATTTCAGCCCCGTTTATCATAGCATGGCTAATACACGCCTTGCTACTTAAACTCAAGTATTTTGTGCATAGGGAGTCACATTTTCTGAAGAATATTGACCCCCCGCTCAGTATTTATTTAAAAAATAGCCACGCCCGGTCATAGTGCTTTGACACACGTTCATGATATGTTGAACAGTTACCTCGAACTTAATCTACTTCCAGTTTATTTTAAAGAAAGGGTTTAACTTTACTCGTAAACTATTTAACCATGGTCATAATTCTTACAGATGTAGTGACACCCGGTTATAGCAAGTTCAGCCGAATTTATCCTACCATGACTAAAGCGCGCAATACTAATTGAACCCAAGTATTTTGTACGTAGGGGGTCACATTTTCTGAGGAATATCGACTCCCGGTCAGTAGTTTTTAAAAAATAGCGACCCCCGGTCATAGTGCTTTGACACATGTTTATGATATGTTGAACAGTTCCCGCGAACGTAATCTATCTCCAGTATAATTTAAAGAAAGGGCTTAACTTTACTCGTAAACTATATTTTGTATTTTGTACATAGGGGGTCACATTACCTGAAGAATATCGACCCCCGGTCAGTATTTTTTTAAAAAAAATCGTTTAACTCCCCCCAACCCTAACACACACATACCCACCCACCCGATGTTGCAGCGACAACAACAAAAACAAAGCTGCAGCCGCAACAATATTAGGTATTCAAGTATTTGCAATGGTTACTAATTTGTTAGTAATAGTTGGGGCGGGGGTCAATATTTTATAGATATCGCGGAGGGGGTCGCTATTTTTCAGAGGGGAGTCGATATTTTTCAGAAAGGGGGTCGATTTTTCTGGAGAATAGTGACCGGGGGGGTCAGTATTCTATGGGGGTCACTTTACTTCGTTACACCGGCTTAAGCGGTATTCAATTTTCAGAACAAGAAGTACTGAAACTCATGATCTCGAAGGATCAGAAAGTATAACAACACTGAGAATGAAGTACGGGGCGACGTTTTACGGCCGCCACACAAGCACTTAACACCTGCTGTTGTGAAGATTATAAATTCTGAAGAGAGCAAACATTGCAACACAAAAATAGAAAATTGCAGACTCGGTTTTATTGAGTCTGTTAGTTTATTGTGATTTGAACTTATACTTTTACTGTACTAGTGGATCGTGATATAGGTTCTTTCTAGTATAAATTATATATGTGTTAGCTTTGATTATGCTGCTGAACAAACTTTTGTAATCGACTTCCGTTATCACAGTTGATTTAATTTTCATTACTTTTCAATGTCACGGTCAGAGTATTAAACAGTTTGGATCCTGACACTTTTTCAAAAATGTGTATAGCTAGTCACTCATCCACCCGCATCACGTTTAAGGTTTAAATAGCTTTTTATGTGATACTCCAAGTGATAAATTCCTACAAAGCAGTGCTACATATTTTCTAGTGCTGCAATTACGTGTTTAATCAGTGTTACTTTGTATTAAAGGGCTACATGTTACAAAAGTAATGTGAATTCGGAATTAAAAAAAAAAGAAAATTTATTGCACTGTATACACATCAGAATTATTTCTTTTAAATTTAAATGGTGTTTCCCTGTCAAGTGTAATTCAAATATACAGATGTAAAGGCAATTGATAAACGAAGTCTAGTGATATATGTAAATTTATCTTTAAAATAATGGTTCCGTGTGCCGCAATCAACAAAGACATAAATCAAAGTTCAAAAGGCTTGCTGTTTGAGCTATAGATAGTTTCAGAGTTAGACTGGCGAGAGGCCTTTAACAACTGTTTATAAGCAATTCATGCTATGCTGATGTGTTTTCCTTTTTTAACAATTATACTCTTAATTTCAATCATGAGTTGGCAATTTTCTCTTTTCGCATTGCTGATTTTGCTTTCAGAGTATCTCCTACTTTCAGAATGTAAGTACATGTACATCACAACAGCAGATTTAAGTGCTTGTGTGCAGCCTTAAACAGTCACCATGACTCCATTCTCAGTGTTGACATATTTTTTCTATTCCTTCGGGATCATCAATTTCAAAGAATTTAGTTATGAAAATTGAATACGACTTATACCGGAGCTAGGGAAGAGAGTAGTTTTGTACTTTTGAAAACGATTAAAAAAAACCGAATCTGCAATTTGCTCTTTTCGCTTTGCTGCTTTATCTTTCCAAATTCAGTAGTACCTGTCTTCAGCGGCCATCAAAAATGTCTAATTATGGGTATATTAGGCATATGGTAGCTTTATGCAGGTCACAAGTAATTCAGAAAGAAACTGTAAGAGTACAAATATGAGCCAGGTCGGAAACACCACATACAAAACAAACAGCCGCCCGAACAGCACCACAACAAGAAAAAAGTAGTAAATGTACATAAATTCCAAACCAAACCACAAAGAGACGCACAAAGACAAAACAAACACACAATAGGGGGATGATGAAAGCATCGCCTTTGAACGGTCAATGGCAGTAGTCACTGGGGGTTTAAACCGGTTTATAGTCGCCCAACCTCACACTTATTCCATCCCCGCCCTAAAAGACAAACAGTGTAGTTTTCTGTATTACGTCTATCATGTATTAAGCAACCACCTGCTTTTAAGACTCCTGTTATAACTAAACTAAATGAATGAATGGCCGCAACCTGAGTCATATTTGATAATTTTGAACAGAATCATAATGTGTTATTGTTACAAAGAGTTACTTACATTGGCAGTGAAAAACCTGAACTGTTAGTGTCGTTAGCACAAAGTCAAAGATAAGTGGCATATTCAATAATATTAAAGTCATTTTTCCAGCTCGTGTTGTACAGAGCAACAGATAAACGTGCGTACTCAAATACTGAAATCGTTTTTTCTCAACCAAACCCTAAGTTGTGACTATTTTTTAGAGTGGCCTCAAAGGTACGATTCTGAACAGTGGTTAAAACATAGCGTAATGTTTTAATGTACGTATCTGATATGGGGCTCTGTACCTGTACAGTGCTCCCTCTATTCAACGACACCCTTTGGGATACGATGATTGTATGTGTTGTTCAGAGGGAGTTGTTATAGGGAGAGAAAATCAAATGTAATAAGCTTGTTTGCAGACCCCCAGATAAGGTGTATGTCTAGAACTAAAATTGTTATGCCTCACTCAACCATTTGTTGTGACCACTCTTTAGAATCGTCACAAAGTGACGATTCTAAAGAGTGGTCACAACATAGGGTTTGATGGAGCCATAAAGAAAATACGATGGAAAAACGTTGTTTCTGGGACCTTGTTGTTTCGGAAACAGTGACATGCGTTGTTGTGAGGAGGGAATCGCTATTGAGAGGGCCGTTGTAGGGAGGAGCACTGTAGGAGGCATCTGATATTTGTGCTGATGGAATTATACTGGTATGATTCCACAGTTTATGCCTTTATAAAATTCCAATTAATTAACCTTTATGGTGCCATTGTTTCTTGCATTAATGTTCATGGAGTAAATAGTTAAAACAGAACAATGCATTATATAATACCTCTGCGAAACACCTCTGTATAAACACCACTGTAGAAACAACAGTAATGCCATCAGTAGTGATAGTAATACAGTAAAACCTCTCTATAACGTCCACTAAATTGTGTTAATTAGTTGGTATTTAGGGCAGATGGCTCACCGGCCTTAACACAAATTTTTTATGTAACTTGGTGGCCATTATAGAGAGGTTTTACAATAGTTGCAATATCAGGAGTATCGGTAGAATAACCATGACCATTAACCCAAAATGAACATTTACTAGAAACAAGAGCTGTCACAGGACAGCGCGCTCGACTATACTCAGAATTGTAAGTGTAAAAATGCTTGATAGCGGACTAAAATAGTGTCCAATGATACTAGAAGCAAGTAATCAGTCTGAGTAAAATATCTTTAATAGTATTCTGGATGTAGGATCTCTTTGAACTCTTTAATGAAGAGAAAAACTTAAGTAAAAAGGGCAATAATTTATGTTAAAATGCTTGACAGAGTAATTATGTCTCCCCCATTTATGGGGAGATATATTGTTTTTGTCAGAGTTGTCTGTCTGTCCGTCTGTCCGTCCGTCTGTCTGTCTGTCTGTCTGTCCGTCCGTCACAAACCTGTGTCGCGCATATTTCTGAAACCAGTTGGGCTAGAGTCACCAAACTTCACACGAATGTTCACCAGCATGAGTTGTTGTGCACCTGGGTTTTTTGAATTGTCTCCCTTTGATAACTTTGGAGTTATTGCCACTGATCACTTAAATTTAGAAAAACTTTGTGTCGCGTGTATCTCTGATGTCGCTAGTACTAGAGTCACCAAACTTCAAAGGAATGTTTACCAGCATGAGTTTTTGTGCACCTATGTTTTTTTAATTGTCTCCCCCTGAGAATTCTCGAGTTATTGCCCCTGATATGAACACTTAAATTTATACAAACTTTATGCTGCACGTATCTTTGAAACCAGTAGGGCAAGAGTCACCAAACTTCACAGGATTGTTAACTAGCATGAGTTGTTTTGCTCTTGGGGTTTTTTAATTGTCTCCCCCTGTTAACTTTGGAGACACTGCCCCTAATGACTTAAGATTAGACAAACTCTACTTAGTGTCGTGCATATCTCTGAAACCACTAGGGCTAGAGTCACCAAACTTCACAGGAATATTTACTAGCATGGGTTGTTGTGCACCTGGGATTTTTGAATTGTCTCCCCTTGATAACTTTGGAGTTATTGTCCCTGATATGATTACTTAAAATTAGATAAACTTTGTGTCATGCATATCTTTAAAACCACTAGGCTTAGAGTCACCAAACTTCACAGGAATGTTCACCAGCATGAGTTGTTGTGCACCCATGTTTTTTAATTGTCTCCCCCTGATAAGTCTTGATTTATTGCCCCTGATATGAACACTTAAATTTATACAAACTTTGTGCTGCATGTATCTCTGAAACCAGTAGGGCTAGAGTCACCAAACGTCACAGGAATGTTAACCAGTATGTGTTGTTGTGTACCCGGGATTTTTGAATTGTCTCCCCTTGATAATGTTGGAGTTATTACCCCTGCTGACTTAAAATTAGACCCTGATAAGTTTGAATTTACAGACATTACACTCTAGTGTACTCTTGCCTACATATGAAGCTTGAAGTGGTAAACAAGTGTTCGAAGATTTAAAGCTTTATCTCAAAGGGTTATGTAAATAAGTGGACTTTAACAAAAACCTTAACCAAAAGTTCTAAGTCAAAAAGGGCCATAATTCTGTCAAAATGCTTGACAGAGTTATGTAATCTTGCCTAAAGATGACGTTTGTGACGGTGAACAAGTGTACCAAGTTTCAAAGCTTTACTCCAAAGGTTAGAGGCAAAAAGTGGACTTTAACAAAAACCTTAACCAAGATGGAGATTGTGGTGGTGAACAAGTGTTCCAAGTTTCAAAGCTTTATTCCAAATGTAAAAGGCAAAATGTGGACTTTAACAAAAACCTTAACCAAAAATTCTAAGTTAAAAAGGGCCATTATTCAGTCAAAATGCTTGACAGAGCTATGTACTCTAACCTAAAGATGACGTTTGTGACGGTGAACAAGTGTACCAAGTTTCAAAGCTTTACTCCAAAGGTTAGAGGCAAAAAGTGGACTTTAACAAAAACCTTAACCAAAGTGTAACGCGGACGCCGACGCCAGGGCGAGTAGGATAGCTCCACTATTCTTTGAATAGTCGAGCTAAAAAGGGAAAACTGTAGAATTGTGTAGTTTTCAATGAAGCAAATGCTCTATTTATCACAATGGTTTCAAACTTAACTTTTACAGATGGGTCAAAAGGCGTCAATATGAGGGAAAGGGAACAGTTCAGAATAAATTGTTTTCTTAGCGTAATTAACTACGCAGGTCTTTATATCGACATCTTCAATAAATAACAATTACGGAAACACAATTATATTATAGTTTTATCTAGAATACAGTTAATGCAATTACAATGTCGTGAGTCCACATTATTTGTTAACAGGAAAGCCCCAGTAAGTATATTCTCCACAGGCAGATAGAATCATAATTGCGTGTTGCCATTCAGAAAGCATTTTGATATAATGTGGTGTGAAATTTTGTTTTTGCCTGCGGTTATGTATCCCAGACAATACAATAAAGTAAATGACCGTGAAACTTATATAAAGACAGTGTTGTGTTTACAAATGGTCGCATTGGCCGTTCATATAAATAACTGGCTGCAATGCATGTGTATGTATTTTGATCATATTTTAATTACTCATTTGTAAATGAATATATTTATAAGAAAGTGTTGTTAAGCTGGTACACAATATGCACTTTCAAGACGTTTTAGTGTCGAGTGCGGATCTTTTCTACATCAACACTGTTTGCAATAGCAACGCCTTAATATTCACGTGATATATAATTTGTCCAAGAAGCGATTTTAAATCATTTTTGCTCAAGACCAAAAAAAGCGCTTCCAGACCCAAATAACATTTCTACATTTTTGGCATTTCTATGAAGCAGATATTGTTTCTTGCAGTAGAACCCTCTAACGCGACCATTCAATGAATAAACATGATATTTCTTAACCCTTTCCGACATGATATTCAATTAGAGAAATAATGACGTCGAGGATATTAATTAGATTATTTTGCTGTAACCGCATATGGTCAAGGGAAATTGCCATGGCCGAAACTGTAGAATCATATCTATATTATGTCATGAGCAGAGCAGAATAGTTTTTTATATACAAGTCCAGGAGAAGTGCAGTTTAACATTCCTTGAAACGGACGTTAATCAGCACAAACAAACAAACAAAACCTGTTAAATCAGAATATATGATATTGTTCCGCGGAGAACGTTGGACAAAACCTCTTTGGAAGCTCAAGCTCACCACAACATCCTCAAGGTACAGGTTTGACGAGCAGTTTGACAAATGCCCCGGTAAGATGAGTATATTATAACATTGGTGGATAAATGACGATTTTAGTACTTGAGTACGCACCTTTATCTGTTCCTCTTACTGCTATTTGTATTTTATTTTCTGACGCCCATTTGGAAGGACACGAACATTTCCTTAACTCCGCACCAAGATGAGGCGTAAGCTTATGAGACAAGGACTCTGTCAGCGAAACTGAAGAGAATATTCAAATCCTTAGAGATTAGATGCAACAGAAGGACCCCAATCATCTCATACAATAACCACATCACCAATAGAGAGGTCTGTAGTCGGGTTTGGGCACTGGTTGGCTCCTATTAAGAGCTTCTCACTATAGTTTATTAAAGGGAAACATTGTGAGTTCATGGTCATGTCTCTCGCTCAACCTCGCAAAGTCATTTCTCCAGGGAACAGAGGTACAGGAAATTGACAAGAAATGAACTGTTTGTTGTTTAGCCCTTAATCTTCTGACTGATTAAACATCTCCTTTCTCGAATATCAAATAAACTAAATGGCTGTACCAAACTTTATCATAGAAGAAAATGATTTGTGTGGTAAACCATGCTCTGATATTTTCATACGTTTATTTGTTTATTACTTTGGATTCATCCTTGACTCGCTAATAAAATACAGAAATAACGATGGAAGAAATATATTATTTAGTAATAGCTCATTTAACACAATTACGTCGTGCTCGCGTTCTGCATTTATTGCACTGCGGTCCAATGATGAGAGAATTATAATTAGGAATGCCTTGTGTCGCCTCTGAAGTTGTGACATGAGCAATTACTAATACTTTACTCATCTGAATGAGACGCCATAGTTATAGTTTACTGTTATGTATATGTAATACTGTGATTGAAACCTGCCTGTATGATATGCACGCGCCGTCAGTCAGTTATGAGACCAAAGGTGGCCATCTGTAAATTACTGTCAATGTTGACTTGTATCGCCTTACTTATATTTCAAATGTGTGAGTGACATCCGTTATTGCAAACTAGCAGCAACAAGTTCATTGTATACTGGTGGCAAAAGCTTTTTCTGCTAGTGTTTTCCAAACATTATATACGATGTGCTCCATTCACTTCCTACATGCCACCCACAATTTGTAAAAAAAAAGCAATCACCTGGGAAAATGTTACGACAGATTTTCGTATCGCTCTATATTTGCCAAAATATA
The DNA here is from genome assembly GCA_963576725.1 of Azorinus chamasolen. NCBI lineage: Eukaryota > Metazoa > Mollusca > Bivalvia > Cardiida > Solecurtidae > Azorinus > Azorinus chamasolen. Next base: position 1,131,211 of record OY755247.1, on the reverse strand, counting down.
TTATGCTGTGTAGAATCTATCTACAATATTTGAACTAGAATTATACTACCCAACACTTTTATGGTAATATATGTCTTTAATTCCTCGGGCTCTTTCTTAGAATTGAGACTCATGAATACCTTTACCTTTCAAAGAAAAGCTAAGGATTTTCTAAATTATTATCAACTTTACAACGTGTTGATTGATATGCATGGCCAGATAGGAATGCTTTCTGATAAGAATTATTTCAAATTGTGTTATATCTATGTGTTTGGTGTCTTGAGGAGTGTTTAAGCCAAATCAAACACATTACTAAATATTAAACTCTGACATTTAACTCTAATGTTACAAATCGTATTGATGAAGCGTGATAAATAGTTTTTTATTATTGCTTTCGAAGAACGCAATATAGCGATCGGACGCTTTTCTTTTTTACGGCAAAGAGTTCACTATTTCTTGCGAACATGCGCAAGACAAAATAGTTCTGTTCAATTCTGAACTAGTTTTGTTGCAAAATGTTCATGTATTTATTTACTTTTCATTTAATAATACTTCGCTTGTAAGACAATTTCAACTAGTCTGCACAAGATCAACCTTTTAAAAGCTTGAATTATTGAATATACTCGAAAGAAAACGCGAAAGAATATGGCCATGATTAAACACCGGATTTGACCGGGTATGAAGTTCATATCCGCGGATATGAGTTGCGCAGGCCTAAAAATCAGCCACAAAAGCATTAGCTCGTATCCGCTGATATGAACCCCATTCCTGCTGTTTAGTCAAACATTATTTTCGCAACACATTGGCGTTTCTACGGCAGCAATAGCTTGTCTATAAATTATAAATTTCTTCTCCGCAGATAGCGAAGACTTCCCAACTAGAAAACCTGTTGTGTTTTTTCATTGATCAATTACCTATCCGCCGATTGGGAGGGAGAGTGCAATTTTTATATCGACACCGTGTACGGGATAAAACGCGAACCGCATTTCTATACATCCCACTCGGAACACCTCGGCTATTTCTATCGAAATAAGACGGAACTCTGACGGAATACGAACTCTGACGGAATACGGCGAGTAGTTACGATTGTATACATCCGTCTTACCTAGAGATCCGAGTAACCCGTATAGTATTTAGCATGTTTCGCATTGTCTGTACTTTCGTTTTCATACCCGCAGTACCACAACACATTCTTTTCTATTAGCGTAATTTTACTGATGAAACACGGTAGGAATGCTTCTCTTGCAGTTGCCAGTATGCGTATTACTCTTAACAATGGATTTAATTAGTTTTTCCACAACCCGAGATAGAACTTGGCATTCATGCCATTGTCATCGCCAATATGCGAGACATACATGTAGGCCTCTTTATTTACAAAAAAAATGCCGATGATATCTTTATCTACCAAAATTCCGATCATATTTGTCTCAGTTAATGGAATAGTTGAGATTTACTGTGATTTCTGATTTATAATGGAGTTTTATGAAAACTCACATATGACATGTTTACAATTTTAGTAATAGCCAAGAGTTATGCAGTTGTAGACAAAACGCACAAGAAAAACACCATTAAACTATCAGAACTGCATGGAATGGTCTTAATTGAATTGTACTGTCACTTGATAGAGAAAATATGAACATGTTAAATGTTATGTTGATATTTCGCACTTAATTTTCCCCTCCGGTAAGGCCATGCCCTTTCCAAAAAATCAAAGAACCCCCCGGGAGATGTACAGGAAAGTACATTTGACAACAAATTTGATATGAAATAGCCATAGATGATGTCATTTTTTACCATCAACATCCTGATGGAAATGAAGTTATTTTTAAAAAGGTGTAAACTGTCTACTCTGATCATGTATATTTGCAGGGGTTAATCTCCGTTTAGCTTTTTGAATAGACCCAGTAAGGATAGAACAATGATAGAATTCATTTGAAAATGATTTATTTGTAAGAGTGTTAATAACAACATGCTGCCAGTAATACTTTCAAGAATAAATTGGAATATAAAAGTTGGGATTCATGTAATGTTATGATCAGTGGAATTCAGGGTGGAGTTTTGGTTGAATAAAACATCACGTGGATTATTAGGAATTTACTGTGCATTCGATACGTTGTGTGTAATGTGGTTGTTTATTATTAATCAACCAATATTTTGGATTAATGTGTGTGTGTTTGCATATATAACACCGAACAAAATTTAGCTAAAAATCATACTACATTGTCTAAACAGCAGTTAAAATTCTAGGCTTTGTAATTAATAACGAGGGTAGTGCTTTGAAATACACAATAGCATTTTATATTGCTTTGATACGAATTGAAAGATGGACACTGTCACTCAGCATTTCATTTCTGACTTGTTGAGGTCAAGGACTGTCTGAGTGTCACTAATAACCAATTTGCTTATGGTTTGACTGTTGCTACACTCATATTTTTAGTATTACATTAAACAATTCCAAGACGTCAAAAATGGTGATTAACATGTGCAGCAACTTCTTCCCTTACACTTAACATCGATATCAAACTCGAAAGCAATTATGGCTTTTCAGGCCTTTGATGTTGGTCACACCGGAGACAAATTACGTAACAGAAGGACAATGCATGACCAACAAATTAGAGATCCATCAACAAGACAAATTATGTGCTAATTTAGAACAGTGTTGCAAAATCAATCCAAACTTTTCCATTTTTACATTTTACAAATTTCACACAGATGATGTTTCAGCTAGGTTACTGATGGAAAACACATTTTATAAGGGTATTTAATGAAGAAGTAGTAAAGTCAAGCAGGAAAATACACACACAAAACGCAACCAACACCAAAACACCAACAGAAAGCAAGCAACGTCCTAACTCAAAACTAAACAAAAATTAAATTTCGTCATTTACCGCCGTTTTTATAAAGTCATGCGGCGTTACCAAGTAACGTTACTGCTAGTGGTAAAGTCAAACAGAAAAATACACACACAAAATGCAACTACAATGTATTATCAAAACACCGATAGAAAGCAAGTAACACACATGCACAACTACACACACGCGCGCACACACAGACACACAATATGAAAAAATTAAGCATGAACAAAAACGCACAAATACAAAGACACAATAACACAGAACGAGCATGAACAAACAGAGTACCGCCTTGGGACGGTCAGTGGCAAAACCACCGGTTCACGGACGTCCTAACCTCACACTTATCCCACCAAAGTCACCCTTGCTTAACAAACAGTGTAAATAAAGGTATCCCCGCCGGACCCCCCCCCCCCCCCCAACATAGAAGACGGTAAACACAGGATAATATGAAAAACTGTGAAAGTCCGTCAAATATGTACCAATGACTTTGCTGAAGTCAGAGCAACTGCAGGGAATCCGTTAAGTGCACGACAGAGAGAAAAGGCAAATCATGAGTCTGGTAAGCTCATCTCATTATCAAGAAATAATGGCATCATGAATATTAATTAGAATATTTTATAACGAAAAATATGAGTAAAGGATATTTTAGCTCAGACAGAAACTTAGAATCAGATCATATAGAATGCATCAAGCAAACAGAGCAGATCTTGATCAGAAAACTCCTGTAGAGGCGTATGAGCTTGTCTACTCTGTGTACAATTGAGTGAAAATGCGTTTATATGAAGAAAGGAGTTAAATATATAAAGGACTATTTCCTTACCAAGTGCTTTAGCACTAAGTTAGTCTCAAGTCGAGCAGATTCCGAATCTGGTGTTATTTTGTTACGCAAAATTAGCGAAAATATGAGCCGAGTACATTTTTAAATATAATCTGAAAATGGATGATAAATAGGCCGCCTAATGACGTACATAGGTCGCCTAATGACGTAAATAGGCCGCCTAATGACGTAAATAGGCTGCCTAATGACGTTCGCTAAATATATGCTTCCGGCATTTAAGTCCAAATATGCAATTTCCTTGTTTAATTACACGCATAAAGTTGTTATAGAAGACAAAGGTACTATGTAATTGCGCATTGCCGCCAGTATTATAAATATTTTTAAACTTAATTTAACCTGAAATGAAGCAAAACATCATTAGTATTTTCCAGCCAGTGCAAAACATTAAACAAACAAAAAATCACACTTCATGAAGTTAAAGTAATTTAAATGCGGGTTAGGTTTAGAAGCAACACTAATGGAGAACTTGTTATTTATCATTTTATCATTTAACATTTTCAAGAATAGCTCCATTATTTCTCAACCAAATCCTATATAGTGACCACTCTTCGAGACGATTCTAAAGAATGGTCAGAGCATAGAGTTTGGTGGAGAAATGGTGATTATTTTTTTTGGTACGTAGGTTTCTCTGAGTAAATGCATCATGATTTGTATCGTGTACCTTTGCGAAATGTCAAGGACCCAATATAATACGGCTTAAGACAAATGTTAGTACCAATTTCGATTTCTTTTTTATTCCATAACCATAAAACTCGATATTGTTGTACACTAAATGCAAATTATTTACTCATTCAAACACCATCGATACAATAATCAATCGACGACTATTGATTTCCCAAACAGAAGAACGAACATTATTGTATAAAAAACAAAATCTGTAGTTAATCCTTTACTCCATACATATACCTCCCTACGCCTTTGCACAGGGTAGACCCAGGGTAGATGGCTCCTTTAGGGTGTGTCAAAGTGTTCTTTTAAAAATTTAGCTAACCAATATTCATGATGCCATTTTTTTTAATGATAATTCATGGAGTAAAGAGTTAATCAAACCAGTCAATTCTGTAAACCCTTCTAAACCGGACAGGAACACAAAAACAGTAAACCCTTCTAAACCGGATATGAACACAAATACAGTACACCCTTCTAAACCGGATAGGAACACAAATACAGTACACTCTTCTTAACCAGATAGGAATACAAATACGGTAAACCTTTCTAAACCGGATAGGAACACAAATACAGTAAACCCTTCTAAACCGGATTTGAACACAAATATAGTAAACCCTTCTAAAATGGGCAGGAACAAAAATACAGTAAACCCTTCTAAACCCAATAGGAAAACAAATTCAGTAAACCCTTCTAACCCCGATAGGAACACAAATACTGTAAACCCTTCTAACAGGATATGAACACAAATACTGTAAACCCTTCTAAACTGGACAGGAACACAATTAGAGTTAACCCTTCTAAACTGGATATGAACACAATTAGAGTTAACCCTTCTGAACACAATTAGAGTTAACCCTTCTAAACCGGATAGGAACACGAAAATAAATCCTTCTAAACCGGATATGAACACAAATAGAGTTAGCCCTTCTAAACCGGATATGAACACAAATACAATAAACTCTTCTAAACCGGATATGAACACAAATACAATAAACTCTTCTAAACCGGATATGAACACAAATACTGTAAACCCTTCTAAACCGGATAGGAACACAAATACTGTAAACCCTTCTAAACCGGATATGAACACAAATAGAGTAAACCCTTCTAAACCGGATATGAACACAAATACTGTAAACCCTTCTAAACCGGATAGGAACACAAATACTTTAAACCCTTCTAAACCGGATATGAACACAAATAGAGTAAACCCTTCTAAACCGGATATTCAAATAAGTTTCACTGTCGGCATTGATGTCGGCAGTTTAATACTGGACGAGCGTCATGCAGAAAGCTCAGAAAACAGCTTTCTGCATGACATTCACCACCTTACCTTTAGCAGCCACCTGGTATATAAATAATTTCCTCTACACGACTCGGAAGGCGCTACCTTCAAACTTTCATTGGAAGCAATACAATGATATGGGATATTTTGTCTTGCTTGTGGTGAAGCAATATGGGTCTCATTGATTCATTCAACTATATAAGTGAGGTTTTGTCATTGGTAAAACCTACAAACTAAGGACCCGTATCAACCTTAAATGGTTGTATGTATGCATGTAGAGACACATATTGGCCTTCTAATTAAACTTTAATGCGAAACTTTTAGACAGAGTCCGTCTAATAGTACAATACGTTTGACAAGTGTATCGTTCTGAATCACTAGATGCATACATTTGTTTTTTCGATACGTGTTTTTTTAACTTAATCATTAACAAATATATGAATGAAATGCATTTACTGTCGCTTGTAGGTAATGGCTGCAACATTTACATTTTTAATACTTTGTTAAGGTGTAAGCTGATAGTAAGCTACCACTCTATACCCTAGTAACTCGGATTTGTAGCTCGATCTACATTTCATTCATTCTCTCATACAAAACGTGCGGCTGAAGATACTAAATGTGAATTGTATTATACGTTACTAGTCTTAACAGAGGCTGGTCTTAGTGTGTTGTGCAAAACTTTATTAAAGAACTTTTCTTATGATGCTGACCACATTCTGTTTTGATATATTCATATATATGTAATTATGTCTTTCCCCCCCCCCCTCCTATTTATATGGGGAAGGCATATTGTTTTTGTGAGAGTTGTCTCTCTGTTCGTATGTACGTCACACTTTCTTGTCTGGACGATAACTACTATATTGCTCATGCCATTAGATTGAAACTTCATGCATGGAAAAGAATACTGAGAGGAAGTGTCATGCACAAGGTCCATAACTCTGGCTTCAATAATGTTGGATTTATTGCCCCCTGTACATTTATTCACACTTCCTTGTCCGGGCGATAACTCCTATATGGCTCATGCCATTGGATTGAAACGTCATGCATGGAAAAGCATCATGAGAGGAAGCATCATATACAGAAACCATAACTCTGGCTTCAATACTTTTGGTCCTTTGTTACATTTTGTCCGATCAATAACTCCCGTTCTACTGATACTATTGGAAGAACATTTCATTTATGGAAAGAGCATGATTTTTAAAAAATGTGGTGTGGAAAGCGCATGATAAGGGAAGTATCATTCATCAAATACATTTCTGAGTTATTTCCCTTTCCATATTGTTTTTGTAAGAGTTGTTTGTCTGTCTGTCACACATCTTGTCCGGTCGAGTTTTCGTGTACAGAAATGTGACGTGTATGTGTGGGTGCGAGGGTGTGTGCGTGTGTGGGGGAAAACATCTATTTTTGCGACAAAAAAACTCTAGTTCAACATGCTGATGTTGGATAAAAGTCGTAGAGTAATCTAAAAACGCTGTTCAGAAGTCGAAGGCAGACATGGCATATTGAAGGCAGACATGGCATATTGAAAGCAGACATGGCATATTGAAGGCACACATGGCATATTAAAGGCACACGTGGCATAATTGAAGGCACACATGTCATACTGAAGGCACACATGGCATATTGAAGTAACACATGATATATTGAAGGCACAAATGGCATATTGAAGGCAGACATGGCATATGAAGGCAGCCATGGCATATTAGGTTTAGCCGTCATAGTGGATTTTCAGCTTAAAATGATCTGATAGATATGTTTCTTCTTTCCTATTTGTAAAAAGGTATGACAAATAAAATATGACCAGACAATGTTATTACTTTTGCACGCAGTGTTAATGGGTAGTGTCTGATATACATCATTTGTTTTCAAAATCCTATGAATACGTCCACTTCTAGTTATCCAATGCAAATGATGTTGCGAAAGAAAACGCATATGTGCATATATCTTAACCCATTCCCTCATATTGACGACTTTTGACGAATCTGTTGAAGTCACTTTTCGAAACCATTGTGATAAATAGAGCATTGCTCGTATAGGAGCAAATGCTCTATTTATCACAATGGTTTCAAATTACAAAATTCTAAAAAATCGTTTCTCTAGTTAATGCTCCTTTTCGGTAGATTTATTCAAAGAGGTTGTTACTAAAAAATAGCATATGAGGTAAGGGGTTAAAAAGAAACCAACTTTTCACTCAGCGTGTAAAATACATAAAAGGCAGACATTTCAGTTCCAAACTAATAACATTATTTATCTCTGTGGAGTATCAAGGAATCTCGTTTGGAAATTAATAGCTCCATCACTATTTATTAACTGTTGAAGTTAAAGGGATGTTTCCTTGCTTGAAAATTTGCGGAAAAAAACAAGTGTTTTTGTATCTGCCTTCAGAGCCATACTGTATCTTTATTACAAAACAAATCCGCCTGTTTTGTGTGGTGATAATGATACACAGTATACATATTCATTTGCAGTTATCGTGTGTGGTAATAATGATACATAATATGGACAATATTACTTTCTTTGCAGTTCATCGTACTTGTTAGGTAATAATGGTATACGGTATGGACAATATGGCTTTATGTGAGGTTAGGACGTCCGTAAACCGGTTTAAACCCCCAGTGGTGTTTTTGCTACTGACCGTGCCAAGGCGGTACTCTCTTTGTCACCCTTCCTTTTGTTTGCCTTGCGTCTTTGTGCTTGTGATTTGTTCATGTGTGGAACGTTTGTCTCTGGTTCTTGTGTGTCTTTTGGTGTTTTCTGTGTTCATTTCGTTTGTGTGTTTGCGTTTGTGTGTGTGTGTGTGTGTGTGTGTGTGTGTGTGTGTGTGTGTGTGTGTGTGTGTGTGTGTGTGTGTGTGTGTGTGTGTGTGTGTGTGTGTGTGTGTGTGTGTGTGTGTGTGTGTGTGTGTGTGTGTGTGTGTGTGTGTGTGTGTGTGTGTGTGTGTGTGTGTGTGTGTGTGTGTGTGTGTGTGTGTGTGTGTGTGTGTGTGTGTGTGTGTGTGTGTGTGTGTGTGTGTGTGTGCGTGTGCGTGTGCGTGTGCGTGTGCGCGTGCGCGAGTGCGAGTGCGTGTGCGTGTGTGTGTGTGTCTCATGCTGTCTATCGGTGTTTTGGTGGTGGTTGCGTCTTGCATGTGGCTTTGCCTGCTTGACTTTACTACTTTTCCATTTATTTGCAGTTTACCGTTCTTGTGTGGTAATAATGGTACACGGTATGGACAATATGGCTTTATTTGCAGTTTACGGTTCTTATGTGGTAATAATGGTAAACGGTACGGATAACATGTCTTTATTTGCAGTTTATCGTTCTTGTGATAAAACTGATATACAGTAAAACCTCTCTATGACGGCCACTTAATTGTGTTAATTAGTTGGCAATTAGGACAGGTGACTGCTTAAAACAAGGTGAAAGTAAAACAGAACGCTCCTATAGGAGCGTTCTGTTTTACTTTCACCTTGTTTTAATCACCACCTGCCTTAAACACAAAATATTTGATGTAATTTTGTGGCCGATATATAGAGAGGTTTTACTGTACGGTGGACAATATGATTTTTCTCAGCTTATCGTACTTGTGATAATAATGATACATGATACCATATTTGCAATCATTTCTATGTACGCATGATTACTGACAAACCAAAAGGTTTAATATAATCATGTTCATGCTTTTTATTATAAATGTTACATCCTTCGATTTCTTTTTCTGTTTTCTTTTTATGGTACTGAATTTTATGTTTATGTTCCTGACTTTGTTGACTATAAGACTGTATATCTGGTAGTAGTGGCTTTCACTCTTGGGGCCAGGTACAGTGCCTAGTAGTAATAAGACTGATTAGCCGGCTGTAAGGAGATATGACTGTCTGTAGTTTAAACTCCTAACGTGTACCAGCGCTTTATACTTGGCACGTTAACCATTTACTCCACAAATACGCCTTTCTACGCCTTTGCAAAGCGAGCAGACCCAGATCAGACGGCTCATATAGGAGCCGTCTGAGCGGGGTCTGCTCTGTTTGCTTCTAATATAATATAGGTATGATTCTACAGCTTCTACAATGGCCAAAACTCCATGTTCCAATCAATGTCCTGTTAAAATTGATCTAACAAATATTCATGATGCCATTATTTTTACATGAATATTCATGGAGTAAAGGATTAGGGTTGCAAATAGTCTATAGCTCATCTCTATATGCGCAACTGTACAACCAAAAACAAATTAATCATCCGAGGAGTCTAAATATTACTACTGTTGCAACAAGACAACACATTCTTCTTTGTTTCAAACTATCAAAAGAAACGAGCATTTAGGAATCCAAATGGGCAATTCAATAATATTTTAATAATATGTCTATGACAGCATTTGTCTATGATGAGGACGTTTCTTTCCGTAACAAGCCTGTGCATGTGACAACCATTTATCTGTGTTCAGCTTGTGTTTGTGGCAAGCATGTGTCTGGGACAAGCCTGTGTCTATGACAAGCATGTGTCTGTGACAAACCTGTGTCTGTAACAAACATGTTTCTGTGACAAGCCGGTGTCCATAACAAGCTAGTTACTGTATTCAAGTTGTGCCTATGACAAGCCTGTGTCTGTGCCAGCCTGTGTCTTTTACAAGCAAGTGACTGTGTTAAAATTGTTTCTAGGACTAGCCTGTGTCTGTGACAAACCTGTGTCTATTACAAACACGTGTCTGTGTTCAAGTTGTGTCTGTGTCTGCGATAGATCTGTGTCTATTAAAAGTATGTGTCTATGTTCAAGTTGTTCGAGTCGCACACATGTGTCTGTTACAAGCATGTGTCTATTACAAGCCTTCACCCGTGCTAAGACTGTGTCTGTAGTTCACTTGTGTATGTGATAAGCCTGAGTTTGTGGCAAGCGTGTGCCTATGACAATATTGTGCATTTTCAAAAGGTTATCAGTAGCCTACAAATAAATCAGCTTCATGTCAGCTTTGTTAAACGTCTAAATCGAAGTGTCTACTTTGTGTCTACATGATCTGATGTAATAGTTTTAGAAATGACGCATGCACATCTTTACAGAAATATTGCTGCATGAGAGACAATTATAAGATTAAATATGTACTTTGATGGCAAATAATGGGCAGTATTTAATATGTTATATAAATACCAGGATATTCAAGACCGTTTGGTAAGCAAATGCAATTGAAGAAATGTTTCGCTGATAAAGGCACTACTTCAAAATGTTAGACATCTTGGATCCTAATGGGAGGCCGATTTACCCTGTGTCTTATCTGAATTTAAACGATCAGAAAATATCACAATTTACGCAATAGCATGTTTCAAGTTAATATGATTACAGTACATGCACAGGATTATTGAGTTGAATAATACTCATGAAAGATGTTATATACTTTCTAGACGGCTAGATTTCAAAAAATAGCATTGATTCAAACAGGTTAACCCTTTCCTAACTAAGCCAACAGCTTTGAACCAGATGAAATGAAACTCTACCTCTGATCAGGATCCAAGCTGTTTGACACTCAGACTCGACGCTGTTTGACACTCAGGCAACAGTTTTCCAAAAAGCTGAAACAAATCGGACGTAAGTGAAACCTATAACAGATCAAAGTTTAAGCAGACATCGGTTTTAAAGCAGGCAAAGAATTAAATGCTGTGCTGAACATGTTACAAACAAGTTGTGTTTAACTGAAAAAGTGTCCGCTCAAATTCTGCTGCAATATGATCTGGTACAATTTCAATTATTTCCGATTCGACCAAACTTTAAACAAACTGTTGACAGTGTCAAGCACGTTGGATCCTAATGACACTCGGAATTACTCGGCGCACCTTGTTGATTCAAACTGTTTGCAAATACAATTCAAAGCATCGATAACGGGATAAGGGCTAATGAAATTGACTGGAAACATTTCTGTCAGAAGTACTAACCCGCCGTTCGGCAATGCTACGGTAATTAAGATGCGGGCCACATGTACTGCTCATGTTTTATCTAGGTCGTTCGAACTTTTAACCCTTACTGTCACTTTTGTCGCATTTGCACACAGTTGGAATAATTATTAAGATGAAACGCTGAGAAACTCAGCGTCTCGTCAGAATCCAAACTGTTTGACATTATATCAATAGTTTCAAAATACTTATGCATTTGATAAATTGTCTCTGAAAAGCTTTATCAAAACATAAGTACAGTAAAAACCTTTCTATAACGGCCACTAAATTACATTAAGTATTTTGTGTTAAATGCAGGTGGCTGCTTAAAGGAGCGTTCTGTTTTTGTGTATTTTGTTTTTGTGTATGTTTGTGTTTTGTTTATTTTGTTGATTTTTGTCTAATTTGTTTATTTTTGTATATTTTGTTTGTTTGTTTTTGTATTTTGTGTGAGAGATGTGTATTGGTATCAGCTCAAAGTGTATTAACCCTTTACTCAATGAATATTCATGTAAGAAATAATGACATCATGAATATCAATTAGATTAATGGTTATAACAGCACATGGACACAAGAACGTTTGGCCATAGCTGAAACTATAGAATCATATCTATGTTATACCATAAGCAAATAGAACATACCCTGATCACACGGCTCCTATTTGCAAATGCGTAGAAAGGCGTATATATATGGAGTACAGTAAAACCTCTCTATAACGGCCACAAAATTGTGTGAATTAGTTGGTACATGTATTTAGGGAAGGTGGCTGTTTAAAGCAAGGTGATAGTAAAACGGAACGCTCCTATATGAGCGTTCTGTTTTACTTTCACCTTGCTTTAAGCAGCCACCTACCTTTAACACAAACTACTTGATGTAATTTAGTGGCCGTTATAGAGAGGTTTTACTGTATATCTAAAGAGTGTCAAAGATTGACAAATATTAGCGCGACAGTCCGATCTTGTCCTTTGTTATATTCTAGAGCTATATTGCAGATGCAAATGGGTGTGTAACATTATGCGGGGTGAACTCCAAGAGGGTTTCGAAATTACACATTTGTTTTATCAATTCATTTATATTGTTTTCGTTGCCTAAACTATTCTTTAATTATTTTATTTCGAGATCGTAACGATCAATCCTGAAAACAAAATAAGCAGAACAAATGATTTCCAAAACGTTACTATGTAAAGGCGATAACTCTACCATAAAAAATCTGTATTTTTGTTATCGGCTGTTTGCGGATAGATACCAGCAAATACATATTATAAGATAATTCAAAAGTGTGTATAAATTGCAGAAAATTACTATAAATTGTTAGCCAGTTCTGCCTAAAGTATAGAGCAAACGTCATAGCATTCCAATCATCTTTAAGAGACATGTTCAACATAATGAGTGGTTATTCGTGATATAGTTTGTTTCGCTCGAATTCAAAACGAGTGAATGCAACCATGCTTAAATCTGCTTTCTTTGTGGGGCGAATTAGTTTCACAAACGTAATGGACATGTAAGGCCGCAGTAGCCGACTGGAGAACAATTCCAGGCGGTATTTCGGAGTTATCGTGATCACACCCAGTGATAGTTCTAGTTTATTCTGTCTGTGCTGGTATCACAGAGGTCGCACTAAACTAACTTACCGTCTTCATTATCATATGAAAAGGCTATTGCTATGAATCATATTAAACATGACAAGGTGTACATCAGCACAAACACATAGCATGTCGGTCCATATAATAATATCCATAAATGCTTGAATAGTTCTAATCTAAATATTTCGACCACTAAGGACCTTTTTCAAAGATTATCATGTCAAAAAATACACGTCGCAGTATTGTTACATGCATTCAGCCATAAAATAAAAGAGAGGGAACAATTGTTCACGGCAACAAACACCGTTAAACAAGAAACGGTACAGTTACAAGATAAAACGTAACGGGAAGCATATCAAGACATTATATAATTAACACATGACTGTCGGGGTGATATATAATTAACACATGACTGTCGGGGTGATATATAATTAACACATGACTGTCGGGATGATAGATGATATTGTCAGCCCTAGAATTGGTATATTTATAAATAAATATGCCTGTTCAAGGGCTGACAATATCCTCTACCACCCCGATAGCCTCGTATGTGTTAATTATTTTATTATAACGAAAAAACTTTAGAAGTTCAATATTTTTTAATTTCAAAATTGAAAGAAATAATCAATGAAGATACTATTCCAAAAAGGGAATTAAGATAATATAGAAATACTGAAATAGCTCTTATCTAATATGTCGACCACGAAGAACCTTTATCAAAGATATACCCCGGAGGCAGACAGGGTTACCGTGCATCCCCCGTCTGACTTTGTTTCATGGGTACCAGGGTGTTTGGTAGGGTCTACTGAATGGAAATCAAATTTGTACCCATGAAAAAGCTCATTCCTGCTATGGGTATTTCTACCGTTTCCATGGCAACCAGTGGTCTAGACAACGACGCTGGGTAAATGCTATAATGTAGTTTATCTATATATGTAATATTTTTTAAATAAAAGGGGAAATGTAAGAAAGGAAATTTGTAGCAGGCGACAAACTTTGTAGCCGACAATAATTTGTCAGCGAAAGGGTTATTTTTTAGACATTAATGATATGTCTGATATCAGCCTAGTCCTAGTGAACTGCGCTACATTACCTGTGTAAGGTCGCATTGTCGTGAAACCCTGTGATTTCAAACCAATAAGTAATGTTCCTAGTATTTCCAACCTTCAATTTGGCTTCATGTCCATGGTCTGGAGTTCTGCTATCATGGTAGACTCGAGAGCGTAATCACTCGTTACCAATGCAATGCATATAGGATGCCAACAAGCTACGCAATACCCCACAGGCTACCAAGCGCGGCCATAATCGTATTTCACAAAACAACCAAACAAAATATGTATAATGTGCTTAGTTTGTAGGTTTTCAAATAACGGGTGTTCTTACATTCCAATGTTGTTTTTTTGGTTAATAGCCTGCTTAATAAATGAATATTTGCCCGATCATTTTAAAAAATAGTGTACTGTCTATTAATTGGAAAACGGAAATACTGAGAAAGTGTTCATTTCCATACCGAGCACTGAACGTTTGTAATTTGTTGCGCTTCTTGATTATCAAATGTCGTTAACGTCTTTGAAATGTAATTTCGCTTGCAATTAGACAAGCAAACAATACATGTTTTCAACATACAATTGAATTAATTAAAGCTGTTATTTTGCTGCCACAAATAATTGCTCATAAGGAAAAGAAAACTGCACGAAGCTTGCAAATTACATTTTCGTCGTAATACTAGGAAATGTTCATCAACCTCTCAACATTAATGTATTTGCATATACGATTGTTGTACTATGTATAGGGTCACGGGATTGTATGTATAAACCAATACGTATAAAACTTCTAACCTAATGGTTGTGATTTATATCCAGCGTGTGATGCAAACTATAAATAAAATGTATTCTGTACAGATTTTTGATTAGGCAGATTATCAAAACTTGTTACCTATCATTTCTGTCCATTTTTGTTTTGGTATTGTAACCATTTATAAATGTTGTCCTACAGGTAGATAAAACTAATTATTGTTTCTAATTCTAAAAAGTGTAATACTTTCTGGACATCTCTTGAAATAAATAAATAAATGTTTGGTTATAAATTGCATATAGCTGTTACGGAAAATGTCTCTCTTCGAGACGATTCGAAAGACTGGTCACACCATAGGGTTTGGTGGTGATATAATGAAGTTTTTCTTCAAAATGTTTTACTGTACGCATCTTATCTGGACCTAATGGTTGTTATATTTGTTGACTGAATATTACTTATATCGTTTAATTTTAGAACCTTCTAGAAAACAAGTACATACTACTGCTGCATTTATGAATTGCAATGGAAAGTCTGAATAGTTTCATTTTATTTTATAAAATCAATATAAAAACGTGCATGAGAAAGCATTAACCTGAGACGCACCTGAGGCCTGTTCAGGAGCGCGGGCGCTTGATTGAGCGCTTGCTGAGCAAAAGTATCACTGCTGAACGCGATCGAGCGCCCTTTCTAAAAAATCATCTACATTTTTGTTCTGCGGTCGGGTTCTAGAGCATCAGTTTGTTAATTACGATTGTTTTCTTTCAATCGGTTGCTTCTGTTACCTTGTTGGTAGCCATCTTGAAAACACAAGCGAATGTCAAAGCGATACACCTCGCGAGTAGGCTAGCTTGCGCTAGCTGGCACTAGGCGGGCGCCCTCGTTCAGAGTCCAAGCGCTCGAAGTGACATCGAACGCCCACACTCCTGAACAGGCCTCCGGTATGTTTTTAACATTTTTCGTTTGAGACGCGTCCAAGCACCCAAGAACTGAGTGCAACTTTACTACATATGATTTTTAGAATTAGAAGTTACAAAATTACAAATACACAAATATCTATTTAGCACCTTCTCTCAGCACCCTGACTATGATGTCTAACATTGTGAAGCTGGTAAACCATTAAAGGCTGTATCTACTATGTAGATCTGTATGTCTAACATTGTGAAGCTGGTGAACCATTAAAGGCTGTATCTACTTGTATCTACTATGTAGATCTGTATGTCTAACATTGTGAAGCTGGTGAACCATTAAAGGCTGTATCTACTATGTAGATCTGTATGTCTAACATTGTGAAGCTGGTGAACCATTAAAGGCTGTATCTACTATGTAGATCTGTATGTCTAACATTGTGAAGCTGGTAAACCATTAAAGGCTGTATCTACTTGTATCTACTATGTAGATCTGTATGTCTAACATTGTGAAGCTGGTGAACCATTAAAGGCTGTATCTACTATGTAGATCTGTATGTCTAACATTGTGAAGCTGGTGAACCATTAAAGGCTGTATCTACTATGTAGATCTGTATGTCTAACATTGTGAAGCTGGTAAACCATTAAAGGCTGTATCTACTATGTAGATCTGTATGTCTAACATTGTGAAGCTGGTAAACCATTAAAGGCTGTATCTACTATGTAGATCTGTATGTCTAACATTGTGAAGCTGGTAAACCATTAAAGGCTGTATCTACTATGTAGATCTGTATGTCTAACATTGTGAAGCTGGTAAACCATTAAAGGCTGTATCTACTATGTAGATCTGTATGTCTAACATTGTGAAGCTGGTAAACCATTAAAGGCTGTATCTACTATGTAGATCTGTATGTCTAACATTGTGAAGCTGGTAAACCATTAAAGGCTGTATCTACTATGTAGATCTGTATGTCTAACATTGTGAAGCTGGTGAAACATTAAAGGCTGTATCTACTTGTATCTACTATGTAGATCTGTATGTCTAACATTGTGAAGCTGGTAAACCATTAAAGGCTGTATCTACTATGTAGATCTGTATGTCTAACATTGTGAAGCTGGTAAACCATTAAAGGCTGTATCTACTATGTAGATCTGTATGTCTAACATTGTGAAGCTGGTAAACCATTAAAGGCTGTATCTACTATGTAGATCTGTATGTCTAACATTGTGAAGCTGGTAAACCATTAAAGGCTGTATCTACTATGTAGATCTGTATGTCTAACATTGTGAAGCTGGTAAACCATTAAAGGCTGTATCTACTATGTAGATCTGTATGTCTAACATTGTGAAGCTGGTGAACCATTAAAGGCTGTATCTACTATGTAGATCTGTATGTCTAACATTGTGAAGCTGGTGAAACATTAAAGGCTGTATCTACTATGTAGATCTGTATGTCTAACATTGTGAAGCTGGTAAACCATTAAAGGCTGTATCTACTATGTAGATCTGTATGTCTAACATTGTGAAGCTGGTGAAACATTAAAGGCTGTATCTACTTGTATCTACTATGTAGATCTGTATGTCTAACATTGTGAAGCTGGTGAACCATTAAAGGCTGTATCTACTATGTAGATCTGTATGTCTAACATTGTGAAGC
This sequence comes from Azorinus chamasolen, assembly GCA_963576725.1. Lineage (NCBI taxonomy): Eukaryota > Metazoa > Mollusca > Bivalvia > Cardiida > Solecurtidae > Azorinus > Azorinus chamasolen. Next base: position 1,113,752 of record OY755247.1, on the reverse strand, counting down.
TGGTGAACCATTAAAGGCTGTATCTACTATGTAGATCTGTATGTCTAACATTGTGAAGCTGGTAAACCATTAAAGGCTGTATCTACTATGTAGATCTGTATGTCTAACATTGTGAAGCTGGTAAACCATTAAAGGCTGTATCTACTATGTAGATCTGTATGTCTAACATTGTGAAGCTGGTAAACCATTAAAGGCTGTATCTACTATGTAGATCTGTATGTCTAACATTGTGAAGCTGGTGAAACATTAAAGGCTGTATCTACTATGTAGATCTGTATGTCTAACATTGTGAAGCTGGTAAACCATTAAAGGCTGTATCTACTATGTAGATCTGTATGTCTAACATTGTGAAGCTGGTGAAACATTAAAGGCTGTATCTACTATGTAGATCTGTATGTCTAACATTGTGAAGCTGGTAAACCATTAAAGGCTGTATCTACTATGTAGATCTGTATGTCTAACATTGTGAAGCTGGTGAAACATTAAAGGCTGTATCTACTTGTATCTACTATGTAGATCTGTATGTCTAACATTGTGAAGCTGGTGAACCATTAAAGGCTGTATCTACTATGTAGATCTGTATGTCTAACATTGTGAAGCTGGTGAAACATTAAAGGCTGTATCTACTTGTATCTACTATGTAGATCTGTATGTCTAACATTGTGAAGCTGGTAAACCATTAAAGGCTGTATCTACTATGTAGATCTGTATGTCTAACATTGTGAAGCTGGTAAACCATTAAAGGCTGTATCTACTATGTAGATCTGTATGTCTAACATTGTGAAGCTGGTGAAACATTAAAGGCTGTATCTACTATGTAGATCTGTATGTCTAACATTGTGAAGCTGGTAAACCATTAAAGGCTGTATCTACTATGTAGATCTGTATGTCTAACATTGTGAAGCTGGTGAAACATTAAAGGCTGTATCTACTTGTATCTACTATGTAGATCTGTATGTCTAACATTGTGAAGCTGGTAAACCATTAAAGGCTGTATCTACTTGTATCTACTATGTAGATCTGTATCATCCTACAAAGAACCAGGAGCGTGAAATCAAGACCCAATAACAATACAGATGTTTTTGTAAAGAAAAGAAGGCGTCCCTAATACAACCATTGAACGTGCATATTGATACGTTGCAGTAATTCTAAGGATTTTTATCAGCGTTTTAACTGGCTGCACGGTGGCGTCATGTTGCGCGAACGGTCTGCAAGCCTTCCCGTGTCTCTCATACGTCTGTTGAACTGTACAGCAACCTGCTGTTTGCATTGACCCTCCAACAGTAATGCAATAGCTTGCCCCCTCTGAACTTCGGTTAAGCGTACCATACTTCGAAGATGTTGAAAGCAGTTCCAAACTCCGACAACCTATGTGACAACTTAAAAGGTATCCCATTGACTAAATTTGACAATTGAATATTTTGCACAGATTTTTTTATCTTTCACACTTATCCCGCGTACGACGCACTTTTACGAGGTTGCGTAATTTTGGACATTGGCCGAGATTTTGACCTGACCGAATTTCATCAATTTAGGCCAAGCAATAATTAGTTTGTTGCTTATATTAGGTACCCTGTGTCACTTTTCGTCCTAGTATAGCTTGGATCCTAACCCTATCAATGTTGTTTTTTAAATGGACTATGCCAAATTCCAAATAGGAGCAAGATTACCGTGAATATTCAAGGAGTCAGGGATGTTTTAAAAGAAAAGTATAACATGACAAGCGTTGTATATCCTGATGAGAGGGCTTCTGTTTGCAAAGGACATTAGTGACGCGTTTACAGTACTGAAATAGCTAATGCAACGTAAGTTGCTGCGCCTCATCTGGATCCAAACTGTTTACATAATCGAAACAGATAATGATTAGCAAGATAAGGGTTTACATCGATCATCAGTCAATAAAAAAGTCATTTACGTTATATTCATCAAATAGCATTACATAATTGTCAGGGGATTGTTGAAATAGGATTCCGCTGTGAGCTTTATAGTTACTTCATATGCCATCGTTACCAATAATAGTGACTATAGTCCATATGTAAATTTAATTACAGTTAAACCGCGGTAAAACGACCTACTAAATGAGATATTATTTTTGCTCTGAAAACAAAGAGGTAATTTAATTCAGGAGCAATTTATGTAGAAAACCCTGCATTACGCAACCATATATACAGAGCAACAGATGAAGGTGCGTACTGAAATACTAAAATCCTCATTTCTCCACTAAACACTTTGTTGTGACCACACTTTAAAATCGCCACTTCGAGACAACATAGGGTTTGGTAGAAAAATAAAAACTTATTCTTGCAAATGTTCTAATTTACGCATTTTATCTGGACTTTTGATATGCTTTTAAAGAAGCCATTTTTGACTTAAAGTGGCTGATAAAGGAAGCTCCAAATGTATGAAGTAGTATATAGAGAATAATAGGTTAGTGCCGTAGATGGGACGCCTTTATCCGACGAGGGGAGAAAACATTGAGGCGAGGCTTGCCGAGCCTCAACTGTTTTCTCTCCGAGTCGGATAAAGGCGTCCCATATACGGCACTAACCTATTATTCGATTTATCCAGTCAATTTAGTTAGATATCTTTTTTCATAGACTCATAAAACATAACACTCGTGAAATAATTTACATTGAAAATGCGGTTTTTCGATCAACGGATCCCTCCCTTTTCATTTCCATTTAGACGTAAATAGATTAATGAGCTACCGCAGAGGAAAATAGTTTCGATACTTGCATTACAAGAGGGGAAAACGTGGTTGAATTTGAAAAAAGGAAAAAACAAGACGATTTGAATCGAGGGTCGATAAGTTATTTCAAACAGACATGGTTATATTCTCTGATCAAATTCGAGTTCCGTAGTCTCGGTTTCTATTTTTAGATAGACCTAACGTCACTCATAAATCGATGGAACTGAACGGGCTATATTTAGGTCTATGACTATCACCGCCCCTGTAAGAGTTTATCAATCAAATTACCATGAGAGTGAAAAGAAAACATTTACTATTTATCTGTCAATCTTTGCTTCCAGGCTTGATTTTATCAAAAACGCGTTTCGCTAGCGGTGGATTAAATCAATAAAACTGATAAATCAACGCCACTTTGGGCCTCAGTGGCGTAATCGGTAAGGACGACGTCTCTAGAGTGATTAGAATTGGTTTTTGTATGATTAGGCGCGGGTTCGAATCCAGCTATAGCCATTTTTTTCTCTCATTTGAATAATTATTTTGGTGAATTTTCTGTTAGATCTATTTCGTCAACATGATTTTTATGCATATTTACAGAAAATGAAAATAGTTCCATGGTTATAGAATCATTACGCCTATCTACTAACCTAATAAACCTTCTACTACCGGAAGTAACCTAATAAACCTAAGTTTTTGTGACCCCCTTTATTATGTCACTAGAGAAGCCTGGTGACTGGATAAAATGTATACAGTAGTATAATGTATACACTAGTATAATGTATACAACAGTATAATTCAATTAGAACTCTACACAATTGTCATGTTGGTATTCCGAAAGCAGTATATATCTTATCCTTGTGTCATTTCAGCGATTTGCTAAACAAACCAAGCATTATATTGCAGGGCTTTGGGGAAATTATCAGCACCTAGATTTTGGCGTCTAAACCTCTTAATACGTTACCCGGTAGAGACATCTTTTCATTCCTTTGCAAACAGAGTAAATCGAGATCAGTTCACTTCTCTGTAGGAACTGTCGGATTAGGGTCTGCTCTGTTGGCGTATGAAATAATATAGATTTGATTAGACAGTTTCTATCACGGTTAAAACTTGCCTTCTCCATAATGTCATCGTACAAAATCAGTTAATGTCATTTATAAGTCATTATACAGTCATGAATATTCACCAGGTAACTTCAGTGTCTCAGTTTTTGTGACACCTGCCGAGAGGCAGTGTGTCACTTAGGGATCACTTTTCCGTCGTCTGTCTGTCCGTTTGTCCGTCCGTCCGTCCGTCTGTCTGTCTGTCTGTCTGTCTGTCCGTCCGTCACAATTTTGTGGCTGTCATTTCTAAACTAATCATTATACAGCTTTCAAATTTCACATGTGTCTTCCTCTCATTGAGGACCATTGGTGTAACTAAGGTCCATCACTCTGCATGCAATACTTCGTGAGTTATTCCCCTTTGTGCTGATTTCACTCCAGCATATTAACAGTCTTTGTGTCAGCTGCGAGCAGGTGACACATGTGTTCCTCCGAACACTCTTGTATTGTTTAGACGTGATATGAAAATCTCTTGCGTTTCTTACGAACTATCTTTTACTCTCTACAGAAATTACAGTCCTCTATTATAAAGTACGTCTCTTCTAACAAAACATTTCAGTACATTATGATTACCCTCTAACCACACAAAACAATGTCCTGTTGGAATAGCCTCTATGATAGATTTCACGCTGCCACTGTAACTTATGAGACAGAAACAGCTAGTGATGTTCTGTTAAAGTTTATTCAGAATGCAGATATTGTATTGGTGACACCTTTATGATCTTTATCAACTTCTACTCAAACGCAAGCCACGAAAGAAAAGGGAACACATCAGTTTAACAGCATTTTCATTACATTACCAAATTTCATTTCGGTTCGTTATACCTTAAATGCGTTCTTTACATTTGTCAAGTAATTTATCTAAGACTGCAATTCTGTAAGTTCTACCCAAAAGGCGTTCTATACATTTCAAGTATTTATCCACTATTATAAGTAAGGTAGCTATAACCTAAAGGTGTTCAATGCATTGTCGAGCATTAATCCACGATTGCAATTCTGTTAGTTATACCCTTAACCCATTTCCTCAGATTGACGATTTTGACGACTCTGTAAATGTCGCTTTGTGACACCATTGTGATAAATAAATACAAAAATCTAAACTTTTCCCTTTCTCTAGTTAATGCTCCTTTTCGGCAGATTTATTCAAAGAAGTTGTATTACAAGCATTGTACAGTTGCATGTACAGTTGTACAGTTGTATATACAGTTGTATGTACAGTTGTATGTATAGTTGTATGTATAGTTGTATGTACAGTTGTATGTACAGTTGTTTGTACAGTTGTATGCATAGTTATATGTACAGTTGTATGTATAGTTATATGTACAGTTGTATGTATAGTTGTATGTACAGTTGTATGTACAGTTGTATGTATAGTTATATGTAGAGTTGTATGTACAGTTGTATGTACAGTTGTATGTACAGTTGTATGTACATTTGTATGTACAGTTGTATGTATATTTGTATGTATAGTTGTATGTACAGTTGTATGTACAGTTGTTTGTACAGTTGTATGTATAGTTGTATGTATAGTTGTATGTACAGTTGTATGTACAGTTGTTTGTACAGTTGTATGCATAGTTATATGTACAGTTGTATGTATAGTTATATGTACAGTTGTATGTACAGTTGTATGTATAGTTGTATGTACATTTGTATGTACAGTTGTATGTATAGTTGTATGTACAGTTTTATGTACAGTTGTATGTACAGTTGTATGTATAGTTGTATGTATAGTTGTTTGTTTAGTTGTATGTACAGTTGTATGTGCAGTTGTACAGTTGTATGTATAGTTGTATGTACAGTTGTATGTACAGTTGTATGTATAATTATATGTGCAGTTGTATGTACAGTTGTATGTATAGTTATATGTACAGTTGTATGTACAGTTGTATGTACAGGTGTATGTATAGTTGTGTGTTTAGTTGTATGTACAGTTGTATGTACAGTTGTATGTACAGTTGTATGTATAGTTGTATGTACAGTTGTATGTAAAGTTGTATATATAGTTGTATGTATAGTTGTGTGTATAGTTGTACATGATGTACAGTTGTATGTACAGTTGTATGAACAGTTGTATGTACAGTTGTATGTACATTTGTATGTACAGTTGTATGTACAGTTGTATGTACAGTTGTATGTACAGTTGTATGTACAGTTGTGTGTACAGTTGTATGTACAGTTGTATGTACAGTAATACAATTGTATGTATAGTTGTATGTATAGTTGTATGTTTAGTTGTATATACAGTTGTATGTACAGTTATATGTACAGTTGTATGTACAGTTGTATGTATAGTTGTATGTACAGTTGTATGTACAGTTGCATGTACAGTTGTACAGTTGTATGTACAGTTGTATGTACAGTTGTATGTATAGTTGTATGTACAGTTGTACAGTTGTATGTACAGTTATATGTACAGTTGTATGTACAGTTGTATGTTTAGTTGTATGTAGAGTTGTATGTACAGTTGTATGTATAGTTGTATAGTTGTATGTACAGTTGTATGTACAGTTGTATGTATAGTTGTATGTACATTTGTATGTTTAGTTGTATGCACAGTTGTATGTACAGTTGTATGTATAGTTGTATGTACAGTTGTACAGTTGTATGTACAGTTATATGTACAGTTGTATGTACAGTTGTATGTTTAGTTGTATGTACAGTTGTATGTACAGTTGTACAGTTGTATGTACAGTTATATGTACAGTTGTATGTACAGTTGTATAGTTGTATGTACAGTTGTATGTACAGTTGTATGTACAGTTGTATGTACAGTTGTATGTATAGTTGTATGTACATTTGTATGTTTAGTTGTATGCACAGTTGTATGTACAGTTGAATGTATAGTTGTATGTACAGTTGTACAGTTGTATGTACAGTTATATGTACAGTTGTATGTACAGTTGTATGTTTAGTTGTATGTACAGTTGTATGTACAGTTGTATGTACAGTTGTACAGTTGTATGTACAGTTATATGTACAGTTGTATGTACAGTTGTATAGTTGTATGTACAGTTGTATGTACAGTTGTATGTACAGTTGTATGTACAGTTGTATGTATAGTTGTATGTACATTTGTATGTTTAGTTGTATGCACAGTTGTATGTACAGTTGTATGTATAGTTGTATGTACAGTTGTATGTACAGTTGTATGTACAGTTGTATAGTTGTATGTACAGTTGTATGTACAGTTGTATGTACAGTTGTATAGCTGTATGTACAGTTGTATGTACAGTTGTATGTACAGTTGTATGTACAGGTGTATGTACAGTGTTAAACTCTTAATGATGGGCGCCATCTGATTAGCATTTGCAGTAGGGTTGACAGACACCGCATATTTATATGAAAACGTAAGGAATACAGAGCTAACTACTAATATTCTCAGCCGAACATACATAGCATCTAAGCAATATACTTCATTTTTCACTATGTCGACTGCAAATTTGTCGTCTACATTTTCATGTAAGATGTCTGCTACAATTGTCATATAATTTTCTTTCACATTTTCTTTCAAGAAATATAATCACAGTGTCATATGTTTTGGATCCCGATGAGACACCGAGTTACTCTACGTCTTGTCTGGGTCCAAACTATTTGCATTGGTAAACACAAATTCGCTGTGTGCAGTCCAAGGGTTGAATTCACTAATAATTGCTCACTGAAGTTATAAACAGTTGCTTCTTCAATAGCCTCTCCTTTGAATATACCAAGAAGAGGAACTATATAATCACTGAGTTTTTATTCCAATCCTAATTTGATGTAAATATATGTGTGTTTTATGTCACTGGAAATAATATGTGGTAACACCTACCAATCATGTCCTTAAATTTCCTAATCGTGCCATTTCCTCCATCAGAACTTCTCATGTTTTCTTAAAATGGAAATAGTATCACTCAGTCCTATATTTACATTTTACACAGCTGCTTATTTTCAAATAATGAAAAACTGTAGGTAGGATGTACAAAATGTGGTGGAAATAATTTATTCCTTTTTGGCATTTTGTTTCGGCTGAATACGAGTTTAATACCATACATGAAAACGTAGTGAAGTCAAGCAGGCAAGGCCACATACAGGACGCAACCACCACCAAAACATCGATAGACAGCATGTCAAACACACACACGCACACAACCACAGTCAAACAGGCAAGGCCACATACAGGACGCAACCACCACCAAAACATCGATAGACAGCATGTCAAACACACACACACAACCACAACCACACACGCAAACGCACGCACACACACGAGATGAACACAGAAAACAACAACAAACACACACCTAAAGTGTATGTTTATTACATATTTGAAGACAAACTTGACATTACCGAGAATATTATTGTTCCTTTATATCTGTATTAAACCTTTACATGAATATTCATGTAAGATATAATGACATCATGAATATTAATCAGCTTAACACTTATAATGGCAAATACATGAGCAAAGCACTGACCCTTGAAAAAACTGTAACATCAGGCCCCGAGGTTATAAAACATTTTGCTTGAATCTGAGATCATTCTCAAGCATCTGATTGGTCAAATTCTGAGCTTGCTCGGAATCTGTCCATTCAGATACTTGAGAACGATCCCGGACTCAGACTCAGAAGTTTTATAACCTTGGACCCAGATTTATTTAATTATGTGAGCAAACAGACCAGACCCCGATCAGACGGCTCCTATAAGCTCTACTATCCGGGTCTACATTGTTTGTAAATGCGTTAAAGGGCGTACTTATGGAGTAAAGGGTTCATTCGTTATAAATTAATTCCAATACCCCCAATATACCCAAGTATATGTCAATGCTCTTGAGATTTTGCCATTTCCGAAATGATCAATTATTTAAATACCTTTACGTTTAATAAAGACCATAGAGGATGTTCCTCAGAGTTGAACAATAAACTGTAATACTTCTGTCACTCGCAGGCAAGATTGTACATCCCTTGACAAACCACTTTACTCATTTTCTATGTAAACGTCATTAGTTATAAATACTAAGACTTTTGACTGGCAGATAAACGAACACACACAAAGGCTTTCGCGATACTGAGATTAGCAACACAGTGAAACCCATCTAAAGCGGCGACCTAAAGAGATCTGGTCGTTGATCTTAACAGTAGGTGGTATGGTAGCTTTCTCCACCCACCCATGGGTTAAAATGGGTACCTGTGAGGGTCACTAGCCGGTACTGCGGCTGCATGATTGTGCCATATGTTAGCAGTGCTCAATGTTGTAGGCGAATGGCTCAACGACCAGGGGAGCAAATGTACAGTCGGCTGAGCGGTCCTGCGAACTAAAAGTAGACTATAACTAGGTACTTTTTAAATTCAGCACGAAAGTTTTGCCGGATCTTTCTACATTACTTCATTCCTGTATTAACCCATTCCGTCATAGGCTATTTTTAGATTCAACAACTTTGAATAAATCTACCGAAAAGGAGCATTAACTAGAGAAAAGGAAAATGTTAGAATTTTGTAGTTTAAAACCATTGTGATGAATAGAGCATTTGCTCCTACAGGAGCAAATGCTCTATTTATCACAACAGTTTCAAGAAGTGACTATTACAGAGTCGTAGAAAGGCGTATTTATGGAAGAAAGGGTTAAGCAATGATATGATATTCTAGACACGTGTGTTTAATCATGAAGTGGTCGCTTTATAGGAGATGCACTGTATACGATATACCTACATTTCATTGAAATGAAAATATGAATGTAAAGCAACAGTCACTCAACAGCGACTACTGGAGGACTAAACATTGGTGTGTTGTATAAACATGAGTGTGTTGTATAAACATGTTGTATAAACATTGGTGTGTTGTATAAACATGGGTGTGTTGTATAAACATGAGTGTGTTGTATAAACATGGGTGTGCTGTATAAACATGCGTGTGTTGTATAAACATGAGTGTGTTGTATAAATATGGGTGGGTTGTATAAACATGAGTGTGTTGTATAAACATGGATGTGTTGTATAAACATGAGTGTGTTGAACTACAAGTTTATGTTTAATGACGGTTAAGTCTAACCCTGTCCCTGTTAAATATGAACAAAATGACATTACGAAGTTTAATAATGAACACTTTTCAACTGATTGGTTGTTTTTATGCAAGCTGTAGAATTAGATCTATACCATGTCAACGGCAATCATGGGAGACCATATCAGACGGTTCCTATAGGAGCCGTCTAATCTGGGTCTACCCTGTTTGTAAATGCGTGAACAAGCGTTTATATGAGAGGAAATGTTCAGAATATATTTCGTATACTATGGGAGCTTTCTGCATAACTTTCATCCTGTATTAAGCTACCACATGCCTTTACGACCCAAACTTAGAGCGCTTTAAAGGGGTCGGTTTAGAGAAGTGTTACATATACTTTAACAGTACTATGTGATTGCCATGCATTTTCTCCTCAATATAAATTGTATCTGTTGGCTTTTAAAGAGCCTTTTCTGTGACAAGATCTTTTTCAAGAGATAAATTTCTGCAAATCAGTGCTAGATATTTTACGATGCCTGCACTAACTTGTTTAATCAAGGTACCTTGGGATTAATGAGAGGTTACTGAAGTAAATATGCGTTCGAAATAAAAACAAAAGGAAACTTTATTGCATAGCATAAATTCAGAATTATGTCGTTTAACCCTTCGCCTTCGAGACCTAGTTGACATTTGCAAACATTTTGGATCCATGTCAGACGTCTAATCAGGATCATTGCTATTTGTCATTCGGTCAACAGATTCTTAAAAACTAAACCAAATAATAAATAAGTAAAACTTGTTACAGGTCCGGTCGGAGTTCATGTAAACATCAGGCAAACGTTAAATAGTATTGTTTTCTAGCTCTTTCGCCAGGTTTCCATGAATACTCGGGGGATTCTTTGCTGAAGAAATGTGTAACATTACAAAAAATGCAGACCCTGGTGAGAGGGCTCTGCTAGGAACACTCTCATCTGGGTCTTCATTTTTTTAAGTTAGTGATTCGTTTTCCGCATTGCAATGGTTAATGTTTAATTTGAATAAACAAATGTAGCGGCAATTTACAAATAAAGTTTGGGGACAGCTTCACCGTTAACCTTCGCTTGCTGAATTTTAAAACACATTTCTCCATTTTACCCATGCCCTGTTGTATAATTACATATATATTCACTGTGTACAAGTATTGCGCTGTGCTATCACTGCTGTGGAGTGCACTTTGTAAATAGAGCAGACCCTGATGAGACAGCTCCTGTAGGAACTGTCTTATCTGGGTCTTCACTATTTACAGGTAGGTATATTGACGTGAATAGCAAGCGAAGGGTTATAATTATTGGATCGTGTATTATAAGGAACATTTTGTCTTGTCAATTTGTCTTGTGAAAATATCAATGTGTCATGTACACAAAACAATTCGTTGTATATATATTGCAGTTTGTTAAGTGTAGTTGCCAGCTGTGAACCTTGAACTGACCAGGATCAAGCATGCGCTTTTCGCGTCGACTCGCCATAACGGTAATATTATTCTGTGATTCTGAAAGGCCTGAAACTTTTCATATTTTCTTCTTAGCATCTTCTTCAGGTCCTCTACAAAATATTATAGAATGTGCCCCTTGGGTTAAACTTAGCCCAGCTCTATGGTGCTGTTTTATCTAAAATCTAAATCTGTTCTAAAATCTATGAATGACGAAAAGTAGCGGCTGTTTGAAGAGTTTGAAGTAAATTCAGCTTTGGTTCTTGTATGACCATTTTTATACGCCCACCTAATAAAGGTGGTCGTATATTGGCGTGGCCCTGTCCGTGCGACCGTTCGTTCCTTCGTTCGTCCGTCAACTTTTTGTTTGTCCGTTGTTTTCTTGGGAAACTATTTGACAGATATTAATGAAAATGCACAGAAATGGTTAATGCATCAAGATCTGAAGCTGAGTTGATTCTGATGTTCATTTGATTTTTAGTGTCAGAGTTATGGCCCTTGTCCTTAAAAATAATGCAAATACATGCAAATAGTTTGTCCGCTGTTTTCTGGGGAAAACTATTCGACAGATATTAATGAAACTGCTCACAAATGTTAAATGCATCAAGATCTGAAGCTGAGGTGATTCTGAGGATCATTTGATATTTCGTTTCAGAGTTATGGCCCTGGTCCTTAAAAATAATGCAAGTATATGCATATAGTTTGTCCGCTGTTTTCTGGGAAAACTGTTTGACAGATATTAATGAAACTTCACACACATGGTTAATGCATCAAGACCTGAAGCTAAGTCAATTCTGAGGTTCATTTGATTTGTTGTTTCGGAGTTATGGCCCTTGTACTTAAAACATAATGCAAATCCATTCAAATATGAGGATGGCCATAAAGTTTTCATTTGAAATGATATTTACTTTAAATTTTAGCTCACCTGAGGATGAGCTATTATGACCGCGATCCGTCCGGTGTCCGGCGTCCGTCCACATTATCAAATGACATCTCTCTGAAACTGCTGACCCGATTTGAACCAAATTTTGTTAGAAGCATCAGTGGCTAGGGGGACGTAATTTTGCTCACATTATGACATGGTCCTCTACAAAGATTGTTCAAATTATGACTCCTGTGCCAAAAATGGTCCCCCCATGGGCTTATCAGTGTTTTTTTCATAGGAAAATCTTTGAAAATCTTCTCGCCTAGACCTTTGATATTTGGTATGTAGCATGATGTAATGGTCCTTTGCAAAGATTGTTCAAATTATGACCCCCTGACCAAAAATAGCCCCGCCCAAGGGCTTATCAGTTTTTTCATAGGAAAATCTTTAAAAATCTTCTTCTCTTAAAATGAAAGGCGAAGACCTTTGATATTTGGTATGTAGCATGACCTAATGGTCCTCTACAAAGATTTTTCAAATTATTATCCCGGACCAAAAATGGCCCCACCCAAGGGCTTATCAGTTTTTCATAGGAAAATCTTTAAAAAAAATATTCTTCTCTGAAACTGATAGGCCTAGACCTTTGATAGTTGGTATGTAGCATGATTTAATGGTCCTCTACAAAGATTGTTCAAATTATGATACCGGAACAAAAATGGCCCTTCCCAAGGGATTATCAGTTTTTCATAGGAAAATCTTTAAAAATCTTCTGAACCTGTAAGGCCTAGACCTTTGATGTTTGGTATGTAACATGATCTAATGGTCCTCTACAAATATGTAGCTTTGGCTTGTGGTCCTCTGTCAAGAATGTTCAACTTACGACCCTGACCTCTGGGTGAATCTTGGCCCTGCCTTGGGGCTTATCAGTTTTACATGGGACAAGTATGAATATGATTTTTTTTTCTCTGAAACCATAAGGCTTAGACCTTTAATTAATGGCATACTGCTTTGCCTTGTGGTTTTCTACCAGGCTTGTACAAGGTTATCTCAGGTGAGCGCTTCAGGGCCTCATGGCCATCTTGTTTTATATAGTTGAACATTAATATGTTTTTTCACATATATTGCAGGGGTTTTGATATGTCATTTTATTCTAAAGTTATGGTCCTTGAACTTTGTGTGTTCGTTGCTTTATTAGTCGGTCATTTTTAAGTGTGTCTGTTGTTTTCTGGGAAAACTATTAAAATGATATAAATGAAACTTAACACAAATGTTTTAAGCAACAAAATCTGAAGCTGAGTTTATTTTGAGGTTCATTCAGTTTGTCTTTACAGAGTTATGGCCGTTGCACTTAACAAAAATCTGCAAATATGAGAAATAGCTGTAACTTTTTTATTTAATAAGATATTCACTTCATCTTTTTATGCCCCCAAAGGCGGGCATACAGTAATCGCATTGTCCGTCCTTCCGTCCGTCCGTCTGTCCTTCCTTCCATCCGTCCCGAATTCGTGCCCGGTCTGTAACTTCTTTATCTATCAATGTATTTCAATATAACTTGCCACAAATGTTCACCAGACCGAGACAATATGTCGCGTTCAACTCCCTGGTCCATGGGTCAAGGTCACGGGGTACAATTTGTGGGGGCATTTGTCACGTGACTGTGACATCTCTTGTTTAAAAATAGTATCACCTTAATATAGAAATCAAGATCTGAAGCACAGATTAGAAAATGTCAACACTTTCACTTACACTTATAAGGCATGTTGAATCAGAGAAAGTTTGCAAGTGGGCGTATTATGTACCGTATGCGGTACTCTTGTTAATGTTGTAAGCAACTTTCACACCCTCTTGTCTGCTTTAGCTCAACTTGCACAAAGGAAAAATGCATGTTGTTGGGGTATTTTTGTGTATTTTATTGGCAATGCCACTTCAATTTTCTCTTTCAAGAACTTTTGGTTTAAACATATTTTATTTGTAAATATTTGCATAAATATTATACAAACACAAAGGAAAAAGGGATGGAAAAGAAAGCAAAACTGTTTATAAATTGTGTTTCTCTCCCAACATCTACACTCGCTTTATACAAAACTGAAGGCAATGTATTAAACTAGAATAATTGCAATAATATAACCAAATCAGTTATTCTAGCAGAATACCCCAGTGTACGAAAATACTTTGAGAAAAAATGATGATTTCGGAAAAAGCAAAGGATTAACACACATATATAGAGAAATATAACATTTCTCTGGGAATTTCTTAGATTGCTTACATTTTGGCAAAACGTTGAATTGACTGGTTGTCTTGGATAACAATTGGAAATCGTTTCAAAAACCATCAAACACTGTCGAGTGAACTTCAAATGATATGAGAGACACTGTAGGCATGGTTTCGTGACGCACATTTATTTAATGCTTTATTTTTTACTTTTATTTTTGGTGGTTCAGAAAAAGATGTGGAGGAATTTAGTACGAGGTCACCAAAGTAATAACTTTGTGACATAAATGGATACAGTAGAGTATGTCTTAAAACGTCATTAAAACAAAGTCTAATTATTGGTATGTACGTAACCGGGTGTTCTTATAAAGAAACATACCCTCTCAGACTCGGGTCGAATCAGGGTCGCCAGGTTCTCAGTTATGCATTCTAACACGTCGCCATAAAAGCGCGTTTGTACAGCAAGGCCGCACAAGTGATGATAAACCTACACACTGTGGCATACTCCCCGGCAAGTAACTCGACTGGGACTTGAGTCCAGGGCCTCTGGCATACCATACCAACACGTTCAGGAAAAAGCTTATTGCATTACTTTTACAATGTATCCACCTTCTTTTTAAAACTCCTGTGTTCAGTAAATGAATGGCTGCTTAAGACAGATTCCGTTGTATGTCAAAATTATGTATGGTTCGCCCGACCATCCGTCTGTCTGTCTGTCTGTCACGCTTTTCCGCTATCTATCTCTTAAACTGCTTGAAATATTTTAAAACAACTTGGCGCAAATGTTCACCACGACGATCCGACGTACATAGCCCTTTTTTATCCAGGTCAATTCATGGTTAAAGTTTAATGTCAGACAATAACTGTATTTGGAGTAGGAGCTGTATCTCTTGAAACGCTTCTAGTTGAAATAATTCAGTACAAATATTCTTCATAAAATGGGATATGCAGAGGAAATGTGTGAACATTACGAATAAAATATGAACATCATAAGGCAGTCCGGGCGTTCCATAAGCATATGCAAATATTTGACAGTTTTAAATTACTTCTGAAGAGCAAATTCCTAGTACTGATTATGATAACAGAAGTTGTTCGGTTATGAATTAAAACTCAGGTCTCCCTAAAAACGACAACATTGGAAATAACTGAGCCTTAGGAACAACGGACGAATTGTGTGACTGAAAATATGTTGAAATGCCTACAGCTGTTGAATGAATCCTGTTGCGCAAAACATTTAATAATTAGAAATTGGAAAATCATGAAAGCATAACATTTTATCCCAATTTCATTTTGATAACCCTTTACGTGCTAACTATGACCTATCTGACAAACCGCTTGGATCCAAATGAGATGCCGAGTAACTCGGCGTCTCGCCAGGATCCAAACTATTGGACAGTCGGCCAATAATTACACAACAGATAAGTGTGCGTACTCGGGTATTAAAATCGTCATTTCTCCACCAAACCCTGTGGTGTGACCACTCTCTTTGAGACGATTCTAAAGAGTGGTCACAACATGAGGGTTGGTGGAGAAATAAAGGAATTATTCTTGCCAATGTTTTAATTTACTCATCGTATCTGGACATTTGATCACAATCATTCAAATTCAAATAAGTGTTACATATCGGATGCTAAGCAAACACAATTGTCATAGAAGGCTTAGGGTCCAGACATAATTCGCCACTGCTGCCTGTGGCTTTCATGCTAATAACTAAAGAAACTGGAGGTCGAGAACTAGATACTCTGAACAAATGTTAGCTTCGTTGTTTATTTGGATTCTTGAATGTGCATCCGTATTGCGTAATTAAAATAATCATATCTACATAGTCATTGTTTGAATATATCCCTTTTGATTTCTAATAGTTCATATAATAATATTTATGAGTATATTCTTCGCGGCCATGGTTTTATGGTCTTATAGGAGCAAATGCTCTATTTATCACAATGGTTTCACAAAGTGACTTCTACAGAGTCGTCAAAAGTCGTCAATATGAGGGAATGGGTTAAGCAAACACAGTGCTCACTCTGCAAGTTTGTGATCTGGTTATTCGCCTTGTTTCAACAGACATTTAATCCAGACCTATCCTATAGTATGGCACCAATGACAAAGAGTTTTTAAAACAATGCGTACACCACTGGAAACGTCCATAATTTAATATCTAAATATGCCAATATTACCTAGTTGAACAAATACAAAACAGTGGTCAGAACTTCTTAAAGCCATTTAAAATGGAATATGAAAGATGGAAAATTCATTTTGCCTTGAATGCTTACATAACGTTCGTGCAATGCATTGTCGTACATTTCAATTTGAAAATGAGTTATTAACAGTAATTCCTAAGAAGAGAAATACAGGTTGTTAACATATCATGCATGGCACGTAAAAATAACTTTTTACTGCATAACCTTTCTTACATTTTATTATTTTCCTCTTCTCACTTTGTTTATGTGCTGACAAACAGATGAAACACCTGCACTCTGATTGTTAATCATTAACGATGAATATTCATGTAAGAAATACTGACATCATCAATTATAATTTGAAATCAGATCAGATCAATTTAATTGTATTAGCAAATAGAGCAGACACCATGAACAGGCGGTCCCTATCCTGTTTGTAATTGGTAAAAAGGCGTCTCTATGAAACAAATGAAGGTTAACCGATTTTTTGTAAATTATATTTGCATTTGAGGAGTATTAGGTTTAAAGTACAGGATAAGACCGACTTTCTCACAAATTGATATGATTTGTCTATTTTACCAATTTATTAAAGCCTTTCAAGATATATCATTCATCACTGCGCAGTATCATGAAATATTCCCTGAGGAACATGTATTCTGGGGGCCAGTAAGAGTCTACCGTGCACCCCAAACGTTTTCTCAAAAATGTGCAGAAGTGTCTACTGAATCAGAATCGCGAATGTTCTCAAGAATAAATTATTCAAGGCTATGAGTATTTTAAGCGTTTCCATGGCAACCCCCAACCAAGTTTTCGTAATGATGGCCCTTAACTGCAAAATCGTCCATATCACCTCCAGATTCTGTTTTAAACGTATAAAAATGATACCAAATTGAAGATAAGACATTTTGCATTTATTTTCAGCTATGCTTTGAAATTACCTTATTCGCATACTTATGAATATTAATGAGAACATTAAAAATAGGGAAAAAATAAAGACATAACTTTCCACTTTTTTATTCTACAAATATCAGAAAATAACTTCAAATACTCTTTAACATGATAACAAAATATCTAATTTGAAGACCAAAAACTTTACTTTAAGTGACGTTTTAACTGTTTCTATTAATTTCACATATTTTACTAGTCGACACCTACCTGCAAAAATCTTCTATATCACAGCACGTGTTTGTGCTAATTGTATAAAACTGATACCAATATCAGAAAACAAGTTCATATGTAGTTTAAATGATGACAAAATACTCAGAAAGCAAAATATTTAAATCGAGAACCAAGCAGTAACTATAAGTAAAAATCGATCCTTTCACACATTTTGGAAAATTGACATATACCTGTAATACCCCTCTAGATCTCAGTTATTTTTGATGAATTGTGAAATCAATTGTTACAACCACAGAGGTGAGGCATTGCTTTAATGGTAAATATTACTTTTCTGACATAAACTAATTTGCATATGTGCGAATATTTATGAGAACAATAAAATATGTTAAAATTTTGGAAAGACATCAGTCTTTCTCTTAAACAAAAAACAAACTGTTGTATTTAGCGAAAGTTTAAAATGATCACTGAATATCACCAAGATTGTTAGATAAATGAATTTGGGACACATTATATAACACCGATGTTAATATACCTGTATTAAAAACAGTTATGGAAAAAATAATCCTTTCTCACGTTTTTAAATATTACTGAAAGACATTATGTCATCATGAATATTTATAATTTGGAACTTTATGATGGCACATGTACGCAGGGGTGTATGGTAACAGCAACTATAATCAGGATCCATGCTTATAAAGCTTTTAGTTGAGTCTGAGTTTCGTTCTCAAGCTTTTGATTGGTCAGATTTGAGTTCTCAAGCTTTTGATTGGTCAGATTTGAGCCAAAGGCTCAAATCTGACCAATCAAATGCTTGAGAACGTTCTCAGACTCAACTAAAAGCTTTATAAGCATGGACCCAGATATATTATAGTTTCATAAGCACACTGAACAGACCCTGATCAGACGGCTCCTACTGAACCTGCCTGAGTTGGGTATACTTTCTATATAACTGAGACACGTTTACTTTTTTCTGCACTAATTAGCCATCGGCTCAGACAAATCAAGGTTCTAGACAGACGACGTTCTTTATTCAAGGTGGCCTGTTATTGAAAATGTTTGTTTTTGTGGGTAGATGTAAAAAGCTACATGGTAAATGAGCAAAAACCTCTTTGCTTTCTGTGTTTAACATTCTTGTTGCTGTGTGTTTACTATTGTTGTTTTTTCTTCATATTTGTGCTGAATATGTGAAGTCATGTATGTGTTTGTTGTAATATCTTTGAATGTGAAGGGTGCAACTGTGATTGTGTCATACTATTCGTAAATTGTCGTTTCAACGAGGCAAATACAGTTCTTACATATAAGGACACTTTGTTCTATAATCTTGATGACGGGTAATTTAAAAAATACATTCTTACAATTGTCAAGGATTGAACAACTGTAAAAAGAGAAGAGATGCTTTTAATTTGTTCAAGGATAAAACAGTTGATATATTCGTACTTTGTTTACAAATGAAAAGATAATATACTCTGAATGGGATGGAGAAAGAATTTTAGTCATGGAAAATGTAATGCAAAGGGAGTAGCTATATTATTCAGAAAACACCTCGATATCAAAATATCAAAAATGAAAAAAGATAGTAATGGACATTTTATAGTTGTTGAACTTGTTTTCAATGATATAATTTTCATATTGATGGATATTTATGCTTCAAACAAAGATGATCCAGGGGTTTTTTCTCTACTATTTTTAACAATGTTGATTCTTTTGATAAAAGTACAAATATGAGACATGCAGGAAACACCACATACGGAACAAACAGCCGCCCGAACAGCAACACAAGAAAACACAGCAAAATGAGAGATTTATTTTGTACGGAGAGTTTAATCTTGTATTATATCCTTACAAAGACTCTAACGGTTACAATACTACAAATAGTAATGTTAAAGCTAGAGCTAAGGTTTTATCGCAGATAAGCAATCGGAATTTGATAGATCCATTTAGAGATTTACACGGAGATAAGACAATATTCACTTGGAGAAGACCTTTGCAACAAGGCAGACTTGTTATCGTTTTAATGACCGATCATATGAGTATATTTTAGAAAGTATGATGTTGATGCAAGTTACAAATCTGACCACTCCGTAGTATGGCTAGAAATTATATTTTCAGACATTCCTCGCGGTAAGGGATTGCTGAAGTTTAATATTTTTTTTGTTAAATGCCATATATCATCTGTATAAAAATAGATATTTTACAATATTGTGTAACAGTGAATGACTTGATGATGTGTTTATGATGAAGTGATCTGATATACATTTTGTTATTAATTATCAGTTATTTAACTATTTTCATGGGAAAACGAAGTAAAACAATAGCATATGCAAGTTATAGAGCGAAAGAAAATAAGTTTACGGAATGAAATTGAAAATCTTGAGTCGTGATTTGATCCAAAATAAACGTGCAAAATTAAGAAATTGAAAACTTAAACGGTTTTTATTAGATCCAGAGCTATATGGATAGATGATGGTGAAAGTCGAAAACCTACTTTTGTAAATGAGAGAAACATAATTCCACAGGTAAATATATATATTAGATTTATAAAAAAGAAATATTACATGAAACAAGTAATTTTTATGAGAAATTGTATAATGAACAAAATGTGAAAAACAATTGATTTGGAAAGAAAACTAGAACGGTGTAAATTTAATAAGCTAAGTATTGATCCGAAGAACAGCTCGGAAGGTTTCTTAACTTTCGATAATGTCGCAAATACATAAAAAATATGAAAAGTGACAAGAGCCCAGGATGCGACAGATTTACATCAAATTTTTATTTTTTTCAAAATGTTTTGGAACAGAATTGGTGATTTTGTTGGAAGAGCTTTAAAT
This sequence comes from Azorinus chamasolen, assembly GCA_963576725.1. NCBI lineage: Eukaryota > Metazoa > Mollusca > Bivalvia > Cardiida > Solecurtidae > Azorinus > Azorinus chamasolen. The sequence continues at coordinate 1,093,320 of OY755247.1, read as the reverse complement.
TGCGCTTTTTTATACCCTCCTTTTGAAAAAATGGGGGTATATTGCTTTGCACATGTCGGCTTTGCATATAACTGGTTAAATGGTTTCCGATAAATAACTGCTCAAGGGTTTGGCTTAGAATCTTCAAACTTAAGAAGTTGTTCATGACCACTGGATGACCCCTATCGTTTTTGAGGTCACTAGGTCAAAGGTCAAGGTCACCATGACCTTAACCGGTAAAATGGTTTTTGATCAATAACTGCTCAAGGGTTTGGCTTAGGATCTTTAAACTTGCTTAGGTGGTTGGTCATGACAACTAGATAAGCCCTGTTGTTTTGAGGTCACTAGGTCAAAGGTCATGGTCACCATGACCTTAACTGGTGAAATGGTTTCCGATCAATAACTGTTCAAGGGTTTAGCTTAGGATCTTCAAACTTGCTGTGGTGGTTGGTCATGACCACTAGATGGCCCCTATAATCTTTTAGGTCACTAGGTCAAAGGTTAAGGTCACGATGACCTTAACTTGTGAAATGGTATCCAATCAATATCTGCTCAAGGGTCTGGCTTAGGATCTTCAATCTTTCTGTGGTGGTTGGCCATGACAACTAGATGACCCCTGTTGTTTTTGGGGTCACTAGGTCAGAGGTCAATAACTGCTCTATGGTTTGGTTCGGGATCTTCAAACTTACTGTGGTGATTGGTCATGACCACTAGATGACCCCTACAGTTGTTGAGGTCACTAGGTCAATGGTCAAGGTCACCATGACTTTAACTTATGAAATGTGTTAGATCAATAAATGATAAGTGGTTTGGCTTTGGATCTTCAATGTTGCTGTGTTGATTAGTCATGACCACTTGATGACCTCTATAGTTCAGGTCACTAGATCAAAGGTCAGGGGGTATGTGGGGTATGCATGTTTTACAAACATCTCATGTTTTAAATAACAAATGTTTCAAGAAATATTAAATCACAGTAACTTGCATTCTAAAGGACATCAAACCAAAACAATTATTGAAAAATTGTAGACCGATTACTTTTACCCGCCAAAATCGGGTTTTATCGAAATGCTTGAACATTTCTTGATTTCATATCAAATACTTTACAGAAGGGGGTTTGAGATAACTGATATAAATAGTTATATAAATAATCTGAAAAGTAAATGGTTACACAACTAATACTAATACTACTAATAATAATAATACTTATACGTAACTCTATTATTAGTATGTCTTATTGATATGAATAAGCTCTTAAACACAGGGAAAATATTCCGTGAATTGATGTTTTTTAAAAAAAAAAAAAAAACGAAATGAATTTTAGAATGATGTATTAAAGTTTCGTTTTGATTATCCTTTTGAGATTTATAATATGCCAATAGTTTACAATGAACAAGTTCTTATAGGAAAAAACAGTATTCTTTCGAGCATTGTATGATAGAGGTATTGGATTGAATAAACGATATTATAGCCGATGAAGGATATTTTATAACCTTAACATACTTAGAAAACATTTACTGGAAGGAAAATGAATTTTCTGTACTATAATAGCCTGAAAAATGCTTTAAAAACTTTTAGTGATAAATACGGTTTCACTCTAAAAGAGTATGACATTACCGTCAATTTCCCAACTACAAGTTGTTATATGTATTCAAAATTAACCAGAAAGGAACTGAATATTTAAATAATACTCTAGCTAAAAATGATGAGGTTCGTACTAGTAAATTAAAGTGGATATCTATATTCGAAAAGATATATATAAATTGGAAATATGTGTACTGCTATGTACTTAAATGTACAAAGGATTCATCTATTCAATGGTTACAAACAAGAATATTGCATAGAATATTACCGACAAATTCGTCGCCATTTAAAATGAAAATTGTAGAAAAACAATTTGTGTATTGTTTTCAGAAATCAAAAAGAAACTAATTCACTTATTTTGCTGTGAAGTTAAACCTTTGTTAAATTTCATTTCAAACAAACTTTTGGAATACATGTATATTAATCCTGTCGCTGCCAATGCCAGATCTGTGATTTCCTATGCAAACAGTTTGTATCCAGATGAGACGCCGAGTAACTCGGCGTCTCATCATGATCCAAACTGTTTGTTACTGTTACTATGTAAGGTGGTAAAACCTACTTTGTAGGTGGCAGTGGTCTAGTGGTAACGCGCTTGACTATCAGTCAAGAGATCCGGGGTTCAAATCCCGGTCCACACCCGGAAATTTCAGAGACGCTTTACCGTGTCTCCCACCCACACATCCTCTCTACCCAGGGGTTAAAATGGGTACCTGTTAGGGTCACTCGCCGGTACTGCGGCTGCATGATTGCGCCATATGTTAGCAGTGCTCAATATTGTAGGCCGATGACTCAATGGCCAGGGGAGTAAATGTACAGTCGGCTGAGCGGTCATTCGGACTGAAAGTAGACTATAACTAGGTACTTTCCTTTTTATGCCCCCATTGACGATAGTCGGGGGGCATATTGTTTTTGCCCTGTCTGTCTGTTTGTCCGTTTGTCTGTTTGTCTGTTTGTTTGTCAGCAACTTTAACATTGGTCATAACTTTTGAGCCAGTATAGATAGAGACTTGATATTTGGCATACATATGTATCTCATAAAGCCGCACATTTTGAGGGGTGCCGTGCCAAGGTCAAGGTCATCCTTCAAGGTCAGAGGTCAAATATATGGGTCAAATCGCCAACTTTAACATTGGCCATAACTTTTGGACCAGTAGAGATAGAGACTTGATATTTGGCATGCTTGTGTATCTCATGAGGCTGCACATTTTGAGGGGTGACATGTCAAGGTCAAGGTCATCCTTCAAGGTCAGAGGTCAAATATATGAGGGGGCATAGTGTTTCACAAACACATCTTGTTTACTATGTTTTTAAAACAAAAATGAAGAAAATCAAAAGAATGAAAATTTGTAACAGACGACAAAGTTGGAAGCGAAAGGATTAAACATAATGTGTGCTCAAATTTGGATCTGGTGCAAGTATGGCTACTTGCGATTTGACTAAAAATAGAACTGACGTCAGGCAGGGGATTGCACATTAAAGTACAAAGTAAACCCCAGAATGTATGTACTTCAAACCACCAGGTGTTATAGGTGCTTGTGTGGCGGCTTTAAACAGTAGCCCAATACCTTATTCTCAGTGTTGTTATATTTTCTGGTTCTTCGAATCATTATTGTTTATGTTGTTTGTTTTGAAAATTGAATTCCGCTTAAGCCGGTGCTAAGCAGTGTGAGTAGTGGTGCACTTTAATTACTGCGCGTCAAGCTGCATTCCTGGGTAGCAGCCTTTAATCTAAACTAACAAAAACAAAGCCGCCTTAAATCCATGTGAAAAAAACGCGTATGTTTGTGGACATAAATTCTCATATATTTTATTAGGTTTTCTTTCAGATAAATTGATCAAACTGGCTTCCATCTGCAGCTAAAGTGGCTTTTAATTCACTATCGCACTAAATTACAAACAAAAACGTGCGTTTTACATCGAGAATAGCGTGACACGAACTGAAATAAGAACATGTCTGATTTATATCAGTAGAAAACAGTCATGCAGTAACCTGTGATTTACGAACGACTTCTAAACGCTTTATGAGGCGTAAAACATTTTGCAAACGGGGTGACCGAGTTCTGACGGTTCCTACTAGAAATCGTCTGATCGGGGTTTTCTCCGTTTGCTGATGAATACTTATGGAATTGAAATGGAATATACATGTACTTTGAAGAAATATCATGTGTTACTTGCCTTATTAGAAAATAATGTTAATAATACTATAGTATATGGGTAATATAATATGGCAGTGTTAAAATGCTCATTGTGTAGGTCAGTCGGCAGTCTGCTTTGATATTGGGATTTATAATTTAGGCATATCAGACTTTGTTACCGAGACTGAATGAGTCTTCAGTATAAGTCAATATAAGCGCATTGTTTTCCACTTGCCATTCTTGAATTTTCGTTTCGACTCAAGACTGGCTCATGTGGAAATTACAGTTGAATATCCTGAATGAAATGTCATTAATAGTTTGCTTAACCCTTTACTCCACGATTATTTTGCTAAGCCTTTTCAAACAGGGTAGACCCGGGTCAGAAAGATCCCATAGGAACCGTCTGACCAGGGTCTGCTATGCTTTACTTATGGGATAAAATATATGCTTTTCTACAGTTTTTGTCGGGGCCAATTTGTCCCGTGTTGAGGGCCATTATATTAGATGGTGGGTTATTTGTTCGGGATGGCTCTTTTTCTTAATTGAATATTCGTGGAGGAAATGTGTAAGCATATATAACATACATCTAGAGTGTAGCGACTTTTTGTATTGCGTTGTATTGCACTCTTCCGCGTGTCCTTCTTGAACTTTCGTTTCGGATCAAGATCGACGCTTTAGGAGGAGCAATGACGTAGGCTTACATTTGGTATTTGTTATTATTATTATTTTATATAGATCGTTTCTTCGTGCCTTTGCAAACGGAAATGACCCATATCAGGTTTCTATGGAACGGGTCTGCTTAGGGTCTGCACCGTCTGTTTTGTAGAAACTTTATGTGGAAAACATATTTGATGTGTCTTTGTGGTTTGCCGTACAGGATTCTTCCTTCTACCGTACTATAATTTTAATTTCGGAACAAGATTGACGCACGTTGAAGAATCGGATGTCAGACACCTTGGAAGATGTTGAGACCGAGTTACTCAAAGTCTCATCTTGATCCAAAATGTCAGTATCTCTAATGATCCGTTTAATTTCGCCTCCTTTGATATTCCTTCATCTCCTTTGATTGCAGAGAAGATCCTGATTAGACAGTTCTGGTCGGGATCTGCATTGTTTGCACATAGAATAACAGATTGTATTATGTTCATTCTAATTTAGCAATAGTGCTACATGTTTAATATTTCGCTTTAACCCTCTCCCTTATGTAAGCGCTCTGTGACGCATATGCGAGCAGAGTAGACCGAGATCAGACAGCTCCTATAGGAGCCGTCTGATCAGGGTCTGCTCTGTTTGCTTATGGTGTAAGATAGTTCTGATTCTATAGCTTCTGACGGAGCCAAAATGTCCTGTGCTAATATGCCATTATAGTTGACATGTGCGGTGTCTTTGTTTCTTACATGGATATGCAACAGGGAAAGAGTTAAAAGGCTAATGGATACCTATGGTGTCACCGTTTCTGATAAGAATATACATGCCTTAAGGGACCGGAATCAGTAATTGGAACCTGCTTATTTGCAATGTGTATGTTTTGTTATTTTTAAATCAATGCATGTTCTGTTCTGTTCAGTAAGGCATATGAATTTGGATATGTTATGCTACATGGACCTTTCGAGGCCCATTAAATGTAGTCTGATCGCGCTGTCGTCTGTTTTAGGTTTAAATTTCTATATATGCTCTGGTCAGTGTCAAACAGTTTGGATCATGATGAGACCAAGGGTTCTCATGGTATCGTCGTGATCTAGCTGATACGAATGTAATTGTATACTCAGATATGATGGTGAAGCATCTGACGGCAAAAGGAGAGGGGAAGGAAAGGGTAACAGGACTTTGTATCTTGTTCACACCCCCTCTCCTCCTCAAGGTCATTACTGTTCGCACGACTGGTGTAAACATGACATTCCTTTTGTACGATGTCAGTATAAAAAGCCTGTGTTAGATCGGTGTGAAAGGCAATTATGTGGTCACGTGGGCGGTGTTTTTGTGTTTTTAACACGAAGCTAGCATGAGTACAAACAAGGAATTTGGTTTACGTATGTGTACAACGGCGTTAGAATGTATCGCCGATCGTAAAGTGAGTGGGTGACGCCGAAAATTTCGCACAGAATGGATCCTGATTAGACAGCGGCGAATTTCCTCCCTTTTTAGCTCTGTTTTATATGCAATCATATCCATCTTCTAATAGGAGCGCTATTTTTGAAATTAACTTACAGGTAGAATATCGGGGAAATCCAATTCATTTCTTTTAATTGTGAGTTACTGTTAACTTGTGTTCTGGTACAGGGGAGATAATCTGCTAGTGAGAACCCTTGGTGTGTTTTATTTTGTTTTTGTTTTTTTGTTGTTGTTTTTTTTAGGAAGGTTAAATAATACAGAACAGATATGCAATTGGTTTAAAATGCAGAGCATTTCTAGTGGTTCTGTAAACAAAACTCACAGTTAATGCTTTTGTTGCTTACATTTGCATTCATTTACATTATCTTTAGTTATTCCCAATAGTATAATTATGTGTAGCTTGTTAGATTCCAAATGATCTTTTTCCCAGGAAAATTCCCTGTCATTTCATTTAATCGTGTTTCATTGTCTTGTATTTGTTTTTGTTTTTCTCTCGTTTCTTTTCTTTCTTAGTCCCTTTTTCGTCTCTCATATTTCCTTCTTAGTACATGATCAGAGGACTTCACCTAGCTGTGGACCAGACTTTATGGAGATATCGAATTATATATTGAGCTTATTACCCAATGGGTAACGACCTACAGACTTGGAGATACTCCATTGGTCTGTTCCACAGCGGGAGATATAGTTTTTTCAGTAAGACAAAAGTCAAGTTAAATATTTCATTTGAACTGTTCAGTATCTTACAGAATGCATTTATATTGTTATGGAAGCTGTTGCTTTGTATTAGAGAATATTATGTTGACTTTCACTTTTTATTCATTGTACTACTTTTGCTATTACAAGCTGGTGATATTGAATCTAATCCTGGGCCCGAGATTGTTCATACAACTGCACCAAGTTGCCTATCTATTTTGCATAGTAACATAAGGAGCATCAGACATAAATTGGATTTCATCAGGGACAATTTCGCTGATTTTGAAATTTTATGTTTTACTGAAACTCACTTGGATATGTCTGTCTCTGATGAATCATTATTTTTGTCTGAATTATATGATACGCCATATAGAAAAGATAGAACTAATCACGGAGGGGGTTACTTGTTTATGCATCTTCTAATCTGATTTGCGAAAGAATAGCTGACTTAGAACAATTTTGTACTGAATCTCTTTGGGTCAGCGTTAAAGTTAAGAAGAAAACATTTTTTGATTGGAACATTTTATAGCCCCAAAACGTCGGATGCAGATTTCTTTGCTAATTTTAACCGTAATATTGAAAAAGCTTATGAAATATCGTCGAACATTATTCTAGTTGTAGATTGTAATGAAGATTTATTGAATCCAAATAACATGCTTAAAGATATCATTATTACAAACTATATGGTTAATACCATCACAACTCCTACACGACTAAATGCTTTGTTAGACCCTATCTTGATACCCACCGATATGACATACCATGACGCTGGCATCCTATCAATCCCACCTGAGATAAGTGACCATTGTGCAACTTTTATTATATTGCCATTTCCTTATGAACTAAGGGGCACTTTTGAAAGAAAGGTTTATTTATATAAAAGAGCGGACTTTTATCTGTTAAATGCAAAAGTAGCGGCTTTTGATTGGCAATGTTTAAATAAGGTTCGATAGACGATGCTTGCACACTATTTACAGAAACATTTCTTCATTTTGTTAATTTGTGTATTTCGTCTAGAAATATTACCATACGGTATGATGATAAACCATGGTTTGACTCTAAGCTACGTAAATATTGCAGAACAAGAGATAGACTTAAACGCATAGCTTTAAAGTCATTAAAACAACATGATTTCGATAAATATAAACACATGCGGAATAAAGTCAATAACATGAAAAAATATGCAAAACAAACATTCTTTAGTTCTTTAGAACATAATTTAGAAGACCTAAGAACAAATGATAAAAAAGGCTTCTGGAATACTATTCGTCACTTCATAAAAAATAATGACTGTACTGCTAACATACCACCTTTGTGTGAAACTTCTTCAGATGGAGATATTTCTTGTTTTTATACAGACGACGAAAAATCAAATTGTTTAAATAATTTCTTTGCAGCTATATCTACAGTAGATGACACAGATGCTACCCTCCCCTCGTTCTCTCCAAAAACACTGAATAGTCTGACTACCATTATTATTAATGATACTGAGGTAGAAGAAACAATAATTTCACTCGTCTTGAATAAAGCATCTGGCCCTGACTGTATATCTCATAGAATGCTTAAAGGATCAGTCAAAACGATATCTAAACCGCTTGCTATTATTTATAATAGATCATTGAATGAAGGCGTTTATCCGAATGCTTGGAAAATTGCAAATGTAATACCACTTTTTAAAAAGGGGGATAAATCCATACTGTCAAACTACAGACCTGTCTCTCTGCTCAGTTGCTGTGGTAAATTGTTCGAACGAATCGTTTTTAAACATATGTACAACTTTTTCTTACGAAATAACTTGATATACAAGTACCAATCAGGGTTTCTTCCTAATCACTCTACTGTTTATCAGTTAATTGATATTGATCATCACATCTGCCAATCATTTGATAACAAACAACATTCTTGCATGGTGTTTTGTGATATTTCCAAAGCCTTTGATCGAGTATGGCATAACGGTCTTACTTTTAAACTGCAGGAAAATGGCATCAATGGGCGTCTTTTAATATGGCTGACTAATTACCTAAGCAATAGGTGCCAAAGAGTTGTTCTTCGTTCTTCTGTCTCTGCTGTAAGAACAATATCGGCTGGTGTTCCACAGGGATCTGTGTTGGGACCTCTTTTATTTTTAATTTACGTTAATGACATATCTGACTCGCTACTGAGCTTAACAAGATTGTTTGCAGACGATAGCTCTCTTTACATATCTGCTACCTCTTTAAATGACATTGAAGGTATTTCAAACCACGATCTTAAATTAGTTTCCGCTTGGGCTAATACCTGGCTTGTTAATTTCAACCCCGCTAAAACTGAGGCAATGCTGTTTTCGCTTAGAAATCATGACACGCGGCCTAATCTATTTTTTGAAGGCACTGCTATACAATTTGTTAATTCTCATAAACACTTGGGTGTCACACTAAATTCAAATGGTCAGTGGAATGATCACATTGATAGCATACTTAAATCTGCTATCAAAACAATTGGAATAATGAAAAACATTAAATTCACCTTAAACAGAAGGGCCTTAAATCAAATTTACATTTCTTACGTACGGCCAATACTAGAGTATGCTTCTATTGTTTGGGATGGTTGTTCCGAAACTGGTGCAGATACATTAGAAAAACTACAGAACGAAGCAGCCCGTATCGTAACTGGCTTAACCAGATCGGTATCGCTAGATAATCTATATCAGGAATGTGGATGGGAATCACTAGCCAGTCGACGGAAGTTACAAAAACTCTGTTTCGTTTATAATGCCTCTCATAACATGGTTCCATCATATATTAGTGATTTGATACCACCTTACGTAAGGAAGCTTTCCCACTATCCATTAAGAAATAGCAATGATATCGAAGTGCCTTTCTCACGTACGTCAGTCTCCAAGAAATCATGCATTCCGTCTTCAATAGCACTATGGAACAACATCAGCCCAGATAGCAGAAATTTAAATACATTAAGCTCATTTAAAAACTCATTGCGGAACAATTTTAGCAATAATAACGTTCCATTTTACTACTATTTTGGAGATAGGTATTTGTCAGCTATACACGCCAGAATTAGGAACAACTGTAGCAATCTGAATAGTGATCTTCTTAAAAACCACCTTAATCAAAATCCTTTATGCGAATGTTCACATGAAATTGAAAATGCCGAACATTACTTTTTTCAATGTAGTCCTTTTCAAAATCAGAGACTTAACCTATTTCGTACAACACAAAGGTACCATCCTCTAAATACCGAAATGCCTCTGTTTGGCAAACAAAATCTAAATGATGAAGACAATAAAATCCTATTTGCTGCCGTGCATTGTTATATAAAGCAATCACGGAGGTTTTAGCCTCACGTATTGTACAACTATCGATGCCTTAACTCTTAGTTTGATATTATACTTTTTCTAAGAATATGCTAAGATGTCTTACTTATAACGGTATGTTCTTATGCTAAGATGTCTAAGTGTCCTCTGATCGTACTACTATAGTTAGGATATCTGTCGCCACATGACTCTCTCTCTCTCTCTCTCTCTCTCTCTCTCTCTATATATATATATATATATATATATCTACCTCTATATCTCTCTCTCATCCACTATCTCTCACTCTATATCTTTCACAAACATTGTATTAAGTTTCATATTTTGTTTGCCATTACATGTATATATAAATGCTTTGTATGGGGAGGGTCAAATCTAATGTTGTAAGAACTTGTGACCCGACCCAATTTCCTCTAATATGGAAATAAAATATGTTTAAACTAAACTAAACATTTTGCTCCAGCTCAGATAGTTATTATACAATAATTTGATAACGTTAACCTTACATAAAATATCTCGCCTAGTCGAGTTATTTACCCTATTTAACCCTTTCAAATTTGACTTTTCAAATACACTATTCCAAAACTCAACCAGGTCAAGCATATTCAATAATTTTTCAAGGTAAAGTGCAGAATGATAAACCGTGCAGAGCCTGGTGAGAGGGCTCCTGTGAGTCCCTCTCACCTGGGTCTACACTGTTTGCAAAAGGACATTAATAACGTGTTCCTGTAGTGAAAGGGTTAATATATAAAACACCCGATTCAGTGACCAAAGTTTGTTTTTAACCCTTTCGCTGCCGACTTTTATCGTCTGCAAACTTTGTCGTCTGCTACAATTTTCAGTTTTCATTTTTTCTTATTTTTGTTTCAAAAAATTGTAACAATAACAAACAGTTTGGATCCTGATGAGACGCCGAGTTACTCGGCGTCTCATCTGGATCCAGACTATTTGCATAGGTAATCACAGATCTGGCATTGGCAGCGAAAGGGTTTAATAAGACTCTTTCCTAAATTATATAAAGAATTAATCTTGAGAGGACGAGTTTGATAGAACCTGTCCTAAGCGGCAATTCATTTATGAAGTTTAGGAGTCTTTAAAAGTGGCTGGTTGCTTAATATAGGTCAAAAGTAATAGGAGCTCATATAGGAGCTTTACTGCCTTACTGGTCCTTGATTAAACTTCTTTTGGATGGCCGCTTAAGGCATGATCTAGGGTAGGTTATAAAGGGGGGGATGTCGGACACACTTCTCATGTACATCGAGAAAAAAATGGGATTTGGATCCAGTATATTAACAGTAATTTAACACCTGCTAGAGAAACTGAGATGGAGAAACTCCAGCTTACGTTAAGCCTTTATAAGTCACCTCTTACGATTATGCAAAGGGTGAATATTGGCATTCATTCCTGTTCCATTCAAACACGCCCGCCTTCGTACCATATAGGGCAATTATCTTGAATACTTTACAAGCTTCTCCCATGTTTTTTATCTAAATCGTTTGTTTTTTTTGGGAAAAAAAATAGGTTTTTTTCATATCATCACTTCCTAATGAGACAATTACGGAAGCCCTGAGGTCTCATTTTGACTTAATAATTATTTGTTAATAGTTTTTTGTTATTTCTTATTAGTTATTTGTTAATCAAAAACTTGAATAATGGAGGACGATTACCACGTGTAGGCAACGGTTGTTCCTAGCAGCAGAAAAGTCAATTAAAGGTAGGTGATTTTGGTATGGGCGTAATTTTTAGCCCCACTAACTAGTCTAGTGACCACAATAAAGACCACACATATTTTGTAATTTGTTTTTGTGTAGGGAACAACAGGGCTGCTCCTTTCCAGCAGTAGAATGTGGAACTGTCCGACTAGGTTTATACTGCATCTATCAAGAGAACTGACAAGGTTATCAGAACTAAATCGATAACGTTGCTTGTCAAAGTACATAAAGATTTGGTGAAATGTTTGTATAAGCCTAAATTTATACACTAAATCTTATCCAAATGAATAAACTAATCAGTTAAAAGAATAAATTATATGAAATGCAGCACACTATAGGAAAGGGTAACTTCCCCCGTTTCTGTGTAAGATGTGACCTTATTTCTGGGTTTGCTTTAAAGTTCCATTTCCCAAGTACAAACGTGATGCAAAGTACTAGTAATGCAAGGTATTGCTCATAACTATATGCATTTTTTTTGGATGTTAAATACATTACATTGGATGGCATGTAATGCAAAAACAACTTGTTATACCATTATTTTAAATTACACCAGAAAGTGTAATGCATTACAATTACAGTAAAATCAATCTAATGCGACCACTTAATGAACAAACACGGCTGTCTTCATAAGCAGGTGGTTGCTTAATTCAGGACGAAAATTATGCAGAAAGCTCCTACATAACTTTCGTCATGCATTAAGCTACCCCCTGCCTTTGTCATTGTGAATTATGCCCCTGTTTGGTGGTCGCACTAGAGGGGTTTTACTGTACATTATTTCATTACCCCATGCCTACTCCGCACCATTTCCTACCAAAAGCAATCATATATGTACATTTAATTGAATCGACGTGATCCTAAGAATTACATTATTGGACATGTACTTATTGAGCTAAATGCAAATAGGCTCCAGTGAAACTGGCTGAGACTGCTGTATTCGGTCTTCATTTGCATTGTTTGCTGCCGGGCGATTTTACCACCAGAATTTACTAAATGGTAGAGCGTGGTAACATGCATTCAAAGTTAGATCTTGTGCTTCACCAAAGACAATTTTTAAACATTGGTGGTTCCCACTGAATCGATTTTTCTTGTTTTATATTGCAACAGTAAGCAATGTGACCGTTTCTTGTATAAGAGTTGCAGCAGTCTTAACAATAATTGATTCTGTGATATTTCCTTATGAAACTGTCTGTATGGTTACAATATACACTCTAAAGTGAAGGAATTACAATAATTTTGCACCAAATCCACGATAAATAAACTGGTCATGAGAACGATGTCATTGCTTCTTTTCAGATGAATGCCCTCGTGTCCTTCATGCTATTGCTTAGCACTTTTGTAATCACCGTTGACGCTGGCATACCCAAATATCTTCCGTCCAGTGATGAGTGTACACCATTTGATTTAATCAGGACATATTTTCAAAATGGATTCACCTACAGTGAAATTCTCCTGTTATTATTATCAAGACACAGCATTTCCTTGAGTCTTAGTCATCTGAAGAGACTTCTGCGTAAAGCAAATATGCGTAGACGCCAGGGGGTGACATATAGTTCCAGACAGGCCATAGAAATGGCAATAATCAGCGAGCTAGCGGATAGTGGCCAATGTTTAGGATACCGCTCAATGTGGAGAAGGCTAACTAAAGACCATGGATTAACGGTGAAAAGGTCTACCGTGATGGGATTACTGCGACAAATTGATGTCGACGGATGCAGGAACCGGAAAGCCCATCGCCTCAAACGACGAGAATATTGCTTAAATGGACCGAATTACATTTGGCATATAGATGGGTACGATAAATTAAAACAATTTGGGTTTTGTATTCATGCTTGTATCGACGGTTACTGTCGCCGCCTTATGTGGTTAGAAGTTGCGTCTTCAAACAACAATCCATATGTCATTGCCATGTATTAACTTGATACTGTTAAACAGATGAAATGTGCACCAAGAGTAGTTAGAAGTGATTATGGGACTGAAAATTCGGTTGTAAGTTATCTTCAACCATTCTTTAGGCACGCCTGTACAGATTCTATGGCTGGGCTAAAAAGCTTTATGTATGGCACAAGTACATCCAACCAACGCATTGAAGTATGGTGGGTTATTATGCGACGAAATGAGATACACTGGTGGATAAATCTTTTCAAAGATTTGACGGATTCCGGCAAATTTGACCCAGAGGACCCTGTTCAACAAGAATGTCTGAAATTCTGTTTCATGGACGTTCTGCAAACTGAGCTTGATAGGATTGCACAGCACTGGAACACTCACATTATTAGACCACAACATCGTTACAGAGAACTTCCTCATGGAAGACCAGCTGTATTGTACTTCACACCAGAGATTTTTAATGGACGCAACTATACAACACCTGTGGACATACCAGATGTGCGAGCGTGTCTTGATATGTATAGCATTCCAAAACAAAAATGCTCGGATGACTATATAGAAATTGCTCGTCTTCTTAAGCCTGACCTAAGGACACCAAGTGACCCTCTCACTGCTCTGTACTTATTTGTAGAGCTGAATTCTTTATATATTGAGAATCACAATTTACAATATTGAAATTACGATGCAGAAATTCCAAATGTCACTGACATTTACATTTAACCCTTTACTCCTGAATATGCATACAGTAAAACCTCTCTATAACGCCCACTAAATTGTTTTAATTTGATGGTACTCTGGACAGATGGCTGCTTAAAGCAAGTTGAAAGTGAAACAGAACGCTCCTGTGGAACCGTTGTTTTACTTTCAACTTGCTTTAAGCAGACACCTGTCTTTAACACAATATAATTGATGTAATTTAGTGGTCGTTACAGAGAGGTTTTACTGTATATTATTTAATGACTTCCATGAATACTAATTTATATGCTTTTCTCATGTTATAAGCATATTTATATACCTTTGCAAATAGTGTAAACTCAGATGAGATAGGATCTGTCTAATAACAGTCTGCACTATTTGCCATTTGAAGCCAATTGTTCATGATCGTTATTAATCATAGACGGTGGTGTAAAATTTGAATACAATGTATTCGGGATTGGGTAGTTAAACAACTGGATTTGCCATGTGAAGTGTAAAGTCAATTCAACAAACGTATTCCGAAAAGCCAGTTTTTACTGTATATTTATCTATGCTGGTGAAGGTCTGAACCAAACAGTGCTAACAAATAACCACGAAGAGGTAACTACTTAGTATAACTAGTAGGTATTAAATAGTGATAACAATTAACTTGTAAGTAATAACAAATAAGTGTTAACAATAAACAAATAACAATTAACTAATAACAATTAACTAATAAGTATTGATAAATCTGTAAGTAATAACTTATAAGTAGAAACTAATAAGTAATAACAAATAACTACATGTAATAAATGAATTCAGTCTATGTCATAAATATGATAAAGCAGTATTATGATTAGAGCATCAATTTCACTTTTTGAGAATTCAATATGAGATCAGTGGTTTATACATGTCTCAAACAGCCTTTTACAAACTAGATTTCCGACATTTAATCCACAAACATGCTGCTGCAAATTCTTGAAAAACGCAATGATTACCCTCTGAATGACCCACTTTAACCCATTACCTCGTATGCTGCTTTTAGAGTCGGACATTATCAATTAATCTACTGAAAATGAGCATTTATTAGGAAATGGGCATCAGTATGGGGGAATCGGTTGAATGGAATATGCAATGGAGTTGATAGTACATGTACAATCTTTTATGACTGCTTGAATGCTACGGAAATGTTTGATTTCTGCGAATAATTACCTGGAAAAATGTGTAGACCTAGATCAGTGGGCTCCTGCTGCTGGTCTTGAACCCCCTGAGCAGGGCCTGCATGTCTTACCATGCATACGGATCTACATATATTATACTAGAGGATAATAAACTTATTTAGATCTAGTACTATATTATTTATTTTCTACTGTCGTGATTTATTAAAATCAAGACTAGTCATACCCCAATCAAAATATAATTAGTGGATTATAAATCAACAGGACAACAAACACACACTTTAAAACATTGTCTCAGTTTTTGACCAGAATATTTTTAAAGTTATTATTTCTTTGTGGACATTGGTTGCCAATGCAACCAGAGTTCTGCATGGAATCAAATTCCTTGAACAACTTTGGAAGCGATTGACCCAAGGAACATTCCTGCCAAGTTGGGTAAAACCCAGCGAGTAGTTTAGGAGGACAAGTAATTTTAAAGAAAAAGTTGACGACGGACACCGCACGAAGATGGACACATGGCGATCACAATAGCTCTCCTTGCCACTTCGTTCTAGGTGGGCTAACAACAGTTCAAGACATTGTACAGGCTCTTTAGATGCCACATTAAAACATGATACCTCTAATCTGAATTCTACACTGAGAACGCTTTAAGACTAATTTTTTTTACAGAGCAAGCTCATTTAGTTTTATGAAATCTATTTATGGTATCATATTAACCAGACCACTCTCAAATGATTCATTATACATGTTGTGTTCCATCTATGAACAGAAATCTTGAACACTATCTCATAGTCATATACTATTGCATCAAGGGAAGGTGATTCTGCTATATTCAATGATACCAGATTAATTCTTGCAATATAAAAGTTTTAAACTTAAGTTGTCAGGTCGTGAACAAACTTGAATCTATAGACATACAAAGGGTCAAAACAGCATGCAACAAGAGGGCCATTATGACCCTTAATCACTCACCTGGTTATAAAGATTTATGTATGCAATTAATTCATGTTACCTAGGGGACCAAGTTTTTGCCCGAGTGTCATTTGTTGAACGATCTTAGAAGAGAACCATTAGGTCATGCTACATACCAAATATCAGTTTCAGAGAAGAATATTTTTTAAAGATTTTCCTATGAAAAACTGATAAGCCCCGGGCGTTGTCATTTTGATCCGGAGGTCATAATTTGAAATATCTTTGAAGAGGACCATTAGATCATGCTAATCAATATAAAAGTTCTAGGCTTTGTGGTTTCAGAGAAGATTTTTAAAGACTTTTCTGTGAAAAAATGAAAAGCCCCGGGGCGAGACCAATTTTGTCCGGGGATCATAATTTGAAAATGCTTTGTAGAGGACCATAGATCATGCTATATACCAAATAGCAAAGGTCTAAGGCTTACATTTTCAGAGAAAAGGATTTTTAAAGATTTCCTATGAAAAACTGATAAGCCAAGGGGCGGAGCCATTTTTTTTCAATGGGGGTCATAATTTGAAATATCTTTGTAGAGGACCATTAGATCACGCTTCATACCAAATCTCTAGGCTTTGTGGTTTCAAAGAAGATGTTAAAGTAAACTGTTGACGCCGCACATACGCACCATGTACGTACTATGAAAGACGAAGGACACAGGATCATCCCAATACCTCACCTTGGCACTTTGTGCCATGTGAACTAAAATTGGCCCTGGTAAAACTATAATTCTATATGCAAACAGCAGACCCTGGTCAGACAATTCCTACAGAAGCCATCTGATCTGGATCTAGTGTTAAAATGTACAGGACATGTCAGGTTATTTCAAGATGGGGATCAACATGGATATGCATCACTCATTTAAACATAAACTGCTAAAGTGGCAACCTTGTTCAACTCACTATAAGGGGATTTCCACATAATAAACACAAGTTTTTTTCTGTATGTGTTTTTATCACAAAATGTTCATCTTCAAAACAATATCAATTAATTATTCTTAACATAACATCATAACTCTGTATCAACTCTCCTACCGTTAAAAACAGAGCTATAGATACAGATTTTTAATTGTCACAACTCTAAACTTCTCACGATCATAATGCTGCCACCCTAAATGTAATTTGTAGTTTCCTGTGACTTCCTCTTCTTGTTGCTGTTGATTTCTGAAATACATACAATGTGAGAACATCATTAACTCATTCAGTCCTACTTACACCTTTTGGTGCCTTCATAAAAGTCTCTTTGAAACGATAGGGATAAACAGAGCATTTGTGCCAAAGGAGCAAATGCTATATTTGTCACAATGGTTTAAGAACTACTAATTCTGAAAATTTCCTTTCCACTAGTACATGTAAATGCTCTTTTCAATAGTTTCATTCATAGAGGTCAGTTCTAAGTACATGTATAGCCTAGAGATCAATAGGTTAAAGGCATATTCAGATTTCTAAATCCGCAACATTTCGAGCAAGGTAAGGGAAGTAGCTGATTACTAGCAATCTGAGGATTGATTTGTAAACATTGCATGCTGAAGCTAGAAAGCTACAGTTTTCAGAATTATAAGCTTTTCTCCCTGTTCCTTTTAAACCGTTTCCCTCATAGATGTATCTTTTATCGCTCTACAAACAGAGTAGACCAAAATCAGGCAATTCCTGTAGGAGCTGCCTGATCAGGGTCTTGTCTATAGAAATAAAACAAATCGGAGTTTGTACTACTGGTTGCAGAAAAAGAATTAGTTCAATGTATCAGAATTGATATTTAATCAATTATTCACAGCTTGTGGAGTCTTGCATGAATATTAAACAGGAAAAGGGTTCGCAGTCAGGCAAGACTCCACCTGATCTGCATATTTAACCATTTTCCTCTACCATAATTATGCGAAACTCTGTCTGCCAATATTATTTAATTGAATCGATATTTATTTTGACTTGTAGAACAAAACAATTTGGGACCATTATGATCTTTGTCACAGCCAATAATATGAACTGGATAAACTTAGATAGGGCTATTTTCTTAATGCATTTTTATTAAACTCAGCTGGCCCTAGATACGTTTTTATGGAAATTACAGCGGTCCATGTTCCCATGTTCAGAACTGACCTATAACTCTGAACTATACAACTAAATTGACAACTTATCAAGTTCAGGGGACACTCAAATTTGCATCATGCTAAGTGAGTAAAGCAATTTCTTTTCTGTTAATTTACTCACCATTGCTTTAAATCTAGATTGTGTCTTCTTTCTTGTTTTCAGTTTATACACAAGAGCCTTTATTCTTTCTCTTCTGTCCTGAAAAACATCAACACATTCTTGGAATTGGAGCCGTTAAAATGGATTTAAATCATATAACACATACTGTATTACAATCATACTGTATGATTCTGGTATATTAAGTTACATACTATACAAGTCAAAATGTGTGTACTATCGGAACAAGAGCTGTAATGAATACACCAGGCAAAGAATATGAGCATGTTTTACGATACAGGATAACAGCTAGAATATAAATACAAATACATCTACATTTTATAAGTAAAATGGAAAATGCATAAATGTGAGCATCAATACGCATAAAAACCTTTAACCAACAAGCCCCTACAGCACTTTTTGCAAACGTAATAGATCCTGATGAGACAATTCCTGTAGGAGTTGTCTCATCAGGATCTTCTCTGTTTGCTTATCTCTTTCCGTAATAGAAACATTTTATAATGCCTCTGCAAACATTTTAGCTGTGGGATAAGGGTTGAAATATCTTCAACTTATATGACAGAGAAAAAGGGCATTCAATAGTCATTTAAATGAAATGTTAAGATACAGTCAACTCTATATGGAACCCGTTTAATATGAACTACTGCTTATAGACAAGTAGAAGGAAATTAGTTATTGCTGTTAATTGTTATTAGTTACTGCTTAAAAGTTAATTGTTAATAGTTATTGCTTAAAAGTTAATTGTTATTAGTTATTGCTTAAAAGTTAATTGTTATTAGTTATTGCTTAAAAGTTAATTGTTATTGCTTAAATGTTAATTGTTATTGCTTATAAAATTATTTGTTATTAGTTATTGCTTAAAAGTTAATCATTATTAGTTATTGCTTAACAGTTAATTTTTATTAGTTATTGCTTAAAAGTTAATTGTTATTAATTATTGCTTAAAAGTTACTTGTTATTAGTTAATTGTTATTGATTAAATGTTAATTGTTATTATTTACTGCTTTATTGTTATAATTTCATACTATGTATTTACTCTGAATACTCTCCAACTTTTAATAATTGATAAATTTCTACTGCATTTGCCATGTTTTGCAGAAGTTTTAGACGAAATAAAAACAAATATGGATAAGTTTTGACAGTGTCAGTTAGAACAGTGAGAAATGAACGTATCCTATCAATACAGAGCCTGGACAAGTTTGGTTTTTTGGGGGTTTTTTTTCAAATAATTTCTTTATACAATATCTTTAGCTAATTGTATGATATAAGATTTTGTCAAATCTCTGATCATACGTTTATTACTGCAATACAGTTATGACAAGAGGGCCATGACAGCCCTGAATCGCTCACCTGGTTATAACAGATTTATGTATACATGTACAATAATATCATACTTGCAGATGCCGAGTAACTCAGCAACTAATCTGGAGCACATATCGCGTCAAGTAATATTTTTTATACAGTCTTACAGACATGCATGGAAATAATATACATAAAACATACAAACGTTCTCGAGGCTTAATAACTTAATCCCTCATAAAAAAGTGTATTTTCAGTTTTTCACGTATTTGCAAACAGAGTAGCTACCCAGATCAGACGGCTCCTGTAGTCGCCTTCTGTTCAGGGTCTGCTTTTTTTGCTAATGTACTTTAGCCCCCCCCCCCCCCCCCCCCCCCCCCCTCTGAAATCCTAGATCCGCACCTGAATTGATCGGTAAAATCAAAGGCACAATCTACCAGCAAGCGTTTGTCTTTAAAAAATGTGTTAATTGTTGGATTACGTAATAGGAAGAAATGGAAAGGTTTCTCGAAAATTATATTTCGTGATAAAAAGTATCAATATTCTGAAAGACACGTTTCTCGAACAGTACATTTCATTATTAAAACAAAAGTAAAAGTATTTTTTCGTTGGGCCGGTTTGACCAGCCGAAATATTATGGGAGGCCGGTTTGACCAATTTAGGGTCTGGTTTAACTTTTTGGTGACCGGTTTGACCAGGGGCCGGTTAGACTTGGGGCCGGTTTGACCAGTTAGCAATACCGACAACCTGTGTAAGCGGTCGTTTTAACTTTTACATCCCACGTAGCAAGTTACTACACTTGGTAGATTTAAATTCATCCCGTATTGTCATAGCCATTATTAATGAACAATAAGGATCTTATCATAGAATACTAACGAGTATATACTAAATAACTTGTTCGTCTGCCACAGCCATTCCCCCAGTACAGATGGCGATTTGACTACAAGGGAGGCTACCCTACTAAAATTATTCTTTTCAATCTATATCAATTTCTACGTCGCCCAACGCCGATATTGAGATATTGTTGGCTATGTGTCCCCCTTTTGCTAGCCTACTAGATCTAGATTCTATACATCGTTATATGTGAACATACACCATAATGATTCAGATGAAATACAGATCGCCACCTTGATATTTAGATCTAATAATGATAATACTCATTATTCTGGACATCGCTCGATGTCTTGCAGTATATCCCTATACATGTACGTATGCTATAACTAACGGTCTAGTACATCTACGACCGGCCAACATCGGACTCTGGATACTCTAACAGACGGGATAGGAATACTCAGCTCATTATAATTTAAAGTTAGATATAAAGGTCTACCTGAATGTAGATCTAAAGACATGTGTAATGGATATTTCATAAAATAAGAGAATACTTACCATATCATCTTCTCCAGAACCCTCCATGTTGTCCATTTCCCGCTATTTTCCACATGAATGTCACAATAAATAACTAATAACAAATAAGAAATAACAAAAAACTATTAACAAATAAGTGTTAAGTCAAAATGAGACCTCAGGGCTTCCGTAGACAATCGTGCAACAAAAGTAAAAAAAAAAGAAGGAATCAATAAAACAACCCGTCGCTCGAGGGTTTATATTACTTTACTATGTTTATTTTATTCCACAGGGAATATTAATTTGATAACATTATACACAAATAACTCGGTTTTCAATATTTCGGCCGTAGCCTTTTTCAAGAAATAACACGTAATTAAATTACGTGTTATTTCTTGAAAAAAGGCTACCACCGAAATATTGAAAACCGAGTTATTTGTGTATATTACTTTAGTTTGTTATATATTAAGGTTGGGCGTTTATGTTAATTGATGTACATGTATCTTGTTATGGTATATATTTAGGATTTACAAGCTTATCTGAAATACATAAACCTAAGTCATATCCGCCCCTAGATACACTCGAAAAAAAACATCTATACTAACAATTTAATACATTTCCTCAAACTGAGGCCTTTTGGTGACCTCTGTAAAGTCGCATTTGAAACCATTGTGATGAATAGAGTATGTGCTTCATATGAGTAAATGCTCTATTTGTATGGAGCAAATGCTCTATTCGTGATACCTGCTAGATATAGTAAATAGTGTAGTCCCAGGCCAGCCATCACTCTACAAACCCTTAATACCTGCTAGATATAGCAAACTGTGTAGCGCCAGGCCAGCCATCACTCTACAAACCCTTAATACCTGCTAGATATAGCAAACTCTAGCGCCAGGCCAGCCATCACTCTACAAACCCTTTATACCTGCTAGATATAGCAAACTGTGTAGCGCCAGGCCAGCCATCAATCTAAAAACCCTTAATACCTGCTAGATATAGCAACAGTGAAGCCTCGGGCCAGTCATCACTCTACAAACCCGTAATACCTGCTAGATATAGCAAACAGTGTAGATTCAAGCCAGCCATCACTTTACAAACCCTTAATACCTGCTAGATATAGCAAACTCTAGCGCCAGGCCAGCCATCACTCTACAAACCCTTTATACCTGCTAGATATAACAAACTGTGTAGCGCCAGGCCCGCCATCAATCTAAAAACCCTTAATACCTGCTAGATATAGCAACAGTGAAGCCCCGGGCCAGCCATCACTCTACAAACCCGTAATACCTGCTAGATATAGCAAACAGTGTAGATTCAAGCCAGCCATCACTCTACAAACCCTTAATACCTGCTAGATATAGCAAACTGTGTAGCGCCAGGTCATCCATCACTCTACAAACACTTAATACCTGCTAGATGTAGCAGTGTAGCCCCAGGCCAGCCATCACTCTACAAACCCTTAATCTGATCTTGGGTTTATGCTGTATGGCACTCATCTTTTGGATCTACTGATTCCTGACAATAAATTGATCAACACCACAACCTGTCTTGGTTTGGACTGTTTGCAATTACAAGGAAATACATTGCATGTTCAAAGTATGGTGATTACTGAATATATAGTAAGTATTACTTGACGCTCATCAAATGGTTCATGTTTTACAATCACTAATCTGGGTCTACACAGATGGCAAAACTCAAAAAGTATCTTCTGACTTATTTATGATGTGACGAGGCGATTATATCAAGTAGACCCTGCTCAGTAACCGTATACAATATCCTATAGTAGCCGTCTTATCAGGGTCTACTCTGCTTCATAACACATACCCCTTCAAGGGAGGTCACTACATAATGCTGGTTGTATGTACTGCGGCAATTATCTCCCTTTTACCGTGTTTCACATCACCTACTACCGTTGGCTTGTAACCGTCGTCTGCAAAGGGAATTCTCTATTCACCTGATTTGTATTCGTGCGTGCGTGCGTGTGTGCGTGTGTGTGATTTTGAAATATTCGCGGTGCTACGCGATTCCTCCGAATCTCAAGCTGGTGAAAACCGTTGTTCAAATCGACTTTTGAGAATACTTATGTCATCTAATGTGGGAGTGACGAGTCTTTCTCCTTTCAATACCTGATTTGCTTTTCGCATGTCAACACAAAGTTTCAACTTTCTTCATAACATCAAGCTCCTCCAAACGGTCGAGTTCGAGCTCTAATTTCTTTGCGAATGTGAAATGGAAGTCGCCTTTGTGGTTGTGTTTCAATCAATATGAAATTTGATTTGTCTGTCCTTGAGTTTACCTGGATCAGTGAAAACGGTTTTGTACAGGTTGCACAAAGTCGCCTGTCGTCTTCGCTTGTTAACTGGTACGATCCCCAGCTCTACGGCTGTCTGATAACTGGTACGATCCCGAGCTCTACGGCTGTCTGATAACTGGTACGATCCCGAGCTCTACGGTTGCCTGATAACTGATCCCGAGCTCTACGGCTGTCTGATAACTGGTACGATCCCGAGCTCTACGGTTACCTGATAACTGATCCCGAGCTCTACGGCTGCCTGATAACTGGTACGATCCCGAGCTCTACGGCTGTCTGATAACTGGTACGATCTCGAGCTCTACGGTTGTCTGATAACTGGTACATGTACGATCCCGAGCTCTACGGCTGTCATATGACTGGTACGATCCCGAGCTCTACGGCTGTCTGATAACTGGTACAATCCCGAGCTCTACGGCTGTCTGATAACTGGTACGATCCCGAGCTCTACGGCTGTCTGATAACTGGTACGATCCCGAGCTCTACGACTGTCTGATAACTGGTACATGTACGATCTCGAGCTCTACGGCTGCCTGATAACTGGTACGATCCCGAGCTCTACGGCTGTCTGATAACTGGTACGATCCCGAGCTCTACGGCTGTCTGATAACTGGTACATGTACGATCCCGAGCTCTACGGCTGCCTGATAACTGGTACGATCCCGAGCTCTACGGCTGCCTGATAACTGATGATATTTTCCAGCGATCCCTAGATGACGTGGAAATCTGTTGTCGTAATTTCAGTTTCTAACTTCGCACAAATATTTGCCTTTTATTGTCAATGGTTTGTTTGGCAGAAAGCATATCCTTGTATCTGTTCGCCTTAAATGATACGTTTGCTTCATTTTTCTGACCACTGCTTCATCTTTCACATTTAAGCTACTTCCGGTGTCAACAAGAAAGCTAGCAGAGATCCCATTAACCTCAAGTCAACATTTGACACTTTGCTGTTTAAGACTCTCTTTACAGATTTAATTCCAAATGGCACAGCTATCTCTTGATTATTTCCATTTTCACTGTCACTATCATCTTCTACTATTTCCTGTAAGTGTTTTCTTGAATTTGTCTTTAATCTTTTGCGACATACAGTTATGAAGTGATTCCGTTTGTGACAATAACTGCAACTAGTACCAATTGCAGGACAGCGTTTTTCGTGACGATATTCACCTCCACAGTTTCTACATTTTTGCTTTGGTTTAGTAGAATGTAGAGTTTTGTTGGAGTCGTCTGATCTGGGTCTACTCTGTTTGCAAAGACATAGAAAGGGGTACTTATGGAGTAAAGAGTTAAACATTGTAGGTGTACCTTGTATCTAAGAACAAAGTTCAATATGTCGAGTCGGCAATATTTAAACTATGTATCGCGGTAATCGATATGGAAGGTTTATTGTAGTACAATGTTTTAAGAACGATATCGCTTTACAAACGTCGATATATGTGCCGAATACTATCGCCAGTTTAAAGCATTTAAAGATTTGTCTTGTTAGTAACTAATTATAATGTCGCTGTGACCAAGTTTTGTCTTGTTAATAACTAATTATAATGTCGCTGTGACCGATTCCCACTTTTAAACATCTGAATACAAAATATTGTTCAGTAAAGTTGACAAGGTTTAATTGGAATGTTATACAAATGTAGGACTAGCTGATAACGTATATACGATTTAGAAATCAGAAAGTAAGGAGGAGATCTCAACCTGTAGATATACAGTACATTCATATTCATTATGCTGTGTCCCCTCGACCGGGTTTATAAAACAAAGAAGAACTTAGGTCATTATGTCTTACCCTTTAGGGGAGGGAGACATATTGATTCTGTGCTTTCTGTCTGTCCGTCTTTCCGTCCGTCTGTCTGTCTGTTAAAATTATTGTGCAGCTAACTTCTCCTACACTATTAGAGGGATTTCCTTCAAACTTTTACATATGAACAAGCTATATGTGAGGATGGTCATGTGGATTTGAATATGGGCTGCAACAATTCTGACAGAAGTTTTGATTGTTTTCAAATATGAAATATATAGGGAAAACTAGTGTATATAGATGTCTACAAAAGTTTACAGATAACCAACCTATATGTGATGTACAACCAATCTATATGTATCTATAAGTGACGCACAACCAATCTATATCTATATGTGAAATCTATATGTGAAGGTGGTCATGTGATTTTGAATTAAGCTTGATTATCATAATAGTTGTTAAAACGCAGCTCTTGGTTACAACGTTCATTCCTCTTATGGGTGCGGGGGCTGGGTACCGGGAGGAGACATGTGTTTTTCTCAAAAACAAACTCTGGTTTTTATGCATGTGGTTGCAGGTTGACAGTCATACAGAAGGTCCCTCCCAGAAACCCTCCCTCCCAGAAACGGACATTAACCCTTACCCTGCCAATCGCGACCGTAATTCCATATGCAAACAGCTTTGATCCGCATGAGACACTGGGCAACTTGGTGTTTGTCCACCTCAACGCTGTTTGAAATTCAGTATATCTTTCTTAATTTTACCAACTATCAGATTAATTTAGTGATAGTATACGAGTTCTAATACAAACACTCAAGACGTGCTTAATAAAGAGTAGTTTATCCTTAACATCTTTCTATTTTAAGATTAAACAATGCGAGGCTTAACAATGCAAAGCTTTTAATCAACTGAGATAATGTAATCGTTCTTTCGGAACAAATTGTAATGTGCGGCATCGGCTATCCCTGGCGGTCACCCATCCAGCCAGTAGCCAAACAGACTGTTGCTTAACTTAGCAACATTTCCAAGCACTTAAACCATGTCGCCAAAGAGTAACTGCCTGGCAAGGAGAGTTTATAGTGCTTATATACCTAACAGCATCGATGTTACATTACTTTCCCCTCCGAAAAATCTCGACCCGAGATTTGGCCTGGGAAATTACCGTGGGTAAGGCAATTCCAGTCATGAAATTGTCTTCACCCCATCGCTGCCACCAATTGTAACGTGCTCCATCGGCAATACCTGGTCACCCATCCAGCCAGTAGACGCACAGACTGTTGCTAACTTAGCAACATTTCCAAGCACTTAAACCACGTCGCCAAAGAGCATCGCTGTTACAAAAGTATGACTAAAGTTCTTTCTTTTTTTAATTATTGTAACTTTGCAATATTTTGGCCGGAAAATTAAAGGCGACAGTAGAGCCTGTGGCTAAATAGCCCAGAGCATTTTTATTTCATACTACAGAATGTAGTCTTGAGTTTTATAGTCCGTAGTATCAAAAATGCTCTAACCTATACACAGAGTACTGATAATTAACCACAGAACCGGAACGGAATCGAATTTAGTCAAAATCTCTCGTGGTCGTTTGTTTTATAACGCTGAAAGTAGTTTGGATCCTGGTGAGACTGCACGGTATTCGCCGTCTCACAAGGATTCAAACTATTTGTGACGTCGAATGTATTGCGTAACAAAATGGATATACAAGTATAATATTTTAATCAACAGGTACTGCAATGAAGTGCACCGGAACCGGAAGATTGTCAATTTAATAACGTACCCTACTTTTGTAATTTTGATACATATAATATTGTCTTCACTTCTAAATATCAACCTGTCATTTGAAACAAATTCATTTCTCACGTACACAATCACACCGCCAGAACAACGTTTTCTATTGGTTTTAATTTCTGACCTGTTTAAAACAAAATATTCAAAAGTTTGAACATTTAAATACGAATACTCATTTGTCCAAGTTTCGGTCATTAAAACAATGGCATGACTATAAAAATTTGTATAAGTTCTGGTGAAAACAGTTTAGTTGTGCGTTTAGTCACCAGTCCTTGAACATTAAGTAGAGCGCATCTCAGCGAAACCTTCTGGTTGCTGGCCTAATGCTCCTCACTAACGCCTGTAGGCGAGAATCCGTCCGTCGATGACTGGTTCCCATTTACCTGCAGGTCACGCTCAGTCTGTCCTACTAGACATTTTTCGCTGCTGCTGAACACGGGTCTCGAGAAGCGAGTGGCGGACTAAATATGGGGGTCTTCTCAAAACGTATGATAAGGTATTAAATTTGCACCTGTATAACAAAGCGGATAATGTGCCTTTAAAGAAGGGATTCATTTGATATTGTTTTGTTGTAACTTAATTAATGAAAACATGACCAAAAGAACAGTTATGATATGCCATGAAACAGGCTTTGGATACCAAAGTCGGCGCTATGTGACCTATTCAGTGTGGCAGTGCGGTAAAACCCAGCTCATCCATCTAAAAAGATTGAATATTTTCATGCAGTTTAAGTTACTGAACAAAATAAGTTTAGTCATACATTAAAGATGCAAACTACGCTTGCTTAGTACATTTTATCACTCAAATTGCATACTGACATCAACAATAAAACGTTCGAAAACAGAAAGAGATGTCGACCGTGTTTATCCATTTGCATTAAGGGAAGTAACTCCCCTTTTATTGTAACTGCTTAGCAAGTCATAAACGAGATAGAATCATGTTTTTCTCATGAAAGTTAGCAATAATGTTGAAAAGTAGTCAGTGACAAAAAACTGGAATTTTGGAGAATTAAGCAGTTTGTGTACAATCGTCCTTTGACAAAGACGATATGTTTCAAATTATCTCCCTTTACAGAATTAAATTTGTTAGCAGACAAGATATATCCTAACAGATGTCCGCTTCTGACTGCTTACACCTCTACACAGCTGGCCAGAAAGCAAGGAAGAGATTTGCAACAGTGCAGAAAGTTTAATAGGGTTCATTCAGCATATCGATTGAGTGTCGAGCATGTCATTGCCAAGCTCAAGTCTTACAGAGCAAAGAACTCTGTGTGGAGACATCCACGGTCCCTTTTAGGACGAATTGTGAAAATATGTGCCGGTCTTATCTGCAGACGGAAGCATATTGGATTAAATGATTAACATAATACTTATTTTGTTTGAACTTATTCATCTTTTTAGTTACCCATTTGGAGATTAATACATCATGGATCCAGAATTGGGTACCTTTTTACCAAACGTCGTACGCATACGATAATTGTGTTGCCTTGCGAAGTTTGGTTAACCTTCTACTTGGTACGCAGATGTCGTCTGCAAAACTTTGCCGTCTGCAACAATTTTCTGCATTTTTGTACCGAAAAATATCAGCAGAGTGTCAGACAGTTTGGATCAAGATAAGACGCCGCGTCATGCGGCGTTTCGCCTGGATCCAAATTCACCCGTAGTAGGCAGAATGTTAAACAGTACACCATCCACCAAACCAAAAGGGCTAACCTGAGGCCCAAGATGTTGGACAAAGCTTTTCATTAGTGCACAAGGAATGAAAACAAACTACAGTAAAACCCCTCTTATGCGACAACCAAATAGATGTATAATTCTGGGTCTTAAATACAGGTGGTAGCTTAATGCAGGTCGAATGTTATGCAGAAAGCTCCTGCATGAGCTTTCTGCATAACTTTCGACCTGCATTAAGCAACAACCTGCTTTTAAAGACATTTATTTCCATTCATAAAGTGGTCGCATTAGAGGGGTTTTACTGTATTTGTATTTGGAAAATAAGCAGACGACAAGAAAGCAGACGGTAATTCAATTTCAAACAGCATTGCGTCCGAATGGTTTGAGAAAGCCCCCTCAAATAAGTCGTGTACAGTCACCCGCTACTCGCAATCAGCAGCAGCGAAAAATGTCTACTTGTGCTGTCTGTCTATTTTTGAGACCTGGGTAAAACCTGAATACTGTCTCGGGTTACGCATACGATACGGCTTTGATAAAGAGCGTTTCTCAGACCGTGACGATGTCCGCACTACACGAGAACGTCCACGTGCTGAAAGTGTATTGACAGTTCGTGTATTCGGGTTATCAGAAGCTAAGGATTTCAAACACGTCTCTCACGGACTGACGGAAATGTCTCTTCACTATTCCTGGGATTTACGAACGTTTTACAAGTGTCAGCGTTCTGTGTTTCGGACCACATTTCGTGGGTCTACATTACATTACATGGTCTAAAAAGTCAAAAACATTGATCGGGTCGATTTAGTGTTATATTATATACACATGTATATAATATAACACTAAATCGACCCGATCAATTTTTTTTAAGTGTATATAATATAACACTTATTCGACCCGATCATTTTTTTTTACTTTTTAGACCAAGTAGACACACGAAATTGTATATAATATAACACTAAATCGACCCGATCAATTGATTTTGACTTTTTAGACCATGTAGACCCACAAAATGGTCCCCTGTGTTTCGGACAGGGAATATGTACATGGAGACGGTTCATCTCCTGGCTGTAAAACGGGGCCGTTTCAGTATGCTGGACTAAGGATTCACTTTTTGCACTCGGGGACAGACCATTATCATGACAGGGGATACATTTAAAGTCTGTGTCTCACTAGGCCAGTGTTGCATAAACTGCTGGGGCAGTACTCTGTTTGGATTGACAACGAGGGGAATTGGCTGAAGTTGACCTATGAACATTGGGTTTACTGGACTTACACCCTGTGCAAAACCTGACAGTGCAGCATGTTGGTGGTGTATTGTTTGACTGGGTATCGTGTTTTGCATGGTATTTACATAGTTCATTTGCGGTGGGGCTCGCAAAAGAGGGTTTCCTACAGGAGAAGGGATCCGTGGAGCAGTATCCATTGGAGCAGCATTACTTACATTGGGACAGGAAACATCAGGTGAGGAATTTCCCTCTGAATTTACACGTTGATTTGTCCGCACAGTCAAGTTGCGTGGTATAGTCTCAGCAACCGTTGGAATGGACTCTAATCTGTTTGCACTTGCGCATCTACTTCAGTCTGGTAACTCGTCCTTAATCAGTTGACCATGACCATCTTAAATAAACTTTGCAGGGTAAACAATTTGCACATTTGATTGCCTGGAAATCTCTTTTCGATTCCTTGTACCTAGGCCATAATCGTATCATAATCATATCCTGTATTTCCTTTGGATAATCGTAATCCACAGAGAATGCCGTATTTTTTCAGCCATCCCACATTGCTCATTATTTCCACAGTATCACAAAAGTCCCTAAGTTTTCAATAATAGGTCTTCTCTGAAAAGGCTTTCCGATCACACGTCTCCCAAGTCGATGTGCACTGGCTATGTAAAATCTCGTGGGGTCCATATCGAGGTGATTCGCCAAAAAATCTCGTACTAGTTCTCGCCCATTGTTTTCTGCAATTCCTCTGAAAACCATATTGTTCCTGCGATACCTTGCTTCTATGTCGATCGATCTATAGGCCAATGTTTGAGTCTGTGTGAGAATTAGTGACATGTATAATTTGCCCAAGATTTGTGTTCATACCATTCAGTAATTTCTTCTTCTTCTTCATCGAATTAACAATACTCCTTCAAAATTGAAGATTATGTATTGACGCTGGAAAAAAATATTTTCGGTGTATAATATACAGGCTTCAGTCAGAAGTGAAATAGTGCTAAAGTAAAAGTCAGGTTTAAAACTATATACACTGATTGCTGTTTATACTGAAGAGGTTATTGACATGACAACAGGCACAGTGACAATTGTTTTGAAATTGTCGACTGTACCTGCTTCATGGGCGATGAGGGGCAACATGTTCCACTGACAGATAGTTCTCGGATAGAATGAATACTTGTATGAGTCCTTAGATGTGCTGATCTGTCTATATGGGTTGGTAGTAGTTCGGGTTCTTATATTGCGTGTGGAGGGTACCAAGAGGCTGTTTTCAGGGTAGATAGCTACTATTTGATGAACAAATTTATAAAATAATATTAATCTCGCTCTTGTTCTCCTAACTTTCGAAGTTCTCCATGTCACGAGAACAGTTCACTTGATCGACTCTGATACATTTAAGTTCATCATATATACATGTCAATTTATCGTCAATTGTGCTGTTCACAAAGTTTTGTCTAGAAAGCTCTCCCGAAACTGTACGTATTTATCCTCCAAATTTGACCTGAGACTCGATTAAATTTCGGCGTGTTTATCGGGATTGTTCGTAATACTCTATGACCAAAATATAGCAAACCAAAAGCCGGTAATAATCATGTTCCTCGAGGATTGTACAATAACATCCCTCTAATGCGACCATTTAATGAATAAACATGACTGTCTTTATAAGCACAGGATAAAAGTTATGCAGAAAGCTTCTACAAGAGCTTTCTGCATAACTGTTGTCCTGTATTATTCTACCAACTGTCTTTGCCACTGTGAATTGTGCCCCTTTTTGCTGGTCGCCTTAGAGGGGGTTTGCTGTATAGCGCATTCTTATACCTACTGAAATTTATTCGAAGATTACCGACGATAATACACGGAATATGCATGAGTCTCAGGTCAAATTGGTAGGATAATACCTCATTTTTGTTTTGGTGCTCTTGTGGAATTTCAAATGTTTGCACCGAAAATTCACCCATATTTTGCCATTTCCTATATTATCCAATACTTAAAAGTTTTATCCAGCTATAACCATCAATAGTCCATCAGTATCGACTCAAATAAATTATATTAAATTCGTTACTTTATCAGCAAAAAAATTTAAATTTTCACTTGCCCACAAAAAACATTGACCATACTGTCCGCCAGATTTAATTACGCAAGAAGGTGCGAATACTACACAATCTTTAAGCCAATGAAAGTGAAAACCTAAACTCACTATTAGGTAAGGAGGGAAAACTTACTGCATTGTCCAGTATGCAGTGAGGTTTCTCTTGGTACATGCTTAACATCATCCCAATTGACTGTCTGGCAGTGACCAATGATACACAAACATCCAATATTGATCTAAACATAAACACATTAATTCACCTATGACACAGTTAAAACAGTGATAAGTCCACTATCTACTTTGTAGTGTGCTTTGGTACAGTGGTAACGCGCTTGACTAGATTTAATTCTAAGTTTTTACTGATACTAACAAATCTTGTTTACATATGTCATAGTAAAAATTCAGTTAACCCTTTCCCTCATATAAATGTTTTCAATAAGTCATCTGAGTCAATTTCCTGTAAAAATCCCAAAGTTGACCCCTTTGCTAACTTTACTCGTCTGTTTGATGTATTTACGAGTCTGACTGGTACATGATCACTGTTAATGGTCCCTGGGGATAACAGCACACTGCCTACCATAACATTGTTAGCAGGCGACTTATCTTCTACACAGCTAATGACCCCTAAATGGCTTTTAATTGCTTCCAGATTTATTGCTTGACCCGGGATGACACACTCCGAGTTCCCAGGTATCGAGATCCTATTCAATTCAATTCTCTTTTATTTCTCAGTTTGTATATACATACAAAAAACATGAGAACAGTCCCACAAATAGATATTAACATTAAACAAGATCAAGAGACATGTAATTAACAGTAAAAGTAATGAAGATACATACATATACTATCACAAGAATGGATAATTTATTATTGTTTTTGCTGAAGATATGCTGATGGAGTTGTTGACGATGATGGTAAAGATATGATTATTAAGTTGCTGTTGTTGTTGGTGATGTTGATGATTGTTGGCTTCGTGTTGTTGGTGATGATGATGATGTTGATGGTGATGATTACAATAATAATAATAATAATAATAATAATAAAATTTAGAAAAAAATAAAAAATAATAATGATAATAGTAATAATGATAATGAAAGTAAAGTCTATTATGGTACACATAGGTAATAATAATAATAATAATAATAATAGTAATAATAATAATAATAATAATGATAATAATAATAATGTAAGTAAAGTCTACTATGGTTCACATAGGCGGCTCTTCCGACTCGAGCCCTACACTTTCAGACCATATACAATATATATTATATGTAGTCTAAGAGTATATTAAAACCCAAGTCGAGAGAACCACCGGTACAAGCCATTCTAGTGATTTGATAGAGGGGGGGTAAATGTTTTATACCAGCCCTTTTCCGACTGTAGTACAGTAGAGCATGCATCCAGCGATCATAAGAGGACGGGGGTGCGAAATTATTTTAATGTATATTGATCTAGATGGCAGCTTTTCAGATCAGGATTTATTTACACAGAGACGCCATCCCAAGTTCAACAAACAGATAAAACCTCATCCATACATTCCTACCCCTCCTCACTATAGTCGCCCGACGCAGGCTCAACTGTACTGTTGACAAACATATATCGCCATGTGCTTTAGGAAAGCGTGTTTGCCTGTGTGGATTAAAAACAAAGTCATGTGTTGACTGGGCTGTTATTCTCACAGCTCTTAATGGAACTTTCTCAATAACAGTAAAAACTTTCTTTCCATTTAAATCATGAAAACTGATAAGCCAGGGCCAAGTTTCGCCTAGAGGTCATGGTCGTAAGTTGAACAATCTTGGCAGAGGACCACAAGCCAAAGCTACATGCCAAATATCAAAGGTCTAGGCCTTACAGTTTCAGAGAAGAAGATTTTTAAGGATTTTCATATGAAAAACTGATAAGCCCTTGGGCAGGGCCATGTTTTGCCCGTGGTCATAATTTGAACAATATTTGTAGAGGACCATTAGATCATGCTACATACCAACTATCAAAGGTCTAGGCCTTACAGTTTCAGAGAAGAAGAATGTTAAAGTGTTTCCTATGAAAAACTGATAAGCCCTTGGGCGGGGCCATTTTTGGCCCGGGGGTCATAATTTGAACAATTTTTGTAAAGGACCATTAGATCATGCTACATGCCAAATATCAAAGGTCTAGGCTTTACAGTTTCAGAGAAGAAGAGTTTTAAAGATTTTCCTATGAAAAACTGATAAGCCATTGGGCGGGGCCATTTTTGGACCGGGGGTCATAATTTGAAAATCTTTGTAGAGGACCATTAGATCATGCTACATGCCAAATATCAAAGGTCTAGGCCTTACAGTTTCAGAGAAGAAGGTTTTTAAAGATTTTCCAATGAAAAACTGATAAGCCCTTGGGCGGGGCCATTTTTGGCCCGGGGGTCATAATTTGAACAATCTTTGTAGAGGACCATAAGATCATGCTGCATGCCAAATATCAAAGGTCTAGGCCTTACAGTTTCAGAGAAGAAGATTTTTAAAGATTTTCCTATGAAAAACTGATAAGCCCTTGGACGGGACCATTTTTGGCCCAGGGGTCATAATTTGAACAATATTTGTAGAGGACCATTAGATCATGCAACATACCAAATATCAAAGGTCTAGGCCTTACAGTTTCAGAGGAGAAGATTTTTTAAAAATTTCCTATGAAAAACTGATAAGCCCCGGGGCGGGGCCACTTTTGGCCCGGGGGTCATAATTTGTACAATTTTTGTAGAGGACCATAAGATCATGCTACATACTAAATATGAAAGGCCTAGGCCTTACAGAGAAGAAGATTTTTTAAAAATTTCCTATGAAAAACTGATAAGCCCTTGGGCGGGGCCATTTTTGGCCCGGGGGTCATAATGTGAACAACATTTCGTTCCCCCTAGCCACTGATGCTTCTGACAAAATTTGGTTAAAATTGGGTCAGCAGTTTCAGAGGAGATGTCGTTTGAAAATGTGGACGGACGACGGACGCCGGACGCCGGACACCGGACGCCGGACGCCGGACGACGGACAAATGGCGGTCACAATAGCTCATCCTGAGCCTTTGGCTCAGGTGAGCTAAAAATGTGTCCAGATGCTTTGAATTGAAATTTGCACTGGCCATCTAACTGTAAATATCCATCATTGGCTACCTCTAGACACACAGCTCCAGAAACTTGTTCAAGTTCTGGCCTAAGATCTGGAGGTATCCTGTTATACAAAGCAGTTGAAATAATTGTTGCACAAGCACCAGTGTCCAACACAAAATTTGCACTTATATTTCCAGAGCACTTAACTGGAACTACAACTGATAA
This sequence comes from Azorinus chamasolen, assembly GCA_963576725.1. Lineage (NCBI taxonomy): Eukaryota > Metazoa > Mollusca > Bivalvia > Cardiida > Solecurtidae > Azorinus > Azorinus chamasolen. The sequence goes on along the minus strand of OY755247.1, from coordinate 1,058,131 downwards.
TCCATCACCAGACGCACTCCTGCATCTTATATTTTCCGAAATATTATTTGCATCACAATGCACATACTTTTCAGTGACCAACGCTGGGCCGTGAGCCTTGGTCCCGATTAGTTTTCCGACTGATTGTTGTCAGCTCTGCATTCCGACGCATAATGACCTTTTTGCTGACATGCATAACAGGTGATGTCCCTCTTGTTGACTTTCTTGGTTCTTTTTCCAGCGTTGTTCTCAATTTTCTGAGCAAGAATATCAATTTTCTTGCCGATATTTGATTTCAAATCCTTGCCAAATTCCTGTAAGCGCGACTCTGTCACATACAGATCCTTCACGGGTCCGTCCACATTCCGTATCCGAGGGTTTCGAACGTCGTCTCGGATGCTGCTGTAGTTCTCAAGCAAATCCCTGGCATTGTCAAGAGATTTTGGATCTTGCATTCCGATGAACATGGCTGCTTGGGAGTCATGTAAACCCTTCAGGAAATAACGTATACCAATTGTTTCACGGGTTGAAATATCAGCTGTTGGAAATCCCTTAACAATTAATTTCTTTAAGCTTGCAACATATTCTGCTAAGGTCTCCTTTTCTTTGTTGAGCTTTCTGTTCTCCAATTTTACCAGATACGAAGATGCTGATCTCTTCTCCAGGAAGCGCGATTCTAAGGCCTCCTTCAAACATTTATAGCTGCTCAAACTGTCACCTGGAAGTTGCCCAAATACGTATTCAGCTGCTTCGCCACGCAGACTGCTCTTTAACCGGAATAGGTACTCACTTTCTGTCCAATCACAAGCATTTGCCATAGATTCAAACGGATGTATGAATCCTTCCCATGATTGCTTGCCGTCGAAAAGATGTTGCCTTGGTAGAGGAACTTCATATTTCTGAGCACGATGACTCGATCTTTGACTTGTTGAAGATTCGTGAATTCCACTATTTTGAATATTTACTGCACAAAGTATTTCTTGATATGATTTTACAAGTTCCTCTCTTTCATGGAAAAATGTTTCCTCATTCTTTCTGAGTCTTGTCTGTAAAACACCATTTTCTTCTTCTGCCGCTTTAAGTTTCTGTTTTAAAACTTCAGTTTCACTCAAAATACTGCTTTCATCAATGTCTGATATTACACTGACACTGTCTTTGTCTTTTTCTGGTTGTCGTTTTGGTCCCATTTTCTTATCCAAGATTGAAATTATGTATCGAAAAAGTTCTGTTCCAAACTTCCAAAAATATAAATGTTCCTTTTTTTAACACATTAGAGACATGTTAAAGTCTTCATCCCGACGCTGCCACCAGTGTTGTAAATTTTAGACGAGGGACCACGACGACGAAGTCTTCTTAGAGTATAGATACATTTTATTACTAACTCTACGGTCTAAATCGAGCCATTTCTAACATGAGCTCTCTCAACTATTCCAAGCCAAAAGTAAAATGTCCAAAAGCCAAAAGTCCCCTCTCTCACTTGGGTCCTGGTTTATATATCATTCTGTAGGTGCTAACATGTTAGCAGGCTAGACAAAGGAAGGTAACATGCTTGACACTAGTTAGCAATGATTAACTGCCTTTGTTCAGTGCTGTCCTATCTGACTTGTGTGATTAGAACTCTAACAAGCTCCATCTACTGAAATTGCTATTAATATTAACCCAATATAGAGTCAAATACTTTCAAAATTATAACAATATGCATATCTAAATATATTCTCTGTAATATATTGATATTCATGAATTCAGGAATTCTTGTATAAATAAATGTTAATGCCATGATAGTGCATATCTAAAATTCTGTCTAAAATGTATACCAGTTCTGTTACAACAAAACAGTAAAACCTCTCTATATCGGCCACTAAATTGTGTTAAGTTATATTTAGGGCAGGTTGCTGCTTAAAGCAATGTGAAAGTAAAACAGAACGCTCCTATAGGAGCGTTCTATTTTAGGAGCGTTCTGTTTTACTTACACATTGATCTAAGCAGCCACCTGCCTTTTACACAAAATACTTGATGTAGTTTAGTGGCTGTTATAGAGAGGTTTAATTGTATATTATATTATGTATGGCAATTTCAATCACGTGAAAAGAGCACGAACTTCCACATCAATCCACCAACATTATCGTTATACACACTGAAGAGTTATAATTCAACACACTTAACACATAAGTGCCATGTGTCCCTTAACATAATCATAGGCAAACAATATAGACCCAGAACCGAAGGCTGCTGAAGGATCTATTTGTTATTGATGTGCGTGAAAAATGGGTTGGGCCCAACGTAAGATCTTGACGGGTTTCCTTAAATAATATGGACACCGATACTTCTATTTGGTCGTGTTTGATTTACTGGTACAAAACAATCAGCACCTCTTCACAAGTAGTCTGGGATCACCTTCACAGAGGGTAATTCCATTTTCCTGAATATGTACTTCATCTAGAACCTTACACCCGTAGCCAAGTAGACCCCCATCTTCACTAAATCTATACAAAGAGAAGCAATGTACGATTTATAATATACAATGAAACCCCTCTAAACAGGATATTCAAATAAGTATAAATCGCGGTCTTGGAGACAGGTGACTGATTAATGCAGTGTGAAAGTCATACAGAAAGCTCTTTTAGGAGCTTTCTGCGTGCCTTTCAGTCTGCATTAAACTGCCCTCTGCCTAAATTCTTCTCTACTAGAATTCCGGTTTAGAGGGATTTTGCTGTATATGCACTATGTATTTCATATATTCGTTCGAGCAATAAAGAGATAAAACAATCTACGATCAATTCCGATATAAGCAATATATTACGATCAATATCACGATCGCATGCATGTAACGCAACACCAGTCCCAGATACAAGTCGTAAGATTTAAAATTGTTTGTTGAATCAATATTGCGGAAAGCACTCCTTTAAGTTGTTTTGTAAAAGTATTTAGCTTATCAACATCGGGTTGGATTGGATTGGATTGGAACTGACCGACTAAATAATTAATTCAACACTTCATCTTATCAACACTCCTTCATGTTATATACGATAAGCAAAAAAGCTTTGAGGCGTGACGGTACAGTAAAACCCCTCTAATGCGACCACTTAATGAATAAACATGGCTGAAAGGACGAAAGTATTAGGAGCTTTCTGCATTACTTGTGTCCTGCATTAAGCTACCTCCTGCACCTACCACTAGGAATTATACCCATTTTCTGTGGTCGCATACTGGGTATAAACAATTGTCTTGAGACATAATTCACTTAATTTTATTATCGTTCAACCCGTTAATTCCCTCATATAAACCTGTCTTTACCCATTCACTTTACATGATTCTGGCAGCTGGTCTGCGTCTGCACTGTATTCTTATATCTGGAGATATAGAACGAAGTTAAGTAAAGTATTGCATAAAGGCCCCGTACAGGAGCATTCATTGGAATGCCTTTGCCGCAGAAACATGGCAAAGGACATCCCACCCAGTCACATTATCCTGACACCGGGTCGACCAGTCCTAGAACTACCGGGTCGACCAGTCCTAGAACTACCGGGTCGACCAGTCCTAGAACTACACCTTTAATGTCGAGCGTAGACAAGGGAGTTACTAATACCAACTTTTAACGACTTTTGGTCTGTCGCGGCTGAGGATCGAACCCACAACTTTCCGTACCGCAGGCGGACGCTCTTCCACTGAGCCACGCGGCCGGTCTCGAATTACAGACACAAATAATCTTTTGCAGATTACTACGGACCTCTGTCCATTGTTCTTCACCTCAGCGCTTGAGATTCATGCCGTGCACGTGCACGACCAAACGAACTGTGTCTATACAGAAAACAACCGCACACTGAAACTTAATCGCTGTACAGTGAAACCTATCTATAACGGCCACTATAGGAGCGTTCTGTTTTACTTGAATTTTTTTAAAGCAGTAATTTAGTGGACGTTATAGAGAGGTTTTACTGTATCATAATAATATTATACGTTTGGGCAAGACAGGTGGATAGTTATCATATACCCATTTGTGAAAAGAATAATGTCAGCTGAAATCGGAATTTGGCGCAATTTGAGTTTTGAATACGTGCTCTTCCCTATGTTGTTCTGCTTCCGATTATATCAAACCTTTAAAATACTACTGAGCGTGTATCGAACAGCTTTGATCATGATAGTTTGCATCCAGATCAGATGACATATCCTGTTACAAGTCTGACTCCGCTTAAAAATAAACAGTACAATAGAACTTGTCTTAGACGGCCTTTCATTCATTGAAGTTACGCAAGAAGTTGGTTTATATTTTATGAATATTCCACATATATTCAGATAATCATGCATATAAATTGTTAGGTCATGGACATGTGAATTTAGCCATGGCAGAAACTGTAGAATCATTCTATATTATACCATAAGCAAATAGAGCAGATCCTGATCTACTTTGTTTTCAAAAGCGTAGAAATTCATATATATTTGATTTTGCACATAGAAGTTTACCCTTAACCTAAGAAACCGACAGAAATACATGGCTACATTTCAGACTGCTGCTCAACATTTATCAAATATTTAACAGATGATATGCCTTTTAATGCCTTTGCAAACAGAGTAGACCCCGATATGACAGATCCTCTAGGAACCGTTTAATCAGGATCTGCTCTGTTTGCTTATAATACAATATAGATGTGATTCCACAGTTTCTGCATTATTTGTTACATTTATATCGACCAAATTTTAATGGGAGTTACTAGTACCAACTTTTAACGACTTTTGGTCTGTCGCGGCTGGGGATCGAACCCACAACCTTCCGTACCGCAGGCGGACGGTCTCGAATTACAGACACAAATAATATTTTGCAGATACTACGAATCTTTGTCCACAATTTGTCAGCTGAAATAGTAATTTGGCGCAATTTGATTTTTGAATACGTCCACAGGTCCCGATAAAATGGGTAATTTTTCAAGAATTAACTTCTTCCCTATGATGTTTTTGGTAAGAAGACATTTTGGTAGTACTCGTACTGTATCTATTACATACTAAAAGAGGTACAATTCTGGGTGCTAGCTTAACTTTTGTCCTGCATTAAGCTACCGCCTGCTTTTAAAGACATCCATGTTTATTCATTAAGTGGTCGCATTAGAGGGGTTTTACTGCAGATGCTTATTACATGTATGTATAACCACATGGTTTGTGACGCGTTTTACCTCCACGGGTGGACTCGTCCTGAAGGTCGCAGCTCACGGGTCAAAATCGGACTGTACTCACAGACCAGTCCACTATGTCTGACATATAGTAGAACCTGCCTTAAGAGGCCATCACAAAGTGGTCTTATTATGGGGTCTGTAAAGCAGATATTAGTTTAATGCGAACAAACTGTCCTGATAACGGATTACATATAAATGCCGGCGCATGCATATCCTTTAGACCACGGTTTCGGATATCCCATAATGTACTGTTCGTCTTATTTATTAATTATCCCATAAATCTTCCAGACCTAGTTTGTTTTTGAGGCGTGACTTCGTACGGTAACTTGGAAATCGTATGTTGTAAACATGCACAACTGATACACGCATGCAACCGCTCGAGTGACAACAACGATACAAATATGTGTTACAATAAACAGTTTTGCTTTCGTTTCAGGTTTTTCTCGGTCCTTGTCCTGTACATCATCGCTGGGTCAAGAGACGATTCTAAAGAGTGGTCACAACATAGGGTTTGGTTCGAGGATTTGGTGTGACGGTGTTATAGCTACAAAATGAAATGCCGGACTTGACAGCTCCGTTTGGTCATCAAGAATGTCTTGTCGATTACCTGTGGTGTAGTCTTGGTTCGATCTGTGCTGGTGAAAAGGGTTTCAGCATAGAAAAACTACCTTTGATAAATCCAGGATGGTTTCGGATTTGTAGTAGGGAAAACGTGAATAGGCGGCTATAGCTAATTAGTGATTTATTGACCGTTAAATTGTAGTATATTGTGTTGGCTGCTTAATCCACCCATTAGTGCTATACGTCACGCACTCTTTAGGGATTAAAGGACGAACGGAAACAAACGAGGTCATCACCATAGTGAAAACAACTAGAAATTGTCCAAGATTTTATTAGGACAATCATTCTGGCCAAGTTTCATGAAGAAACAATAATCATTCTGGCCAAGTTTCATGAAGAAACCTCTGGAGTGTTCACAAGGAAGAAGATTCTATATGAAAAGCTTTAAGCCCCAGGGCGGGGCCATTTATATCAAACCTTTGTATCGAACAAGCCTATTGAAGGATAATGATATTAAAACTGACTTTTTTTTGGTGTCCGGTTTATAGAAATTGGAACTAAAACCCTTGTTGTATTCATTGGTGATATAAATGTACCTACAGAAGGACATGTGCAATGTATTAAGTGCGATATTGAGGTCGATTGGACTTACAAAGTAATAAGAAATACGGTTGGAAAATCCACATTTCTTTTATCCACATTGTAGCTATTGAGAACTAATTACATATACAGTGGGATTTTAATATCTCTAATTTCAAGGGAACTGGACAGTTCATATGAAGAGAAAATTTGACATAAAATAGATAATTTGCAAATTGTTGGAGGGAAAGAAATTGTACTTCGAAATATCCGACATTCTTCTGACATTGTTTTGTATTAGCAAACAGTCAACTGGCAACTGGCAGCCAGCTGCCAAATCAAATATAACATGAGAAGCTGTGCTTACAGGCGAACCGTCAACGAGCAACTGGTAGCCAGCTGTCAATTAAAATGTAACTTCCGAAATTGTATTTACTAGCGAACCGTCAACTGGCAACTGGCAGCCAGCTGCAAATTCAAATTAAACTTCATGAATTGTAATTACTAGCGAATGGTAAACTGACAACTGGAAGCCAGCTGCCAATTCGACTTTTATCATAGATACATATCCATGTGAATTCATAACTGGCAACTGGCAGCTAGCTGACAATTCGCTCTTAACATATCAAAACAGAGTTAATCACGTGATTGAGTAGTCAACTGGCAACTGGCAGCCAGCTGCTTATTCGACTTTTGTTATACATAGATACATATTCCTGTGAATTGTCAACTGGCAACTAGCAGCCAGCTGACATCCGCTATAACCATATCAAAACAGAGTTGATCACGAATAGTCAACTGGTATTGTGATTACTAACGAACTGGCAACAGGCAGCCATCTGTCAATTGAAATGTAACTTCAGAAATTGTATTTACTAGCCAAAAGTCAACTGGCAGCCAACTGCCAATTCGAATTTTCATCATTCAAATGTAACATAAGAAACTATATTTACAGGTGAACCGTTAATTGGCAACTGGCAGCCAGCTGCCAATTCAAATGTTAAGTCATGTAGTGTTTAACGAACCGTCAACTGGCAACTGGCAGCCAGCTGCCAATCCACTCTTAACATGTCAACTATTGAATCAAATCAGCTTAGATCAAGTATATTTCAAGATCCTATTCAGATCAATATCCATATCCGATTAGAATAGATCTGGACATCATCAGGATCTGATCTTAATTAGATTTTTCGCTTGTCTTGATCAGATAAGAGCAGCCAGATCCACATCCAGATTATGTCAGATCAAGATGCAAATCAAATCAGATCTGATTCAATCCAGATCAGACCCAACTCAGATCAGATCAGATAATACTATCTCAGGTCAGAAGTGACTCGGATCCAAATCAGATCCAGATCAAACGAGATCTAGATCCACATCAGATAAGATCAGATTGGGTTTGTTCATGTAATGAGAGTAGTTGAGTAAGATGTGCGACTTGTAAACACCTTGGATCTCATCTAGTCATATCTAGTCTGACTTTATGTAATCTGGGATGATATGATCTAATCGAATCTGATCTGACCTGGATCTATATCTGATCCGATCTGCTTTGCTCAAACCAAGTACAATATTAGATTTAGATCAGAACTAGATCAGATCCAGATCAGATTCTGATCTAATATGATAGTATCTGGATAATTATCGCGTGTTGCCAACACATAGACTAGCTAAAAATGAAGCGAAACAGGCGAAATTTTAAACCTATATTATTTTTAATTATCGCGAGTTGCTTAAATCTCGCATGTCCAACAGGCGAGATTTAGTGTGGCCCGAACAGGACACCGTAATGTATCAATTTTTCATGTTAACACATAGATGAGGTGGCTGGGTCTGTAAGATGACGTCAAAGACGGGGCGTGGTGTTGCAGTTGCCCTTTCAACCCGTTATAAAACAGCCAGCCGTGTTCTTTGGTTACGGAGGTGTAATTGCCTGGTCGGTATAGCGTTGCTCCGACTAATTTGTACAGTCTATCAGCCGGAAAATCGGCACATTTTACAAGATCAAACACCCTCAGACATATTATGGGTGGTATGTTGCCAACTAACACCCTCTTGTGCAAACGTTGGCCCGGACATTTGCTGAGAACACTGAAAAGTAAAGGTTTATATTCTATTAAACAAAGGGTAGAAATCAAAACCAAACTTTCAAAAGCAATACATTCAAAGCTATCTCATCACTAAAGGTAATCCTATCTATCACCTTGTCACAATATTCAAGGGCCTCCATACAAGAAACAATAAATTTATGTTCCTTTGACCCATGCTTGTAAAACTTGTAAAAACTTATGTCATGTACATCTACATGTTGCAGTGAACCTAATTGTAACAAGAAAAAAACACGTTGGATAAAGTTGCGACACAAGGTTTAAGATAAATGGGCTTAACCCTAACCCTCTGTAATGCTTGAGCCGACTGAACTGAAAATTAATCAATCACACTAACATTGAACTCATATTTAAAGTATAAGCTTGTGTGAAGTTAGCTACTTATTGCCGGTTCGTTATTCAAAATAACGAAAATAATTGGATAAGTAACTGGATGTGAAATTAGCTACTGATTCCCGGTTCGTTATTCACAAAAACGAAAATAATCGAAGAAGTAACTGGATGTGAAGTTAGCTACTTGTTTGCTTTTGAACATTCACAATACATTGAATGTCGAACTGGGAACAAGTAGCCAACTTCACGGACATGCAAGTAATCAGTCTCAGTAAAATGTATTTAATAGCATTCAGGATGTAGGATCTGTTTGAACTCTTTAATGAAAGAGAGAAACTTAAGTAAACAAGAGCACCGCAAGACGGGGCAATATACGCCCGAATGCTGTTCTATAAAATTATGTTGAAAAATAAAGGAGCAGTTAGTTGCACAAGAAATTGCTACCCGAAACTATCAAAGGGCAATAACTCCAGAATGAAAAATATCCAAGATATGAGCATGGTAAGAACAGTGTACATAGCAATCATTTTCAGACTTTCAGACTTTTTTGAACTTTGGAAAAAAAGTCGAGAAAGTTTAAACCGAACGTGACATAAGTGCGTTTAACCTTTCACCTTCAAATATGACTGACCTTAAAGGTAATGATGTAGGTCTAGTTAGCTACAGCCAGGACACAAAATTTGCTAACGCTCTATTTGTGACCTTGACCTTGAAAGTTCACAATTGGGTTTTGTATGCAACACACCTTCAAGTGATACTGAAGCCCTATTTGTGACCTTGACCTTGAAAGTTCACAATTGGGTTTTGTACGCGACACACCTTCAAGTGATACTGAACATATGTGTGAAAGAATTTTGAAAATCGGAGAAAAAATGAGTAAGTTATAGCCAGGACACGAATTTGCTAACGGACGGACAGAATTGCTAACGCCCTATTTGTGACCTTGACCTTGAAAGTTCACCATTGGGTTTTGTACGCGACACACCTTCAAGTGATACTGAACATATGTGTGAAAGAATTTTGAAAATTGGTGAAAAGATGAGTAAGTTTTACCAAGGACACGAAAATTGCTAACGCCCTATTTGTGACCTTGACCTTGAAAGTTCACAATTGGGTTTTGTACGCGACACACCTTCAAGTGATACTGAACATTTGTGTGAAAGAATTTTGAAAATCGGAGAAAAAATGAGTAAGTTATAGCCAGGACACGAATTTGCTAACGGACGGACAGAATTGCTAACGCCCTATTTGTGACCTTGACCTTGAAAGTTCACCATTGGGTTTTGTACGCGACACACCTTCAAGTGATACTGAACATATGTGTGAAAGAATTTTGAAAATTGGTGAAAAGATGAGTAAGTTTTACCAAGGACACGAAAATTGCTAACGCCCTATTTGTGACCTTGACCTTGAAAGTTCACAATTGGGTTTTGTACGCGACACACCTTCAAGTTATACTGAACATTTGTGTGAAAGAATTTTGAAAATCGGAGAAAAAATGAGTAAGTTATAGCCAGGACACGAATTTGCTAACGGACGGACGGACAGAATTGCTAACGCCCTATTTGTGACCTTGACCTTGAAAGTTCACCATTGGGTTTTGTACGCGACACACCTTCAAGTGATACTGAACATACGTGTGAAAGAATTTTGAAAATTGGTGAAAAGATGAGTAAGTTTTAGCAAGGACACGAAAATTGCTAACGCCCTATTTGTGACCTTGACCTTGAAAGTTCACAATTGGGTTTTGTACGCGACACACCTTCAAGTGATACTGAACATTTGTGTGAAAGAATTTTGAAAATCGGAGAAAAAATGAGTAAGTTATAGCCAGGACACGAATTTGCTCGGACGGACGGACGGACGGACGGACAGACAGACAGACAGACGGACACCCAGCCAGACGGCCAGACGATGGAGACCATAACATAATACGACCCTTCGGGCGTATAAAAAGGGTAATAATTTCTGTTCAAATGCTTGACAGAGTAATGTACTCTTGCATACATATGAAGCTTGAGGTGGTGAACAAGTGTTCCAAGTTTCAAAGCTTTATCTCAAAGGGTTATGTAAATAAGTGGACTTTAACAAGATTAAGTTCTAAGTTAAAAAGGGATGACGGACGCCATTGACAATCTTTACTACACGTACGATATAAAATGGAGAAATAAGACAAAAAATTGGTCGAATAATTAAAGGGGTCATTGTATCAGGATAAGGGAGTCCCGGTTTCGTAATATTATGACCAGGGTCAAATTATTACGATCCCCGGTCGTAATATTATGATCAGGAATCATAAAATTACGGGATCACTATGTTTCATTACACCGGAACTTTCAACAGTTTAATTTTAGTTAAATCATATCTTATAGTCAGTATGTTATTTGTATTATAACAAGCAATATGTTGTATATATACATGCGTGCATATATAATCTAAAACTGAAGCAATCGTTGGACGTTTCAGTTATTTCAGCATAAGATTCGGCCCTCTCCCCTTGTAGGCATAGATTCGTTTGTAAACGTCTTAATAATTATTTCCATTTGTATAGGACTACGTTGAGAAATTTCAATTTCACGGCCTTGTATTAGAGATGTACACGCGGAGTCCGATGTGAAGTTGGACAATGGACAAGCGAAGAAAGTTGGGGGTTTTCTCAAAGGGATAATAATCGAATTAAGGCCAATAGAAGTTACATTAAACTGATAACGATTACTTAAAGTAATCATCATCCGATGACGTTGACGATGAAATGTCAAGCTCACGTTGGAGTTTTGGAAGAGTTTTTTTTCATCCATTTCTGATACATGAGTTGATTCTCCCTTACCAGTTGTGCCAGAGATTGCTTTCGATTCCTCCTGCGCCTCTGTCCTACTCCGACAGCTGGCTGTGGTTCATGTTCGTCTTCATCAGAATCACTAGATTTTGCAGCCGCAATAGCATCTCGCATGTCCGCCTGGTTATGCGCAGGTCCGGGAACAGGGACAGGTACATGTACTGGAGCAGGCCCGGGAGCCGGGGCATCTATGAGAGGTGCTGGAGCGGGAACTACAGGCACCACAGCATGTTGTTGCACAAGTGGCACCGGCTCAGCAACAAGGCGACGCTCGAGGTTCCGTATGGACTGCAGTAGATCCCTTCCAAAAACGAAAATACATGACAAGAATTATATTATGCTCACAAGATATGGTTGCATACAATATACGTGTATATAAAATTTGAAGCACACTGATCCCCTTTCCAATATTGCAGACATGTTTAGAAGTAAATAAACATGACACTTTCGCTAAACAGGATTAAATAGCTTAAATAACTAATAAAAACAATCAAAGTGTCTGGGCATTTCACTTTAGTCCTATAAATCGCCCAATTTTGGTATAGTCAAGAAGAACAGAAGAACGATAAATCAGCCCTTTCCTTTAATATAAACGCAGTAAAAGGAAATAGTTTTAGCAATATTGTATTTTCGTTTTAAAAGAACCATTGGCGACAGAAATACGTTCAGTGCACACATTTGCCTCCGGTAACACACTTGACAATAGATTCAAATAAGTCAAATTGAGGTTGTATGCTATGTATGAATTTTGAATGTTCCAAGGTATCGTATCATTCTAGTAAACAGTGTTGATGTCAGATGAAACGGTACCATCTGGTTAATATTGTACGTACGGACGGACGAACGGACACACCAACAGGTATTTTACTATCTACCTGTGACATACCGGGGCCATAAACACGCTAGAAACTTGTGTAGCCGGGTAGAGATTTCGGTGAAATAGTTGATAGGCTTAGACCGTGTGTCTTGGAACTCAGTCGGTAGAGTGTTGGCATGGTAAGCCAAAGGCCCTGGGTTCGAGTCCAAATCGAGATATAACTTTTTCACCATGTTACATTTGGTGCCTTACTTAAATAACCAACAGGGGAATTTATATGAAGTTAATATGAAGATTGTATGAAGATAATGAATGTGTAACTAGAGGTTTTTGTCACAAAAACGGATGTCTCCCCTCTAATAAAAACAATATTTAAAGGGAAATCACTAAAAATGTTATGGACTTGATGATTGATACTTCCCCTCATAATGTGCTTTCCACACCACATTTTTCAAGAAGAAAATGATAACAGCTAATAAATCCAAATATATTGACACCAGAGTTATGGCCCTTGTGCACGACACTTACTTTCATCATGCTCTTTCCATAAATGAAAAGTCATTCCAATAGCATCAGTTGAACAGGAGTTATTGATCGGACAAAAAATGTAACAAAGGGCATTAACTCCAAAAGTATTGAAGCAGAGTTATGGCCCTTGTTCATGACACTTTCTCTCATCATGCTCTTTCTATGTATGAAGTTTCAATACAATGGCAAGAGCCATGTAGGAGTTATCATCCGGACAAGAAAGTGTTAAACAAATGTACAAGGGGCAATAACTCTCAATTTATTGAAGCCAGAGTTAAGGACCTTATGCATGACACTTTCTCTTTTCATCTTTCCATGTATGAAGTTTCACTACAATGGAATGTGCCATATAGGAGTTGTCAGCCTGACAAAAAATTGTGATTTTTTTCACGAAGGGCAATAACTCCAATATTAGTGAAACAAGAGTTATGGACCTTAAGCATGACACTTTCTCTTATCATGATCTTTCCATGTATGAAGTTTCAATCAACTGGCATCAGGCATATTGAAGTTATCGTCCGGACAAAAAGTGTGACGGACAGACGGACGGACGGACAGACAGACAGACAGACAACTCTCACGAAAACAATATGTCTCCCCCATATAAATATGGGGGGAGACATAATGATAAGAAACTCGTGAAGTGTTCTTTGAGTAAGACGAATTCTTGTGTAGAGGGGTTGCGTGTAGTGATTGTGGTGAAATAGTTGAGTGAGTGAGTGAGTTGGATTTTACGCTGACCAATAGTATTTCAGTTATTTGCAGACGCAAGTTATAGTGCTGCCTCACTAGAATGCACCTGCCGCGGGCACATGGCAAGGGTACCCCACCCAGTCACATTATCCTGACACCGGGCTGACCAGTCCTAGAGCTCCTTTTCGATGTCGAGCGTAGATCAAAGGCCTGAATGGCCATAATGGCGTTCGGGTTTGATATGAATGTTATGTGTAAGGGGGGAAATTGATGTACACGTTAATAACAATAACGTCTTCACATTTTTGTGAAACACTATGCCCCTGATTGTGACAAATATAAATTTGACCCGTAATGTGACATTTAACTGTTATATAACTTTGATTTTAATAAGCCCCCCCCCCCTCACCAAAATAAATAAGGCATGCCAGGTTTGAAATATGTACCTCCCCCCCCCCCCCCCCCCCCCCCCCTTGATTGGGGGCATAAAAATATGGCAGACTGAAACAAAAGGAGCCATCTCATGATCTGCTGTTTATATATAGACATGCTTCTAGTTTCTACTATGGCAAAAGAATATCTTAATTATATTCATGAAGTCATTATTTCTTTACAGGGTCAATTAATGCTTTCATGTCCAAAGCTGATGCAAAAACTGAAGCACAACATCAAAATGATACAAAGGCTACCTATAATCCTACATTTTTTGTTCAACTAATTCTTACACATAACATTTATTTTTCCATGCTCAGCACTCGTTTATTTTGAATAAATGTAGTCTGCTTACAAATTTGAAGGTAGACTTTTTATAACAAGAGGGCCAGAATGGCCCTGAAGCGCTCACCAGACAATCAGAGGAGAAGATTTTCAAAGTTTTCACTATATGTTTCTATAGAAAACTAGCCAGCCCTGGGGCAGGCCAATTTTGACCTCAGGGGCGTAATTTAAATAACTTTTGTAGAGGACTTGAACATGATGCTATGAGCCAAATATTAAAGCTGAGAACCTTTCAGTTTCAGAGGAGAAGATTTTCAAAGTTTTCTCTATATGTTTCTGCTGAAAACTACCCACCCCTGGGGCGGGGCCATAATTCATATAACTTTTGTAGAGGACCTATACATGATGCTATGTGCCAAATATGAAAGCTGAGAACTGTCTAGATTCAGAGAAGAAGATTTTCAAAGTTTTCACTATTTGTTTCCATTGAAAACTGCCCACCCCTGGGGCGGGGACAATTTTGACCCCAGGGCAATAATTAATATAACTTTTGTAGAGGACTTGAACATGATGCTCTGTGCCAAATATGAAAGCTGAGCGCCTTCCAGTTTCAGAGGAGAAGATTTTCAAAGATTTCACTATTTGTTTCTATTGAAAACTGCCAATCCCTGGGGCGGGGCCAATTTTGACCCCAGGGGCATAATTTATATAACTTTTGTAGAGGACCTGAACATGATGCTATGTGCCAAATATGAAAGCTAAGCGCCTTCCAGTTTCAGAGGAGAAGATTTTCAAAGATTTCACTATTTGTTTCCATTGAAAACTGCCCACCCCTGGGGCGGGGCTAATTTTAACCCCAGGGTCATAATTTATATAACTTTTGTAGAGGACCTGAACATGATGCTCTGTGCCAAATATGAAAGCTGAGAGCCTTCCAGTTTCAGAGAAGAAGATTTTCAAAGATTTCACTATTTGCTTCTACTGAAAACTGCCCACCCCTGGGGCGGGGCCAATTTAAACCCCAGGGCCATAATTTATATGACTTTTGTAGAGGACCTGAACATTATGCAATATGCCAAATATTAAAGCTGAGAACCTTCCAGTTTCAGAAAAGAAGTTTTTCAAAGTTTTCACTATTTGTTTCTTTTGAAAACTGCCCACCCCTGGGGCGGGCCAATTTTGACCCCAGGGCCATTATTTATATAACTTTTGTAGAGGAACTGAACATGATGCTCTGTGCCAAATATGAAAGCTGAGAGCCTTCCAGTTTCAGAGAAGAAGATTTTCAAAGATTTCACTATTGTTTTCTATTACAAACTGCCCACCCCTGGGGTGGGGCCAATTTTAACCCCAGGGCCATAATTTATACAACTTTTGTAGAGGACCTGAGCATGATGCTCTGTGCCAAATATGAAAGCTCAGAGCCTTCCAGTTTCAGAGGAGAAGATTTTCAAAGTTTTCACTATTTGCTTCTACTGAAAACTGCCCACCCCTGGGGCGGTGCCAATTTTAACCCCAGGGCCATAATTTATATAAATTTTGTAGAGGACCTGAGCATGATGCTATATGCCAAATATGAAAGCTGAGAACCTTCCAGTTTCAGAGAAGAAGATTTTCAAAGTTTTCACTATTTGTTTCTACTGAAAACTGCCCACCCCTGGGGCGGGGCCAATTTTGACCCCAGGGCCATAATTTATATAACTTTTGTAGAGGACCTGAACATGATGCTATGTGCCAAATATGAAAGCTGAGAGCCTTCCAGATTCAGAGGAGAAGATTTTCAAAGTTTTACTATATGTTTCTATTGAAAACTTCCCACCCCTGGGGCGGGGCCAATTTTGACCCCAGGGGCATAATGTATATAACTTTTGTAGAGGACCTAAGGATGATGCTATGTGCCAAAGATGAAAGCTGAGAACCCTGTAGATTCAGAGGAGAAGATTTTTAAAGGTTCAAATTGTTGACGACGGACGACGCACGACGCACGCCGCACGACGCACGCCGACGGACGACGGACATCAGGCGATCACAAAAGCTCACCCTGAGCACTTTGTGCTCTGGTGAGCTAATAAAAAGTAGATCCATACATGTACATACAATTACGGTAGTTGTTTGGAACCTGATGAAACTCAAATTCAGAACTACAGTCTGAAGTAGAGTTGTAAGCTGGGAAAGACATTTCAACAAATTGCTACCTACTTTCGCTTTTACACGACACAAACGTTTTGAGCAAACGACAGTGTCGGCGACTCGGCGGTTACACGTAACACGATACATAGAAGAGACTCTTATTTTCACAGTTGTTATTGACACTTGAATAAGCCGAGAGAACCCCGTGTTTTTACGGTTTTACTTCTTGTAAGACTTAGACTTGTGTTGAGGTTGGGTGCCATAATCAAAACACGCTGTTCGATGCGTGATAAATGTGTATATGGGAATTCCGAATTTCATTGGTTGATTACTTTAGATTTATTTGACCTTGTCCTTTATGAAACTTCCTATTTCTAATTTTGAGTACGGGTCAAACGGAAATGACCGAATACGATGCTAATCAGTTACGAATGTGTATAAATAAATCTTGGCTATATTCCTTCTGCTTTAGAACGCCAAGGTGTTGCGAAAACTACGGTAACAATATTCGTTCGCGTCTTCTTCTTCTACCGATTAAAGTACAGGGCCCACTCTGGAGCATCGACGTACTTGGAGTAAAAACCAAACTACCAAACTAGTTGCCGTAAAGAGACCGACTGCTATATGGCGTTCCGAGCGACATTTCAAGGGAGCTACTAGTAACAACTTTTAACGACGTTTGGTCTGTCGCGACCGGGGACCGAACCCACGACCTTCCGTACCGCACGCGGACGCTCTACCACCGAGCCACGCGGTCGGTCTGAAATAGTTGATAGGCTTAGACTGTGTGGCTTTGGAGCTCAGTCGGTAGAGTGTTGGCATGGTAAGCCTAAGGCCTAAGGTTCGAGTCTCAGTCGAATCACAACGTTTTCACCATGTTACACTAATCATTATAAATAAATAACTAGTAGTATTCTTTATATTGATGTTCACAGAATTTTCGAAAATACGAAGTTATTTACGACAAGATATGTTTGTGAAACACTATGCCCCCTCGATATGATATTTGACCCTGAAGGATGACCTTGATCTTGACATTTCACCCCTCAAACTGTGCAACGTCATGGGGTACACATTCATACCAACTATCAAGTCTGTATCTCTAATGGTTCAAAAGTTATGGCCAATGTTAAAAGTTGGTGACCTTTGACCATGAAGGATGATCTTGACCTTGACATGTCACCCCTCAAACTGTGCGGCTTCATGAGATACACATGCATACCAGTATCAAGGCTGTATATCTACTGGTTCAAATGTTATGGCCAATGTTAATGACCTTTGACCTTCAAAGATGACCTTGACATGTCACCCCCAAACTGTACAGCTTCATGAGATACACATGCAAACCAAATGTCAAGTCTGTATCTACAGGTTCAAAAGTTATGGCCAATGTTAAAGTCGGTGACCTTTGACCCTAAAAGATTACATTTACCTTGACATGTTGCCCCTCAAAATGTGCAGCTTCATGAGGTACACATGCATACCAAATATCAAGACTCTATCTCTATTGGTTCAAAAGTTATGGCCAATTTAAGTTGGTGATCTTTGACCCTGAAGGATGACCTTGACATGTCACCCCTCAATCTGTGCAGCTTCATGAGATACACAAACAATATTAAAGTCGGTGATTTGACCCATATGAGATACATATGCATGCCAAATATCAAGTCACTAGCTGCCCTGGCTCAAAAGTTATGACCAATGTTAAAGTTAGACAGAGAAACAGACAATTTGACCTTTGACCCTGAAGGATGACCTTGACCTTGACATGTCACCCCTCAAATATCAAGACTCTATCTCTATTGGTTCAAAAGTTATGGCCAATGTTAAAGTCGGTGATTTGACCCATATATTTGACCTCTGACCTTGAAGGATAACCTTGACCTTGACATGTCACCCCTCAAAATGTGCGGCTTTATGAGATACATATGCATGCCAAATATCAAGTCTCTATCTGTACTGGCTCAAAAGTTAAGACCAATGTTAAGGTTGTGTTAAAGTTACAGCCAAAAAAATAGACATTTTGACCTTTGACCATGAAGGATGACCTTGACATTGACATTGTCACCCCTCAAAATGTACAACTTCATGAGATACACATGCATACCAAATATCAAGACTCTATCTCTATTGGTTCAAAAGTTATGGCCAATGTAAAAGTCGGTGATTTGACCCATATATTTGACCTCTTACCTTGAAGGATGACCTTGACCTTGACATGTCACCCTGTACTGGCTCAAAAGTTATGACCAATGTTAAAGTTGCTGACAAACGGACAAACAGACAGGGCAAAAACAATATGCCCCCCAGATTTTGATCTGGAGGACATAAAAAAGTCCATGATTGTTTACAATGCTACACAAAACACCATTTGAAACACGGTGTTTACCTTAATTGTACATTCTGCAAATTCTCCAGATCCTTCGCAATAAGGGAACTCAACTTAGTCGAAATCATGTCCCTCAATTGTTTGTTAGTTGCGGTAGTGTGTAGCTGGCGCGTTGCTTCTGGAAGGAGCTCGACATTTTCCTTTAAATCTGCGATGACATCAACCCAGGATGTTGGATGGGTCATATATGCCCGCAACATAGAAATTATTTCTATTTCGGTGAATTTCACCGTCTTCTTTTTTCGTGCAAGAATTGTTCCTGAAAAAATAAAACAGTGTCTGTAATGTAAAGTAGAACAACAAGTTTTTATGTCGTGGCCTTAATATTCTATAAGCGTGCGGCATGGTTTATACAGTGAAACCTCTGTAAGCAGATCCGTTGCGGACCGCGAAAAAGGTTCGGTTTATGGATCTTTTGAAATCATTGAACACAAGAGATTAATTTGCAGCGGTTCATCCCTTTCCTTCATGCAAACGTGTCTTCGCGCATCTGCAAACAGAGTAGACCAAGAGCAGACGGCTCATATAGAAGCCGTCTGATCAGGGTCTGCTGTTTGTTAATGCAATTTGATAGATATGTTTCTTTAGTTTCTAAAACAGTTACAATGTTCCACCTTCCATATCTCATTATGACTATTTTGTCCAAGAATATTCAGAAGATATTTATATTTAGAATATATATAGAACATGGAAAGGGTTAAGAAAAGTTCCAGCTTAATGCAGGGCAACAGTAATGGAGAACTCGCATTAGTGAGCTTTCTGTATTACCGTTCTCCTAGATTACCCCCATTCCCTAATATTGACGCCTTTCGGCGCCTCTGAGAAAGTCACTTTCTGAAACTATTGTGATAAATAGAGCATTTGCTCCATTGGGGCAAATGCACTATTTATCACAATGGTTTCAAAACTACACAATTACAAACAAAACTTTTACTACTAAATGTTCATTTTCTGTATTTTTTCAAAGAGGTTGGGTCTAAAATAGCATATGAGGGTATGAGTTAAAAAGTCACACGTCCTATAAGCATTTTACATACTTTGTTGAGGGACAAATAAGTACGTAGAATAAATACTTTGGTATGAGAAATGTGCCTGGTTTCAGAGAATTCCAGTTGTCGAAGACCAGGTTTCGGAGGCATGTACATGTTGGTTTGTATATACTAACTGAAAGCGTACATTTAAAGCGTTCTTTTATTACTCTTTTCATATTCTAAAGAAATATTGACTGAACTAATTAGAGTAAAACTAGAGGTTTTTGTCAAAAAAACGAATGTCTCCCCTCTAATAAAAACAATATGTAAAGGGAAATCACTAAAAATGTTATGGTCTTGATGAATGATACTTCCCCTCATTATGCGTTTTCCACACTACATTTTTCAAGAAGAAAATGATAACAGCTAATAACTCCAAAAATACTGATACCAGATTTATGGCCCTTGTGCATGACACTTACTTTCATCATGCTCTTTCCAAAAATAAAATGTCATTCCAATAGCATCAGTCGAACAGGAGTTATTGATCGGCCAAAAATGTAACAAAGGGCAATAACTCCAAAAGTATTGAAGCCAGAATTATGGCCCTTGTTCATGACACTTTCTCTCATCATGCTCTTTCCATGTATGAAGTTTCAATACGATGGCAAGAGCCATGTAGGAATTATCGTCCGGACAAAAAAGAATTAAACAAATGTACAAGGGGCAATAACTCTAAATTTATTGAAGCTCGAGTTAAGGATCTTATGCATGACACTTTCTCTTATTATGATCGTTCCATGTATGAAGTTTCACTCCAATGGCATGTGTCACATAGGAGAAATCATCTGGACAAAAAATTGTGATTGTTTTTACAAAGAGCAATAACTCCAATATTAGTGAAGCCAGAGTTATGGACCTTGTGCATGACACTTCCTCTCGTTATGATCTTTCCATATATGAAGTTTCAATCCAATGGCATGAGCCATATAGAAGTTATCGTCCGGACAAAAAAGTGTGATTTTTTTTACAAAGGGCAATAACTCCAATATTAGTGAAGCCAGAGTTATGGACCTTGTGCATGACACTTCCTCTCGTTATGATCTTTCCATATATGAAGCTTAATGAAGTTAACTTCCATATATGAAGTTTCAATCAACTGGCATCAGGCATATTGAAGTTATCGTCCGGACAAAAAGTGTGACAGACAGACGGACAGACAGACAACTCTCACGAAAACAATATGTCTCCCCCATATAAATATGGGGGGAGACATAATAATGACGATATCTTGGTTTTTGTCCATGTTTCTATAGGTGGTATACTGTTGGTCTGGCATCCACGGGTTTATCGTGATATTACATACGGTTCGCCTATAGCTTAGCGCACGTGAATACAGTAGCAAATACCGCGGATCACGTGTTAGATATACCTTATTGTTGATGGCTAACAGTTGACGATTATTTAGCCTAAGAATCTGATTTGGTATTACTTGACCAGATTAAACTGAGACTCCGTGCATATTCCGTATATATTCGTATGTATTGGTATGTATGGTAATCAAATTCATCCGAGTTTAGCCGGAAAAGCTAACGGAAATTGATGAGTCTCAGTTTAAAATGGTCAAGTAATATTTATCAATTGAAATCAAGAGTAAGAATTAACAGAATTAACAATTTTTTATCAGTAAACAATGAATCCCCAACGTAGACAACGATTGCTGCATTTATTATAAGCCGCTACCAGACCACCACCTGACTTTCTTGATTACCAAAGATCATTTATTCTGGCTACATAAGTGCAAGCTCCACCAGACCCACTGCTTGATGTTCGAAGAAGACTTCTTGGAAACCGTGAAACCGCTTATGCTGGAAGGGACCTTTTTAGTTTAATTTCTAATCAAAGATATGAGTTTTTTTAAATTACTGGCGAGAGTCCTGAAACCTTCATAGAACTTGTAAATTTGGTTGAAGGATCGGATAATGTGTTATCTAGAAGGAACAGAGTATTGTTAATTGTCATGTGGTTGAGAACATATCCCACTTACCTGATGCTGTCAACCATGTTTGGAGTAAGTGTAGCGTATATTGGTTCAGAAATACGCCGTTCTATTCCGGCATTTGATGGTGCACTTTTGCCATATGTACAATGGCCAAGTATCCAGGAATGGCGAGAGATGCAGGGACATTGGCCTAAAATAAATGCCACAGTTGGTGCCATCGATGGCACAAGCCACGAAATATACAGACAAACTTATATTCAACATGAGTTTTATTTAGGGCATAGAAATTATCACTGCTTGCATACACAGGTGGTGGTAGACAACAGCGGCACAATACGTTATACTGAGTCAGGGTTTCTTTGACACCAAAACGACGCACAATCCTACAGGTTAATGCGTCAAATTGGAATGGCAGATTTTCCATTTCCTGAAAATTGTGTGAAAATTATTACACCTTACAGTGCAGCTCAGCTTCGCAGAAAGCATGGCCAAGAAAGACGATCATATGTGCGGTGTAACAGATATCATATGAAATACAGAGTAACAGTTGAACACGCAATAAGTCAACTTAAGACATATAAACCAGTAAGCTCTGTGTGCCGAATAAATATAAACGCGTTTGGTAACAGAAACAAGATGTGTGTTTACACTATTTCCCCAATATGACCTTTGACCTTGATGTATGACATTGACCTTAACATATTACTAAAATCGATCGCCTCCATACGTTGCACCTGCATGCCAAGTTTGAAGGATGTAAGTTGAATGACGACAAAATTATCGCCAATCTAAAGTTGACCAATAATTGGACCTTAGACATCAATTGATGTATTACTTATATAAGTTGCACATGCATCCAAAAATTTAAGTATGTATGTTGACGACAAAATGGTCCACGATCTAAAATTGACTCGTAATTTGACCTTTAACCTTGATATGTGGCCATTACCTTAATAAGTCACCTCTAAAAATGTTCGCCTTCAAAAGTTGCACATGCATGCAAAGTTTGAAGGGCTACAACATTATTATCGCCGACAGCCATGTCAAAACAATATTCAACCCCTTCCCCATTTGATCGGAAAGTGAGCAAAAACAACCGTCATAAATTTAACTGTCGCCTGAAAAGGGTTGTTTACTTTTACTAATCCCACGGAATAACTTTTTCAACAAATACTCGTAGATCTAGTTGTTCTTTTTCTAATACAAGAGTGTTCTGAGGAACACATATGTCACCTGCTCGCAGCAGACACGAAAACTGTCAATATGCTGGAGGGCAATCAGAAAAAGGGGAATAACTCAAAAGTATTGCATGCAGAGTGATGTACCTTAGTTACATCAATGGTCCTCAATGACAGGAAGACACATGTGAAATTTGAAAGCTCTATGATGATAAGTTTAGAAATGACAGCCGAAAAAAGAAAGTGTGACGGACAGACATATACACAGACAGACAACTGAAAAAAGATCCCTAAGTGACACACTGCCTCTCGGCAGATGAAATGACACCCAAAGAAAGGAAGTGTGACGGACAGACAGACGGACAGACAGACGGCAGACTTAGGGAAAAGTGATCCCTAAGTGACACACTGCCCCTCGGCAGGTGACACAAACATAAGCAAATGACATCCATTAAAAACTCCATGTATACATATCAATATATAAGAATATGAAGTATTTCCCGAAATGCTACGCAATAATTAATCATTGATATATTTCGGTCAAATGCAGGTAATAACAAGAGCTGTCAGTAAACACCGCGCTCGATTGTTTCGAAGATTTATAGTTAAACTGAGCATACGGCTTGTACTTTTATATGTTTCGGTTTACAAATTCTAAAACAATTAAGTTCAAAAGGGTATAATTCGTGATATTTTGGTAATATAGTTGTGGGCATTTTGTCATTTCGTGTGGTTGGTCATGAAGAAAACGAATTTCAACGTTTAACCCATTTGCTCCCGGTGGATTCTTCTATGTTTATATATTGGATTAGTCCATTTTTATCTAAGGGGTGCATGGCCTAGATCTAAAATTGACTCGTAATTTGATCTTTAACCTTGATATGTGGCCATTACCTTAATAAGTCGCCTCTAAAAATGTTCGCCTTCAAAAGTTGCACATGCATGCAAAGTTTGAAGGGCTACAACATTATTATGGCCGACGTTTAAGTTAGGGGACAAACCAACAGCCATGTCAAAACAATATTCAACCCCTTCCCCATTTGATCGGAAAGTGAGCAAAAACAACCGTCATAAATTTAACTGTCGCCTGAAAAGGGTTGTTTACTTTTACTAATCCCACGGAATAACTTTTTCAACAAATACTCGTAGATCTAGTTGTTCTTTTTCTAATACAAGAGTGTTCTGAGGAACACATATGTCACCTGCTCGCAGCAGACACGAAAACTGTCAATATGCTGGAGGGCAATCAGAAAAAGGGGAATAACTCAAAAGTATTGCATGCAGAGTGATGTACCTTAGTTACATCAATGGTCCTCAATGACAGGACGACACATGTGAAATTTGAAAGTTCTATGATGATAAGTTTAGAAATGACAGCCGAAAAAAGAAAGTGTGACGGACAGACATATACACAGACAGACAACTGAAAAAAGATCCCTAAGTGACACACTGCCTCTCGGCAGATGAAATGACACCCAAAGAAAGAAAGTGTGACGGACAGACAGACGGACAGACAGACGGCAGACTTAGGGAAAAGTGATCCCTAAGTGACACACTGCCCCTCGGCAGGTGACACAAACATAAGCAAATGACATCCATTAAAAACTCCATGTATACATATCAATATATAAGAATATGAAGTATTTCCCGAAATGCTACGCAATAATTAATCATTGATATATTTCGGTCAAATGCAGGTAATAACAAGAGCTGTCAGTAAACACCGCGCTCGATTGTTTCGAAGATTTATAGTTAAACTGAGCATACGGCTTGTACTTTTATATGTTTCGGTTTACAAATTCTAAAACAATTAAGTTCAAAAGGGTATAATTCGTGATATTTTGGTAATATAGTTGTGGGCATTTTGTCATTTCGTGTGGTTGGTCATGAAGAAAACGAATTTCAACGTTTAACCCATTTGCTCCCGGTGGATTCTTCTATGTTTATATATTGGATTAGTCCATTTTTATCTAAGGGGTGCATGGCCTAGATTTTCAATTTCGTTTTGTTTTATATTGAAACTCCTATCAGCAAACAGGGTAGACTGATCAGACACCGCATTATGCGGCGTCTGATCAGAGTCTACACTGTTTGCCTACGTCCCATATATGGGATCGTGGGAGCAAATGGGTTAATAAAATCGCTTCAGAAATAATAGAAGTACCAAGCATATATGTAGTAGAAAGGGTAATAAATCCTGAAATGTTAAAAAGAGTAATAAAAATTGTCGCTGTACGCAGGGCAGATACTATTGAATACTTGGGTGAAGTTTCAAATTGATTGAGGCATCGGTGATGAAGATATAAAGTCAGTTAAATAACGTTGACTTGAAAACAACGGCGACGCCGACTCTAAGGCGAGTACAATACCCTTCCTTATTCTTTGAATAGTTGAGCTAAACAGGTTTTAAGCTGCGAAATTGATGTTTATACTTAATGCATTCAACTGGGAGAACTTAAGAGTGCCAGTGGGCACAATATACGCCCGTCGAGGTTTTGTTCAACATAAACTGGGGTTAACGTATTTGCTAAATTCAAATTCGAAGTCCAATTTTGCAAGGTTGTAAATAGGCATACTTTAACAAAAAACCTTAACCAAAAATTTTAAATTAAAAAGTGCCATAATGCTTGAGATGAAGATGAAGCTTCTGATGGTGAACAAATGTTATGTACTCTTGCCTACATGTGAAGCTTGTGATGGTGAACAAGTGTTCCAAGTTTAAAAGATTAATCTAAAAGGGTTATGTAAATAAGTGGACTTTAACCAAAACATTAACCAACATTTCTAAGTTAAAAGGGGGCATAATTCTGTCAAAATGTTGGACAGAGTTATGTACTCTTGCCTACAGGTGAAGCTTGTGATGGTGAACAAGTGTTCCAAGTTTAAAAGCTTAATCTAAAAGGGCTATGTAAATAAGTGGACTTTAACCAAAACCTTAACCAAAATTTCTAAGTTAAAAGGGGGCATAATTCTGTCAAAATGTTAGACAGAGTTATGTACTCTTGCCTACAGGTGAAGCTTGTGATGGTGAACAAGTGTTTCAAGGTTAAAAGCTTTATCTCAAAGGGTTATGTAAATAAAAGGACTTTAACAAAGCCTTAACCAAAAATTCTATGTTAAAAGGGGGAATGATTCTGTCAAAATGCTTGACAGAATTGTTTTCTCTTGCCTACAGGTGAAGGTTGTGACGGTGAACAAGTGTTCCAAATTTAAAAGCTTTATCTCAAAGGGTTATGTAAATAAAAGGACTTTAACAAAGCCGTAACCAAATATTCTAAGTTAAAACGGGGCATAATTCGGTCAAAATGCTTGACAGAGTTATTTTCTCTTGCCTACAGGTGAAGGTTGTGACGGTGAACAAGTGTTCCAAGTTTAAAAGCTTTATCTCAAAGGGTTATGTAAATAAATGGACTTTAACAAAGCCTTAACCAAAAATTCTAAGTTAAAACGGGGCTTAATTCAGTCAAAATGCTTGACAGAGTTATTTACCCTTGCCTACAGGTGAAGGTTGTGACGGTGAACAAGTGTTCCAAGTTGCAAAGCTTTATCACAAAGTGTTATGTAAATAAGTGGACTTGTTCCACATAAAATGAGGTTAACATTTTTGCTTAACGCAAATGCTAAACGCAAATTCTAAGTCCAATTGAGTGACATTGACCTTAGATAAACGAGCCGGGACTTGGCAGGCTACTATAGCATGTCTAGATAAACATTGTGGTTAAATTTGGGAAGGATCCACCAAGCGGAACTTGAGTTAGAGATGTTACAGACAGACAGACCGGTTAACATTTTTGCTAAACGCAAATTCTAAGTCCAATTGTGTGATCTTGACCTTGGATAAACAAACCGGGACTTGGCAGGCTACTGTAGCATGTCTAGATGAACATTGTGGTTAAATTTGGGAAGGATCCACCAAGCGGAAATTGAGTTAGAGATGTTACAGACGGACAGACAACCAGACGGACAGACAGCGCCATTCCATAATACGTCCCGTTTTTTTCAAACGGGCGTATAAAAACGAAGGGCGGTTTTAATCAAGCAAACTCATACGACTGCCTTTACTTGCTACTAAATGCAGTTGATAATTTTGAGATGTCCCCCGCCCCCTGTTTTTGTCGTTCGTCCGCTGTCCACCTTCACATCGGTATATCGCGTGTACATCTCTATTCGGCTGTAGTGGGATCTTTCATTACGGCTATGTATTAGACTATTGGGGAACTTTCATCACGGCTATGTATTAGACTATAGAGGGAACTTTCATCACGGCTATGTATTAGACTATAGAGGGAACTTTCATCACGGCTATGTATTAGCCTATAGGGGGGGACTTTCATCATGGCTATGTATTAGCCTATAGGGGGGAACTTTCATCATGGCTATGTATTAGCTTATAGAGGGAACTTTCATCATGACTATGTATTAGCCTATAGTGGGAACTTTCATCATGACTATGTA
The DNA here is from genome assembly GCA_963576725.1 of Azorinus chamasolen. Lineage (NCBI taxonomy): Eukaryota > Metazoa > Mollusca > Bivalvia > Cardiida > Solecurtidae > Azorinus > Azorinus chamasolen. The sequence goes on along the minus strand of OY755247.1, from coordinate 1,030,690 downwards.
TTAGCCTATAGAGGGAACTCTCATCATGGCTATGTATTAGCCTATAGAGGGAACTTTCATCATGGCTATGTATTAGCCTATAAGGGGGGAACGTTCATCATGGCTATGTATTAGCCTATAGAGGGAACTTTCATCATGGCTATGTATTAGCCTATAGGGGGGAACTTTCATCATGGCTATGTATTAGCCTATAGAGGGAACTTTCATCACGGCTATGTATTAGACTATAGAGGGAACTTTCATCACGGCTATGTATTAGATTATAGAGGGAACTTTCATCACGGCTATGTATTAGCCTATAGAGGGAACTTTCATCACGGCTATGTATTAGCCTATAGAGGGAACTTTCATCATGGCTATGTGTTAGCCTATAGAGGGAAATTTCATCATGGCTATGTGTAAGCCTATAGATGCAACTTTCATCATGGCTATGTGTTAGACTGTAGTGGGAACTTTCATCACGGCTATGTATTAGCCTATAGAGGGAACTTTCATCACGGCTATGTATTAGACTAACCGATATCTAACGGAGTATTACAGGTAGATGTCAAATTTCCAAAGTTTGTGAAAGGATCGGTTACCATGGAAACAGTAACAATGTTACTTACAGATCATTGTTTGGTTATCAATTTAGATTCTTTGCTTTCTGAGTATTTTGTCATCAATTTAAACTACATTTGAAGTTGTTTTCTGATATTGATAGGATAAAAATTGAGAGGTTTACGTTATTTCTGTATTTTTACTATTTTTTAATTATTCTCATTAATATTCATGAGTATGCAAATAAGGTAGTTCCTAAGTAAAGTCTTTAAAGAAAAGCACAAGGTCTTAGCTTTAATTTGGTACTAGTTTTATACAGTAAGCACAAAAACTTTGTGTTATGGAAGATTTTTGCAGGTAGGGGTCGACTAACAAAATATGTGTGAACAGAGTGAAATGAATGGTTACTATGGAAACAGTTAAAATGTTACTTAGAGTTAATTTTCGGTTCTCAAATTTGATATTTTGTTTTCTGAGGATTTTTTCATCATGTTAAACTGCATTCGAAGTTGTTTTCTGATATATGTAGGATAAAAAGTGAATAGTTTACAGAAGGAACTATATAGAAGGAACTTTCATCACGGCTATTTATAAGAATGTACATAGAGGGAACTTTCACCGCAGCTGTTGTTAAGTCTATAGATTTAGAGAGAACTTTTATCACCAGTGACTTTTTATATAGATCTATATAGGGAACTTTCATCAGGGTTATTTTATACGACGATGGAAGGAATTTTCCTAACGGCTATGTATCAGATTAGATCTATATGTTGAGGGAACTTTCATCACGGCCATGTAGCTCTTATATCTACTATAGAGGGGCCTTTCATCGAGAATTGCTTATTCGGCCTATTTAATAAGATCTAGATCTAGTGCCTAAAATAATATCCAGTCTCTAATTGAATAAGTGAACTTTAAATACATTTATTTGGTATAAACAGAAGTTTTCGATTTATTTAAGGGTTGTTTAAAATATATTGATTCTATAACAGTTTAAAAGTAGCCAGGAATATAGCACGCTCAAGAAGTCGCCGACAAACATGAGATTACACAGATCTAGATATATTAATGAAATACTTTTTTAACGCACCAGACGTGTTGAAGTAAAATGCTTTAAATGTAAAAAAATATCAAATTAACACGCAAGTAGATGACTATGTTTCTTTATTCAATTCTATTTAACAGACCGAGCAAAATACGTTGCTATAGACGCGTGGGAACTTTCATAACGGACACTGAATGAACCGTCAACGCATGCGCATTGTTTAGGCTACATGAAGAGATTTCATCACGGGGGAACTTTCATCACGTTACAACGGTGCGACAACGCTATATAATATGCAAACACGTCGAATACCATCTAAAGAGTAAAGAAGCATTTATCTTTTATTCATAGTAACGTAAATACACTTAAATCAGTTCTAGAGAATGAAAGTCTCAGACTTATAGATTGGTTTGGTGATAATATGAAAAAGGGCTCATGAATTTATCTCCAATTTTCAAATAAATGACACTGTAATAAACTGTGAAACTAACATTACACTATTAGGTATAAATATTGATTTTATGCTGCGTTTTAATGATCATGTATCCGATATCTGCAAAAAAGGCTTCAAGACAACTGGCTGTTCTTACAATATATTCTATAACAGTTTAAAAGTGGCCAGGAATATAGCACGCTCAAGAACTGGACACTCTAGTTAAAATAGACAATGGCCATATATATATATATACAGATCTTTATGTTAAGCCTACAGACAAACAGCTGTACCTTAACAATTCTTCCTGTCATCCTCCTAGTACAAAGAAGAGCATATAGCATATGGTTTGGGACTAAGAATTAAGCGTATATGTGAAAGAGAATCGGACTATATTAGAGAAAGAAATAAGCTCAAGGGTCAGTTAAGGAAGAGAGGATATAGTGGCAGGATGATAGAAAATCAGTTGGTAAGGGTGGATGAACTTGACAGATCTGCCACTTTAGTAAAGAAACAAACAGTTAGATCTCATAGGAAAACGAATAGGGTCCCTTTAGTTTTGACGTATTTAAATCTGCTTCCGAATATACATGACATTGTAAAAAAAACATTCAAAAGTTTTGCACCAATCAGACCGGCTTAAAGAAGTATTTCAACAACTGCCAATTGTAGCATTCAGGCGTGATAAAAATCTATGTAACACACTGGTGCATTCAAAAACTAGCCGGATTGTTAGACCAAGCAATACAGTCTGTTCACAGGGTTGTGCTACTTGCAGTATCCTTGAAATGTCAAGTATTAGTGACACAAATAGGCAATCAGTTTACAATGTGTCTACCAATATTAACTGCAGAGAAAGAAATGTAGTATATGCAATTAAATGCAGTAAATGCAATATAATGGTGTATGTCGGCGAAACTGAGAGAGAAATTCGGGAGAGAATGAAAGAACAATTGAGTGATGTAAGACATGAGAGAGAGAAGCCAATAAACAGACATTTTGAAATCGGTGGTCATAGCAGTGATGATGTGAAATTTGTAGTTTTGAAACGGATGTTCAATGCATGTAGAATTGAAAGACAGATCCATGAAACTGATTGGATATGGAGGCTGAGAACGTACAGACAATTTGGCTGTAACGTCAAGGAGGATAATGTACTAATGCATGCACGACGTCGTTGCACCCATAACGTCATTTGATGACGTCATGACATTTTAAATAACAACCCAATGTCACCATGACGCAAATGAATGAATGCATGAATGCATGTAACAAAAACGTGACGCGTATTTTGACATGATAATCTTTGAAAAAGGCCCTTAGTGGTCGAAATATTAGATCAGATTAGTTCAAGTGTAAATAATTTATGTTCTTAAAAGATTAGGAAAACTTCTCAGTAAAAATGTGTTTAATTCTTTCATTCTTTCTAATTTCAATTACTGTCCTAATGTCAAGCCAGCACCAACAAAATGGAACAGATCCAGGAGAGGGCGCTAAGATTCATCAACGATGATTTCTTGTCTCCTCTCCCAGACCTTCTAGCTGCAAATAAAAGTACTATTTTGCACATCTCTAGAATGAAGTATATGGCTGGAGAAGTTTTCAAAATCTTGAATGACCAGTCTCAATCTTAAAGAAAATCTAGCTGATCTTCCGAGAGTAAAAAGTACCATGTATGGACTTACATCATTTAGATATGAGGCGGTCCGGATCTGGAACAGTCTCCCAAATGAGTTCAGATCTGTAGAGAGCTATCCAAAGTTCAGGAGAATGTTGCAGGCCTGGCACCGCCCATGTGTGGATGCTCGTACTGTTCAACCTAAAGTATTTTAGTTTGCTTTACAATGCGTTTTATTTTGGCTGCTTTTTTTAGATTGGTATAGTTTAACATTAAGATCTGCTTTGTATGTATGTCTTCTAGATCTGCTTTGTATGTATGTCTTCTAGATCTGCTTTGTATGTATGTCTTCTTATTGTTTATGCGATGCTTGTTTAAATACCACAAGCCGTGGTTCGTGTGCTTTTTAGTAAATGCTTGTAATTGTGCTTATTTGTATGTGTAGTCTTAACTTTGCAAGCTTGTTTATATTTGATTTACTTTTGTTTTGTCGGAATAAAAGCACTACGGGGCTTATGTTGTATTGTTTGCTGTATCCGACGGAAAATAAAATTTGTCCATGTCCATGTCTCAGTCTCACTTTCTGTGAAAACAGAGACAACAATTAAGTGTATTTTTAAAAATAAATGGATAAATAGATTAACATAAAATGTTTATACTGTGGCATGTAGTGTAGACCCTGTCAACATACGGTCTGGCCCATTTTGTCAGGTATCAGTGCTGAGCTAATCAAAAACTGGGCAAACCGGGCCGTGATGGAAGTGGGCCGTTTTGGAACTGGGCAGTTTTGACCAGTTGCCCGTGAGGAAAGTATAATCGATTGCACAGTAAATAACAAATATGCAAATATACAATGCCAGTCTTCGAGAAGTGCACGCATATTTAGGCCTTGGGCTTGGGGCGATTTGGCCTAGGACGCAAGAGCTGTTTGCTCATCGTCTGTCATTTTATTTCCTACTCTTTTGATAACAAAACAATACGGCTAAAGCGCCAATAACTGTTGAAAAAAGCAATGTTTTGCATTGTATATATTACCTACGCTGGATTCTACCTGAGTTATTGGTTTCTGAGCAAGCGAGCTCCATGTGCGCACACCATTGCACTAAACGGAAGTAAGAGAGGAAACGGTGAGCACTTAAATAACTCGGAATACTTACCAATCGTCACTCGCCTTGGAAGGTCTTTTCCCGTCTATTTTTAGATGGACTATTTCTGTACGTAGGGGAATTTCTCTATCAGCAAACAGTGTAGACTGATCAGACGCCGCATTATGCGGCGTCTTAGCAGACTCTACAATGTTTGCCTATGGGAAGGAAACCCAAGGACACTTAGGCAGGTTGAATGACTAAAAAAATATTGCATACATAGCTGTCAAGGGTCAGAACATGTTTAAGAGTGAGACTAGAATAGCTGGGGGCTCGGGGGCCGCCAGGGGCATCGTTGGGTCCAGGGCAAAGCCCTGGTCAGGGGTCCATGGGGCCGAAGGCCCCCGGAAGCTCCTGATCTAAGTCCAAGGTCAGGGAACTTCTGTTGGTGCTGTCTGATCAGGGTCTACTCTGTTTTCATTAAAAATAATCATACCCTAGATAGATTCCTTGTTCTCTGTGTTAAGCTAAAGTTTCAGTTAATTAAAACAATATTTGGAGTCCTGCATTCTGAATATTCATTTCGTAAAGGGTTAATTCCAGAGACACTAAACATCACAGGGTAAACAGGCATCGTGGGGATACAATTGCTTTAAACAATCGCTGATGTTGATTATCACAGGCGTTGGGCTCATGAAATAGCCTATGTCTAAAATAAGTTAAAATGTCCCTAAATTGACGTTTTGTAACAGTTGGGGCCGAAAAATAAAGCCTGTGGCGTTTTGAGACAAAGCTGAAATTTCGTATATTCCAGGCCTATATCAAAATGAAAACTCGTGACAGATCCTATATAATTATCTCGTTTCATGTTGTGTAATGTGCTATGAATTCCACATACAGCCCTTTTGCACCAGAGCCAACGATTTTTTTCATTTTCCCATTGCAAGCAGTGCAGACCCTGATAAGAGGGTTCCTACAGGAGCTCACTCATCTACATTGTGTGAAAAAAAAACAAAAAAAACAAAAAAAACAACACCCAAACAATTGTGCTTTACGGGTTAATTCAGATCTGTCTATCATCCGGTGCAAGGTTGGTGCTTATGCAAAATTGTTATGATAGCATTGCTACTTTATTACAAATTGTATATATGTTTTCTCTCTGTTGAGGGCCTCATGGAAGATTGGTTTTAACCAAATGAGTACTCTCGTTAAATAAAGTCTTTATTATTATTATTATTATTATTAATGTAAGAGCAAAAGCAATGTACAGGTGTTACATATTTTGACCCGATTGAAAAAGGACCCGGGTCATTTATTAACGCCCCCCTGTCCATTGCGTTAAAAAGGGGACCTTAAGTGAAAAAAGATGTGTGGGGAGGGGTGAAAATAGCAGGCGGGTGGCTCCAATCATTGAAAAGCCGGGTGCCACGATATGTTGTAACGACCATATTATAATAAGCTCAAACGATCGCGACATACCGGTAACCTAACATACGTTGTATCGATATCAAACCCGACATATTTTTTGAAAGAAAACCAGGAATAAAGTAAATATTAACCGAAATGCGGACTTGTTATGTACTGCATTGCGATCGGATATTAACCCTTAGGCCTACCCTGCCAATCGCGTCCGTAATTCCATATGCAAACAGCTTGGATCCACACGATACACCGAGTAACGTGCTGTTTGTCCGCCTCTACGCTGTTTCACGCTCAGTCTATCTTTCTTAATTCTACCAACAATCAGATTAATTTAATTATTTTTCTATGAGTTCGTTTAATACGAACACTCGCGACGTGCTTAAAATTCAGCATATTTACACAAATTTAGCACATGCTCTACATCGTCGCTGTGCTATTAACCAATAAGGTTGCGAGATTGAGCAAATTTTTGTTTTATAAAATGTTGCATTTTCAATACTTTGCAATATCTAATTTGCAACTTTTAAGAGCAAAAACAGTTCTTCTTCTTTACCCATGCCCTGTTGTAAAATTACATATATCTTCACTGTCTGCATTTATTTCTCTGTAAAATCACTGCTGTGGAGTGTACTGGTTGCACAATCCATTTGTAAATAGTGCATACCCTGATGAGACAGCTCCTACAGGATCTGTCTCATCTGGGTCTTCACTATTTATAGGTAGGTATATTGACGTGAACAGTAAGCGAAGGGTTAATTATACACACACAACCCGTAGTACAAATTACATGAAATTAAATAAAATTATGTAAATGGCATATGCATGATCAATGAGCATATGCCCCGGGGGCCAGAAAGGGTTACCGTGCACCCCCCGTCTGACTTTTTTTCATGGGTACCAGGGTGTTTGGTAGGGTCTGCTGAATGGAAATCAAAATTGTACCCATGAAAAAACTCATTCCTGCTATGGGTTTTTCTACCGTTTCCATGGCAACCGGAGGTCTGGACAACGACGGTGGGTAAAGGTTATAATGTAGTATATCTATGCTATTAGGGGCACTAAGAGTTTGAAACTGGTGCCAAACTAAAGGTAAGACATTGGTCTTTAATTAAGAATATTTTTTTGGTAATTACCTCATTTGCATAATCATGCATATTAATGAGAAACCCGAAAAATGAAGGAAAAAAGACTAGAATATGGTGAAAACTATATCTGAAGTCACCTGTGATGGTCCAAATACACCCAAATATGTTTTTGTACATAAAACATCCCCAATGTTAGTATTATTTAAAACAAAATCGTGTCTTTATTGCTTATTTGCATTTTTATTGCATTTTTGAGTATCCAAAGCAGAGGTACGTCCGGGTAGCGTAAGCATACAGAGAAGATAGCATTATATCTCAAGGCCTTCGGGAGATAATAGCTAACAGTATCAACTTGTTACCAAACATAAACTAAATACACTGGTATTTGATTTAAAATGTATTGTAGTTAATAAGTTCATTAGCATATTCATGAATATTAATGAGAACACCGAAAATGAAGAAAAAATGACTAGAAGATGGCGAAAACTAGATCTGAAATCACTTGTGTTGCTCCAAATGCAACGAAATATGTTCATATACATAAAACATCATCAAGGAAAGTATTATATAATACAAAATCGTGTCACTTTGGCTTATTTACACTTTTATTGCGTTTTTGAGTATCCATAGCAGAGGTACGCCCGGACAGCGTCAGCGCATATAGGAGATAGCATTATATCTCAAGGCATTCGAGAGCTGGCAGCTAACAGTATCAACTTGTTACCAAACATATAATAAATACACTGGTCTTTGATTTAGAATGTATCGTTGTTAATAAGTTCATTAGCATATTCATGAATATTAATGAGAACCCCCCCCCCCCCTTACAATTAGAGAAAAAGACAGGGAAATGGTGAAAACTAGATTATAAATCACCTGTAATGCTCCAAATGCATAGAGATATGACTTGTACACTACAATCTACTAGCAGAAAATGCAATGAAACGAGGTCTGTAAAGTGGAATTAGAATAGACAGTAACAGAGAGAAATCATGGCTTAGTGGTGTTTAACTGGTGACAAACAATTAACTTTGAACTAATCGAAGCATGTATTATTCGGCATATTTACAAATCATTATATCATTGTGGCCTTAGTATATGTACAAAACATGACTGTAAAGAATGTCTCAACCGGTTTAAAGAAAAAGACATTTCTGTGTGATACAGAATGTCAACCATGACTTGTGAAGTTGTGAGGGCAAGTAACCGCAGACTCATAGTGGAATGGTCCAAGAACCACATTGACATGGCTCCAGTCATGTGCTTCTGAGGCTGGGGGTATTACTGGATAGGCTATATGTGAGCTCGTCAAAATTCGCACTCGATTGACGACCCGTTAAATGTGTCGGACTAAGCAAATCTACGTGGTGGCAAAGATGCCATGTCAACGTTATGCAAATCATTAATTGGCTTATCTTCACGCGTTTCATTAGCAGCAGTTTCAATTCAGCGTACATTGCGGATGTGAACTATTCGTATTCACCAATTAGACCAGCTTAAACATCCCAAGTTTACAAGACTTACTAGTGGAGTTACGAATCTCGGTCTCTTTCAATGGAGTTGTTATTTGGTGATACATACTCTTTTTCCTTAAATGTACGTGTAGACTCACAGTAAGCATGAATGCCCAACAGAGCATCCTCACACTCGAAACTGTCATAGTAATCAAACAGTATGAACATGTTGCTGGCTAGCGTTCATGCTTGAACAGTCGTGCAGTCTTGTTCTCTGGCTAAAACCTGATATTAGTTTCTTAGTATGCTGACTTCAAAACAGTTTGACTTTATGCTTTACAAATTACTCGTGTGGTGTGGTGGTATAGTGGTAACGCACTTGACTACCGGTCGGGAGATCTGGGTTCAAATCCCGGTCCCTCCCGGAAATTTCAGAGACGCTTTTCAGTGTCTCCCACCCGCACCTCCTCTCCACCCAGGGATTAAAGTGGGTACATGTGAGGGTCACTAGCCGGTACTACGGCTGCATGATTGCGCCATATGTTAGCAGTGCTCAATATTGTAGGCGAATGACTCAATGACCAGGGGAGTACATGTACAGTCGACTGAGCGGTCTTTCGGACTGAACATAGACTATAACTAGGTAATTTACCTCATGGTGTCATCGTTCATCAAAAAGCCTTCCAGTCAGCAGGTTTCTTTGTATCCTCCCCTTACACTAGCAGTTTTATGAATCCCCATTCCCTCATTCTCTCCATATGTTTTTAGTTTTCCTGATACATATCTTACATGAATACTTTCAGGCGTCATGTTGAAAAGTCTTTCAGATATTTGTTTGAAGATGCCTGGAGTGTCTCGCTTTGAATGAAATAAAGCATTCCTGACTTCTTTTACAATGTGTTTCTCATCTTGTGTTGGTGCATTTGTCATGTCTACCTCTTCTATTAGGTATTCAACTCCTTTGGCGTATAGTATTTGGCTAAACTGCCATCAGCATTACCAATAATGAAGATCCCCAAGATCGATATCCACATATGCCCCTTATGACTGATTTAGTAATTGCACTCAACTATGTCCGTGCTGCCAGTATACTAACACCGAAGCTGCCATTGGCCCTATTCGACTGGTACATTTAGTTGTCAACGGAACTTCCGTTGTTAACAATTCCTATTTGACTGGGCCAGCGTCAAGTTCCGTTAACAACAAAAGTCAACCCTTCACGAAGTGTGTTAGGTTGATCACGTGACTAAAAAGAGTCCACTAAAACGCTGACTGACCATATGATATATAGGAAACTGCTGACCACAAAACGATGTCGGACAATGTTGACGACTTAGATAAAGAACAGGCCAAAAATGCGCCGGTATAGGATAGATCTGGATCCGATAATTAAAATTTGATATCGCCCTAAATAATAACAAACTATAAATATCATGTTTAAAATAGTTTTAAATTACAAAATTATATTTAGCGGTTTATAATAATTTATTGTTTTGATTTAATTAGAATAGAAAAAAGTGTTATTGTAGGAGCACATGATCTAGATCCAAACCATAACCATTTATACAACTTTATTAGAATTTTACAGAGACATATACATACATGTATGCTTATGTCTATTCCAGATTTTATTTCCAGGACATAAGTTCCTAAATAGTGATAATTAAACATTTGCAAACAGTTTTTAGCTAGATTAGTTTCTGAATTTTTATTAGGATCAAAACTGCGTTGTGTATTTGACCTAAACTGTTTGACAGCCATTTAGTAGTAGTGGAATAATTGTAGAAATTGCAGGTTTATAAAGAGACCGTATTTTCTTAATCAAGTTTCCTGTATACTTTGGTATATTTGGTGTGGTAAGGCTACCTAGTAAACGGTATGGATCCTGATGAGACGTCAGTTTATTCAGTGTCTCCTCTGAATATAAACTGTTTGATGCTTAGATTGTGAATATGATTTAAAAAGAAAATGCAATATGTTAACTCTTTCTCTATTTTTATTTCAAATGTCAATACATGTACTATGGAATATTCATGGACCAAATAATTATAATGAAATGTACAAGGTTGAACATTGTAGCCATTTTAGAAACTAACGACACAGCTCTATCAAATTTCATAAGCAAACAGAGCAGACCCTGATCAGACGGCTCCTATAGAAGCCGTGTTCATGATCTGATTCTGCTGTTTGAAAATGCGTGAAAACAAGTTTCTATGAGGGAAAGGGTTAATATGATAGAATTTAAGTTATGGAGGCTTAAAGAGCTTACGTCATATTGATCAGCAGCTTAAAGGTTACTCATGTCACAGAATTGATCACATTCCTCGCCTTATTAAAATTACAGTATACAGTAATGCCTGTATAAGGGACTCTCAACGCTCGAAAACAACAGGTGATTATTTTATGCAGGGCAAAAGTAATACTCAGAGCTGCATTATGTAGGAACCGCCTGTATTACTTTTGACCTGCATTAATCTACCACCTGATTTAAAGGTTCAAAATTAGATCTCTTTTTAATTGTCACTTAAGACATGTATTACTGTACCTTTATAGTATTTAAGGCAAACTTACAAAATACACAACAGAAATAATACTCACATTTTATTATGACAAGAATCAACAATATTAAACCATAAAAGAAAATTGTCAGTAATGTAAATATAGCAACTAATCACGGATTTGAACCCTTTCCCTCAAATTATAAAGACTTTCACGTACGCCTTTGCAAACAGAGTAGATCAGATTCTGTATGATCAGGGTTTGTTCTGTTTAGTTATGGAATTAAAGTAGATCTGTTTCAGCCATTTCTACCAATACTAAAAGATCCTTAACCCTTCTCTTGCTGAATTTTAAAATACATTTCTCCGTCTTTACCCATGCCCTGTTGTATAATTACATATATCTTCACTGTGTACAAGTATTTCGCTGTGAAATCACTGCTGTAGAGTGCACTCGTTGCACAATCAACTTGTAAATACTGCAGACCCTGATGAGATAGCTCCTGCAGGAGCTGTCTCATCTGGGTCTTCATTATTTACAGGTAGTTATATTGACGTGAATAGGTATATTGACGTGAATAGCAAGTATAAATATGCATTATGCTATTATCTCTAATTTAAATATTCATCAGGGAGAGGGTTAATCCTTAATTCCATAAATACGCATGAGCTAAGCCTTTGCAAATAAGAGTAGATCCAGATCCGACTGCTCCTGTAGGAGCCATTTGATCCAGGTCTGCTCTGTTTGTTTATGATACAATGTAGATCCAATAGTCATTATAGTATTTAATATACTTAATTTTAATGCTGTCATCATTTTTTACGTGAATATTCATTGGTAATGGGTTAAATAAACAATGGCATTTACAATACATTATGGATAAACGTGTGGCAGCAAGTGTTTTTCTTATCGCTGGATTAACCTGTGAATCACAATGAGCAGTGGTATGTTTTAAAGAAATAAGCAGACATGTCTTTAACATGGTAATTTGGGGTAATAAATGGGTATCAAGGACATCTAAATTAGACCCCTATAAGCGATTTTTTTTCAGGCGCATCAACAGTGTTTATGGAACCATATGGTACATTTATCACAAACGCAATAATTATGTATCGAAATACTTTTCTGCCCTTTCCCTTACAAATACTTATTGTTTTATCAGTTGTGGGGACTTGTCATTATTTCATTTTTTAAACATATGATTAAATGTTGTCTTAACCCATCCTCTCTTACTGACGTCTTTTTGCTTCTCTGTAAAAAATATTTATTGAAACCATTGTGAGAAATAGAGCAACGCTCTATTTGTCATAATGGTTTAAAAACTGCACAATTGTAAAAATTTCCTTTTCTATAGGTAATGTTCAATTTCTGTAGATTAATTTCAAGAGGTTGAGTCTAAAGGTAGTCAAGGAGGGAATGAGTTAATGTTATTGGAATCATGAATTAAATGAAAACATAATTTTATCTGAAAGAGAATGAAGTTGCATGTGCAATTGCCAGCATGCCACAATCTACAGAATTATACTGTTTCTACATAGGTGGTACAATAACATCAATGCAGTCTTTTTTGTCCATAAATTAGAGACAGTTGCATTTTAAAGCCGTCTGGAATGATACGACGTGACGACATCGATGAACCATTCACCTGCAGATCCGACAAATCTTAGGTGCCTTGACATGTTGCTGGAGTGGCCATGCGTACACACGATGATAATGCAAAGTCCACTGCTGCCTCAATTGTGCTGGCCATCTTTTAAGTCCCTTCTAAATTGAGATGTAACCCATCTCATGAGTCTTCCCAGAAACCGATGGACAGTACCTGTGAACACATAATATTGATATACATGTATAATAATGTATTACTAGGCCGTAATATAGAAGGCATATATATAACCCATGGTAGCTAAATGCAGGTCAAAATTAATGCAGAAATAATGGCATCATGAATATTAATCAGAATATATTCTATGCTCGGACATGAATATAGGAATGTTTTACCAAGGCAGAAATTGCACAATATTATCTCTAATATATCACATGCAAACCGAGTAGACCCTGATCAGACGGTTCCTACATGACAATTAAAGGGGTTTCACTAAAATGCTTACCATTGATCTGATCATCTGATCATATAAGATATACATTGTGAAGTTTTGAAACCACTGTGATAAATATAGCATTTGCTCCCATGGTTTCTCCTATGGTTTCAGAAATATAATGAAATTTTCTTGAAGGATTGTTACCTTGGAGATAAGGTGTACAGTCGCAAGAATAGTTGTTTGATGTCGTCAAAGACCTATCATAACATCATAGGTCTTTGATGTCGTCTGCTATTTCAACTGCTGTTTTCCTGTCTATGTCGTTGGCCCCAACAACCAGAGCAATAGCCTAACGTAAAAATAAAGACATGCATATTAGTAAAACTAGAAAATGGTGTCTGTAAGACACAGCGATGCTCCAATGTTGGTGATTGCCTAGCTGCACATAAAATTCCTTAGCTGCACATAAAATTCCTAAGTCATTTGACCTTGACATTGGGCTTGCGGGCAGCATGGACCGGGTGCGTAATGAAAGTATGGGCGATGTTTAGTGTATATTTGCAATATTCCATGCCAATAGCTATAGCGGTTAATGAGATATAAAACAATGAAAAAACTGTGACAATCAATTGCTTGTAAAATTACTAAGTCATTTGACCTTGACATTGGGATTTCGGGCAGCATGGGTTCTGTTTGTAAAGAAAGTATAAATGGTATTTAATGTGTACAAGCAATTCCATGCGAATAGCAACAGTGGTTATCAACTGCGCGTAAGAATCTTTGCTCTGTCAAAGTGTGAATGTTTATAATTAAACAATTAATGATCGCATTGAAAGCAATGCCATTGTCCCCAACTGGGTGAACTCAAACTGTTATAAATCGATGAAAAATCAACACAGCGTAACAAAATTCAGACTTGATCTGTAATTTATTTATAATAAAGATGCATCACTTCAATAGTGTTAGGGTTTATTAAGTGTGTGATTATTTTGCATATGAATATTCAAGAAGTAATAGGTTAAACTATTTGGATACATCAGGAGAAAATCTGATATAGATAGATAGATAGATAGATTGATAGATTGATAGATTGGTTGATTGATTGATTGATTGATTGATTGATTGATTGATTGATTGATTGATAGATAGATAGATAGATAGATAGATAGACTGGTCGTGTTAGAAAAAAAACCTTAATAAAGCACCCTACCCGCCCCATAAAATTAATGATACACGTTCCATTACATACCTGTGAGACAAACTGTAGACAATGTATTCGTTGATATCGCTGTTGTCACCTCTGTCACTGCTGTCAGAGCTTTCAAACAGCGTCAACATAATTGGAAATGTCATTTTCGTTGTAAGTAATGTCTGTGTGAAGAGCTAAGTTTGTTTACAACGGAATGCGCATGCTCTACCGGAAGTATGTAAAGATGTTGTCAACATTTTGTATTCGACTCGCTCCAAATTGTTGACGACAAAAATCTCTTGCGCATATGCCCCGCCCACTTTCCGTCAACAACTAAATGTACCAGTCGAATAGGGCCGTTGTCTTCAAATCAGTCTTTAACAACTCGAGGAACCATGCGTGGGTTTCCAGCCTGTTTTTTTTATAAAAGCTTCTTTAGCGACTTTATCTCTTACATCTGCACTGAGAAAGTTATCTTCATTTTGAATAGAGTCTTGGAAACACAATACAAACGATATAGAGCGCGAGATTGACATCGATCATTGCCACCTTGTAGAAATTTGGTTGCGTTGATTAATGCCCATTACAACCTTAGGCTATTTTGATACACCAGAAAGAGGTGAGAGGGTACAGAGAAAATCGGGTGCGATGCCCTACTACTTTCTCTGGTTCCATAATGGATTGAGGATGAGTTGTCGAAGCATTCTGGAGAAGGCTCTTGAAGCAGCTGAAGAATATGAAGAAGTGGATGGGGATCTTTCAAGATTATTATTCGGTCTAAACGTGCATTACGATTAATACAGATGTGATGATAGTTGAATATATCACACAGAAGGGTCTACCGCTTAAACCCGTAGAAACATTCTTAACATTGAGGAGCGGAATCGAAATGAGGGATGTGTTTTCCGTTTCTTGTGTTATCATTAGTATTTATTGAATTTGACATGATAATGTTTCATGCATTTTTGCCATGTATCCTATTTTAGTAATGTGAAATGTATTGTTTCTAAAAATCTAGCTATGCACCTACAGCATGCACTTATAAGGTTTTGTACATGTGCTGAAAACAACAATGATATAATGGTTTGTAAATACATGTATGCTTTTGCTTGTAAATACATGTATGTGTCAAAAGCATTAGCCTCGATAAGTATAATGCCACTTGTATGTTACGAAATACACCATTTAAAAAGCCTTGTTTCATTTATACTTTACAAATCATGTTATATTACTTTTAGATGTCCTCATCAATACTGGTAATTTACACGTCATTACAATGGCGTCTCCTAAAAACATGATACTTTAAAAAAAATGATTTTTAAATATCATAATCATTGCTGTGGTGTACTGATACGGATAACAACAACGAAAATACTCGTATATATACAACTATTCAAATGAGCCGAGACATCAGTCTACAAATATTCCGTTTAGTTTACTTAATAAGTTTAAGTTATTGAGTCATTATCTTAATCTTTGAAAATCAGACACTAGGTAAATCATTTCACGTGTTTTGTGATACCCTACTCATTTTTATGAATATGAAAGTAAGCAGTTTTTAAAGTTTCATGTCACACTTGGAAATTGAAACGCTATTTGTACCTTAACTGTTCATTTGCTTTCATACCAGAAATGTGTACAATCATACCCGTATAAAGAAAATAACGGATACCACCATCGTTTGATATAATACCATAATTAAATCATAATTAATTTGAAAGCGGTTGAATCATTTCTGTATACTTTGAGCAAACTGGATGGTTTAAAATTCGTTCTACCGTTTGTAAATAATGTCCCTTCTTTCTGTTTGATTTAAGCATTAATATTCATGAATATGCTAATGAACTTGTGGCAGAAATGACTGTACTCTTACAAGTACTTGCATGATTTGCTCATTTTATATACATGTATTTGCCAGGTATTTGTATGCTTCACTCAATCTTGTCTCTCTTTGTCATTTTAATTGCTTTAACTCTGGTAAATTCCCTTTGCACATGGTTTGCCTGCTATACAGAGTGTAACTCGCTGTATTTGCATGCTTGCCTTGTGCAAGTCTGGTTCTTTATTGTTCTCTCCCCTATATAAACTGCCTGTTTTCTGTGTTCTGGGCTCAGTTTGGTACGAGACACAAAGGTATAGTTTACCTCTCTCTTCTCCAGCTGGCCACCTTTCCTCAACGCTTACTATTCTCCTTGCTGTCCCTTTTCTTTCCCTCACTCTCTCTCTCTCTCAGTTATAGTTTGCATATAGTATTTAAGGCATTAATTTCTAAAGATTAAAGTTCTAAACTGAAAAGCTAGTCTCTGTATTGCATGTTTTCCCTCTGTGTACAAATGCTTTGACATAAAATCGAACCTGGGTTAAACCGGCTGAATGCAGAGCTTTCTGTGAAAACTCTGTATTCAGACCAGTCCGGTTACAAACTGATTAACAACATGATATTCTAAATCAAAGACCATTGTATTTCTTATAATAATATTTGGTAACATGTTGATAATGTTAGCTCCCAAGGCCCTGTGATAGTATCTGCTAGATTACGCTCAATGAGGTAGTTTTATATATCTATGCATTTGGAGCATTACAGGTGATTTATGATCTAGTTTTCACCATTTCCCTGCCTTTTTCTCTAATTGTAAGGGGGGGGGGAAGTTTCTCATTAATATTCATGAATATGCTAATGAACTTATTAACAACGATACATTCTAAATCAAAGACCAGTGTATTTATTATATGTTTGGTAACAAGTTGATACTGTTAGCTGCCAGCTCTCGAATGCCTTATGAGATATAATGATATCTCCTATATGCGCTGACGCTGTCCGAACGTACCTCTGCTATGGATACTCAAAAACGCAATAAAAGTGTAAATAAGCCAAAGTGACACGATTTTGTATTATATAATACTCTCCTTGATGGTGTTTTACGTATATGAACATATTTCGGTGCATTTGGAGCAACACAAGTGATTTCAGATCTAGTTTTCGCCATCTTCTAGTCATTTTTTCTTCATTTTCGGTGTTCTCATTAATATTCATGAATATGCTAATGAATTTATTAACTACAATACATTTTAAATCAAATACTAGTGTATTTATTTTATGTTTGGTAACAAGTTGATACTGTTAGCTATTATCTCCCGAAGACCTTGAGATATAATGCTATCTTCTCTATGTGCTTACGTTACCCGGACGTACCTCTGCTACGGATACTCAAAAATGCAATAAAAATGCAAATAAGCCATAAAGACACGATTTTGTTTTAAATAATGCTAACATTGGGGATGTTTTATGTACAAAAACATATTTGGGTGTATTTGGACCATCACAGGTGATTTGAGATATAGTTTTCACCATATTCTAGTCTTTTTTCCTTCATTTTTCGGGTTTCTCATTAATATGCATGATTATGCAAATGAGTTAATTAACAAAAACATATTTTTAATTAAAGACCAATGTCTTACCTTTAGTTTGACACCAGTTTCAAACTCTTAGTGCCCCTAATAGCATAGATATACTACATTATAACCTTTACCCACCGTCGTTGTCCAGACCTCCGGTTGCCATGGAAACGGTAGAAAAACCCATAGCAGGAATGAGTTTTTTCATGGGTACAATTTTTATTTCCATTCAGCAGACCCTACCAAACACCCTGGTACCCATGAAAAAAAGTCAGACGGGGGTGCACGGTAACCCTTTCTGGCCCCCGGGGTATGTCTAGGTGCTGGGACAGAGTCTGAAAAGCTTTACAGAAAGATCTGCCACTTGTAAAGACTAATCTGAGGTAATTAAAGCTGTTAACAATTTCGATATCTTTGCTACTATAAGTGAAAGACACCCATGCTCATCATTTACCCCATTTTTCTACAGTCTTTTTACAGTCTTTGTAGAAGACCTTAAGTTGACGATATGTGCCAAATATGAAAGTTGAGAACCCTCAAGTGTCAGAGAAGATTTTAAAAGTTTTCACCATATGTTTCTATAGAAAAATGGACAGTCATGAGGCAGGCAACATTTGACCCTAGGTGCATAATTTATATAAATTTTGTAGAAGACCTGAAGTTGATGTTATGTGCCAAGTATGAAAGCTGAGAACCTTCAAGTTTCAGAAGAAAATATTTTCAAAGTTTTCATAAATATGTTTCTATAGAAAACTGGCCACTCCTGTGAAATATTTTTGAAGGTTCAAATTGATGACGACGCACAACCCATGAATGACAATGCATGCCGACAGACGACGGACATCAGGCTGTCACAAAAGCTCACCCTGAGCACTTTGTGCTCTGGTAAGCTAAAACGTTTGCATCCAGCTGTGACGTCAGGAAACACAAGCGTTGGAAAAAAGTTGTTGGACACTCAGTCACTTGTTTCTCTGTGAATGAGTTCTGCTTCAACGAGTTGGAAATTAACTCTTTGCATGCTAGCGGTGAAACCGTGATTACCTATGCAAACAGTTTGGATCCAGATGAGACGGCGTCTCATCTGGATCCAAACTGTTTGTCACTTTGACCATATTTTAGCAAAGAAATGAGAGAAATTTTATTTTTAGAACTAAAGCAGACGACAATTGTTGCAGACGAAAAATTAATTAGCGTGCAAAGAGTTAATACAAGAGGGCCAGATGGCCCTGACATCGCTCACCAGACAATCAGAGCAGAAGATTTTCAATGTTTTCACTATACTTTTCTATAGAAAACAAAGCACCCCTGGGGCGGGCCAATTTTGACCCCAGGGGTATAATTTATACAAATTTTGTAGAGGACCTAATTATGATGCTATGTGCCAAATATGAAAGCTGAGATCCTTCCAGTTTCAGGAGAGAAGATTTTCAAAGTTTTACTATATGTTTCTTTTGAAAACAAGGCACACCTGGGGCGTGGGGCGGGGCCAATTTTGACCCCAGGGGCATAATTTATATAACTTTTTGTAGAGGACCTGAATATGATGCTATATGCCAAAGATGAAAGCTGAGAACCCTGTAGATTCAGAGGAGAAGATTTTTAAAGGTTCAAATTGTTGACGACAAACAACGCCCGACGGATATCAGGCGATCACAAAAGCTTATTCTGAGCACTTTGTGCTCTGGTGAGCTAAAAACTGCAGCAGTTGAAGAGTCAATCCATTATTATTATGTTTATATTACTAGTAAACAGTTTGGATTCTCTTGAGATGCCTTTTTACTTAGTGTCTTAAATTTGATATAAAACTGTTTTAACCCTTGAATGAATATTGATTATTCATGTAAGAAATAAGAACCAAGGCAATTAATTGGATGATTATTATTAAAGCATTATGAACAACAGATTGTTGTACCACAACAGATACTGAGCAATCAGATCTATATAATTCCATATGCAACCTTTGTACACCTTTGCAAACAGAGTAGACCCAGATCAGGCAACTCCTGTAGAAGCCATCTCATCTGGGTATGCACTGATTGCTTATGCATTACAGATATGATTTTCACCTGCTTACCCTGGCAATAAATTTCTTTCAATTTTAATATTCATAATGGATGGAGTCTTGTATGAATAATGATCAAGTAAATGAATAAGATCGCCAAAAATTGACAGATGGGATGAAAATACTTTACTGCAAACCCTTTCTCTCATTTAAATGCTTTCATGGCTCTGAAAACAGAGCAGACCCAGATCAGGCAGTTCTTGTAGCAGCCGTCTGATCAGTCGGAAAAGTTTTGCTGATGAAATTATATAGATATGAATCTTCTTCCAAGGCAAAACATTCCTGTATCTTGTATCCATGTGCTATTACATTCCTACATGAATATTCATGGAGTAAGGGTTAAATGTTACTTATTTACAGATAACCCTTACCCTGATGAATATTCATGTAAGAACAAATGATGTCATGAATATTAAAAAGAGTATTTTTTATAATGACATATGAACACAGCACATTTTGGCTCAGGCAGAAGCTGTTTGATCTTGGTCTACTCTGTTTGCAGATGCGTCAAAATGCCCTTACATAAGGGAAAGGGTTAAGCAAATACTATAAGCCTGAAAACTTGTGAAATAGGAGTTGTTAACAGATTGGATCCAGATCAGATGCTAAATTCTAAAAGTTAGTCAATGGAAAACATGAAATTAATTACTGGTATGAGAAAAATCATTTTAATCATGGAATGTGCACATTAAGCAATCAATGCATTGGTCTCTCATCGAGAGCTCTACATATGAAAAAGTACGCAACAAATATGTTATACATGTATCTCCAACAAATACATTATAAATGTATCTTCAACAAGTATGTTATACATGTACATGTATTTCCAACAAATATGTTTTACATTTCTCTCCAACAAATACGTTATACATGTATCTCCAACAAAATTGTTATACATGTATCTTTTAGGTCAACTGAGAAATTAACATAATCCATCAATAAAATTATAGAATTCTTTGCTATTTTCTTCTGAAGTTACATACTGTTTGCCTAAATTCTCACTAATAAATAATAATAAATAATCACTTTTCTCACAGTATATTTTTCGTAATTTTTTGTTAAGAATGAAAATGAAATTTTAAACTTGGATAATGTCAGGTACTTTGACATCTGATCTAGATCTAAACTGCATGTGGCATGATACGATCTTAACCCTATACTGAATAGAGACACCTTTCATCTCCTTTGCAAACAGAGTTGACCCAGATCAGATGGTACCTACAGGAGTCACCTGATCTGGGTCAACTTTGTTTGCTATGGAATTGTACAAATCTTATTCCACAGTTTCTACAGTAAAAGCTAGCCACTAAATTACATCAAGTATTTTGTGTTTAAGGCATGTGGTTGCTTAAAGCAAGGTGAAAGTAAAACAGAACACTCCTATAGGAGCGTTCTGTTTTACTTTCAACTTGCTTTAAGCAGCCACCTGCCCTAAATACCAACTAATTAACATGATTTAGTGGTCGTACAGCCAAACATCTTGTGTTTATTTACCATTATAAATAATCAGCTGATTAATATTCATGAAATCATTATTTCTAACATGAATATTCATCTGGTAAAGGGTTAAGTATTAAAACAATTCAAAGATTAGATCCTGACTATAGTCATGTCAAGGAGTATACATGTATGTGCAAAACTAAAAAATAACCTACAGTTTGGATCCATATCTTCAAATATAAGAGTCTGAAATAGTTTGGCATTGTGATTACAGTAGGGCCAGTCTTAAGTGGTCATTAAAAAATGCCTAATTATGGGTCAGTTAGAAAGGGGGTAGCTTAATCTAGGACAAAATTAATGCATAAAGCTCCTATAGGAACTTTATCTACTGTCCATTTCAATTTACTTTGTCACTGAATTTTAGTCGATATTTTTTTCATTTCGAGACAGACTTACCTTTAATATACTTCATTTGATCGCATCGTTTTTCACGAACTCCCATGCTAAATATCCCTCAATACAATTCAGTAACAAGTAATAAAATGCCGAAAATGCATTTTCTACATGCTATTTCGATCAGCTGTTTCTTTGCAAATGGCCACTGTATTTATGGATCATGGAGCGTATCATTTTTCAACAGGGGTGAATTGCATACTGATATGAAATAAATGACGTATTTTCGTGTATGACGTCAACTTTTAAGAGCTATAATTTCCCGTAGTTAAATTCGAACATTCCACTCGACGTCAATCGTCCGCCATTTGCAATTTGAAATGAACGTGTTTACAATGGGAAAACATTGTTTTTATGCATGAAATCTTTATTTAAAGATGAATTAAAGGGAAACTCGGGCACAGAGTTCGTGAAAAACGATGACACAAGTAGTTTAAATTTGATCTCGATCCGGTAAGAAATGAAAAAAATTCTCGATTCAAATTCAGTGACAAAATAAATTGAAATGGACAGTAGATGATTTTTTATGAAAAAGGGCAAAAGATGTATAACCATTTCCCTGATGCAAAAGTCTTTTCAAACCTTTGTAAAGCTGTCTAATCAGGGTCTGCCCTGTTTGTTTACAGAATACCATAGATCTCATTGTACAGTATCTGCCATGGCCTAAAGTTCACTTGTTCATATGCAATTACAACAGAACCTGTCCTAAGCGATCATCCAAAAGAGATCTATTTATGGGCCTGTAAGACAGGTGGTAGCTTAATGCAGGTCAAAGGTAATGCAGAACACTATAGGAGCTTTCTGCATTGCTTTGGCCCTGCAATAAGCAATCACCTGCTTTTTTTAAATGCCTACTTTTAACTCTTAGCACGCTAGCAGCGAAACTGTGATTACCTATGCAAACAGTTTGGATCCAGACGAGATGCCACATAATGCGGTGTCTCATCAGGATCCAAACTGTTTGTCATCATGATCATATTTTTGCAAAGAAATTAGAGAAAAGTTATTTTAAATATTGAAGCAGACGACAATTGTTGCAGACAAAAAATTACTTAGCGTGCAAAGAGTTAAGACGTCAATGGCTGCTTAGGACAGGTTCTATTGTATAATATTTCAAATATTATTATATATGATGACATTATTTCTTACATGAATATTCATGAGGTAAATAGTTACCATGACAATAGTCATACAATGTTACCTATAACCTAGTATAGCTCCAACAATTTGACCTGGACCCTGACCTACTTAATTTACATAAATCAAAATTCATAACATTTCTATTTTTATCATCGGCACTGCACTGGTTTATCCTCGGCACATGTCCCGGTAAGCAACTATGCAGGTACACACTCGTGATTGTATCGTTTACATATATATGCACGAAATATCGCTCTCCCGTTATTTTAGCAAGAATAGACATCACAATTTACCGGCGGAGTTTTATTTATACAGTAACATATCTCTCATTATGTATTCTGCATATGGGTCAAGGTCAAATTTTCTGAGCGTATATGAAGCATACAACTGCTTTAACAATTTAACTGATAGAAATGCCTTTTCACACCTTTTTAAACAAAATAGATCCAGATCAGACATTTCCTATATGAGCTTTCTGCTCAGAGTCTGCTCTCTTTGCTTATAAAATAATTTAAATTCAACTGTACTGTTCATGCCATGGCAAACAAATTACCATGTTCATTTAAATCAGAATATAAGTTATTCTAATTAATTATTCTTATGAGATCATGAAGTCTTGTACAACCCAGCACTCCATAAATACTCCTTTCTACCCCTTTGTAAACAGAGTAGACCCAGATCAGACAGCTCCTCTGGTAGCCATCAGATCAGGGTCTGCTATGTTTGCCTATGAAGTTTTAACACATTCCCTCCTAGTGACGCATTTTGGCGCCTCTGTACAAATCATATTTTGAAACCATTGTGATAAATAGAGCATTTGCTCCTATAGGAGCAAATGCTCTCTTTATCACAATGGTTTCAAACTACGAAATTCTAAAATTTTCCTTTTCTGTAGTTAACGCTCCTTTTCGGTAGATTTATTCAACGAGGCTGGGTCTAAAAATAGTCTTGGAGGGAATGAGTTAATATATCTAGCTCTATAGTTTCTACCTGTACCAAATATGCCTGTGTACATAGGCCATTATAAAAAAAACAAGAGATGTCACAGTCACGTGACAAATGCCCCCAAAAATTGTACCCTGTGACCTTGACCTTTGACCCATGGACCAGGGAGTTGACACATCGTCTTTGTGTGGTGAACATTTGTGCCTGGTTCCTTTGAAATCCATTCACAGATAAATAAGTAATTATACCCTGTGACCTTGACCTTTGACATATGGACCAGGGAGCTAAACGCGACACATCGTCTTTGTCTGGTGAACATCTGTGCCAAGTTATATTGAAATCCATTGATAGATAAAGATGTTACAGACCGGACACGAAATTTGTGACAAAGTAATTGTATTCTGTGACCTTGGCCTTTGACCCATGGACTAGGGAGTTGAAAGCGACACATTATCTTTGTCTGGTGAACATTTGTGCCAAATCATATTGAAATCCATTGATATATAAAGAAGTTACAGACCGGACACGAAATTTGTGACAAAGTAATTGTACCCTGTGACCTTGACCTATGGACCTGGGAGTTGAAAGCGACACATCGTCTTTGTGTGGTGAACATTTGTGCCAAGTTATATTGAAATCCATTGATATATAAAGAAGTTACAGACCGGACACGAAATTTGTGACAAAGTAATTGTACCCTGTGACCTTGACCTTTGACCTATGGACCTGGGAGTTGAATGCGACACATCGACTTTGTGTGGTGAACATTTGTGCCAAGTTATATTGAAATCCATTGATAGATAAAAAAGTTACAGGCCGGACACGATATTTGTGACAAAATAATTGTACCCTGTGACCTTGACCTTTGACCCATTGACCTGGGAGTTGAACGCGACACGTCGTCTTTGTGTGGTGAACATTTGTGCCAAGTTATTTTGAAATCCATCCACAGATAAAGAAGTTATAGAAGGGACACGAATTTGGGACGGACGGATGGAAGGACAGACGGACGGACGGACTGACGGACGGACACACTAACAAATGGGTAGTTGTGTGACTTTTTCCTTTGATCTTTTCTTGTGGGACTAGTCCCACAAGTAAAACTATTTTTGGCTCTAACTTTGGAATAGAATGATCTGGAAGCTAACCCTAACCCTAACCCTATGTCCCACAACTGGCCAGGTTAATGTCACAAGAAATGGCCAGGTTAATGTCACAAGAGATGGCCAGGTTAATGATTTTACTTGTGCGACTAGTTAGAAAAAGTCACACAACTACCCATTGGTGAGTGCGGACGGACGGACGTACTAACAAATGGGTAGTTGTGTGACTTTTTCCTTTGATCTTTTCTTGTGGGACTAGTCCCACAAGAAAAACTATTTTTGGCTCTAACTTTGGAAAAGAATGATCTGGAAGCTAACCCTAACCCTATGTCCCACAACTGGCCAGGTTAATGTCACAAGAAATGGCCAGGTTAATGTCACAAGAGATGGCCAGGTTAATGATTTTACTTGTGTGACTAGTTAGAAAAAGTCACACAACTACCCATTGGTGAGTGCGGACGGACAGACGGACGGACAGACGGAAGGACGGACAATGCGATTACTATATGCCCGCCTTTGGGGGCATAAAAATCAGCTAATACATATTCATGATGTCATTAACCCTTTTGGCGCCAAATTTCTAATTGTCGTCTGCAATCGAATATTGTTAAATTATATGGTAAAATAAAGAAATGAGATAAATAAATGCAAATTTCAAAGGAATAAAAAACAGATATGGAAATAGAGACTGAGACAAAAAGTGAAGTCCCTGATCAAGGCGTCTGATCTGGGACTGCACTATTTGTCGTGGTGCATTTTTGCGACTTCGGCGGTAAAAGGGTTAATTTATAGAGTAGAGTGTTAAATAATCATGAGATAAAGAGTTAAGACTGATAAAACATTTCAAACCACATGACTGTACATAAGGAAGTTTTGTGGCTTAATGCAGAATGAAAGCAATGCAGAAAGCTCCTAGAGCTTTCCGCATTGCTTTCAGTTTGCATTAAGCAACGACCTATATTTCTAATAATATTCTTTAATGAATAGTTATAATATAGAGTTTTAGTTGTTATATTCATTGTTAGTTTTCCCCAAGAAGTAAGGGAGTGTCTATTAACTCATTCCTGTTATATTCATTGTTAGTTTTCCCCAAGAAGTAAGGGAGTGTCTATTAACTCATTCCCTCCTACACTATTTTTAGACCCAACCTCTTTGAATTATTCTACCGAAAAGGAGCATTAACTCTAGAAAAGGAGAATTTTAGTATTGCATAGTTTTGAAACCATTGTGATAAATAGAGCATTTGTTCCTATGGATTTGACTTTTACAGAGGCGTCAAAGTGCGTTACTAGGAGGGAATGTGTTAAATTGGGGCATTATGATTTATCAGGGAGAATATGGTACTTCTCTGATAAACTTTGTCTTATTGGTACTCTCTGAGGCAATTCCAATGAGTACTAACCAGATAGGGTTTTATCAGAGAAAAATTACATAGATGTCCTACATATAGGTCTTATAGAAAGCTGCTCTGAATTGAATGTCCAAATCAAAAGGATTCAGATCTACAGACAACAAATGTGTATGTAATTTTAGGACTCTGAACACATGTGTATGTAATATTAGCACTCTGAACAATTTTTGTCTGCAAATTTTCATACAAACACCTTTTTACGCTTTTTCAAACAGAGTAGGCCCTAATAATAAATTCTAAAGGGAGGTGATCCTCGAGAGCAAAAATTGCAACACAAAAAGAGAAAATTGCAGACTCGGTTTTATTGAGTCTGTTCATGAACAGTAATTGAAAGTGCAACACTGCTCACGCCCCCCTAGCACCGGCTTAAGTGGTATTCAATTTTCAGAACAAGAAGTACTGAAATTCATGATCTCGAAGGATCAGAAGGTATAACAACACTGAGAATGAAGTACGGGGCGACGTTTTACGGCCGCCACACAAGCACTTATTAGTAGGCCCTAATAAACATTGTATCTGCCCCATAGGAGCAAATAATCTATTTATCCGAATGGTTTAAAAACTACACATTTCTAAAATTTTCCTTTTCTTTAGTAAAAGGTTGGATCTAAAAATAGCCTGAGGGGAATGGGATAAGATCAGTTTTTTCAGCCAGGCAAATGGCACACATTGTTCACTTCATGAAACATCAATAGTAAAGATATAAGCCACACTGGCATCCTTGTCCTGTATTTATGCATTTATGTGAGGAGCTGCCTAATCATGGTCTACTCTGTTTGCTTATGAAATAATACAGACCTGGTTCTACAGCTTCTGCCATGGCCAAAGTTCCTCTTGTTCACATTCCACTATCAAAATCAGCAAATTAATATATCATTATTTGTTACATGAATATTCATGAGGTAAAGGATTTTTTAGGCTATTTTTAGACCCAACCTCTTTGAATGTATCTACCGAAAAGGAGCATTAACTAGAGGAACGGAAAAATTAAGAATTTTGTAATTTGAAACCTTGTGATAAATAGAGCATTTGCTCCTATAGGAGCAAATGCTCTATTTATCACAAGGGTTTCTTGGAGTGACTTCTATAGATGCGCAAAAATGCGTCACTAGGGGATAATGTGTTAATTCCATGACTGCAAATAGTATGTTTATAAATCTAAATCATTCTCTTTATTCGTTTATCAGCAGATGTGAGTCTTGTATTTGCATTTTCCACCGTTTGTTTCAATGTATCAAGCTTTTCATTTTGAGATGCTCCCTCTTGTTTCACGGCAACAGCCAATGACTTCAAACCGCTTAAAGTCCTGCTGATTTCATTGGCCTCAGCATCACTGACAACCTGCGTTGATTGGCTAAGCTGAACAGACTGTTGAATTGGCAAATGGACTTTAAATGTTTCTTCTGTAGAACTTGGGGCATTGTGGGAAACTGAAAATAAAGAGATGTAACCAGTTGAGCTATTCCATAAGAAATTACACAAAACTTCCTACTGGTAATTAGTTTTACCCTTTGAAAACTGAAGTTGAAAGTATAATTGTGTTATAGATAACTTATAGTGTTACAGTAAAGTTCATCCAGTATTAAACCTTTACACCTGATAATGGCACGCAAACAAAGGAAGTTTTCTCTTTTGCAGAAACTGCAGAATCATATCTATATTATTTCATAAGAATCATATCTATATTATTTCATAAGAATCATATCTATATTATTTCATAAGCAAACGGAGCAGACACTAATCAGACAGCTCCTATAGGGGCCATTTGATCTGGGTCTACTTTGTTTACAAAGGTGTACATGATAATGGAGTAAACAGTTACTAGGGGTAATAGTCTTGCTGGAAAGCAGTAGCACTCCTGATCAGAACGCTCTTCCAGAGCCACCTGAATTGGCTCTACACTGCTGCAAAAGCCAATTATCTCATACATGTATATATATTTAGTCTACCTTATCCAGAGTTCTAAATATAATCATGTTTTAACTCTTTATCTCATAAATATTCATGTAAGAAATAATGAAAGTATAAATATTAATTAGTGATTTTTTTATAAAAGTATATATATGATTTCTTAACCCATTACCTCATAGGCTATTTTTAGATCCATTACCTCATAGGCTATTTTTAGATCCATCACTTCATAGGCTGTTTTTAGATGGTAATTTTTAGATACAACCTCTTTGAGTCTTTGAATAAATCTACCGAAAAGGAGCATTAACTAGAGAAAAGGAAAATTTTAGAATTTTGTAGTTTGAATCCATTGTGATAAAATAGAGCATTGGCTCCATGAGAGCAAAATTTTAATGCTCTATTTATCACAATGCTTTTCATAAAATGACTTTTACAGAGTCATCAAAAGTCGTCAATATGAGGGAATGGATTAACCTTTCATTCTGAAATACAAACGTTTCTTCATGGGTTTGCAAGCAGAGTAGATACAAATCAGATGGCTCCAGTCCGACCGGGTAGGCTGTTTGCTTATAAAATTATAATAGATCTAACTCTACACTTTATACCAATACCTAACATTCATGTGTACATATGTCATTATTCATGATGTCATTATTTCTTACATGAATATTCAAGAAAGAAAAAGCAAACAGAGCAGACTCTAATGAGCCGGTCCTACAGGAGCCATCTGATCTTGGTATAACTATGCTTTTTGTAAAGGTACAATAGACTTATAGATCTATGAAGTACAGTAAAATGTTTCTATAATGGCCACTAAATTACATCAAGTATTTTGTGTTAAAGGTAGGTGGCTGCTTAAAGCAAGGTGAAACTAAAACAGAACGCTCCTATAGGAGCGTTCTGTTTTAGTTTCACCTTGCTTTAAGCAGCCACCTGCCCTAATTACCAACTAATTAACACAATTTAGTGGTCATTATAGAGAGGTTTTACTGAACATTCCCTGACATCGGCTTTTTTAGACCCAGCCTCTTTGAATAAATCTAATGAAAAGAAGCTTTACTACAAAACAATGAAACTTTTAGAATTGCATAGTTTTGAAACAATTGTGATGAACAGAACATTTGCTCCATAGGAGCAAATATGCTCTATTTATCACAACGGTTTCAAAATGTGACTTTTACATAAGCATAAACAAGAGAGTCGTCATGGGTGACAAATGCCCCCAAAGTGTTTGACACCGAAATGCATTTTGGAGAAAAACAATACAATGTAATGCAGGTGTAACATGAAATTTTGATGCTGTTAAAAATGACACAGGAGTCAGTTCTTAACATTAGAAACAGAACCTTTGACGATTATGATAGCTAAGAAAAGAGCCAAGGGTCAAAACTTAGTTAAAAAGGACCCTAGGTCATTCTCAACGTTAACAAGAGTACCGCATACGGTACATAATACGCCCACTTGCAAACTTTCTCTGATTCAACATGCCTTATAAGTGTTCACATTTTCTAATCTGTGCTTCAGATCTTGATTTCTATATTAAGGTGATACTATTTTCAAAACAATTGAAGTGAATATCTTATTAAATAAAAAAGTTACAGCTAATCCTCATATTTGCAGATTTTTGTAAAGTGCAACGGTCGTAATTCTGTAAAGACAAACTGAATGAACCTCAAAATAAACTCAGCTTCAGATTTTGTTGCTTAAAACATTTGTGTTAAGTTTCATTTATATCATTTTAATAGTATTCCCAGAAAACAACAGACAAACTAAAAGTTGACAGACAAACAAAGCAACGAACACACAAAGTTCAAGGACCATAACTTTAGAAAAAAATGACATATCAAAACCCCCGCAATATTAAGGTTTAACCATATAAAAAAATTGAAGTAAATATCATTTCAAATGAAAAAGTTATGGCCATCCTCATATTTGCATAGATTTGCATTATTTTTTTAAGTGCAAGGGCCATAACTCCAAACCAACAAATCAAATGATCCTCAGAATCGACTTAAACATGTGTATGAAGTTTCATTAATATCTGTCAAACAGTTTTGCCAGAAAACAGCGGACCAACTATATGCATATATTTGCATTATTTTTTAAGTAAAAGGGCCATAACTCCGAAACGAAAAATCAAATAAACCTCAAAATCGACTCAGCATCAGATCTTGATGCATTAAACATTTTTGTGAGGTTTCATTAATATCTCTCAAATAGTTTTCCCAGAAAACAGCGGACAAACTATTTGCATGTATTTGCATTATTTTTTAAGGACAAGGGCCATAACTCTGAAACGAAAAATTAAATGATCCTCAGAATCAATTCAGTTTCAGATCTTGATGCATTTAACATTTGTGTGAAGTTTCATTAATATCTCTCAAATAGTTTTCCCAGAAAACAGCGACAAACTATTTGCATGTATTTGCATTATTTTTTAAATACAAGGGCCATAACTCCGAAACGACAAATCAAATGAACCTTAGAACTGACTCAGCTTCAGATCTTGATGCATTAAACATTTGTGTTAAGTTTCATTAATATCTCTCAAATAGTTTTCCCAGAAAACAGCGGACAAACTATTTACATATTTTTTAAGGACAAGGGCCATAACTCTGAAATGAAAAATCAAATGAACCTCAGAATCAACTCAGCTTCAGATCTTGATGCATTTAACATTTTTGTGAAGTTTCATTAATATCTGTCAAATAGTTTTCCCAGAAAACAGCGGACAAACAATTTGCATGTATTTGCATTACTTTTTGAGTAAAAGGTCCATAACTCCGAAACGACATATCAAATGAACCTCAGAATCGACTCAGCTTCAGATCTTGATGCATTAAACATTTGTGTGAAGTTTCATTAATATCTGTCACATAGTTTTCCCAGAAAACAGCGGACAAACTATTTGCATATTTTTTAGGACAAGGGCCATAACTCTGAAATGAAAAATCAAATGAACCACAGAATCAACTCAGCTTCAGATCTTGATGCATTAAACATTTGTGTGAAGTTTCATTAATATCTGTCAAATAGTTTTCCCAGAAAACAGCGGACAAACAAAATGTTGACGGACGAACGAACAAACAAACGAACGAACGAACGAACAAACAAACGAACGGACGGACAGGGCCACGACAATATACGACCACCTTTATTAGGTGGGCGTATAAAAAGGACCCTGGGTTGATTGTCAACGTTAAAAACAGATCCTGGGTAAATTCTTAACGTTTTAAAAAAAAGACACGGGGTCAAATTTCAATATTAAAAAAACATGCTGTGTTGATTGTTACTGTTAAGTTGATTCTTAATGTTTAAGAAAGACCCTATGTCGATCCTTACCGTTAAAAACATACCCTCAGTCAATTCTAAACGCATGGTCAAAGTTTCATGTAACACTGGCTCTTAGACAGCTGCAACAGAAGTTACCTAATATGGATCTACATTCTTTGCATAAGCATGTATAGCATCTGATTTAGGTAGTGTTGTAAGCAAGCAATGAAGACCCAGTAGCTTCTACAGGAGCTGTCTGATATGGGTCTATATTGTTATAATGCTGTAATTCATCTGAAAGTTCTGACACTGCAAGTATTTGAACAGCATGGCCTACCTATGTATGAATAGTATTTAGAGCTCTTTATAATGTCTGATTCATGCTAATGTAGTAGCAAACAGTGTAGACCCTGTAGTTTGATTTGGGTCTACACTGTTTGCCTAAACATACCTGTCCAATACTTACAAATTACAAATTTGGAATCTGTAACTGATAAGGTATAGGAGATATGCTCCGGACAAGCTTTTAGTAAAATCAAGGTCAAAGGTCAAGGGCACATTGACCTGAAATGGTACGCGACACTCCGCCATCCCAAGATGAACTCACACACCAAATTTGGAATCCGTAGCTGGTAAGGTATAGGAGATATGCTCTGGACAAGCTTTTTGTATCTGGTAAGGTATAGGAGATATGCTCCAGACTGTAAAATTGAGGTCAAAGGTCAAGGTCAAGGTCAGTGATCTGAAAATGGTACACGACTCTCCGCCATCCAAAGATGAACTCACAAACCAAATTTGGAATCCGTAGCTGGTAAGGTATAGGAGAAATGCTACGGACAAGCTTTGTGTAAAATCGAGGTCAAAGGTCAAGGTCACAGTGACCTGAAAATGGTACGGGACACTCCGCCATCCCAAGATAAACTCACATACCAAATTTGGAATCCGTAGCTGGTAAGGTTTAGGAGATATTCTCTGGACAACCTTTTTTGTAAAATAGAGGTTCAAGGTCAAGGTCACAGTGACCTGAATATGGTACCCGACACTCCTCCATCCCATGATGAACTCACACACCAAATTTGGAATCCGTAGCTGGTAAAGTATAGGAGATATACTCCGGACAAGCTTTTTGCAGCTGGTAAGGTATAAGCTTTTTGTAAAATCGAAGTCAAAGGTCAAGGTCACAGTGACCTGAAAATGGTACGCGACACTCCGTCATCTCAAGATGAACTTACATACCAAATTTTGGATCCGTAGCTGGTAAGGTATAGGAGATATGCTCCGGACAAGCTTTTTGTAAAATCGAGGTCAAAGGTCAAGGTCACAGTGACCTGAAAATGGTACGCGACACTCCGCCATCTCAAGGTGATCTCACACACCAAATTTGGAATCCGTATCTGGTAAGGTATAGGAAATATGCTCTGGACAAGCTTTTTGTAAAATCGGTCAAAGGTCAAGGTCACAGTGATCTGAAAATGGTACGCGACATTCCTCCATCCCAATATGAACTCACACACCAAATTTGGAATCCTTAGCTGGTAAGGTATAGGAGATATACTCCGGACAAACTTTTTGTAGCTGGTAAGGTATAAGCTTTTTTTTAAATCGAGGTCAAAGGTCAAGGTCAAGGTCACAGTGACCTGGAAATGGTACGCGACACTCCGCCATCCCAAGATGAACTCACACACCAAATTTGGAATCTGTAGCTGGTAAGGTAAAGGAGCTCCGGACAAGCTTTTTGTAAAATCAAGGTCAAAGGTCAAGGTCAAGGTCACAGTGACATGAAAATGGTACGCGACACTCCTCCATCTCAAGATGAACTCACACACCAAATTTGGTATCCGTAGCTGATGTGACAAAGGAAATATAGTCCGGACAAAAGGTACACACACCCACACACACACCCACACCCACACACCCACACACCCACCCACGCACGGTGCGATCACTATATGCCGCCAAAGCCTAGCTTTGGGGGGCATAAAAAGTGTCAGGTAACATACCTCTGGATGCATGCGGTTCATGTCTGGTACAAAGTACAGTTTCTGGAGGCTTATCGAATTTCAGCTTGTATTTGACACATTTTTCGAGCAGTTTCAAAATGGCAACCATACAGGCACTGACCACACTGTAGGTCAAGTCTGGTTTCCCAATCTGGAACCGTATTAACATGATCTCATATGGCGTGACCACTCGGATTTGGGAGACATCGCTCCATCGATAATGATGTGTAGTCTTCTGCTTCTCTGTCAGTAAGGTCATACCATCCTTGGATATTCTCAAAATGCCAACCTGACGAGAATTTGCCCTCCCTGTTTCTAACTTTGTGTAGATGACTTCATAATCAAATATTTCTGGAATGTCCGATTTATTCACAAACACAGGATCTACATAAATTTGCTGATTTGGCATTCTCCAAGCTCCAAACCAGCTGTCAATGTCTTCTACAAGGTGATCAGCAACGTCAAGGTCATTATGGATGTCGGACATCAAACTGAGAGAATTGTCAATCTGTTCACCCTGATTCTGTAACTGAGCAGCTGCTTTAGTCAATGTACGTTCTGAATCTTTTAATATGCTAAGTACCTTTGCTCCTCTCTCTGTTCTATGGCCTGAAGAAACTGATTGGCTGTGTTCTTCTGGAACAAGCTGAGATCTCCAAAAGTGTCTCAATGCTCCATAGACCCCTTCTCGGTCTGCTAATGAAGAAATCCACACTTTCTCATTATTTTTCTTAACAATAAAGACTGCTCCAAACACTAGACCAGTTGTTGCCTTCCTTACATCAATGAAGTCCTCAAATGGTATTGTTACAGAATTGTTTGCATCTGACGTAAACTTGACACAGTCTGAATGAATGGCAAGATTTCCATAGATCCATCGTCGTTTCTTTTCAAGGTAGAGTGATGCGGTCCATTCACAGATTATAATGTCTGCCTTTTCCATTGTCAGTTTTCACTATATACATGTGCACAATATTGACAGCTTTTATTCAGCTCATCAGATGCTTCTAAGCTTTTCCAAATAATCTGAAAAGAAATAAATTGAGTTCTATTCAGTTAACCCTTTCCCTGTTCTATATTTAGCCCAAATTTCAATAATTTCTGAATATTCATTAACAAAATACATGTAGTTATAAATAAATACAAAAGGTGAAACATTGTAGATATTTTGGAAAGCAAAGAAACATGTCTATCAAATTCTATGAGCAAACAGAGCAGACCCTGATCAGACAGCCGTCTGATCTGGGTCTACTCTGTTTGCAAATGCGTGAAAACACGTTTATATGAGGGAAAGGGTTAAACATCTGAATTTAAACATTTTGACTCTTTGCTTGTCATGTTACTGGCATCTGCAAAAATTGTTGGCTGTTATTATTTCCGAAGTTAATTTTGTCCCCATTCCTTCTGAAGTCTTTCCCTCATACAAATGCTTTTTTTATGCCTTAATTACACAGAGTAGACCCGGACTAGATGACTCCTGTAGAAGACGTCTGATCAGGATCTGCTCTGTTTGCTTAAGTTTCTTTCAATATTTAAATAGCCTGTGTACATAATTATGCTATTATAAAAAATCAGTTAATAAACATTCATGATGTCATTATTTATAATATGAATATTCAACAGGGAAAGGATTAAAATATCAGTGTGAACCAGATTGGATCTTAATGAGATGATACTGTAAGTTACTCTGGATAACAAACTTGCAGACTTTCATCTGATAGGAAAACATTTGCAAATAGAGTAGGTCCAGATCAAATGCCTCCCATGGGAGTCATTTGATCAGTGTCTGCAATGTTTGCTAATGAATAGAAGTATACAGATGTAAGAAATAATAGAATTATACAGATGTAAGAAATAATCTAAGAATAGAATTATACAGATGTAAGAAATGATAGAATTACATGTATACAGAAGTAAGAAATTTATAGAATTATACAGATATAAGAAATAATAGAATTATATAATAATTATACAGATATAAGAAATAATAGAATTATACAGATGTAAGAAATTATAGAATTATACAGATGTTAGAAATTATAGATTTGTACAATAATTATACAGATTTATAAAATAATAGTTTATACTGATGTAAGAAATAATAGAATTATACAGATGTAAAAAGTAATAGGATTATACAGATGACAAAAAATAATAGAGTTATCCATATGTAAGAAATAATGGAATTATGCAGATGTAAGAAATAATAGTTTATACAGATGTAAGAAATTAATAGTTTATACAGATGTAAGAAATAAAAGAATTATACAGATGTAAGAAATAATAGGTTATACAGATGTAAGAAATAATGACTTCATGAATAGTAATTAGCTGACATTTTTATAATGTGCGGTGGTCTAGTGATAAAGCGCTTGACTACCAATCCGGAGGTCCGGAGTTCAAATCCCGGTCCCTTCCGGAAATTTCAGACGCTTTTCAGTATCTCCCACCCGCACCTCCTCTCCACCAAGAGGTTAAAATGGGTACCTGTGAGGGTCACTAGCTGGTACTGTGGCTGCATGATTGTGTTATATGTTAGCAGGGCTCAATGTTGTAGGCGAATAGCTCAATGACCAGGGGAGTAAATGTAGTCGGCTGAGCGGCCCTTTGGACTGAAAGTAGACTATAACTAGGTATTTTATATGAATATAGAAATTTTTGGCCATGGCAGAAACTGTAGAATCAAATCTTTATTATTTTATATTAGGCAAACAAAGCAGGCACTAACGACAGATGGTTCTTACAAGAGCCATCTAAACCAGGTCTCTACAGCTTACTAGATGTTTATAATGGCTTATCTAAAGAATAGTCCACACATGTCACATGTGTACTCTAAATGGTGATATCAAGCTTTCCATTTTTGACGATATTCCCCCACATATAAGATATGGCAACCATCACAAAATTAGCATGTCATCTTTCCCTCATATAAATGTGATTTGCAAACAGAGTAGACCCAGATCAGACGGCTCCTTTAGGTCTGCTCTGTTTGCTAATAAAATTTGATAAATCTGTTTCTTTAGTTTCTAAAATGTCTACAATGTTCCACCTTCCATATTTCTTTATAACTGTTTTGTTAATGAATATTCAGTAGGTATTGAAATTTGGCATAAATACAGAACAGGGAAAGGGTTAACAGTTCAACAATGAGACTAATCTACAGAGTAAAGGAATAAAGATCACTGCTGAGACTTATGTAATCGCTGTTAGTTTAAACATATTTTATTTCCATATTAGAGGAAATTGGGTCGGGTCACAAGTTCTTACAACATTAGATTTGACCCTCCCCATACAAAGCATTGATATATACATGTAATGGGAAACAAAATATGAAACTTAATACAATGTTTGTGAAAGATATAGAGTGAGAGAGATAGTGGATGAGAGAGAGAGACAGAGAGAGAGTGTGAGAGAGAGAGAGAGAGAGAAGGAGCCATGTGGCGACAGATATCCTGACTATAGTAATACGATCAGAGGACACTTGGACATCTTAGCATAAGAACATACCGTTATAAGTAAGACATCTTAGCATAATCTTAGAAAAAGTATAATATTAAACTAAGAGTTAGTACATCGATAGTTGCACAATACGTGAGACTAAAACCTCCGTGATTGCTTTATATAACAATGCACGGCAGCAAATAGGATTTTATTGTCTTCATCATTTAGATTTTGTTTGCCAAACAGAAGCATTTCGGTATTTAGAGGATGGTACCTTTGTGTTGTACGAAATAGGTTAAGTCTCTGATTTTGAAAAAGACTACATTGAAAAAAGTAATGTTCGGCATTTTCAATTTCATGTGAACATTCGCATAAAGGATTTTGATTTAGGTGGTTTTTAAAAAGATCACCATTCAGATTGCTACAGTTGTTCCTAATTCTGGCGTGTATAGCTGACAAATACCTATCTCCAAAATAGTAGTAAGATGGAACGTTATAATTGCTAAAATTGTTCCGCAATGAGTTTTTAAATGAGCTTAATGTATTTAAATTTCTGCTATCTGGGCTGATGTTGTTCTATAGTGCTATTGAAGACGGGATGCATGATTTCTTGGAGACTGACGTACGTGAGAAAGGCACTTCGATATCATTGCTATTTCTTAATGGATAGTGGGTTAGCTCCCTTACGTAGGGTGGTATCAAATCACTAATATATGATGGAACCATGTTATGAGAGGCCTTATAAACGAAACAGAGCTTTTGTAACTTTCGTCGACTGGCTAGTGATTCCCATCCACATTCCTGATATAGATTATCTAGCGATACCGATCTGGTTAAGCCAGTTACGATACGGGCTGCTTCGTTCTGTAGTTTTTCTAATGTATCTGCACCAGTTTCGGAACAACCATCCCAAACAATAGAAGCATACTCTAGTATTGGCTGTACGTAAGAAATGTAAATTTGATTTAAGGCCCTTCTGTTTAAGGTGAATTTAATGTTTTTCATTATTCCAATTGTTTTGGAAGCAGATTTAAGTATGCTATCAATGTGATCATTCCACTGACCATTTGAATTTAGGGTGACACCCAAGTGTTTATGAGAATTAACAAATTGTATAGCAGTGCCTTCAAAAAATAGATTAGGCCGCGTGTCATGATTTCTAAGCGAAAACATCATTGCCTCAGTTTTAGCGGGGTTGAAATTAACAAGCCAGGTCTTAGCCCAAGCGGAAACTAATTTAAGATCATGGTTTAAAATACCTTCAATGTCATTTAAAGAGGTAGCAGATATGTAAAGAGAGCTATCGTCTGCAAACAATCTTGTTAAGCTCAGTAGCGAGTCAGATATGTCATTAACGTAAATTAAAAACAAGAGATGTTTGTAAAACATATATACCCCCCAGACCCCCTGACCTTTGATCTAGTGACCTCAACTATAGAGCTCATCTAGCGGTCATGACTAATCACCACAGCAACTTTGAATATCCTAAGCCAAACCACTGATCATTTATTGATCTGAAAACATTTCACATATTAAGGTCATAGTGACCTTGACCTTTGACCTAGTGACCTCAACAACTTTAGGGGTCATCAAGTGGTCACAACCAACTACCACAGCAAGTTTGAAGATCCCGAACCAAACCATTGAGCAGTTATTAATTGGAAACCATTTCATCAGTTAAGGTCATGATGACCTTGATCTTTAACCTAGTGACCTCAAAATCAATAGGGGTCATCTAGTTGTCATGACCAACCACCACAGCAAGTTTGAAGATCCTAAGCCAAACCCTTGAGCAGTTATTAATCACAAACCATTTCACCAGTTAAGGTCATGGTGACCTTGACCTTTGACCTGGTGACCTAAAAAATAATAGGGGTTATCTACTGGTCATGACCAACCACCACAGCAAGTTTGAAGATCCTAAGCCAAACCCTTGAGCAGTTATTGATCGCAAACCATTTCACCAGTTAAGGTCATGGTGACCTTGACCTTTGACCTATTGACCTAAAAAACAATAGGGCTCATCTAGTTGTCATGACCAACCACCTAAGCAAATTTGAAGATCCTAAGCCAAACCCTTGAGCAGTTATTGATCAGAAACCATTTTACAAGTTAAGGTCATGGTGACCTTGACCTTTGACCTAGTGACCTCAAATACAATAGGGGTCATCCAGTTGTCATGACCAACTACCACAGCAAGTTTGAAGATTCTAAGCCAAACCCTTGAGCAGTTATTGATCGGAAACCATTTGACCAGTTAAAAGCATGGTGACCTTGACCTTTGACCTAGTGACCTAAAAAGCAATAGGGGTCATCTAGTGGTCATTACCAACCACCACAGCAAATTTGAAGATCCTAGGCCAAACCCTTGAGCAGTTATCGATCGCAAACCATTTCACCCTTTAAGGTCATGGTGACCTTGACCTTTGACCTAGTGACCTAAAAAACTATAGGACTCATCTAGTTGTCATGACCAACCACCTAAGCAAATTTGAAGATCCTAAGCCAAACCCTTGAGCAGTTATTGATCAGAAACCATTTAACCATTTAAGGTCATGGTCACCTTGACCTTTGACCTAGTGACCTAAAAAACACTAGGGGTCATCTAGTGGTCATGACCAACCACCACAGCAAGTTTGAAGATCCCAAGCCAAACCCTTGAGCAGTTATTGATCAGAAACCATTTTACAAGTAAAGGTCATGGTGACCTTGACCTTTGACCTAGTGACCTCAAAATCAATAGGGGTCATCCAGTGGTCATGACCAACTACCACAGCAAGTTTGAAGATTCTAAGCTAAACCCTTGAGCAGTTATTGATCGGAAACCATTTAACCATTTAAGGTCATGGTGACCTTGACCTTTGACCTAGTGACCTCAAAATCAATAGGGGTCATCTAGTGGTCATGACCAACCACCACAGCAAGTTTGAAGATCCCAAGCCAAACCCTTGAGCAGTTATTGATCGGAAACTATTTCACCATTTTAGGTCATGATGACCTTGACCTTTGACCTAGTGACCTCAAAATCAATAGGGGTCATCTAGTGGTCATGACCAACCACCACAGCAAGTTTGAAGATCCCAAGCCAAACCCTTGAGCAGTTATTGATCGGAAACTATTTCACCATTTTAGGTCATGGTGACCTTGACCTTTGACCTAGTGACCTCAAAAACAATAGGGGTCATCTACTTGTCATGACCAACCACCACAGCAAGTTTGAAGATTCTAGGCCAAGTCGTTTATTAGTTATCGTTCGGAAACCATCAATCTACCGACCGACCGACAGACCGACCGACCGACCGACCTACCGACCGACCGACCGACATGTGCAAAGCAATATACCCCCATTTTTTCAAAAGGGGGGTATAATAAAAGAGGTCCCAACACAGGTCCCTGTGGAACACCAGCCGATATTGTTCTTACAGCAGAGACAGAAGAACGAAGAACAACTCTTTGGCACCTATTGCTTAGGTTATTAGTCAGCCATATTAAAAGACGCCCATTGATGCCATTTTCCTGTAGTTTAAAAGTAAGACCGTTATGCCATACTCGATCAAAGGCTTTGGAAATATCACAAAACACCATGCAAGAATGTTGTTTGTTATCAAATGATTGGCAGATGTGATGAACAATATCAATTAACTGATAAACAGTAGAGTGATTAGGAAGAAATCCTGATTGGTACTTGTATATCAAGTTATTTCCTAAGAAAAAGTTGTACATATGTTTAAAAACGATTCGTTCGAACAAATTGCCACAGCAACTGAGCAGAGAGACAGGTCTATAGTTTGACGGTATGGATTTATCCCCCTTTTTATACGCCCACCTAATAAAGGTGGTCGTATATTGTCGTGGCCCTGTCCGTCCGTCCGTCCGTCCGTCCGTTCATTCGTTCGTTCGTTCGTTCGTTCGTCCGTCAACATTTTGTTTGTCCGCTGTTTTCTGGGAAAACACGCCCACCTAATAAAGGTGGTCGTATATTGTCGTGGCCCTGTCCGTCCGTCCGTCTGTTCATTCGTTCGTTCGTTCGTTCGTCCGTCAACATTTTGTTTGTCCGCTGTTTTCTGGGAAAACTATTAGACAGATATTAATGAAACTTCACACAAATGTTAAATGTATCAAGATCTGAAGCTGAGTTGATTCTGAGGTTTATTTGATTTTTCATTTCAGAGTTATGGCCCTTGTCCTTAAAAAATATGCAAATAGTTGTCCGCTGTTTTCTGGGAAAACTATTTGAGAGATATTAATGAAACTTCACACAAATGTTTAATGCATCAAGATCTGAAGCTGAGTCGATTCTGAGGTTCATTTGATTTGTGGTTTCGGGGTTATGGCCCTTTTACTTAAAAAATAATGCGAATACATGCAAATAGTTTGTCCGCTGTTTTCTGGGAAAACTATTTGACAGATATTAATGAAACTTCACACAAATGTTTAATGCATCAAGATCTGAAGCTGAGTTGATTCTGAGGTTCATTTGATTTTTCATTTCAGAGTTATGGCCCTTGTCCTTAAAAAATATGCAAATAGTTTGTCCGCTGTTTTCTGGGAAAACTATTTGAGAGATATTAATGAAACTTCACACAAATGTTTAATGCATCAAGATCTGAAGCTGAGTCGATTCTGAGGATCATTTGATTTGTCGTTTCGGAGTTATGGCCCTTTTACTTAAAAAATAATGCGAATACATGCAAATAGTTTGTCCGCTGTTTTCTGGGAAAACTATTTGACAGATATTAATGAAACTTCACACAAATGTTTAATGCATCAAGATCTGAAGCTGAGTTGATTCTGAGGTTCATTTGATTTTTCATTTCAGAGTTATGGCCCTTGTCCTTAAAAAATATGCAAATAGTTTGTCCGCTGTTTTCTGGGAAAACTATTTGAGAGATATTAATGAAACTTCACACAAATATTTAATTATCAAGATCTGAAACTGAATTGATTCTGAGGATCATTTGATTTTTCGTTTCAGAGTTATGGCCCTTGTCCTTAAAAAATAATGCAAATAGTTTGCCCGCTGTTTTCCGGGAAAACTATTTGAGAGATATTAATGAAACTTCACACAAATGTTTAATGCATCAAGATCTGAAGCTGAGTCGATTCTGAGGTTCATTTGATTTGTCGTTTCGGAGTTATTGCCATTTTACTTAAAAAAATTTACAAATATATGCAAATAGTTTGTCCGCTGTTTTCTGGCAAAACTGTTTGACAGATATTAATGAAACTTCATACACATTTTTAATGCATCAAGACCTGAAGCTAAGTCGATTCTGAGGATCATTTGATTTGTTGTTTCGGAGTTTTGGCCCTTGCACTTAAAAAAATAATGCAAATCTATGCAAATATGAGGATGGCCATAACTTTTTCAAAATTTTGAAATGATATTTACTTCAATTTTTTTATATGGTTAAACCTTTATGTGAATTTTCACATATATTGCGGGGGTTTTGATATGTCATTTTATTCTAAAGTTATGGTCCTTGAACTTCGTGTGTTCGTTGCTTTGTTATTCGGTCAACTTTTAGTTTGTCTGTTGTTTTCTGGGAAAACTATTAAAATGATATAAATGAAACTTAACACAAATGTTTTAAGCAATACAATTTGAAGCTGAGTTTATTTTGAGGTTCATTCAGTTTGTCTTTACAGAGTTATGGCCGTTGCACTTTACAAAAATCTGCAAAAATGAGGATTAGCTGTAACTTTTTTATTTAATAAGATATTCACTTCATTTTTTTAAAAAATAGTATCACCTTAATATGGAAATCAAGATCTGAAGCACAGATTAGAAAATGTCAACACTTATAAGGCATGTTGAATCAGAGAAAGTTTGCAAGTGGGCGTATTATGTACCGTATGCGGTACTCTTGTTAAAAAGTGGTATTACATTTGCAATTTTCCAAGCATTCGGAAAAACGCCTTCATTCAATGATCTATTATAAATAATAGCAAGCGGTTTAGATATCGTTTTGGCTGATCCTTTAAGCATTCTATGAGATATACAGTCGGGGCCAGATGCTTTATTCAAGACGAGTGAAATTATTTTGTTAATGAATATTCAGTAGGTATTGAAATTTGGCCTTAATACAGAACAGGGAAAGGGTTAGCAGTTCAACAATGAGACTAATCTACAGAGTAAAGGAATAAAGATCACTGCTGACACTTATGTAATCGCTGTTAGATGCTCATGTTTTGCTATAAAAATAGTTTTGATATTATGTTCTGTGCATTATAGGAATATGGACAATTCTAGAATTGTCCTGCGCATTTTAGGAATTCCAATAATGTCTGACCATTCTAGAATTGCCTTGCACGATTTTAGAATCGCACAAGGCATAATTACATTATGCTCTGCAATTAGCATGTCAGTCATGCTTTGTTACCTGCCAAACTATGCTTGCATGAATTTGTGCTGCTTTTATTTTAATTTGCTTTTGCATGGCTATGTCTAAGATTGTCATCATAAAACTGTTATTATATGTCTTAGCTTATTTATGCTAGTGTTTGACAAGTATACTTTGTAACTTTTTATCATCATATATGTCACATTATTTATGTAGATAATCGGTGTTAAAAGCTCTATGGAGCTTGTGTTATTTGTTATATATATAATAATATCTGACTCTATTTAAATAAAATTTACTTGTGTAAGTTGACTACTTGACTTGTTATTTCTTATTTTAATATTTGTGATTAATTGTTGTTTTATTCTACTATTGTTTGGCGAGAACAACAGTTTGATGCAAATACATTTTTTTTTAGTTGGTGTAATTCATGAAAAACAATCATTGTGTTTCTGTTAACTTTCAACTGGCGAAAAGTAAAAATGAAGTTGATAATAATTTTCAATAAACATGAAATATATCTGATAGAATAAATAAACAAAACTAGAACTATCACTAAAGGTGATGGAATAGCCCCGCTCAGCTGCCTTGATCGCAAATCAAACAAAACCGTAACCAAAATTTTCTGATAATAAAAGATAGGAAAGTCAGTTCTGGATTATATAATTTCCCCCTCTGAAGCCTCCTAAAAGCTGTCAGGAAGAGGCTTTTCACGTACGTCTTTAAAATGACAATATTTCAGGAGCTTCCGGGGGCCTTTGGCCCCCTGGACCCACTGGGGGCCCTAGCAGCCCCCTGGCCCCCACCTTTTCTAGTCTCACTCTTAACATGTTCAGACCCTTGACAGCTATGCAAACCCACCGATTGACCAACACACTGACTTCTATATACCGCATCTCAAACTTCATTTGAGGGGATAAAAACAAAATTTTGTTCTGTTAGTTTTTATCCAGATGGA
This sequence comes from Azorinus chamasolen, assembly GCA_963576725.1. Taxonomy (NCBI): domain Eukaryota; kingdom Metazoa; phylum Mollusca; class Bivalvia; order Cardiida; family Solecurtidae; genus Azorinus; species Azorinus chamasolen. The sequence continues at coordinate 986,404 of OY755247.1, read as the reverse complement.
TAAATTAAAATCATTATCATTTGCAATTTATTTAGATGATGAAAATAATCATTGATAATCTATAAGTGCATATAAATGGAGAATTCTGACTTTGTCCGCTATTCCAAAATCGCGAACAGACTGTTCTAGAATTGCGCTGTGTGCTTTAGGAATTTCAATATTGTCCACGATTACTGGAATTCCTAAAACATGCAGGACAATTCTGGAATAGTACATATTCCAGTAATGTGCAGAACCTTTATAAATATATGGCTAAAATATAGAAATCCATTGATGTTTAATGTGACAATGGTTGACATTAATTAGACACAATGGTATACCCAGCACAAGTCTGAAATGCCTTTACAAACAGATAGAGTAGACCTAGATCAGAGAGCTTCTATAGGAGCTGTCTGACTATGATCTGATTCGGCTGCTTATGGAATAAAGTAATAAAAATCCCTGTGTTCATATCTCAGCTTATACTCATGAACTCTCAGTTGTGATCAGTAATTGATTGTTGAGAGTATCAACGTAGATGTAGATGTCACTATTTTAACTAATGAAGAATATGCAGCGATAACAGGAATTGAACCCAGGACCCCTCACTAAAAGATGAGTGCTATCAGGACCGCTTACTGTTTTTCACCCAGTACCTGTACCAAGCCTGTTACACTACTCCCCCTTTCTCACTGAATTCGCACAAGATATCATGGGCATTGTCAAATTAGGCACCAACAGTATAGCTCGAACAATTTGACCTGGATCCTGACCTGCTTAATTTGCATAAATAAAAATTTGTTACATTGCACGGATTTATCCTCGGCATGTGTCCCGGTAAGCAACTATGCATGAACGCAGTCGTTATTGTATGGTTTACATAAAATGTACAGTTGGCTGAACGAGAATACACTTCACAATTTACCGGCAGAGTTTTATTTATACATCTCTCTCATTATGTATTCTGCATAAAGGTGAGGGTCCAGGTTCGAGCTATAACAGGACTAGTGAAAAAGAATTACAGTCGTTTCGTCAAAATGCCAGTTCGTCAAAAAGGCGATATATAGTTTTGACGAAAGACCTTTCATCAAAATGGAAATAGTACCTAATATATATGAAAAGTAATTCGATAAAAATCTGTTAAATGTATTTGTTACTTTTGGTGACTTAAAAACTGATAAACATGAAAAAATAACTGATCCACAAATATATAGGACCATGAGTATTTCTCGAACAACATGCAAACAGATTTTTTCGTATGCAAAACTATTACTTTTGGAAATGATTTGACAGACTCAGATCGATCTATGCTGTATTCAGTGAAAAGGATCCTGTGGAAATCTAAACCAAATATTAAATAAATAATAGTAATTCAATACTTTTGAAAATGCATGTTATTCTGGTGAATTTAAAAATCATCTTTAATTTGAAATTGATAAATTAGCAATTTAAAGTTGCATAATATTATACAAATTATAAAGATGAATCTTGATCCCAATTTGATGAGTAAAGTGTTTAAAATGTTAATCAAACAATAAACAAATATTATTCTGTAAGTGTGCATGCAAAAATTACAAATATTAGTCTAATTGCTTTTTAATTCACATCTACAAACTAATTGGAGACACGGGTGCGGCGGCTCGAATGTGTTAAGTTTATCAACACTTAACTGTGTAATTAATGTAAATCCCCCGCTTGTGAAACTGATGCGTGATCACTTTGATGTGCACATTAATATACTTTAATTAGGACAACTATGCAGAAAAGTGATGTGTCATCTTCTGCATGTCTATAAAATTGCCATGTCCTCAGCAAAATTCGTCTGAGTTGATTTTTATACATCTTATTATAATACCCCCCTTTTGAAAAAATGGGGGTATATATTGCTTTGCACATGTCGGTCGGTCGGTAGATCGATGGTTTCCGAATGATAACTAATAAACGACTTGGCCTAGAATCTTCAAACTTGCTGTGGTGGTTGGTCATAACAAGTAGATGACCCCTATTGTTTTTGAGGTCACTAGGTCAAAGGTCAAGCTCACCATGACCTTAAATGGTGAAATAGTTTCCGATCAATAACTTCTCAAGGGTTTGGCTTGGGATCTTCAAACTTGCTGTGGTGGTTGGTCATGACCACTAGATGACCCCTATTTATTTTGAGGTCACTAGGTCAAAGGTCAAGGTCACCATGACCTTAAATGGTTAAATGGTTTCCGATCAATAACTGCTCAAGGATATAGCTTAGAATCTTGAAACTGGCTGTGGTAGTTGGTCATGACCACTGGATGACCCCTATTGATTTTGAGGTCACTAGGTTAAAGGTCAAGGTCACCATGACCTTAACTGGTAAAAATGGTTTCTGATCAATAACTGCTCAAGGGTTTGGCTTAGGACCTTCAAATTTGCTTAGGTGGTTGGTCATGACAACTAGATGAGTCCTAATGTTTTTTAGGTCATTAGGTCAAAGGTCAAGGTCACAGTGACCTTAAAGGGTGAAATGGTTTGCGATCAATAACTGCTCAAGGGTTTGGCCTAGGATCTTCAAATTTGCTGTGGTGGTTGGTAATGACCACTAGATGACCCCTATTGATTTTTAGGTCAAAGGTCAAGGTCACCATGCTCTTAACTGGTGAAATGGTTTGCGATCAATAACTGCTCAAGGGTTTGGCTTAGAATCTTCAATATTGCTGCGGTAGTTGGTCATGACAACTGGATGACCCCTATTGTATTTGAGGTCACTAGGTCAAAGGTCAAGGTCACCATGACCTTAACTTGTAAAATGGTTTCTGATCAATAACTGCTCAAGGGTTTGGCTTAGGATCTTCAAATTTGCTTTGGTAGTTGGTCATGACCACTGGATTACCCCTATTGATTTTGAGGTCACTAGGTCAAAGGTCAAGGTCACCATGACCTTAACTGGTAAAATGGTTTCTGATCAATAACTGCTCAAGGGTTTGGCTTAGGATCTTTAAACTTGCTGTGGTGGTTGGTCATGACCAATAGATAAGCCCTATTATTTTTTAGGTCACTAGGTCAAAGATCAAGGTCACCATGACCTTAACTGCTGAAATGTTATGCGACCAATAACTGCTCAAGGGTTTGACTTAGAATCTTCAAACTTGCTGTTGTTGTTGGTCATGACAACTAGACAACTAACCCCTATTGATTTTGAGGTAACTAGATCAAAGGTCAAGGTCATCATGTCCTTAACTGATGAAATGGTTTCCAATTAATAACTGCTCAATGGTTTGGGTCGGGATCTTCAAACTTGCTGTGGTAGTTGGTCGTGAACACTAGATGACCCCTATAGTTGTTGAGGTCACTAGGTCAAAGGTCAAGGTCACCATGACCTTAATATGTGAAATGTTTTCAGATCAATAAATGATCAGTGGTTTGGCTTAGAATCTTCAAAGTTGCTGTGGTGATTAGTCATGACCGCTAGATGACCTCTATAGTTGAGGTCACTAGATCAAAGGTCAGGGGGTCTGGGGGGTATACATGTTTTACAAACATCTCTTGTTTCATCATAAAATAGCATCCGAATGTTCATGAAGATCTGATCTGGATCCACACTATTTGCAACAGTAATCGCGCTTTAAAAATGCCTCACCTTAAATTCTGCTTGGTAGTTCATTGTCGCAATATTTCTCTGAGTTAATTATTGTGGATGGAACATTAAATAGCAACCGAAAGTCAAACAGTTCTGATCCAGATCTGATCTGGATCTAAACTATTTGAAACAGTGATCACGAATTCGCCCGAAGCGTGCAGAAAGTAAATATGTTATTGTCGCCGTCTTCAATATTTCAGGGTTAAACATCATCTCGGTCATTTCGTCAAACTGCCAGTTCGTCAAAAAGGCGATATATAAATTAATTCTCCATATAATCCTTTTTGACGAAACGACAACCCCTTTTGTACTATAAAACATTTTTGACAAACTGGCAGTCTGACGAAACGACCGTCACCCGTGAAAAACATGCAGCCAGACCGAGGATTTACCTGGGACCACTCACTTAGAGGACAGTACTCTACCAACTGAGCTATCCGGAACGCTAACCCCTTTACTCCATAAATACACCATTCTACGCCTTTACAAATAGAGTCAACCCAGGTCAGATGGCTCCTTTAGGAGTCAACTGATCAGAGCCTGCTCTGTTTGCTAAACGAAATAACATAGATACGATTCTACAGTTTCTGCTATGACCAAAAATGTCTGTGTCTATGTGCCATTATAAAAATGACCTAATCAATGTCCACCATATAACCTAACCAATGTCCACCATATATAGTAATCAATGTCCACCAAATAACCTAATCAATGTCCACCAAATAAACTTTAGAATCAATGTCCACCAAATCATTCGAATGTAGGTAAAAATGCCACTGGTAAAAATGCCACCGGAAAAAATGCCACTGGTAAAAATGCCACCCTGATTTGGTAAAAATGCCACTGGAAAAAATGCCACTGGTAAAAATGCCACCCTTTTTTTTTTATTATGTTTTATATTTTTCTCTAATGACCATTAGCATTTTTTGCCTTCTAAACGGTTTTTGCCTTCTAAACGGCTAATATTGTATAGTATATTGTGTTAGACAGCTACTTGACAGCATTGACTGTAATTGACTAGATGGTAAGAAAGACATACTTGTAAAGATAGAGAGAGGGAGTGAGAGAGAGAGAGAAATACAGAGACAGAGGGAGAGAGGGAGAGGTCGGGGCACTTATCATTTATCACCCATACAAAATTATGTCGTCTATTTATATTGCACTCAGTGTAGATCCAGATCATTAGGTTCGCAAAGGACTCTAATGGGTTGGATCTACAATGTTTGTCTATTTGATGAACATATCCTAAATATAGTACAAACACACTATTAAAGCACTTATCATTTATCACCCATAAAAAATTATGTCGTCTATTTATATTGCACTCAGTGTAGATCCAGATCATTAGGTTCGCAATGGACTCTAATGGGTTGGATCTACAATGTTTGTCTATTTGATGAACATATCCTAAATAATGTACAAACAATAACAGCAATAAAATTATGTCTTCTATTTACATTGCACACAGTGTAGATCCAGATCATGAGGTTTTCAATGTAGCCTTATGATTTGGATCTACACTGATTGTCTATTAGATGAGCATATCCTAAATATCTAAAACACAATAACAGCACTTATCACCCATAAACCACACTAAAAGCTTCCTCTGGGGGAAAAAAAGTTTTAAAAAAGGTGGCAGACAGTCATGGGGGATAAAAATGCTAATGACAAGTAGCTGCCTAACACAGGTTGACTGTCTGTATAATAACATCAAGAGTTTGTTTTAGAGAAAAAAGTTTAAAAAAAAATTTTTAAAAAAAGGGTGGCATTTTTACCAGTGGCATTTTTTCCAGTGGCATTTTTACCAAATCAGGGTGGCATTTTTACCAGTGGCATTTTTTCCGGTGGCATTTTTACCGGTGGCATTTTTACCAGTGGCATTTTTTCCGCACACCAATCATTCATTTGTTACATGAATACTCATGGAGTAGAGTGTTACTGTTCTTCACCCAGTGCCTGTTAGGCTGTACCCTGCATATTAAACATAATGACATCCTGATCCAATGATATCTGGTAGGCCCGGTCGTCAATTTAAAATGTTGGTATTTTGTTGATATATTTCAAACATAATCTTTACAGGCATTTTATGTTAAAAGGCTGACTCAGTTATAAAATAATGTAAAATCCCGTAAATAAGGTCCGCATATTTAATCACTTCGAAATCGACATATCGAATCTTTTCATTTCAAATCATCATCTCTTGAAAGCATCAATGCTAGCAGCTTAGTGCTAAAATATAAACTGTTGAGACATGTATACCTTTCCTTTAAGATATTGATTTGAACCATAAAACAGCTATGGGTGTGATAACCGTGAATTGCAGCAGATTGAATCCAAACAGGCTAAAACGAGTAGAAACGAAACAAGCTCCAGTTTTCACCAAACCTTCCTGACACATCTTACGTCATTTCCTGTTAAACTCCATCGAAAAAAGTAAATAACTCGCCCAAATTCACACGGAACTGTCACAGCAGCCAACCACAAATACTTCACAGTAACATTGACACAAAATGAGAAGGCGAGGACCAGGTTTGGCAGCAGTCAAAAATAAACATCTAGTTCAGGTAACAAAAAATAAACGATCGTACAGAAACTGGTAACGGGTCAAATCGGACCAAAACCAAATCGGACCCCGGGTCAAATCAGACCCCGGCCCCCTTAAAATTGCCCCGTCCCCCATTTGAGCTTTGGCGGACGCCCCCCCCCCCCCCAATGTTTTGTGTTGCGCGGACATTTGTCCCCTGGTTGTTGTTGTTTTTGACAGGCGGACATTTGCCCCCTTCAATTTTTGCCCCACTTACACATTCACAAATATTGTAAACACCATAACATTTTAGCTGTTTATATCTTGTTGAGCCAAATCTGGTTGACACTTCCAAACTTTTCTATTTGTAAAAATTGTGAATCATAGTTGTAGGAACTTCAGAGTAATAGATTTGGCTCAACAACACATAAACAGTTAAATAGACATCTGCTGAAGTAGTCTCATTAATGACCCGTAAGACAGCATGCTAATTTTGTGACAGGTGCCGTCTTACATGCCGTCTTGCCATCTCCAGGATAGTGTTAAAACCGAAAGTAGCTCGATATCACCATTTAGAATACACAGATGTGAACTACTGTAGATACGATAACGTAGCTCTATTCCTAAATGTAAACTGGACGCTAGTCATCATCAGTCTTACAGCTACGATATCGCATCTACTGCTGAAGGAGTGTAACATGGTGAAAAAGTTGTTGTAACTCGACTGGGACCCAGGGCCTTTGCCTTACCATGCCAACACTCTACCGACTGAGTGAGCTACCAAGCCGCATAGCTAAGTAAAGCCTATCAACCGTTTCACCACAATCTCTACCTGGCTACACAAGCTTCTGCATGGTCCGGGTTAGTCCACACATGTGTACTCAAAGTAATGATATCGAGCTTTCAGTTTTGACAATATCTCCGCAGAAAAGGCAACCATCACAAAATTAGCATGCCATCTTAACAGCTATGTGAAGAGACTAGATCAAGGTCTGTTTCGTTTGCTTATGGAATAACCCTTTCCTTCAAATAAATGCATTTTAATTTCTTTGCAAACAGTAGACCTAGATCAAATGGCTCCTGCATGCGCATCTGATCAAGATCTGACCTGTTTGTTTATAAATGACACAATATAGCCTTGGTCTGATTCTAGTTACTTCAATGATCATAAAATCCTTAGTTCTGTGGCCATTATTATATTCAGTTAATGAATAGTCAAGTCAAGTCAAGTAATACTTATTTACAAAGTCCGGTTTACAAACAATTAGCACAAAGTGCATAATGAAACACAAGCTCTGAAGAAATTTTGAAGTCATGAATTCTTGAATAAATACTATGAGGAAAGGGTTAATATAGATTTGAATGACAATCAAGGCCAGAAAGTCACATGTTAGTATGTTATTGTAAAATTTCAATTTGTTTATTTATTCATAAAGTTGATATTTTGTACATGAATAGGTTATTAGTATCTGGTTAACCCTTTCCTCCATTAACTATTCTAAGACCCAACCTCTGAATAAATCTACTGAAAAGGAGCATTAACTAGAGAAAAGGAAAATTTCAGAATTTCAGAATTTTGTAGTTAATGGTTTCAAAATGTGATTTTTAAAGAGGCATAGAAAGGCGTATTTATGGAGGAAAGGGTTTAGAAGTTTGATTATATATGCAGGGTTTGTATATAATAAGCATGAGGGTTTGAAAGGCATGATATCAAAGCCATAAACTGATTTTGTGATATAATTTGTAATTGCTAAATGTAGATGTCTTACTTTAACCCATCGCTTGATAATATTGTTATAGCAAATATAGAATACCCAAATCAGACAGATCCTGTGTAACATAAAGCTGATTAATTATACCCCCGCAAACATAAAGCTGATTAATTGATAATTCATAATTATTCATTTTGATAACTTTAAACTTAGTAGCAATTTTTCTAGACTCTGTGATCAAACTTGATCCTTGATGAACAGTTTGATCTGAATATCCATATACATTATTTTCTCAAGTGTATCTGTCAGAATAAAACATTTGATTATGTTTATAAATGTATGTATCCAAAATGTTCATTTGTGCTTATGATAAATCAAATTACCCTAAGTTCCCTCATTTAGGAGAATCTAATATAGTCTAAACTATTGGCTTCTATATCCGTCTAATTTAAACTTAACAAAATGGTGTCAGTTTGGCATTGACTTTATTAACCCTTTACTCCATCAATACGCTTTTCTACGCTTTTTAACCCTTTCCCTGTTCAGTATTTAGGCCACATTTCAATACCTACTGAATAATTATTAACAAAATAGTTATCAAGAAATCTGGAAGGTGGAGCATTGTAGACATTTTAGAAAGAAAAGAAACAGATCTATTAAATTCTATTAGCAAACAGAGCAGACCCTGATCAGACGGCTCCTCTAGGAGCCGCCTGATTTGGGTCTACTCTGTTTGCAAATGCGTGAAAACATGTTTATATGAGGGGAAGGGTTAAAACAGAGTAGATCTATGTCATTTTTTTTACATGAGTATTCATTGAATAAAAATATAAGATAGGTGATTGTGTGTGTGACTACATGTATTTAGGTAAATTATGCTACTTTGTTATTTCAGGAGAGGTATAAAGACAAGGGTAATGAAATTGCTGAAGACCAGTTTGCGCAGGTAAATTTAACTCTTCTTGACTTCCACCATGTTTATCTGTAGCTAGTGCTTCTTGTGTGGCTTTCAGTCAATATTTATTGAGCCCTTTACCTGACAGAGATGACATTCCAAACAGGCTACGGGTAGATCCAGATCAGATGATAGGAACCATCTGATCAGGGTTTGCTCTGTTGGTTTTGCAAGAATACAGAACTGATTTTACAATTTCTGCCATTGCCATAAATGTCCATGTCCATATGCTATGGTATAACAGAGCTACAGTTAAAGGTGCATACCCATTAATACCCAATGCTAAAATCCTCATTTCTCCACCAAACCCTATACTGCGGCCACTGTTTAGAATTGTCTCTTCGAGACGATTTATCATTCAAAACAGTGGTTACAGTATAGGGTTTAGTGGAGAGAAATAAAGGAGTTATTCTTGAAAATGTTTAAATTTACGCATGGACCTCAGGTATAGTACAGATCTGATTCTACTATGTCTGCCATAGTCAAAAATTAAATTCCTCTGTTCATATACCATAATTAAATTCCTCTGTTCATATGTCATTATTAAATTCCTCTGTTCATATGCCATTATTAAATTCCTCTGTTCATATGCCATTATTAAATTTAGCTTATCAATATTTATAGTTTACAGTAATTATGTTTCTTATGAATTTTTTATTAATTATCAGGTTAGCCATTTACTTCAGTTTATTTTTAAAACGCCTATTTACGTCTTTTCAAACAGAGTAGATCCAGTTCAGATGGCTCCTGTAGGAGCCGTCTGATCAGGGTCTGCTCTGTTTGCTTTATATGATATAATATAGATGTGATTTTACAGCTTCTGCCAATGCCAAAAATTTCTGTGTCCATGTTCCATTGTAAAAATTAATCTAATCAGTATCAATGATGTCATTATACCGCAACCCCCCACCTCGGCAACAAGTTGGGAGTGGGGTATACTGGAATAGGGTTGTCTCAACTTGTCTGTAGACACAAAATTTGTATCTCCTACTACTCCCAGGTTTATGTATGGAATTTTGATGAAGTTTTGTACACATGTCACATATGTAATGATCTTCCATCTCTGCGGAAAAAAACATCCTGTTTCGTCAATTTTTACCCAACCCGGGCACTTATGGTATATCATAATGGGGCATGGCCAAAACCATAAAAAAGCAATATAATGCCTTTTTCCTAAAAAAAACAACAAAAAAACTGTCAACTTTTTGTATAGACATAATTATGCATTTGAAAGTTGTACAGTCTTCAGACTAAACCAAAGATTAATATTTGGACTTCGAAATTTGTTGGTCCTCACCCCCGGCATATTGTGGGTGGGGCCAAAACCGTAGAAAGGCAATATAATGTCAATTTCTTAAAAAAGATCAACTTTTGTATAGACATATGATATGCATTTGAAAGTTGTAGGAATTGAACCAAAGATTATTTTGGACTTGGAAATCGTTTGGTTCCCCATAGTCCCATACCCCAGGGCATTATGGGCGGGACCAAATCATAGAAAAGCAATATACGTGTAATCTCCATTTCATCAAAAAAACATTGACCTTTTTGTTAAGGTATGTATATCCAAAAGTTTTAGGGACTGAAGCAAATGTTGTTTTGGACTTTGTAATTTGTTGGTTCCCACACCCAGGGCACTATGGGCGGGGGCCAAAACCATAGAAAAGCAATATAATGTCTATTTCGGGGTGTGTGTGTGCGTGTGTTGGGGGTGGGGGGGGGGGGGGGGGGGGGGGGGGGTAATGGAGTAAACGGTGAACTCAGGTTTTGCCTTCAGCATTGTTTAGGAATTATAAGATTCATTGAAAATGCTTTCAGATTTCATCGTATGAGAGCTTTCTGCATTACTTTTGTCCTGTTAAGCTACCACCTGTTTCAATGTACCTATTTTTTATGGTCACTTTCCCTCATATAAATGCCTTTTTGCACATTTGCTAACAGAGTAGACCCAGATCAGACGGCCCCTATAGGATCAAGATCTGCTCTGTTTGCCTTTGACATGATATAGATCTGATTCTACAGTTAATGTCAAAGCAAAAATTTCCCTTGAAAAGTTTACATTATAAATTTTTTGACTGTATACATGTTTATTATCATTTTTATTTTGCTTCCATTTACAGCTATCCAAGCAGATGGAGACATTTAGATCATACCTAGAAGATTTTGCAGCCAAACACAAGGATGACATAAAAAAGGATTCAGGGTTTAGAGTTCAGTTCCAGGAGATGTGTGCATCTATAGGGGTGGACCCTTTGGCATGTATGTACAAAAGTTTAACCATTTCCTTCATATATAAACACATTTTCATGCATTTACAAACAGAGTAGAACCAGATCAGAGAGCTCCTATAGGAGTCGTCTGATCAGGGTCTGCCACATTTGCTAATAGAATTCAGAGTTGATAGATTTGTTTCTTTACTTTCTAAAATGGCTACAACATTCTTCCTTCCATATTTTATTATAACTATTTTGTTCATGAATTTACATGCAGCTAGGCAAGCACCATCATGGGGGCATTGGTTTGTCTTACAGACACAATTTTCTAGTTATTAATGTAAATTTTTCAAGGGAATTGTTTGCTTTAACAAAAAAACAGCAGCATCTATATAATTTCAAAAACAAACAGAGCAGATCCTGATCAGACCCTGATCCTACAGCAACCGTCTGATCTAGCCCTTCTCTGTTTGCAAAGGCATAAAAAAGTGTTTGTATGACGGAAAGCTGAATTCCTACACACCATTTTGTTCTTGTTTAAAGCATTGATATTGCCTTGGTCTTGTGTGTGTACTTCCACTCTTATTCTACAATTTCTTTCTTTTTTTTCAGCCAGTAAAGGGTTCTGGGCCGAGATGCTGGGTGTTGGTGATTTTTACTATGAGCTTGGTGTTCAGATTATTGAAGTATGCATAGTAACTAGTCACAGAAATGGAGGTAAGTATAGAGATGGGTGTAACTCTTCTAATCACAGAAATGGAGGTAAGTATAGAGATGGGTGTAACTCTTCTAATCACAGAAATGGAGGTAAGTATAGAGATGGGTGTAAAAGTACAAAAATGAGTCATGCAGGAAACACCACATACAGAACAAACACTCGCCCGAACAGCAACACAAGGAAACAGCAAATGTACATAACTAGAAAAAACAACAAGAGACGCACAAAGACAAAACAAACATACAATAGGAGGAAGATGGAAGTACCGCCTTGGAACTGTCAGTGACAAAAGTCACTGGGGGGTTAAACCGGTTTATGGGCGCCCAACCTCACTCTTATTCCTAACTCCTAACTCCTAATTCCTAATTCACTCCTAATTCCTTATTCCTAACTCTTCTAATCACAGAAATGGCGGTATGTATAGAGATGGGTGTAACTCTTCTAATCACAGAAATGGAGGTAAGTATAGAGATGGGTGTAACTCTTCTCCTTTACTTGATGAATATTCATGCCAGAGTCTGCTTATTATGAATATTAATTAATTTAAACCTTTCAATACCAGCAGTGTCATCTGCTAAACATATTTTGTCTGCTTCAAGTTTTAGAGAGAGTGCTTGTTCGATTTCTTTATTAGCTCACCTGAGCAAAGCTCACCTGAGCAAAGCTCAGGGTGAGCTTTTGGGAGACTTGAATGTCCGTCGTCCGTCGTGCGGTGTGCGTCATGCGTCGTGTGTCGTCAACAATTTGCTTGTGAACACTCTAGTGGTCACAATTGTAGTCTAATCTTCATGAAACTTGGTCAGAATGAATGTATTGATAAAATCTCGGACGAGTTCGAAAGTGGGTCAAGTTGGGTGAAAAACTAGGTCACTAGGTCAAATAGTAGGAAAACCTTGTGAACCCTCTACAGGTCACATTTTTAGCCCAATTTTCATGAAACTTGGTCATAATGATTGTCTTGATAAAATCTCGGAGGAGTTTGAAAAATGGGTTATGTGGGGTAAAAAACTAGGTCAAACAGTAGAAAAACCTTGTGAACACTCTAGTAATCACAATTTTAGTCCAATCTTCATGAAACTTGGTCAGAATGAATGTCTTGATAAAATCTCGGATAAGTTCGAAAGTGGGTCAAGTGGAGTTAAAAACTAGGTCACTAGGTCAAACAGTAGAAAAACTTTGTGAACACTCTAGTGGTCACAATTTTAGTTCAATTTTCATGAAACTTGGTCAGAACGAATGTCTTGATAAAATCTCGGACTAGTTCGAAAGTGGGTCAAGTGGAGTTAAAAACTAGGTCACTAGATCAAACAGTAGAAAAACCTTGTGAACACTCTAGTGGTCACAATTTTAGTCCAATCTTCATGAAACTTAATCATAATGATTGTCTTGATAAAATCTCAAACGAGTTTGAAAGTGGGTTATGTGGGGTTAAAAACTAGGTCACTAGGTCAAATAGTACGAAAACCTTGTGAACACCCTAGATGTAACATTTATAGCCAAATCTTCATGAAAATTGGTCAGAATGATTGTCCTAATAAAATCTTGGACAAGTTTGAAAGTGGGTTATGTGAGGTCAAAAAGTAGGTCACTGGGTCATATCTTAGAGAAATCTAGTTTACACTCCAGTGGCCACATTTTTAGCCCAGTCTTCCTCAAACTTGCTCAGAGTGTTTGTCTTGGTGATATCAAGGTTGAGTGTGATCATGGGTTGGGTGGGAATAGAAAGTAGGTCACTAGTTCAAATCTTAGAAAAAATACTTTAGAGAGCACATTTTTAGCCCAATCTTCATTGGTCAGAATCATTGTCTTGATAAAATCAATATACTAAATCTTTGAAAATCTTGTTATGCAGAACCACTGCTCATGATCCACTGCTCATGATCCACTATCAACATTGTTCATATATTGTCTCTAAGTTCAATATTGACCCTACCCAGGGCTACCCTGGTAATCAGGTGAGCGATTAAGGGCCATCTTGGCCCTCTTGTAAAAAGATAAACAGGGTGTCGATAAAAAGATAAACTTCTCAGCGTCTCATATGGAGCCAAATTTTTTATCCCCACCATCCACCCCAACAGGGAACATATTGTTTTTGCTTTGTCTGTTGGTTGGTGACTTTTACAGAGACATCAAAAGTCATCAATATGAGGGAATGGGTTAATGCCTTTGCAAACAGAGTTGACCCAGATCAGACAGTTCCTATACAAGATGAAGTAATATGAATTTGATACAACAGTTTCTGTCAAGGTTTAAAACCTTGTTAACTCTTTCCTCCATAAAAACGCCTTTCTATGCCTCTGTAATAGTCACTTCTTGAAACCATTGTGATAAATAGAGCATTTGCTCCATAGGAGCAAATGCTCTTTTTATCACAATGGTTTCAATACTACACAATTCTAACATTTTCCTTTTCTTTAAAAAATGCCCCTTTTGGGTAGATTTATTCAAAGAGGTTGGGGTCTGAAAATAGCCTATGAGGGAATGGGTTAAAGATGCTGTTAAAGCAATTGGCTAATGAAAATTCATACAGTCATTCTTGTTTACATTTATAATATTCATCAGGTAAGGTTTAATTACCTACAGCATTTGATAGAAAATGTAATAAATGTTCATTACTGTCATTATGTAATAAATATTCATTCTTGCCATTATGTAATATTTACATTCGCCCTGCAACGTCCTTATATAACCTTATTCTTAAAAGAAAGTTGCATTTTCCCATGAACGTTCATTTCAATACCGGTTTGAGTCGGTTCTCCTTTTCCCAGAATTCCGCTGGACAATTTACTGATTAAAATCTTGTATTCATTTTATATTTATAATATGTGTTTGGGACTATTTTTCATACCATATATAGAGATCCTTGTCTATATGGGACGGGAATCGATGATTGACACGTCTTCTTCTTTCACAATTTATTTCTCTCAATTCTCTCTTTGCGTACTACATTCAAACTCTATTAATCAACGTCTGTTCCCAAGCGACGTAACGTCACTTCCGTGTTATGTACACGTGACGTAAGGAGCGTTATCTCCAACAATCCTACTACGTTAGAAACGAACCTGGCAACGACCTAGATAGTGGCTATTACGTGACCGGTATATAATATTTTTAAAAAAAAATCCGTTGAAATATAAGAAATACAATGGAATATAAATATAAGAAATAAATGACGTGCTCCCGGTGTTCATGAGGTTATGCAAGGCATAGCATTACGAGCAAAGATTCACGTGAAGCCCTTCGGGCTTCACTAACTTTGCTCGTAAAGCTATGCGTTGCATAACCTCATGAACACCGGGAGCACGTCATTCATTTCTTAAATAAATATTTATTTATTTTTCCTGCCATTGTGTAATAAAGTTTCAATACTGTCATTATGTAATAAATGTTCATTACTGTTATTATGTAAAAATAAAAAATAAAAAAAAATGCTCCTTACTGTCATTATGGAAAAAAAAAAAATTCATAACTGTTATTATGTAATAAATGTTAATTACTGTCATTATGGTATAAATGTTCATTACTGTTATTGGGTACTTTGTTTTATCTGCAGGGTTGATAATGATTGAAGAATTACGAGACAAACTGGTCAAATCCCGCAGTAAGAAAAGTCAGGATATTAGTTTGTAAGTGAACAACAGTTTTAACTCTTTACTTCATGAATATTCATGTTAGAAATAATGACATCATGAATATTAATTAGTTTAATTGTCCAAATAAGATATGGACTCAGGAATGTTTTAGCCATGGCAAAAACTGTATAATCATATCTATATTATATCATATGCAAATAGAGCAGACCCTGATCAGACGGCTCCTATTTGAGCTGTCAGATCTGGGTCTGCTCTGTTTGCAAGGCATAGAAAGGCGTATATATGGAGGAAAGGGTTAATATTACCTGGAAATTAGATTTTAAATCTTATAATTTTTATGAACTCAGGAAATTTTGGCCTAGGCCAAAATTGTAGGATCAGATCTATATGATTCCATATGCAAACATAGCAGACCAAGATCAGACAGCTCTTGTTTCTGTTAGAAAAGTCATTAATATGTGTATCTGTAGAGTAAAAGGTTAAACACAAGCCATGTCTGGAAAATAATTAGAAGGCATTAGACATTTGCAAAGGTTTTGATCCAAATCAAAGATCTGGGTCTACTCTGTTTGCAAAGGCGTGAAAAAGCATTATATGAGGGAAACAGTTCAAGTGACACAACACCCCCCCCCCCCCCCCCAAAAAAAAAAAAAAAAAAAAAAAAAAAAAAAATCTAATGAATTGTAACAAGATAAGGTTTGATGGAGACATAGCAAATTATTTAAGTCAGATTTTTGAAATATGTTTCTTATACAGTATAACCTTGGTTATCCGACACCTGACTTTACTGACAACCTGACATATTCGACAACACTCTTTGGGCCCTAAAGTTTCCTTCTTTATTCTATATGCTGAAAACCTGCTTTTAATGAAACCTGCCGTATCCATTATCCGACACTGTTTGGCGGTCCCAATGTGATAAATGCAGTGTTTTCACACCTATGTATCCGACACAGGTTTTAAGTGGGATCGCACATGGCTGAGTGTCTGCTCACCCTGATTGATTGTTTTGAGGTCATGCTAAATCCATAATTACAGGTAATTATCGGCCATACACATGAGAAAATGTAATTGTTTCAATAATGTAAGTATAAATTCAACCTGAATAGCATTTACAGATAAAAAATTTGCTTTACTTATCGAGTCAGGTTTAGGCAATATTTTTAGTACAGACGTGTCTTTCAAAAATGGAAGGATCATCTCTCAGAAAAAGAAAGCATCATGCAAGTGAACCGGCGTGTGCACATACTCTAAAACACTAAAGAATAGCGTTAACTTTAGGTAAAAAATGGAATTGACTAACAAGTCTGAAAGCGGTTTAACGACGAAATCTGATTGTTGTTGAAATTTGGAATTGGCAGATTATCAGTGGCCAATATTCTTAAAAGGAAAGAATTCGATATATCTTAATGTATGCATTGCAGCATGCATAAAAAGTTAAATATTTTATTCAGCATTCCTGATGAGTGTAAATAAACATCAAGAGGCAATGTGTTAGCTTTGTTGTATATTTCACTTCTGTTTCTTAACTTTCGGTTTTTGCGATGGTTGATCGTCTGACCCTGACTTTCCCGACACACTGGTGTATCCGACAAAATCAGGCGGTCCGAAGGGGTGTCGGATTAACCAGGTTATACTGTAATATCTATTATTCAGATTTCAGTTTATCAATGGACAGTTTGTATTTGATTATTTTGTTAGGGAAACCTTAATCCTATCCCTAATGAACATTTATATATGAATATTAACTCTGTCCTCCATAAATACGCCCGTCTACGCCTCTGTAATAACCACTTCTTGAATCCATTGTGATAAATAGTGCATTTGCTCCTATAGGAGCAAATGCTCTATTTATCACAATGGTTTCAAACTACAAAACTCTAAAATTTTACTTTTCTCTAGTAAATGCTCCTTTTGGGTAGATTCATTCAAAGAGGTTGGGTCTAAAAATAGCCTATGAGGAATGGGTTAAATATTGATGAACTTGATTTTTATGCTGTAAAATTTTCAAAGGAATTTTTCACTTTGACAAAAGCTGTAGGATCAGTTATATGATTTTGTAAGCAAACAAAGCAGACCCAGACCAGATGAACGAAGCAGACCCAGACCAGATGAATAAAGCAGACCCAGATCAGATGGTTTTTACAGACCCAGACCAGATGGTTTTTACAGGAACCCTGTGATCTCAGTCTACTCTGCAATGGCATGACAGATGTATTTGTAGGAAAGGGTTAATTTGCCGTTTAACTTAACCCTTTATATGATGAATATTCAAAGTAGACTCTCCATTATGAATAATAATTATTTAAACTACTTTTCTTCAAATGTTATACATGTATAAAAAAAATGAAACATTGCTATAACAAATGGTATAAAATCAGATCTATGATATTTTATAAGTAAACAGAACTGTCCATGATCTATGGATAATTCTTACAGGAACCATATAATTTGGGTCTACTCTGTTTGCAAAGGCGTCAAAAGGCATGTGTATGAAGTGAAATTGTGCTGTGACAGATGGTATAGAATCAGATAGACAGCTCCTACAGGAACCATTTGAGCTGGGTCTACTCTGTTTGCAAAGGCATCAAAAGCCATCTCTTGCAGGTAAAGGGTTAACCCATTACCTCAAATGCTATTTTTAGACTCTTTGAATTAATCTACCAAAAAGGAGCATTAACTAGAGAAAAGGAAATTTTAGAGTTGTGTAGCTTGAAACCATTGTGATAAATAGAGCATTTGCTCCTATAGGAGCAAATGCTCTATATATCAAATGGTTTCACAAAGTGACTTTTACAGAGTTGTCAATATGAGGGAATGGGTTAATGATTGTTTCATCTATGTTTCAGAGATGATTTAATCCGTGCCATTAAGAAGCTGAAGGCACTTGGCAATGGTTTTTCTGTGCTGCCAGTGGGTGGGACATACATGATCCAGTCGATACCAGGCGAGTTAAGCATGGACCATACTGCAGTCCTGCAACAGGCACAGGTAATGAGATAAAGCCAAGCAACTATACTGATCTAGTACAGAGAGTGTTGACTCAATGTTAAGAGTTTAAAAGTTTTGTTTCTAATTCAATTCTTAACCTTTACAGATTGGATCCATATGAGGCACTGTGTAACTAGGTGTCTCATTAGGATCCAAGCTTGTAGACACTTGATTGACCACTTTTTATGGTCGCTTAAAGAGGAAGTCCCTACAATGATCGCATATTTTCATTTATATCATAAAACTTGGTATTTGTTATGCTCTATCATTATTATGAAGGTTCCCAATTTGAACTTATATCGAAAAATGCCCCTGTGATACAAATAAACCGATTTCATCAATACTGATAATTTTTGTTCTACAACACAATATTATCGGCCTTTTCCGTTAAATTCTTCCGCGTTTTGCCGATGATCACCCGATCCCTCCATTGTTTACGTAATAGCTTCTAGGAAGTGGTCAGACAATCGCGAATAGGGCGAACAGTTACGAAACTAAAACCCAACCCGAATAAAACTGAAACATCGGGGAGTAAAACCGGGATCAGCGATATCAAACACATGGATGTTTTGTCATTATAAACAGTAATTGGATTGGGCTTTTTGCGATATACTACTTTTCAGCATATAAACAAATGAGTTTGTACATTTTAAGTGTTTATGAAACGCGTCAAATGTAGGGACATCCCCTTTAAGATAGATCTACTGTAATAGTACATGGACACAGTGATAGCACATGGACACAGTATAGATAGCACATGGACACAGTATAGACAGCACATGGACACAGAAATGTAAGACAGATTCTACTGAAAGAGTACATGGACACAGTAAAAGCACATGGACACAGGGATGTTTGGCCATGGCAGACACTGTAGAATCATATCTATATTATATCATATTAACATAAGCAAACAGAGCAGACCCTGATCAAATGGCTCCTAGAGGATCAGATCTGTGCTATTTCATAAGCAAACAGAGCAGTCCCTGATCAGACAGCTTCTCTACATATGCATTTATATGGATCTGCTTTTTTTGTAAACATGTGAAAAATTGTTTCTGTCAGGTGAATGATTTAAAAATTGTTCTTCAAAACAATATTGTAAGATAAAAGTTAAAGAGTTAACCGTTCAACCACACATACACACACACACAGAGCAAAATGCTCTACTTGTATTTAACACAATGGTTTAAAAGCTACACACTTCTAATTGTTTCTTTTTATCTAGTAAATGTTCTTTTCAGCAGATTTATTAAGAGGTTGGGCCGTGAATACATTTCAGGCATTACCCTATATTACCCTGTATTACCCATTACCCTGTATTACCCATTACCCTGTATTACCCATTACCCTGTATTACCCATTATCGTATATTACACATTACCCTGTATTACGTATTACCCATTACCCTGTATTACCCATTACCCTGTATTACCCATTACCCTGTATTACCCATTATCCTATATTACACATTACCCTGTATTACACATTACCCTATGTTACACATTACCCTGTGTTTACACATTACCCTGTGTTACACATTACCCTGTGTTACCAATTACCAGGGTTGCCACACTTCAGGGAAATTGGGGTGGTGTTTTTCAAGGTCAGGGAATTGTCAGGGAAATTTTAGGACTGTCAGGGAAAAAGATATGGGTAAATGTCAGGGAATTGTCAGGGAATTTTTAAAACATGAGAATGAAGGTCATATATTTTAAAAAATTCATGAATTACTACAGAAATTATGACAGAAAGACCAAATTTCTCGATGTAATGTGTCAGGGAAATTTGAAATTATGTCAGGGAAATGTCAGGGAATTTTGTTTCCTGTAGTTTGTGGCAACTTTGTATTTCCCTGTGGATTAGCCCTATCCCTCCAATGGTGATAACTGTTTGACATATTTGTTTCTCTCTAGCCTGAACTCTTATCCCGCTTTTTGCGACCCGGCTGATTTGCATTCGGCTTGGATTCATGTGAGACGAGCGAATAACTAGGCATCTCATCAGTATCCAAACTGTTTGAAACTCGGTCAATAGTTTATCAAAAGTTTGCAGTAAAATTGCTTTAAGTCCAAATATGAGACAATGTTATGTTTTTTCACAGCGAGCTACGGGTTGACATTTATGATTAGCATCCAACATTGTGAAAACATCTAATTATGAAGAAAAAAAGTTGTTACAGTTGAATTTAAATATGTCGAACTCGGATAACTCGAACTTCCGGATAACTCGAAATAAAAGTTTGATCCTACCAAAATGTACAATACAGAATGGATCTAATATGTATCACTACACATACCTATAAACACATGTGACAGCTTAATGCAGGTCGAAAGTAATTCTGAAAGCTCCTGCAGGAGCTTTCAGTATTACTTTCTACCTGCATTAAGCTGTGAACTTGAGAAATTGTCTAGATTAGAAATCAGATGACACTTACCTCTGTTATCTCGAAGTAATTTGTATGGTCCCTTGAAGTTCAAGATATCGAAGATCAAATGTATTTTAAAAATTGTCAGTATACAAAACTTGTCTTTTACTTTTACAGAAAACAGCACATGTGACAGTGTCGCAGTTACAGAAGAATCTCAACTGGGAGATAGGGAGAGCTAACAGGGCCCTTGTATGTATCTTACAAAACAAAATGAGCTCTGCTATATGCATTTGCTTCTACAGAGCAAATGCTCTATTTATCACAATGGTTTCAAAACTACACAAATCTAACATTTTCCTTTTCGTTAAAAAATTCTCTATTTATCTTGCATCAATTAATTCAGTAGATCAACAGTTAATCAATCAGTTATTAAGGTATAGGAAAACGTTTTGAAATGTTTGGTTCATTTTCTGTATTTATGTATGTTTGTGTCTTCGGCAGAATGATATGATCAAGGAAGGGCTTATCTGGGTGGATGATCAAGAAAAGACTGAGCGTTACTACTGGTTCCCGAGTTTGTTCAACACAGCGTCAGCATCCTGAGAATGTTACATTTGCAGCTGTATTAAACCATGAGCAATTATGCACAGATCAGAAAAGACAGATATAAAGTGTTTTGACTCAAAACATGCTATTGGTGATTAGTGATGAGCTTGACAAACGAGTTAACAATTTCTCGCTTCTCAGCCATACTAGAAATCCTTATCTGGAACACCACTTGTCTGGTGTATTCATACGCTCAATACAAGGGAAGGAACTCGTACAGAATTATACCAAAATTTCTATAGCCAACAGCCTTATAAATTAAAACTGATATAAGTAATTAGCACGAATATGAAATTCTATTTATCATATAAACATTTTAAAGCCTATTTAATTAAATGAAGACGTGGAATTGTAGTCACTCAGTCATTTATATTTTATGCCAAACCGTAACGTTTGTGGTTGTCATAACAAATGACGTCATTTAGTGTCACGCTTTTATGCTGCAGTTTGTTGCTATTAGATATGGAAGTCGTATTACGCAATGTAAAGTAGTACTTCACAAAATCCGTTAATTTACTTGGTTTTAGGCGTATTTCAGCGAGAAAAATAGTCAAGCATAGATTTTGTTAAAACCCGGGGGTTTCTCGCTAAAGCTCGTTTCCGACTGAAACAGACCAACCTCGGGTCTAGAAACCCGTCTTTAACAAAACCCATGCTTGATTCTATTAATCTCATCACAATTTGTTTTGTTGTATGTTAATGTGATAATAGTCTGTGTATATAGCATGTGTACAATAAGAAACGATCAATGGAAAACGGCAGATGCGTGTGTGTATATGGCATGTGTACAATAAGAAATGATCAATGGCAAACGGCAGATGTGTGTGTATATGGCATGTGTACAATAAGAAACGATCAATGGCAAACGGCAGATGTGCTAAGGGCTACCTGACTGACAATTGCAAACAACTTGAATCCAAATGAGATGCCGAGGAAACCCAAGCTGTTTGACATTTAGTCAATAGTTTCTCAAAATCTGGGATGAATCGGAGGTAAACTCTTTTGGCGCCAAATTATTATATATTGAATATACATGTAATTCTAAACTAAATAAAGGTATATTAGTGAAACATTTGTTTTTAAAAACCTGTATGCTTGGGCTGAAATAATACAGAAAACAGTGAAGTCCGAGGTCAGATGCCGCCTTGAAAAGGCGGCATCTGACCTGGGACTGCACTGTTTATAATGGTGCCAACAGGCGACATTGGCGCCGAAAGAGTTAAGCCTGTGCCTGTTCAATATTCATGTAAGAAATAATGACATCATGAGTATTTATTAACTGATGTTTTATAATACGTTGTATAAACGTTTCAAGGGATTTTTTGCTTTGACAAAAAGTGTAGAATCAGATTTATACTATGTCACAAGGAAACGGAGCAGCCCCTGATCAGATGGCTCATATGGGTCTACTCTGTTTGCAAATGCATAAAAAGCATTTATATTAGGGTTAATTTAACCCTTTCCTCCATAAATCCGCCTTTCTACGCCTCTGTAATAACCACTTCTTGAAACCATTGTGATAAATAGAGCATTTGCTCCTATAGGAGCAAATGCTCTATTTATCACAATGGTTTCTAACTACAAAATTCTAAAATTTTACTTTTCTCTAGTAAATGCTCCTTTTGAGTAGATTCATTCAAAGGCCTGAAAATAGCCTATTGAGGAAAGGGTTAAAATTGCAACAGATCAATGTTTGAACTTATATTTACAGTTTGATCAGTGTTAATTATTCTTATGTTTTATATTGATGATGTCAGTATTATGGCGGGGGGGGGGGGCATAAACTGTATAATTTGAATGTGTCGGTCTTCTATGGACCATGTCTAAAGGATTGACTTATCAAGAGGTCAACATAAACCAGGTGCATGTGTGAACATATACATTGAGTTTCAGTCTCGGAAGAACATGTATGTATGCAGGGATGCATGCAAAAATGTCATTATTTCTTACATGAATATTCAACAAGGAAATGGTTAAGTTGACATGTGTTGTATTGTTTTTTAACTGCCTTTAGCTATTGCTCGTAATGAACTATTATGTCCACTCATTGTTGTTATGTCAAATTTTATTCAAATGACATCTTGCTGTATGCACATTGAAATATATGTGTTAGTGTTACCCTTAAACCCTAACCCTGTTCTATGTTTAGTCCAAATTTCAATATCTACTGAATAGTTATTGACAAAATAGTTGTAATAAATTTGGAATGTGGAACATGTAACAGAAACAGATCTATCAGATTCCATTAGTAAACAGAGCAGACCCTGATCATACGGCTCCTATTGGAGCCATCTGATCTGGGTCTACTCTGTTTGCAAATACATTTATATGAAGGAAAGGGTTTATGCATTTTCACACCTTTAAAACAGGTTAGACCCAGATCAGACGACTCATTTAGGATGAGGGTCCACTCTATTTGTGTATAGAATAATGGATCAGATTCTTGTTGGACTAATGAACAGATTGTGGATCCAGATACTTCTTGGGTTCACCTTTTCTTTAACCATTTGCCCGACCAATATTTATTTAAAAAATAGTTACAAATATTTATTAATTGAACACAGGATATTTTTATACCCCCACAAACAAAGTTTTGGGGGAGTATACTAGAGTCATGATGTCCGTCCGTCTGTCCGTGCATCCGCCTTGTCCGGATCATAACTTCCAAAGTATAAAAACTTGATTTCAAACTTCATATACTGATAGATCACATTGAGGACAAGTGCTGTGCACAAGGTTCGTGATAGAGGGTGATGAGAGGGTGTGCAGTCAACAAGGGTTCTCTAAATTCATTTTGAGGGAGTTGCCGGTATTCCCCTTAGTTACTTTTCAGAAACAAGTTTTGTTCGGTGCATAACTTCTCAAGTATTGTAGGCACAACTGTGAAATTTTATATGTGGATAGAGGGTGATGAGAGGATGTGCAGTCCAGGGCTTTTACTCTCAATTCATTTTTTATTCCCCTTTGTTACTTTTCATAAGCAATGTAACTACTACCTTTCTTCACCAATGAAGCTCAAATTTTGCATATGCATTTATAATGAAATGTAGACATTGATCACATTAATTTGATATGATTCATACCAAGTATTAGAGTTATTGTCCCTAACTGATCCCTAAAAATCTTGTGGCGTAAAGTCACCTCACATTTTGCATATACATTTATAATGATGTGTAGATGTGTGTGACCTAATTTTCATGTGTGTCCTTCCCTGATTTGAAAACCTTCTTTTCACAAGTGTGGATGAAAGGATTACTGACCTATTGCCTCTTGTATTGAAGTGACAAGGTGGTGGGTGGGGGTATTAATCACCCTTCGTGATGGGTCTAGTTTTCCTTTGCAGAAACTGTAAAATATCTATATAATTCCATAAACAAACAAAGCAGACCCTGATCAGAAAACTCTTACAGGAACTGTCTGATCTGCATGTACTCTGAATGTGTAAGGTGTTTATATGAGACAAAGGGTTATATTGTCAAGTGCAAAACACAATAGGGCATTTAAGATAAACACAGCAACAAAACACGGACCCAGTAGGACATTTTAAGATAAATACAGTTACAAAACACTGACACAATAGGACATTTAAGATAAAACACAGTTACAAAACACTGACACAATAGGGCATTTAAGATAAAACACAGTTACAAAACATGGACCCAGTAGGGCATTATAAGATAAATGCAGTTACAAAACACTGACCTTAATAGGGCATTACACTGACACAATACGGCATTTTTAGACAAACTTACAGAACTCTGTCATTTTTTACACATACTCACTTACAAGACACTGACATAATAAAGCATTTTAAGACCAACTCACAAACACTGTGGGTCAATTCTGTTTGCAAATGTGTGAAAATGTGGTTATATGAAGGGAAGGATTTAATGTCCAGTGACAAATCATCACATCAGGATCTCGACAGTCTTCAGTAGAATTTCATTTGTTGTGAGAAAGTGTATGTTTATATATTTGACAAAGTAAACAAGATACCCCATGTGTTATGGATTTAACCTTTAACCTGATAGAAACTAACAGGGTAACACCAGTGCAAACAGAGTAACACCACTGCAAGCAGAGTAACACTGCTGCAAACAGTAACAACGCACCACTGCAAGCAGAGTAACACCGCTGCAAACAGTAACACCGCTGCAAACAGAGTAACACCACTGCAAGCAGCGTAACACTGCTGCAAACAGCGTAACACCGCTGCAAACAGAGTAACACCACAGTAAGCAGAGTAACACCGCTGCAAACAGAGTAACACTGCTGCAAACAGAGTAACACCACTGCAAGCAGAGTAACACTGCTGCAAACAGAGTAACACCAGTGCAAACAGAGTAACACCGCTGCAAGCAGAGTAACACCGCTGCAAACAGAGTAACACTGCTGCAAACAGAGTAACACCACTGCAAGCAGAGTAACACCGCTGCAAGCAGAGTAACACTGCTGCAAACAGAGTAACACCACTGCAAGCATGGTAACACCGCTGCAAGCAGAGTAACACCACTGCAAGCAGAGTACCACCACTGCTAACAGTAACACTGCTGAAAACAGAGTAACACCGCTGCCAACAGAGTAGACCGAGATAGTGAGTCTGATCAAGAATTGCTCTGTTTGCGAATAGAATTATATACACGTAAAATATGATTCAACAGTTCCTGTCAAGGTAAAAAAGGGGCTGTGTTCATGTACAAAAGGGTTGTGTGCATGTACAATAGGGCTGTGTTCAGGTGCAAAAAGGCTGTGTTCATGTACAAAAGGGCTATGTTCATGTACAAAAGGGGATGTGTTCATGCACAAAAGGACTGTGTTCATGTACAAAAGGGCTGTGTTCATGTACAAAAGGGCTGTGTTCGTGTACCATTATAAAATTTCAGCTAATATGCATATTTATGAAGTTAAGGGGTATATCAGATGAGAGTGTCTTTATCATGTATTTATGATACAAAACGGGTTCACTTTGCAGATAAAGCTAGATTCGTGTTCCTAATATAGACTAAGTGTGTCCAAAAATACCTGATTAAACACTCAACCTTTAGCCTGCTGAGCCAATTATTTTAACAGAATTATTCATCTGCTACATTTTCAAAATTCAAGCCATAATCAATATGTCTTAACAAAATTCAATAAGGGTGTCAAATAGTTTGGATCCTGATGAGACGCTGAGTTACTCGGCGTCTCATCTGGATCCAAACTGTTTGCATAGGTATTCACTCATCCGCCCAAGGCAGGCTAAAGGTTAAACACTTAACCCTTCCACCTTATACAAAAGCATTTCCATATCTTTGCAAACAGGGTAGACCTAGATCGAATGACTCCAGTAGCTCCAGTAGGAGCCGTCTGATCAGGGTCTGCTCTGTTTGCTTATAAAATTATATTGATCTGATTCTACAGTTTCTACCAATGTTTAAAAAACTACTAATAAATATTCATGGTGTCATTATTTCTTACATGACTATTGCGCAAGTAAACGGTTTAATCTCATAAACCTTTGACAAGTTGTTGATGAGTTCTTAACTCATACTGACGTTTTTTTGACTCCTCTATAAAAGTCACTTTTGAAACCATTGTGATAAATAGAGCATTTGCTCCATGGAAGCAAATGCTCTATTTGTCACAATGATTCCGAAACAACAAAACTCTGTAAATTACCTTTTTGCTTGTACATGTAAATGCTCTTTTTCGGTAGATTTATTTAAAAGCACTTAGGGATAAAACTAGCCTATGGGGGAATGGGTTAATGATATTTGCCATTGTATGGATCCAGATGAGAAGTTTAATAGTTTTGTGTCTCATTAAATTCCAAACTGTTTGCCTTATCATCAGGGTTTTTTATTAGCTCACAGAGTACAAAATGCTCATGGTAAGCTTTTGAGATGTCTGTCCGCGTGTGTCGTGCGTCGTCAGCAATTTGAACATTTAAAAACCTTCTCCTCTGAATCCACAGAGTTCTCAGCTTTCATATTTGGCACATAGCATCATGTTCAGGTCCTCTACAAAAGTAGAGCTGACCCTGCTCTAGATCTACTCCTTTTGCAAAGGCGCAGAAAAGTATATTTATGGAGTAAAGGGCCAACCTTTAACTGATGAATAATCATGTACCAAATAGGTTTGTATAATGACATCCTGGATAGGGGAATATTTGGCCATGGCAGAAACTGTAGAATCGGACCTCTATTATTATATAAGCAAACAGTGCAGACCTTGATCAGACAGTTCCTACAAGAGCTGTTTAATATGGCAAAGGTGTTTCCATCAGGTAAGAAGTTAACACATTATCTCCTAGTGACGCATATTTGCGCATCTATAGAAGTCACTTTATGAAATCATTGTGATATCCTATAGGAGTAAATGCTCTATTTATCAAAGGTTAAATCCTTGTGATATCCTATAGGAGTAAATGCTCTATTTATCAAAGGTTAAATCCTTGTGATATCCTATAGGAGTAAATGCTCTATTTATCAAAGGTTAAATCCTTGTGATATCCTATAGGAGTAAATGCTCTATTTATCAAAGGTTAAATTTAGGTATAAGTTGTGATAGAAATCTGTCTTGTAGTGCTCAGATGTACGACGCCAGTGTTGCCTTACGCGGTACCTATCTCAATATTGTGCACAACGGAATTCAGTCGAAGAAGCTATCGCCGACGCTTCTGAAGACATTATATGTTACAGCGGTCCTGCCGAAGGCTTTGTATGGTTGTGAATCATGGGACTCTTACTCACCTACTGACATTATGCTTTTAGAGAGGGCACATCGCTTTTGTATCAAGCGCATGCAGGACTTACCCAGGAATTGCAATAATGATTTTGCCCATGTACTGCTTGATATTGCGCCTATAGAAATTCTCGTTGATAAGAGGAAGCTACTTTTCTTTGGTCAGCTGTGTCGGTTGCCATGTAGATATTTGTCGAAGAGAGTTTTCGTCAACCGCCTCATTCGATACCTTAATGCAGATATACAGTCACGTGGATTTATGCCAGACATTTACCGGTTGTTGAACAAATACAATATAGAAACTGTTATCAACGATTTTGTCAAGTTCGGGACATTTCCATCTAAATATGCTTGGAAGCGGACTCTCTGTGACAAGATAGATCGTCCATGGAAAGTCAGGACGTTGAATAGATTACGCAAATCGTTGGGTATACTCTCCGACAGTGATCTAGTGAGGGAAAGGGGAGTATCGGGTATTTGGGAGGCGGCTAGGGACGCACCGTGGATACGCGATACGTGTAGCGCAGTGGTTACCGGTATAGGACTATTAATATCTGGTCAGGACCTATGGACATGTAGGAAATGCAACCGGTTGTGCAACAACATTGTAGAACATTTAATGTGCTTCTGTGACAGAACATCAGGCCATGTGCGCGCCTTATGGGACATTGTGATTGAGTATAGGGGTAAAGATGAGTTCTTAAGATTAATGCACAAGCCTATCCGGGAACAGTGCTTAAGTATTTTGAATACGTGTGTGTCGCTGGTATGTAGTAGAATACGCAGTCAAAGTTTGCAAGCAATCTTTCGGAGCATCTTCCGGGATTAAACTTTGTGCTGACGGATGTAGAAAGCAAGTAAATGTATACAGTGAAACCTTGTTTGGGCGGTCGATAGAAAGTTGAATATCCGGAAGTATGGCGAGGGTATTTAGCGTTAGACAGGGTTTATTTCAGGGTACTCATTGGTAACCGCTGAACACAGATTCAATATACAGTTATACCCCTCTATTACGAACGCGTCATTATATTGGTTGAATTGGGTTTAGGACAGGTGGCCTCTTGGAGCGGTAGGGAATGAAACAGAGGACTCCTTTAGGAAGTCTCTGTTTTGTGTTCGCCGTGCTTTAGGCTGTCATCTGTCCTTTTAGTTTTATTTATTTATTATTGTTTTAATTTTTGTTTTCAAACTCTGTTGGCCTTCTTTGTGGTGGTCGCTATGGGGAGGTTGAACTGTATGTAGGTAATACGTGTATATTCGTACTGTAGAGCTTGCATCAATTGTATTGCCATCGTATAACTTGTTTGACCTTTAGTTCTTCATGTTGTCACATGCATTTAGACTTGTGTTAGCGACTTCCCAGTAGAATATTGCTGCGTAGGCTAAGCAGCAGATGGCAGCTTTGTAGGGGCTGGCGTGGTGAGGAATGCCGTAATGAGCCTTCCTTGCTGCTCTTGGCCTTCACCTGGCTTTATGGAGTCTCTTTGCTTCTCTATTGGGTGGTCGCTTAACATAGGTCTCACTGTGTTACCGTTATGTCATAGTCACATAGATATACGGAAATAAGGCCGAGCTTTTATATCGACTGGTCGGGCTTTGTTTGGCGATTATCGAAAGTGTGTAGTCTTTGTGATGGCGGTATTTTGTTGCAGGACGAAAGTGGTGTTGGGCGCAGAAACCGTTCGCCGTCGCATTTGTCTTGCATTGATTGGTCGCCTGTATGTACGAACCGCCATGCTTCCTATCGGTTATCGCTAACACGAGCTTGACCGTCTAGATATTATAGGGTGTTGTTTCGGCTATTGTGATTTTATATGAACGCCGAATAGCAATGTTCTAGTGAGCAGTTCAGTTTCATCAGATTCTAGTCCATTCGTACATATGTATTATGTTTGATTTTAACACTATATAGCAAAATGGCAAACAGAGCATACCCTCTAGTCGGGTCTGTACTGTTTGCATAGTACGTATTTACTATTCACAGGTACACTATCTGTTGATGAACGCGTATAGGTATTACGGGATGTCTGGATATTTGTATGCTCTAGCGGTAAAGACACTGTTTTGGTCATGCCCGTTCGGTTGTTATTTGACTTGTATTAACCCATATCCTGTCGATCGCGACTTGACTGTTATTTGCAAGCGGTTTGGATCGAGATTGGATTCCGCGAGTCCGATTTGGATCCAAACTGTTTGACACACGGCTTGAGGCCTACGGCGAAATAAGGGTTAAGAGTAGTTTCAGGTTTATATAATTATATCTTATCCTTTTCCCTATTTCGCATATTTCGTTGGAAACTGATAGGTAATTATATGATTCCTCTGAATGGGAGATTTTGTGCCATCCTGTTTAAGTTGTTTAACGGTTGACTATAGCCTGATTAAGGCGAGCGTAAGACGGGTTTGACTCTGTTCAGACGCCATGCTACGTAGCGCCTGATATGGATCAAAACTGCTTGCTTATATAAGTTATTAGTGCGTGTTCAATTGCCAACCGTCTTGTTATTGCACCTGAATTACTTTTCCAAATTTCGTTTCGTTGGAGAGTATACATGGGTGTATTTTGTTTCAATGTAGAAGGTTAATGGGTGTGTGGGAGACAAGTTGTGGCTTGGAACTGGGTGAGTGTAAGGCGGAAAACCTATAAGAGAGCTCTCTGTTTTGCTGTCGCGTTGCTTTGGACAGCCACCTGTCTTGTTTTTGCTTATTTGAATATTATTCACCTGTGTCCTTGTTACATGCATGTTTATATGTATTGATACCTGTATATATGTTATGGATCTCCATACATGGAGGAAACTAATAAACTACTACTATAGGAGTAAATGCTCTATTTATCAAAGGTTAAATCCTTGTGATATCCTATAGGAGTAAATGCTCTATTTATCAAAGGTTAAATCCTTGTGATATCCTATAGGAGTAAATGCTCTATTTATCAAAGGTTAAATCCTTGTGATATCCTATAGGAGTAAATGCTCTATTTATCAAAGGTTTCAAACTACACACTTCTTAACGTTTCATTTCCTCTAGTTAATGCTCCTTTTCGGTAGATACATTCAAAGAGGTTGGGTGTAAAAATAGCCTAGAAGAGAATGAGTTAATTGTAAAGAGTTGGATCCAAAGCACAATGCATAATCCCATTTCTGATCAATGGCAGTACTCAAAGTCCGTATACTATAGTGGGTCCTCATATGACGGGAAACAAGGGAGGTAAACCTATCAATGCTGTACTGTTTTAATCTTGTTCTCAAGAGTTATTCCCCCCCCCGACTATGTATCACTACAGTGGTACCTCAAACCGTTTAAAAACTGTAGTGGTACCCCAAACCGTTTCAATCCTACACAATTCTAAAATTCTCCTTTTCTATACTTAATGCTCCTTTTCGATAGAATAATTCAAAGGTTTGGTCTAAAAATAGTCTAGGAGGGAATGAGTTAACCCTTTACTTCATAGAAACGCCTTTTCGTGCCTTTGCAAACTGAGCAGACCTTGATCAGATGGCTCCTGTTTAT
Source organism: Azorinus chamasolen (assembly GCA_963576725.1). Classification (NCBI taxonomy): domain Eukaryota; kingdom Metazoa; phylum Mollusca; class Bivalvia; order Cardiida; family Solecurtidae; genus Azorinus; species Azorinus chamasolen. The sequence continues at coordinate 954,896 of OY755247.1, read as the reverse complement.
GAAATTATAATACTGTAAAACCTGTGTTAAGCGGGCAGTCAAGGGAATCAGCCAAATTGACCGCTTAAGCGAGGTAACCATTTTTTAAAAAAAAATAATTATTTATTTATTTTTTATTTATTTTTTTATTTTATTTTTTTTTTTTTTTTTGGGGGGGGGGGGTCTGTTTAATCAGACAAGTGCAAAAGTTTTATTAGATATCTATTTGTACTTTGTGTCTTACCCAAAAAGATGATCCAGGGTATTCTCCTCCAGCATTGTTTTTCATGCTAGTTAGCTGTAGGTGGATTTTGGCATATATTTTAGAATTATATCACGGCATATGTGACCACCAAATGCATGAAGAATCGAGATACATGTATAACTAAACAGAACGTGTGTCAAAGTCTAATCCGATTAGCCTTCGATATTTTTTCCATATTTGGCAATAATAAAGTTTTCACCTTTCAGTTCAATGTTACGCATGTTCACGTGCCTAAGTGTGTATCGCTAGCTACGCCCTTGGTCATAGAACATTAACCCATTCTCTTTTACTGACGCCTTTTTGCAACTCTGTAAAACTCATTCTTCGAAACCATTGTGATAAATAGAGCATTTGCTCCTATTTACCACAATGGTTTAAAAACTACGCAGTTCTAAAATCTCCATTTTTATAGTTAATGCTCCTTTTCGGTAGATTAATTCTAAAAAATAGTCTAGGAGAGAATGAGTTAATCTTTAGGGCAAACAAGGTAGACAGATCAGTTTGGGTCTACTCTATTTAACTACGTCAGCTTTTTGATATCCCACTTTAACTCTTTCGCTGCCATTATCACATTTGTGATTACCCATGCAAACAGCTTGGACCCAGATCAGACGCAGAGTAACTCGATGTCTCATCATGATCTAAACTGCTTGTTACTGTGGTAATGCTTTTTTTAACACAAGCGAAGAAAATTAAAGAAACGAAAATTGTATCAGACGACACGTTTTACAGACGACACGTTTTGCAGACGACAACGACAGCAAAATACAATGTACATGTAGTGTGATAAAAAGCAAAAGTGTTCACTATGCATACACAGATATATATATATATATTTTAAGTGACTATTTAAACCATAGGTGTCTGTACCGCTTCATTGGAGTTTATACATACTATATAATTGTATAATACATGTATATAGACTACCATCAAGCGGTACAGACCACTATATGACTAAAACGAGAACAATGAAATCACGGAAGATAAGTGGAGTGTGTTTGTGTAACCGATCGCAGTTATATATTTTCTTTCAAGGCCTTGACCCTTTCTCTATTTATGTAAGATAATTATAATGACATCATGAATATGTATTAGCTGAATGTTTATAATGTAAAATTTCAAGGTTGGTTTTTTTTGCTGTTACAAGTAGAATCAAATCTATAGCGTGCCAGAAGCACACAGAGCAGACCCTGATCAGACGGCTACTCTGTTTGGAAGTCCGTGAAAAGCGTTTTATTATGCAGGAAAGGGTTAACTCTTTACATGCTGAAGATTCATCACTGCCAATTATGAATACTAACTCTTTCATTGAAATTAACAAAACAAATGGCAAACTGGAGAGAATCGGACACTTTACAGCAAAAAAGCTTAAAAGCAAACAGAACAGACTCTAATCAGACAGCGCACCTAAATGAGCCGTCTGATACCAGTCGACTCTGACAGCGCTCTGATACCAGTCGACTCTGACAGCGCTCTGATACTAGTCGACAGACTGAATTTTCCAGTATAAAAATAGGTTCAGCGAAATCAGCTGGCTATGAATCACTGTTTTCAAAACATTGCGTTATTTGCCCCACCCCCTCCACGCCCACATATAAATGTACATGTAATTTCATCGAAACTCTAATGAATATATATACAGTACATTTACCAAATGAATATTCATGTAATAGTAAATTATGACATCATGATTAGTAATCAGATGAACATTTACACTGGCATATGGGCACATGTGTTCTATAAAGAGGACATTTTATAATGAATAATGACATGGACACGGAATTATATTTTTTTGGCCATGGCAGAAACTGTAGAACCATGTCTATATCAAGCATATACAAATAGAGCAAACCAGGGTCAATGTCAGGGTCAGGGTCTACTCTGTTAGCAAAGGCACAAACAATGGTTCGGTATTAGGTAAATGATTAAATCATTTTACAAAACATGTAAACAATGCAGATCTAGGTGAGACACGTAAGACGTAATAACTCGGCGTCTCTCCGTAATCCAAATTATGCAACTCAATTTCCTCATACATGTATACACATTTTCAGGCTTTGCAAAACAGAGTAGATCCAGATTAGACAACTCCCGCATGTAGGAGCCGTCTTATCTGGGTATGCTCTATATGCCAGAGACATGGTATAGTTTCTGTCATAGTCAAAGCATCCTTTGTTAATACTGCTGTTAAATACCGGCACATTAATATTCATGAAGTCATTATTTCTTACATGAATATTCAACATAAAACATAAATTCTCAATAGTAGAAGATGACAATTAACTGATAGGCCAAGAATTAATTACATGTAAGTGTTTTATCTCCGTTTTATCTATGCGTTATATTGATGTACCTGGGAAGACTCATTGCTGCCTATTCTCTCGATTGCTATTCGAGATCCCACATGTTTGCCAGACTAGATTAAATTTAAATAAACCAGAATTTGGTTTCCCCAAGACAGCTCATTGTGTTTAGATTGTATTTCATTTTTGACATGTCATTGGAAACCTGACTAATGGCTACATGCATGTTACAAGCACACGCTTAGTATGCATGTACACACACGCGCGCGGTCACAAACGTACGCACGCACAAACGCATATTAATCACGCTTCTTCAATAGAAGTCAATGCGTGATAATGTGCAAACAGATATTATTTGGTAGTTTAAGATACAGACTTTTTGATACGCTGACTATGTTTAATTATCCCCATGCTTCAGAAATATTGTTTGCAGGAAATTACAGCATCATGATTATTTATTAACTGGTTTTTATAATAATCATGTACGAATGAAGGATAGTTTGGGCATAGTAAAATAAAACATACATAATTCCATAAGCAAATAGAGCAGACCCTGGTCAGACGGCTCCTGTAGGAGCCGTCTGATCTGGGTCTTCTCTGTTTGCAAAATCATGAAAAGGCATTTGCATGTATATGAAGGAAAGTGTAAGACATGTGTAAGAAAAAACCAGAGACTTTGGGGATTGCTGCAAAAGACAATACATGTATTTATCTTTGAGGATTCGAGGACGCCTGAAGATCTTCAGTTTGCAAGGCTGGATTTCATATTATAATGGTTTACCCTTGTGAATAGCATGTAAGATAAAATTACACCATCAGTATTAGCTAATTATTTATAATGGTGTACGAACATCGGTATTTCTGGTCATGTCAGACACTGTAGCACCAGATCTATGTAATTTTAACCTATTTGCTCCCAGTGGTTTCTTCCATGTTTATATATTGGATTAGTCCATTTTATTTATCTAAGGGATGCCTTGCCTAAATGTTCAATTTCGTTTTGTTTTATATCCTATCAGCAAACAGTGTAGACTCTGATCAGACGCCGCATTATGCGGCGTCTGATCAGAGTCTGCACTGTTTGCATACGTCCCATACATGGGATCGTGGGAGCAAATGGGTTAAACGCCTTTTCGCCCATTTGCAAACAGAGTAGACCCAGATCAGACGGCTCCTATTGGAACCGTCTGATCAGGATCTGCTCCGGCTGTGTTTGACATGATACAGATCTGATTCTACAGTTTCTGTCTGAGCCAAAATGTCCTGTGTTGATATGCCATTATTTCTTACAGGAATATTGAACAGAGAATATGTTAAAGAAAAAGAGCAGACCCTGATCAAACGAAACCAACATGGGAAATCTACTCTGTTTTCAAAGTCTTGTAAATGCGTCTCTTACAGATTAAAGGATTCGTGGGTATAGGTTTGGGATTTCCCCAAACACCTCATCTTAGTGTCGCACAAATACCTCGGTCATGTTTCATTTTCGATTACTCACCAGCTTAATTGTGTTTACTTCCGCGGTTCACCAAATTGTTTCATAATCCTTTACGTCATAAATATTCATAAGACATAATGACTTTATGAATATTAATTAGATGTGGGTTTTTGGTGTGTCTGTTTTTTAAGTATTAATGACATATGGACATGTGAACTTTTAGCCCTGGCAGGAACTGTAGAGTCAATATACAGTTGAACTTCGATAAGTCGAACTTCAAAGGACCGTACAAATTAGTTCGATATAACAGATGTTCGAGTCATCCTATTTCTAATTTGAACGATTTTTCAAGACCACAGCTTAATACAGGTCTAAAGTAATGCTTATAGCTCCTGTCGGAGCTTTCAGCATTACTTTAGACCTGTATTAAGCAGCCACGTGTGTTTCTAGATATCTGTAGCGATACATTTTAGAGCAGTTCTGTAGTGGAATGACTGGACTTTTTGTTCGAGCTATCCCGAAGTTCGAGTTATCCGAATTCGAGATATCGAAGTTCAACTGTTCATGATATACGAGTATTATTCAAGATTGCGTTACTATCGGGTAAAGGATTAGTTCACTGACATTTAACATGCTTAACTCTTTCCCTCATATAATCGTCATTTTACGCCTTTGCAAACAGAGTAGACCCAGATCAGATGGCTCCTAAAGGAGCCGTGTGACCAGGGTCAAACTCTTTTTGCTAATGACATGATATACATCTAGTTCTACAAGTTCTAAATCCATTGAAAGGTTACTTTACAAAATTCCAGCTAATAAATAATCATGATGTCATTATTTTTTACATGAATATTTGATAGGTAAATTGTATATACATGTGTATTTCAGTATTTCTTACAACCCCCCCCCCCCCTTTCCCTTTAAATCGAAATTCTAGTACAGAAGAATTTAGATACTTTAGGCATGTGGCTGCTTAACCCTTTCCTCCATAAATACGCCTTTCTACGCCTCTGTAATAGTCACTTCTTGAAACCATTGTGATACAAAGAGCATTTGCTCCTATAGGAGCAAATGCTCTATTTATCACAGTGGTTTCAAACTACACAATTCTAAAATTTTCCTTTTCTCTAGTTAATGCTCCTTTTCGGTAGATGTATCCAAAGAGATTGGATCTAAAAATAGCCTATGGAGGAAAGGGTTAATCGGCATTATTGCTAACTGGAATGTCCGGTTTAGAGAGTTTTTTTACAATACACATGTATTTATTTTTCATAAAATATGATCACCGTACGTTTCAAGTGTCAAGTAAGTGTCGAGTGTCAAAAGTTAGGTCCTGTCTCGGTGTCTGATCTTGAACCAAACTGGTTGCACTTGTTTACATAGACTTTTCAGACCTCTACAAGGAGAGTAGATCCAGACCAGGCGGTTCCTATAGGAATCATCTGATCGTGGTCAGTTTTATTTGCTTGTGGAATAATAATGGAATAATAAAGATCTCTCTGCATGTTGCCATGACAACACTTTTCTCACTTAACTCTTTCCTCCATATAAAATTATACGTCTTTCTAAGCCTTTGCAAACAGAGTAGATCATCAGGCGGCTCCTACAGGGGTTGTCTGATCACGGTCAGCTATGTTTGCTTCTTGGATTATATAGATCTCATTCTACAGTTTCAAAACCTTTCTCAGTGAAACATTAACTCAATAAATACGTATTTCTACGTATTTGCAAACAGAGTAGACTCTGATCGGACGACTCTTATACAGGCGCTGCCGGATTTAGGGTCTGCTCTGTTTGCTTTTGAAATACATGTTACATATTCTACAGTTTCTGTCGTGACCAAACATGCTTGTGCCTATCCGCTTTAATAACAAATAATCTGTATAATATTAATGATGACAGTATTTCATGGAGTTAACCTTTTCCCTGTTATATGTTTATTCCAAATTTAAATACCTACTGAATATTCATTAACAAAATAGGTGTAAAGAAATATGGAAGATTGGACATTGTAGACGTTTTAGAAAGCAAAGAAACAGATCTATCAAATTCTACAAGCAAACAGAGTAGACACTTATCAGACAGCTCCTCTAGGAGCTGTCTGATCTGGGTCTACTCTGTTTGCAAATGCGTGAAAACACGTTTATATGAGGGAAAGGGTTAAGGGCTGGCCTCTCCATTGCCATGTATACATATCTGTGATAGCATACGCAAACACTGTTTATCGTTTTATACAGGCATTGAAGAAACACTTCACAATTAAGCTTGAACAGAAAAGTTGGCACTGACAGGGTTAATATGTCATCTTAAGAATTCATCTCGTTAATATTCATAATGTCTATTTCTTACAAAACCATTAATGAAATGATTAAATTGATGCTTGAGCAGTAATACTCTGTTTGGCGCGTTTGCTTGTGAAGTAATGTTGATCTGATTCATTGCATTTCCTGTATTAAAAGTACAAGAATGAGTCATGCAGGAAACACCACATACAGAACAAACAGCCACCCGAACAGCAACACAAGGAAACGGCAAATGTACAGAACTATAAAAAAAAAAACCATCAAGAGACGCACAAAGACAAAACAAACATACAATAGGGGGAAGATGGAAGTACCGCCTTGGAACGGTCAGAGACAAATGTCACTAATATTCATCTAAATAATATTCATGATGTCATTATTTCTTACATAAATATTCATGGAGTAAAGGGTTTGTTTGTGTTTGTTTGGTGAGTTACCTGGAACAGTAACGTTAGGATCATAAGACATTTGCAAATATAAATTTAAAATTGTTCCTTATTCAATCATGTTTTATGTTGATCCTATTGTTTGTTACTATATCTCTTGTGAACATCTTTTGCCACCATAGGCGACACTGTGGTAACCTTTGTTGCAAATAGTTTTTAACAGAGCTCCATATAAGATGCGTAAATCTAAACATTTTCAAGAATAACTCCTTTATTTCTCTACCAAACTCTATACTGTGACCACTCTTTAGAATCGTCTCAAAGAGACGATTCTAAAGAGTGGTCACAGTATAGGGATTGGTAGAGAAAATACGATATTAGTATTTGGGTACGCACCTTTATCTGTAGTTCTGAGTTTAGAGTTTATCTGTAGCTCTGAGTCTCAAAAACTTGTAACGCATTCAGCTGGTCAACAATTGCTTGCCAAAGGTTTTCTTTTTCCCTGGCCCCGGACAACGCCTTCTAAATTTGCAGAACAGCTTTGGGTTGCTTTGTATCACTAATGCTACACCTTCAAGCTTTTCTGATTCCGTCCAATTGGTGGACCTTTTTTGTCCATTTTTTTGGCAGCCGACTAATTGCATGTCAATATTTGGCGTATTTTAGTGTAAACTTACCTTCAAAGGGAGAGTTTTCGGAAGTGGGCTGCTCGCTACATTGAAAAATTAACTAGTTGAGTCTGCTCAACTGAGTGCGGACATAAGTCGCTTTAAAGAAACAGTCTCAAATAACAGACTCAGCTGAGTCGCTCATTTGAGTTTGAGCTTGTTATCAAAGTTGAGTTGAGTAGGAAAGAGAATCTAACTTTTACACCTGATATTTTTAATAGACAAAAATTACTTGGTGGCGAAATGGTTGAAATGGGCCTTGGCAAACAGTGTTCACTCAGAGCAGAGTCCATGCTTATGAAGCTTTTAAGTTGAGTCTGAGTTTGTTCTCAAGCTTTTGATTGGTTAGATTTGAGCCGTTGGCTCAAATCTGACCAATCAAAAACTTGAGAACGAACTCAGACTCAACTGAAAAGTTTTATAAGCATGGATACAGTTGATTCTCGGCGTGTCATTTGATCGGGGTCTGCATTATCTTTCACTCTTCCGTTGCCAGGGGCGAATTTGTGATAGCCTGTGCAAACAGAATAGATTTAGATGAGACACCGAGTAACTCACTGCTTGATATTGTGCTTATGCTGTTTGAAACAAAAACTGAAAGAACAAATACTAATAAACATGTAGAACAAGATATATGATAATAAAACTGTAGAACAAGATCAATTATAATAAAACTGTAGAACAAGATAAATGATAATAAAACTGTAGAAAAGATAAAATTTTAATAATATTAAAACAATAATAAAACTGTAGAACACGATAAATAATAATAAACCTGAAGAACAATATAAATAACTATAAAACTGTAGAACAAGATAAATAGATCTAATAATAAAACTGTAGAACAAGATAAATAATAATAAAACTGTAGAACAAGATAAATAATACGACAATACGTAGCAGCATAGTGTTCCGTGTAAGACAGAATGCAAGCGTCAAATAAACCTGTGTATTTCTAATTACATTATAACCCTCTAATACTATACAAAGATCTCATACGATACAAAAAATATGTCATTTCAATCATGTTTAAAAACGTCTATCCAGTTGGCTACGTTTTGTTTGAGAAACTGTTGACCGAATGACAAACACAATGGATCCTGGTCAGAGGCCGAGTCACTCGGCGCCTCATCTGTATCCAAGTTGTTTGCAGTAGTAATAAATAATGACTGCTTGAATATTCATTAGCTGAATAATTTATAATAGGTATAAATGATATTTTACCATGGCAGAAATAATACATATTTTTCTGTACTTTTTCTATAAAGATTCAACGCTTCGGTACTATATTAACACTTCCACCGCCAATGTCGAAAAAGGGCTCTACGACTGACTACAATTTCACCGCCAATGTCGCGAGAAGGCTCTACGATAAACTACTCTTTTACCGCCAATGTCGCAAAAAGTCTCTACGATTAACTACACTTTCACCGCCAATGTCGAACAAAGACTCTACGATTAACTACACTTTCACCGCCAATGTCGCAAAAAGGCTCTACGATTAACTACACTTTCACCGCAAATGTCGCAAAAAGGCTCTACGATTAACTACACTTTCAACGCCAATGTCGCAAAAAGGCTCTACGATTAACTACTCTTTAAGCATCAATACCACAGAAAGGCTCTACGATTAACTACTCTTTCAACGCAAATGTCGCAAAAGGGCTCTAACGACAAACAGTTCAGTCCTATATATCAGACGCCGCATTTTCACTTCCAGGGCGGTGTCTGATCAGGAAGCTCACCGTTTGCCCCCAGACTCTAGTTATGTCTATGGTTTATTCCTTTGATGTCTCAATTAAATTCTACATATTATACCGAATTCACAGGGGTAAGACACGTTTGAGTCAGTATATGTATTTAGAGAAAGAAGGGGGTTTCTATATAAACATAAACTGACTAAAACGCGCTTGCCCCTGTGACCGAATTGGGGTGAAACAATTAGAAATTTGGCGCAAAAGTGTTCATAAACGGCCTCAGTGCATTGACCTGCAGAAAATTACTTCAACAATATGTGGTCTGTGGTGTTTCCGAACCCGTATCAGATTCTAACACTCAGTTTATCATCATCCGTCATTCTTCCATATTACGGAAAACCCAACGTCGAACGAGACTCTAGATATGTACGAGATTTCAACGGTACTCCACATGATAAAACCTACTAGAACACTGGGGCCAAGATGATCTAGACCAACCAATATTTCGTTTAGATTGTGAAAGCATAATTGGAAGTCCTCGGCTAAAACACATCTTCTAATAGGACGGAAATAGCCGAATAGTTACGATTGGTGAGGAAAGGCAATAGTGAATTGGTGATAACATTTAATTATAGTCCATTCTAAATACAGATGGCAGGTCGAGTAACCAGACACTCCATAGGAATCAATATCATCTGGTCCTGGATTAGGTCTAGTTGTTGAACCAATATGTTATACCACATGTATGTATTTGGGTATGAAAACTAGATTAGTTCATGCCACATACATGTATTTGGGCATGAAAAGTAGATAAGATTATACCACATACATGTATTTGGGCACGAAAACAATGTTGGATTATACCACATACATGTATTTGGGCACGAAAACTTGATTAGATTATACCACATATATGTATGCGCCTATTTGGACATGGAAAGTTTATTGGTTTATTAAACCACATACATGTATATATATGTGCACGAAAACTAGATTAGTTCATACCACATACGTGTATATCTGTGCACGAAAACTAGATCAGTCCATACCACATATAGTAGAACATGTATTTAGCGACCGATCATTTATTTAACTAAGGGGTCTGTAAAGCAGGCGGGTGCTTAATGCATGACGAATTAATTTTGACACATTTTCAAGGCGGCGTCTGATCAGGGACTTTACTTTTTGTTTCAATCTCTATTTCTATACATGTGCTTTACTCTTTTGAAATTTGCATTTATTTATCTCATTTCCTTATTGTACCGAATGATTTAACAAAAATTGGATTGCAGACGGCAATTAGAAATTTGGCACCGAAAGGGTTAATAGTCGCTTAAGACATATTCTACCGCACAGCTATTTGGGCAAGAAATGAAATACAAATGTAAGTTCATACCACGTACATGAATTTAGACAAGAAAATGAGATTAGTGCGTATTTGGCAAAATGGGTTTAGTTCATACCACATAAATGTACTACGGCGAGTAAAATGAGATAACTGCATACCACAAACATATATTTGAATCATAATACATTCATGTATTGGGACACCTGAATAGTTCACACAACAAAGATATGTTTAGGGCAATAAATAAGATATAAGAAACCACATAAGATACCACATACATATCTTTTGGCAAGAAAATGAGATAAGTTCATTCCACACACGTGGATTTGGGCCAGAAACTGAGATACTTTCATACCACACACGTATATTTGGGCAAGAAAATGAGAAAAGTTTATACCACACACATGTATTTGGACAAGCAAATGGAATAAAGTCATACCGCACACATGTATTTGGGCATGAAAATAAGATATGTCCATACCATAAATATGAAAATGGTGATATAAGTTCATACAACATACATGTATTTGGGCAAGAAAATGAGAAAAGTTCATACCACACACATGTACTTTGGTAAGAACATGAGATGTTATACACTGTGGTTCCAAGTCCGGGTTTTTTTTGCACATTGCATAGATTACCCTTAAACTGTAAGAAGCATGCTATCCGGGTTTAGCTGATTTTATTATAGTCTTTTTAACGAATGACGGATGTTAACAAGGCAGAAACGGTATATTCAGATCTACATGTACATCATTTCAAAAGCAAACTGCAGACCCTGACCAGACGGTTGCTACAGCAACTGCTTCAGAATGTGTGGGGTTTAGCAGACGACAGTATGGCAGCAGACGACAATGATGGAACATGTAATTGTTTCGGTTGCCATAAGTAGATCACGAGTAGAACCACTAGAATTCTAGAGTGTTATCTCTTTAGTAGCCCACCTTCAAAGTTAACCATGTGATTGCTGAATATTCAAAGTGGAATTACCTATCACTGAAGAGCCGATTCAGTAAAAGCATTTTCATGTATTTGCAAACAGAGTAGACCCAGATCAGACGGCTCCTATAGGAGCCGTGTGTTCAGGGTCTGCTCTGTTTGCTTTAGACACGATATAGATATCTTTCTGCAATTTTTATCAAAGCGAACATTTCCCTTGAAAGGTTTTACATTATAAAACTTCAGCTAATAAGTAATCATAATATCATGACTCAGAGTGATTTAGAAAACATCCCCAATAATAAACAAACTTTTTTTTTATCTAGATCTAATAAAAATCAATAAAACAATGATTTAATCTGAGGGTTTTTTACGACCCTCACCCAATTGCGCTCTTTTTCAACATGTATTATAAACGCACTATAGTGATGTCACCTAACATAAAAATATACGCCCCTAGCCATCCAAAATATTCTACGACCACCCTAATCTGAAATATTGGATCCGCACCTGTGATCTTACCTGAATACTGAACAGAAAAAGGATTAAATAAATTCGCTAGATGATTTGTAATGACATATATTGCAGACCCTGGTCGGAGGGTACCTTTAGGGGCGATCTTACACCTGGGTCTACATTTTTTCAAATGCTAATACGCTCGTCATTTAAAATATTAATATTCATGATTCCATTACTTCTGACATGAATATTCATGGAGTAAATGGTTAAATACACAGTACATGTATCTACATAAATCCCAATTCGCCCGTTTAATTTTAATACTCAGACCGGAATAGTCCATCAGTGTTTAACTCTCTCCCTGTTCTATGTTTTTATTCCAAATTTCAATACCTACTGGATATTCATTGACAAAATAGTTACATGTATATTGAAATATGGAAGGTGTAGCATTGTAGCATTTTTTGAAAGTAAAGAAACATATATTTCAAATTCCATTAGCAAACAGAGCAGACCCTGATCAGACGGCTCCTATAGGAGCCGTCTGATATGGATCTACTTTGTTTGCAGATAAGTGAAAACACGTTTAAAGGTAGGGCATGTTTAATCTTTAGCCTGACAAGCAAAAGTTTGTTAGTAGAAAATGTTATCAGTTGTCACGGTTGATTTATCTTAATTTCCTTTCAACAAACACCGTCAGAGTATCATCAAACAGTTTGGATCCTGATGAGACGCCGAGTTACTCGACGTCTCATCTGGATCCAAACTGTTTGCATTGGTAAATGCAGGAGGCTAAAGTGTTAATTATAAAGTTCATTCAATTTGAACGGGTAAAGATTTCTAGAGAATTTCACTGACAAACAGTGCAGACTCTGATCAGATATCTCGAATGTGTCAGAACCTTGTAATATTGAGTTACACTGTTTGCAGATACCACTATGTTTGTTTTCCTCGTTCAAATGGTTAGGCAACCGCTGTTGGTTTTCAGTAGGTTGGTTTTGAAGACTAAAAAGTAACTCCCTCCGCGAAAAGAATATCAGGAGCATGGTCCAGATGCCACTGTGTAAACCTCAACAGGAAAATTTTATGAGACACGGAAAAAGCTAGTAGAAATCCACTGATCAGAGTACAACCAGTCTAGTAGAAACCCACTGATCAGAGTACAACCGGTCCAGTAGAAACCCACTGATCAAGGTACAACCAGTCTAGTAGAAACCCACTGATCAAGGTACAACCAGTCTAGTAGAAACCCACTGATCAAGGTACAACCAGTCCAGTAGAAACCCACTGATCATGGTACAACCAGTCTAGTAGAAACCCACTGATCAACGTACAACCAGTCTAGTAGAATCCACTGATCAGGGTACAACCAGTCCAGTAGAAACCCACTGATCAGTGTATGCTATGTCTACAGATTCTGTCATCGTGAACCATTCTGTTGCTCGTACAGTACTACTGATATTATACGAATTCGGTGATTAATATTCATGCAGTATTTTTTTTTCTTACTAAATAGTCACTGAGGTATAACGTCATCATTCAACTCCTGTTCGCGCATTTGCAAACAGAGTAGACCCAGTTCAGACGGCTCCTATAGGAGCCGTCTGAACTGGGTCGACTCTGTTTGCTTTTGACACAATATAGCTCTGATCTAAAGTTTTCGTAATTCATGCAGTATTAATTCCCTTTTTGGAATATTTTCTTCATTGTTAAAGTTTTCGTTAAAGCAAAATATTCCCTTGAAAAAAAAATACATTGTAAAGTCTGCTATTAAATAGTCACGATGTCATTTTATTCTCACATGAATCAAAGACCTATAGATGATAACATATCATAGGTCTTTACATGAATATTGAACAATTTATATAGCGGCAAAATCGTGATCATTATGCAAACAGTCTGGCCATATTTTTGTAAAGAAATGAAAACATTTCATTTTTAAGAATGCAAGTAGACGACAGTATTTGCAGACGAAAACTTACTTAGCGCAATGAGTTAACTCATTCTCTTCTAGCCTTTATTTAGACTCAACCTTTTTGAATTAATCTACCGAAAATGAGCATTAACTAGAGAAAAGGAAACTTTTCGAATTTGTAGTTTGAAAACCATTGTGATAAATAGAGCATTTGCTCCTGTAGGAGCAAATGCTCTATTTATCACAATGGTTTCACAATGTGGATTTTATAGAATCGCAAAAATGCGTCACTCGGGGGTAATGTGTTAAATTAAATGGTTCAATTTGAAGGTTTAGTATTCAAAGGGTTGAGAAACATTACGCTCTCAAACGGGCTACAATCAGTTTAACCCTTAACCTTTGAATATTCCAGTCAGACATATTGACACTATGAATATTTAATAGCTTTATTGTTCACAATGGTATGTAAACACAGGCCGTATGGCCATGCCGAAGTCTTTAAGATCATATCTAATAGTATATAATGTCATATGCTAACAGAGCTAGGTCCTGGCCAGACGCCCCCTACCGGAGCCGTCTGATCTAGGTCTACTCTGTTTACAAATGTGTCTGTACCAGGTTAAAGGTTAATGTACACAATTCATGGATTAAGATATTACCGTGTAATACTGCATAGACACATTGGCTCTGGCCCAGTGACACGAAAATCTGTATTACGTAGTGATTGATAATAACGCTAGTTATTGTGTTTCCATAATAATGAGTTGTGGTCCGTGGAAGGGTCACAGAGAGAGAGAGAGAGAGAGAGAGAGAGGGGGGGGAGAGAGAGAGGGGTGGGATGGGGAGAGAGAGGGGGGAGAGAGAGAGAGCAGGCAGAGAGAGAGAGAGCAGACAGACAGAAAGACAGACACAGCGTCAGACAGACAGACAAACAGACAGGCAGACATACAGTCAGATACTGAAAGAGGCCCACACAGAGAGGGACAAAGGCAGAGAGTAAGAGACAAATACAGAGAGAGTGACAAAACAGAGAGAAAGAATGAGGGGGAGTGGGTGGGTAGGCAGACAGATAGGCGGGTGACAGGCAGACGTGTGCCTGGCTTAAGGGTATTAAAATTGGACAAGCCTTTACTCCATATCCACGCATTTAACGACTTTGCAGTTACAGTAAACGGTGGCCATGCGGCTTCTGTTTTGTTTGCTTGTGGATTTATATAGATCTGATTCTACAGTTTCTGTCATTATGTCCTGAGCACAGGACACCGTCACAATGAATTATGAACCTCGACAGAAGAAAATGTATGAACACTAGATATATAGACTATCTAGTGTTCATACATTTTTTTCTGTCGAGGTTTATAATTCATCATGACGGTGCCCTATGGTCCTGAACTACTGTAATAATATCAGTTTATAGTATTCATTATGTCCTGGACCACTGCAATAATATCAGTTATATAGTATTTATTATGTCCAGAGCTACTCAATATTATCAGTTTATAGTATTCATTATGTCCTGGACCACTGCAATAATATCAGTTATATAGTATTTATTATAACATTATTTCCTAGGTGAATATTCATGAACTCATAGAATAAACTATATGATAATATACACATACATGTATTTGATACACATATTCGCAGCAAGCACTTTCCGCTAATTGTCTCAGGTTGGCGAATACAGTTAAAACTCAATACTTTGACATTTTAGTAATGAAGAATTAATGCCTTTTAGACAGGTGTCTGTTGAACCATTTCACCGCCGCAGTCGCACAAATGCACCACGACAAATAGTGCAGTCCCAGATCAGACGCCACCTTTTCAAGGCGGCGTCTGATCAGGGACTTCACTATTTGTCTAAATCTCTATTTCTATATACATGTATGTGCTTTATTCCTTTGAAATTTGCATTTATTTATCTAATTTCCTTATTTTTCTGAATGATTTAACAAACTTGGATTGCAGACGACAATTAAAAATTTGGCGCCGAAAGGGTTAATGCAGGGGGAAAAGCAAGCAGATTGGTCCTGCATTAAGCTCTCTGCCTTAACGCTTTACTTATTAACCCTTTCCTTCATATAAACGTGTGTTCGCGCACTTGCAAGTAGAGTACGTAGACCTAGATCAGACGGTTCCTATAGGAGTCGTCTGATCAGGGCCTGTTCTGTTTGCTATAAATGCATCTAAAAGTAGGTATTGAAATCTGAAATAAACACAGAACAGGGAAAGGGTTAACACGCTTTTCTGTCGATAGGAGCCGGGCGTCTGATCAATGGCTGCTATGTTTATCTATAGGAGCCGGGCGTCTGATCAATGGCTGCTATGTTTATCTATAGAAGCCTGACGTCTGATCAAGGTCTGGCTATAGGAGACGGACGTCTGGTCTGCTATGTTTGCTTAGATATGATATAGACACGATTCTACAGTTCCTGTCATGGCCAGAATTCCCTGTGTCCATTTGCTAGTATAACAATGAATCTCATTAATATGACGTCATTATTTCTCTCATGAATAAATACCGATAATGGTGTGTTTAGCGTTCGGACTACGAGAGGTATTATGTAAACGAATCTGAATACTAGTTGCGCATTCAGAACCCCACTCAACCACTTTACATAATGAATATTCATTTAAGAACTAATGACATCATGAATATTCATTCGCTGAATTTGTATAATGTAAAATTTGCAAGGGAATTTAAAACTGTAGAATCAGATCTATGTCATATCACAAATAAACAGAGCAGACCCTAATCAGATGGTCCCTATAGGAGTCGTCTGATCTGGATCTACTCTGTTTGCAAATGCGTGAAAAGGCGTTTATATGAGCACGTGATATGAGGGGACATTATTAAGCCTTTACCTAATGAATATTCATGCAAGAAATGAATGACGGGTACGAATATTTAACTACATGTAGTTGAATATATACAATTGCATTTTAACCCATTTGTTCCCATGATTCTATATATGGGACGTAGGCAAACAGTGTAGACTCTGATCAGACGCCGCATAATGCGGCGTCTGACCAGAGTCTACACTGTTTGCTGATAAGAAATTCAATATAAACAAAACAAAAATGAAAATTCAGACCAGACACCCCTTAGATAAAAGATAGACTAGCTAATCCAATATATAAGTATGGAAGAATCCACTGGGAGCAAATGAGTTAACAAAGGGAGTTTGACCGTGACATACACTGCAGAATCACGTCTATATTATTTCATAAACAAACAGAGCAGACCCTGGGCAGACGGTTCCTACAGCAGTCGTCTGATCTGGATCTACACTGTTTGTAAAGGCGGGAAAATGGGTTCCTGTCAGATAAAGGCTTAAATCATACATGCCGATTGATAGATCTGCGCGTTTTATAATTGCATCGCTTTTCCAGCATCAGGCGACAAGATTGAAAACGACCATCAGGTATCAATATATAATGGAAATAATTTTGACAAAAGACAGCAATTAAAATAGAATTGTAAGTACTTTACTATTTTCATCTCAACTTAAACCCCCAAATGTCCGCTTTCACCTGTCTCTATGATATATTTATTGTCTAATACTTTTCTCCTCGAGCGATTACCTGTCTTTTTCAAAAATGCCATTCATTTCAGGCTATTTATGCATGTCAACAGAAAGTCCAAAATATTTAAAATGCCCTAAAGGTTTAAGCTATCAGAGTATCGAAAAACGCGGGCATTTCGTTTGTCATTGATCACAGCCCGCTAGAGGACGCAGAAAACCACGTGACCTTGGCTTGTACACACAATCTGCTAGCTGTTTAGTGTGACCACTTCGGAAAGAGAGGAATTTTGCGAAAATGGAGAAATTTGCAGCACTTTTAGGGATTATTTCCTTGTTTCTAGTCGGTAAGTGATTTGTTTGCGACATTTTACACGCTGTTATTACGTACTTGCAAAAGTTTTAAAACTTTTTGACACCTGTAAATTGTACAGGTAACATGCCGGGTTATGTATAAATCGGGGCCATTTTGAAATGTTACCTGCTTTGGTTGGCGGGTTAGCGTCACCGCTTAAATTGAAGATTTAAAACTTCTCAAAGTTATAAACTATAGATCGCAATTTTAAAATGAGTTTTCTGTGTTAATTGAAGCATGAATACAATTTAGATTTAAACAGTAATGCATTTATGACAGTAATTTTCTAGGAATAGCTTCAAAATTAAACCTTTAATCGCCAGCTCATCTACTTCAGTACTTGATCTAGACTACATAAACGGGGTGCTTCCTGTCTCTACCCGGCGTGGCACATAATTTTACACACACCTGTGCCCAATGTTACCTCGCTGCATTTCGAAGTTGGTTTGCTGTCTGCTTATTTTTGCTCGTTTCTTTACAAGGGTGATATATGTGCTTTGATTACAGATGATACAAAACAACTGGATCCTGAACCTTTGCAAACTTTTAACAAATGTCTAATGTTAATAAAGAAAGTGCTAACCCCACTTCCTTCAGCGGTGTCTCTGCTGACGAGTTTAATGCCTTCCCTAGTTTTAATTCTTTCTCGACTAATGTCTCATCTGTGATTACCTATACAAAAGTTTTGATCCAGATGAGACGCTGAGTAGCTCAGCATCTCATCAGGATCCAAACTGTTTGTTACTGTGACTTGTTTCGTGAAACAAAATGAAGAGAAAAGTATAGCAATGAAATTGCAGCAGATGACAAAATTTGGCAGCGAAAGAGTTAAGGGGCGTAAAATTTTGCCAACGCTGCACAGTAGTAGGCTTACTTGGCCACTGTGAGCAACAGGTATTTGAATAGTTTTTGATACATGACTGATACTGGGATGATAGACCCAGATCAGGAATCTCATAACCCTTTACTTCATGAATATTCATATATGTCAGAAATTAATGACAAAAAAAATGATTTTCTGAATTTGCCTTGTTTGCAAAAAGCGTGAGTTTTAGAAAATTGACAGTTTAGAAAATCTAAGTAAAGTATTTTTGATATTTCTCCACCAATCAAATTTGTTAAACTGTGTCCAACTTAATTATTTTTTTGATGAAAGGAAAACCATCCTATTAAATAACCAACAGGTGAGGTATTTTTTCCGGATGTAATTTTGAAATGCTGTACATTTCAAATGTGTTTAACCCTTTCCTCCATAAATACACCTTTCTTTCAAATGTGTTTAACCCTTTTCTCCATAAATACGCCTTTCTGCGCCTCTGTAATAACCACTTCTTGAAACAAGAGCATTTGCTCCTATAGGAGCAAATGCTCTATTTATCACAATGGTTTCAAGTTACAAAATTCTAAAAAAAAATCCTTTTCTCTAGTTAATGCTCATTTTCGGTAGACTTGTTAAAAATGGTTGGATCTAAAAATAGCCTATGGAGGAAAGGGTAATCTTTATCATACTGAACAATGTGAGGTCTGCAAACATTGTCTTTAGCCCTCTATTTACTCAACAGTCTTTCTTTCATTTTTATCAATTCGATCACATTCTTTTAAAAAACAGTCTTGTGAGTTTTTTTCTCTTCTCATCTAGTGGAGGTTGTTAGCAGAGGGATTATCATTGATACATCCATGTCATGATTAAGGTTAGAAGTTTAAAGTATAAGCTTTGGTATGTTAAAAATGCATATCTTGATATATACCTACAGCTAAAGCCTCTCACTGTTTGATATTTATGTAAGAAAACAATAACAGCTGTCAGCATTCTTGACAATGGATTTTATTACCATGATAGAGACTGAAGAATCCTATCTATATTATTCTATAAGCAAACTGAGCAGATCCTGATCAGATTGTTCCTACAAGAGCCATCTGATCTTGGTCTATTCTGTTTGCAAGATGTAGAAAGGCATATTTATGGAGGTAACGAATAAAGGCTTAAAATATTTTCAATAATAGCTCCATTTCTCCATCAAACCCTTATTTGTGAGCACTCTTTAGAATCGTCAAACTTACAGTAAAACCTCTCTATAATGGCCACTAACTCATGTTAATTAGTTGGTATTTAGGGCAGGTGCCTTTATCACAAAATACTTGATGTAATTTAGTGGCCATTATGGAGAGGTTTTACCGTATCTTTCAGAAAACCTCATACAGTCCTTTGTCTCATGCAAAGGCTTTCTAGTGTTGTTTTCAAATAGAGTAGATCCAGATCATATCATAAACATTACTATATGATGATTCAGATCTGCTCTGTGGTTTCCTTAGATAGGTACTACTGGTACACATTTTATTTATTGTATTTAAGACAATTCTCAGGAGTGGTCATAACAAGGGTCTAGTGGAGAAACAACAATTTTAGTATTTTGATTCACACCTATAGTATAAATTTTGCTCTGATATAACATTGTTCTCTTTTCTCACTAATACTGTTTTCCTGTGTCCTATTGATATGCTTGCAACTTATTTTTGGCCATCTACATACAAAGTATGAATGCACCTGTGATAGGCTATACATCTTTTACATCGTCGTGTCACATGCTCCACATGACATTCATTTATGAGTTACTATGTAGTCGGTGACTTTGCCACAACTGTTCATTACTATTAGCAAAACGATTGTATCTAGGTAACTAAACTATGATCGCTACGAATGTCTTGGCAAAGGTTTTTTATATGCACATAGCACGACTAGTCAAAGAATTGCTTTTGACATTATATTTTATTAGCAATAGTTAATACCCTGCTTTTACTTTTTGTAAGAAAGAGAACCCTGTTTATTAGACTTTAAGATAGAGATTTACCAGTATTGAAAGGGTCCATTATTGTCTGACTGTTACTTGTTCTGACATAAGTTCGAAGATATGTTCAGCAATGCCGCAAGAGAACTGAAAAGCAGCTGTACTGGGACCTATGTCTTTGTAGTTGGGCTCCCAGATAGCATGTTGATTCAAATGTCAGGGCTAATTAGTTGATGACATGAGAGCAGGGCCTTGCAATCATCATCAGCCTTATTTCCCAACAGCCTTACCTCGGAGGCTCTGACTCTGTCATGTGTACTTTCCTGATACATTTTGTAAACTGGTTTCTCATCAGGATCGAAACAACCACAATTAGCTGGCTTAACCCATTTCCTCATGGACTATTTTTAGATACAACCTCTTTGAATAAATCTACCGAACATTTTATTAAGTAAATGTAATATGTGCAGTTATGATATTTTAGTGAGCAGAATACAGTTTTACGTTTTGAGCAAACAGAGCAGATCCTGATCAAACTGCTCCTGAAGGAGCCATTTGAAAAGTGTATGCACTATAATTATGCAACTATGTCAGTTTCATCTAGGTCTGCACCATTTGCCTGTAAATGCTTTTGGTAATTAGGGTACAAAAAAGGTTATGTTAGCTCTTCGCTTGCTATTCGCGTCAATATACCTACCTGTAAATAGTGAAGACCTAGATGAAGCAGCTCCTGCAGGAGCTGTCTCATCAGGGTCTGCACTATTTATAAGTTGATTGTGCAACCAGTGCACTCTACAGCAGTGACTCCACCGCGAAATACTTGTACACAGTGAAGATATATGTAATTATACAACAGGGCATGGGTAAAGAAGGAGAAATGTATTTTATAATTCAGCAAGCGAAGGGTTAGTTTTGGTCTTCAGTGTTTCCAAAGCACTTTTTTCTTGCGTAGCTTGATTGATTTTCTTGTCTGGTCTCCTCGAAAATTATTGGATTTTTTTTTTTAAAGAAATTCTAAGTCTAGCTTGCAGACTAGCTCTTAACTGGGAATCAATTGTATAGCCATATTGGCTAGTGTGACTATATTTACACATGGGATAAATAAACATACCAGATAGAGGGGCCTGTTTACTCAATTGTTGTTACATCCAAAATTCGATGTCTGTCAAAACAGGTAAAATGTCCTTTCACTTGACCTATAACAAGCTTTTTCCTCGCTTTGCATTCTGTAACATTGGCTTCTCTACATCTTCTTAAAACCAAGAGAATTGTATCATGTTATACAATATGAACAATGGTTTTGTTCAAAAGGACTGACAAGAATTAAAGTTTGTGAATACAGTATATAGAACTCTCTTAACCCATTACGCCATGAATATTCATGGTAGAAATAATGATCTCATGAATATTAATTAGATTAAATGTTATAATAGCACATGGACTCAGTAAGTTTTGGTCATGGTAGAAACTAGAATCTTATCTATATTATATCTTTAGCAAACAAAGCAGACTCTGATCAGATGGCTCCTATAGGAGCCGTCTGATCTAGGTTTACTCTGTTTGCATAGGCGTAGAAAATTGTATTTATGAAGGAAAGGGTTAAGTGGCAACAGGACATTCATTTATTGAGCATAGGAGTCTTAAAAAGCAGGTGGTTGCTTGATGCAGGGTGAAAGTAATGCTTGATGCAGGGTAAAAATAATGCAAAAAGCTCCAATAGGAGCTTTTTGCATTACTTTTACCCTGCATTAATCTACCACCTGCATTACAGACCTGTAATTAGTCCTCTTTAGGATGACTGCTTAACACAGGTTCTACTGTATATACCAAGTATATATTTTTTTGAAGTTACTTAAGACAGGTTTTTTTGCAGTTTTTGCCGGTTAAAGGCTTTCTAATATAGCTAATATAATACCGGATATCATATCAGTGGCGTTAAGATTATGCATTCAGTCTAGATCTACATTTTGATATTAAAAAGTTTCATTTCTACTTGTACATGTTACGTCATGCAAACTTTATAGATTTTATTCAGTATGAATGACCTAAAACTTGCTAGAGAATTTTGAATGACAAACAGTGCAGACCCTGATCAGAGGGTTCTTAAGTGCATTTGTGTTACATACAGAGCAATAGATGAAGGTTTGTTTTCAAGCACTAAAATCATTTCTTCACCAAACCCTCTCAGAGCTACAGATAAAGGTGCGTACCCAAATACTAAAATCTTTATTTCTCCACCAAACGTTATAATGTGACCACGCTTTAGAATCATCTCAAAGAGACGATTCTAAAGCGTGGTCACAGTATAGGGGTTGGTGGAGAAATAAAGGAGTTATTCTTGAAAATGTTTAAATTTACACATCTTATCTGGGTCTCTGCCTATGCTGTGATCACTCTTTAGAATTGTCTCCAAGACATGATTCTTAACCCTTTCCCTGTTCTATATTTAGGCCAAATTTCAACACCTACTGAATATTCATTAACAAGATGGTTATAAAGAAATATGGAAGGTGGAACATTGTAGACATTGTAGAAAGTAAAGAAACAGATCTATCAAATTTTATTAGCAAACAGAGCAGACCCTGATCAGACGGCTCCTCTAGGAGCCGTCTGATCTGGGTCTACTCTGTTTGCAAATGCGTGAAAACACGTTTATATGAGGGAACGGGTTAAAGAGTGTTCACAGCATTGGGTTGAGTGAAGAAATAAAGGTAATATTCTAGAAAATATTTTGATTCACGGGTCTTATCTGGGTCTCTGTGTAACAAATAACCATAGCCGCTGATAGAGGAAGAGAGAATAATGCAAATAAAGACTGCTAGGTGTCGCTTTCCTTTTCTAGTCTTTTTATGTCCTGATTCATGGCTAAATCAATGTTTAGTAAATTAGATGGTTTGTCTCAATGTCAGTGACAAAGCAACAGATGATGTTTCAATTGTTTGACCCCAATAAGAATGGAGTTAATTGGATTCACCCCTATACAATAAATCTGTCGTGCAAATAAGGGTCTGACTTAAACATATGGTCTGTTCTCATTCTCAATAGGAACAAGCATTTCGTTAGCATACAACAGGCAGAATTGAATTCTTCATTGCATAGATACACCTATTTAGGCCTTCACAAATGGAGTAGACCAAGATCAGACAGCTCCTGTAGGAGTCTGCTGTTTGCTTTTACAATTAAATGAGGCTGATTCTACAGTACCGGTATCTGCCATGGCAAATGAGCCCGATTCTACAGTACCGATATCTGCCATGGGAAATGAGCCTGATTCTACCGTACCGGTATCTGCCATGCCAAAAAGTTCATGTGCCATTATAGAAATTGATCTAATTTATCTGTATATTTAGAATGGCAGTATGAACAAATTAAAATTGTACCATGGCAGAAACTGTAGAATTGGATATATATCAGAAGCAAACAGTGCAGACCTAGATCAGATGGCTCCTGTAGGAGCCATCTGATCTGGGTCTACTCTGTTTGCAATGGCATAAAAAAGCTGTAATTATTTAGTAAAGGGTTAAAAGTGAATGTTTCATTATGAAGGGTCAATGTGAGAGACCATCAGCATTGATAATAAATCAATAATTGATATTGCAAACAATATAGACCTATCTAGGATATATACTTTCTTACAATTTAAAAAAAATCACATACTTATAGAATTGTAGCAGACCACAATATTTTCATATGGAAATTACAAAGTATTCAAAGCAAAAAACCACTTCACCACCAGACTACACTAATAGGTATTTTTATCCGACCAAACACAGGTATATATGTTACAAGGGTCAAGTGTAAAAGATTCTTTGATAAATGATCGTCATTGTTCAGGGTAGAGTCAGTCGAGGTTTGTGACCTTCTAGAGAGCATAAATCTTAACCCTTTACTCAGTAAATACGCATTTTAATGCCTGTGCAAACAGAGCAGACTCAGATCAGGGTCTGCTGTTTGTTTATGGATTGTATAAATCTGATTCTACTGTGAGTATCATGCTGTAAATATTTTCCTGTGTTCATGTGCAATTAAAAAAAGATAATATACATGTAATTGATATTCATAATAGCAGCAGACAACAATTTTTGCAGACGAAATTTACAAGCTGTTGAAAGGGTTAACAATTTCTACTAATCTTTGCAAAACATCTTAACCCTTTCCCTGTTCTGTTTATTGCAAATGTCAATACTTACTGAATATTCATTGACAAAATAGTTATAATGAAATATAGAAGGTGGAATATTGTTGCCATTTTAGAATGTAAAGAAACAGGTGACTGGTCAATTAAATTCCATTGGCAAACAGAGCAGACCCTGATCAGACGGCTCCTATAGGAGCCGTCTGATCTGGGTCTACTCTGTTTGCAAATGTGTGAAAATACGTTTATATGATGGAAAGGGTTAAATGCAGAAAACAGTCTTTGTATTTCGCCATAGCAACAGGATTCAACCTGTTAGATATTTTGATTGTGCAAAAAGCTACTGAAAAAGAATATATGAAGAAAAAAATTCACAGTGGAAGCGTGTATAAGATTTTGCAGACGTTAACCCATTACATTATAGATGTTAGTATTTACCACCTTTGCAAGAAGAAAAGACCCAGATGAGGTGGCTCCTGTAGGAGGCAATCTGATCAGGGTCTGCTCTGTTTGCTTTTGAAATAATATGAATCTGATTATCTGATTCTGGAGTTTCTGCTCATGATAAAAACACACTGTTCATATACCAATACATGTATATAAATTCTGCAAATAAATATTCATTAAGTCATTATTACTTATTTGTTCATGTTTGTATCAATTAAGCTGAGAGGATTTTGAGGCAGAAATTACTCTGTGTGGCAAAATTCCAGATGAACTTGCTCCATAAATTAATAATAAGGTCAACGCACTGGCATAGCTGATAAGAACTTTTTCCCCACCTACCATGTCTAGATATTGTATTTAATTACAACAGAATTTCATTGTTTTCTCTTTTTTTTTGCTTTGCTGATAAAATCATTTGATAATTCCTATATAGTATTAGCTTAGCCTTTAGCAGTCTAAACAATCCTTATCCGCAACAAATTTCCATCTGCTTTAGTGCTAACAGTAGATACGTTTTCTGATGTTCTAACCCTTTCCCTGTCCAGCATTATGTATTTATAGTTGAATGGGATGTGGTTGTGTGGTTTCTATGCAGGGAGATAAACTTTTTTTCTCATCATTTAGAATGGGGTTAATTAGCTACTATATAAACTGCTCATCTTTTCATAACGAAGAATTGATATTTTTTTTAGCTAGGAGTTATGCTAATCAGGGTCTGCTCTGTTTGCTTTTGATATAATATAGAGATGATAATAACTGATTCTGTCGTTTCTGCCATGGCCAAAATCTCATGTAATCATGTGCAATTATAAAAAAAATCTTATTAACCCTTCGCTTGCTATTCACGTCAATATACCTACCTGTAAATAGTGAAGACCCAGATGAGACAGCTCCTGCAGGAGAAATAGAAGAGAATTTTTTTTTGTAGCAGATGACATTTTTTGGGGCAGCTGACAATTACTTAGTATGCTAGTGGTAATTACCTATATCAATGGGTGGGGTAGACAAGAACTTCAAGATTAAACTTTTGTTGGATTCTTCCCTTTCTTATCATCCAAGAGTGTTGTCATTCATCAGTGACTAGATTGTAATTGGTTTTTTTAAGGAGGAGTAGACGAATTGAAAACAATGCTTGGGCGTGTTACCCATTTACTAATAATAACTTTTGTCTTGCTGCCGGTGAATGTATAATGCCCTTTGTAATCTGTTTTGATCTGGTTCTGATCTCATGAAGCTCAAAAGTCCCATTAGAATCCAAACTGGGTTACATCTGCAGAGCTCCAGATAAGATGCGAGTCATGCGACTACTTTTCAACATTTAAATATTTTAAACATTTAAGAAAAACTCCTTTGTTTCTCCATCAAACCCTATACAGTGACCACTCTTTAGAATCGTCTCTATGAGACGATTCTAAAGAGTGGTCACAGTATAGGGTTTGGTGGACAAATGATGATTTTAGTATTTGGGTACGCACCCTTATCTGTAGCTCTGCCTCATAATCATTAGAAAAAGGATGACAGAAATATATGCCACAAATTAATGTAGAAATCGATTTTGCAGATACCTGTTTACCGGAGTGACTAGATTTAATGTTTTGATTGAGGTAAAACAAGTGAATTGGCATTTTCCAAACAGTGTAGAACAAGATCAGAGAGTTCCTATAGGAGCCCTTTGATCTGGGGCTGCATAGTTTGTCATTCAAAATCCCTTTCATACTCGATGGACCCCATCGTTAAACATTGATGGACCATTCCACTTTGATTATTCAGCATTCAAAGAGTTTGAAGACATTTGCTATGTTGTGTCAAAAGTGGATGGTTAGCATCAGCAAGACAACTGTGGGTTGATAATGTTTTTGTTGTGGAAACAAAGGAATTCAACTATTTGCATTGTGTGTATACATGAGAAAGCAAAAAAAAAAAAATACGAAAGGGAGATAATTGAATTTGACAGGATAATTGCCCATGACTGTATACCTGCATTGCTGTCATTGTTATGTAACAAATTCTGTTTGTTACAGCCTTCACACATCTGTTCACAGGTATGAAATGTGGAAAACAGAAACTGCTGGTTGGCAGGTTTTAGAGGGGGCTTTTTTAATAATGTGGGTCAAGGTTACTCAGAAGAATCAATCAGTTTCTCTTAAAATGTAACATGTAAAATGTAACTGATAAAGGGGCTTACTTCAAAATCATAAAATTCTCTGCCAAACACTATGTTATGACTATTCAGAATCATCTCAAAGGACTGGATTCCATTTCCAAATACACCTAAAACTTGTCTTAACCCTTTCCCTCATAGGCTATTCTTTAGATCCAACCACTTTGAATAAATCTACTGAAAAGGAGCATTAACTAAAGAAAAGGAAAAATTTAGAATGTTGTAGTTTGAAACCATTGTGATAAATAGAGCATTTGCTCCTATAGGAGCAAATGCTCTATTTATCACAATGGTTTCAACATGTGACTTTTGCAGAGGCGTCAAAGGGCGTCAATATGAGGGAATGGGTTAAGCAGATCCTGATAAGACTTCCTTCTGATCTGCGTCCACTGTTTAGAAAGGTATCCGAAGGTGTTTCCTATACTCCATTAGATAAAAGGGTAAATGGTTTAGCCAGAGCCCTTTTATGGAGCCCGGAGCGATTAGCAACCAGTGGCATTATAGGAAGCCAGCAGTTTTACACAATGCTAATGAAATAAAGGGACTCGTTACCTGGGTGCATTGTGCCCTTGCAAGAAGTTGTGTATACATATTGACACAACCAGAAGGCCACTTCAGGTGGTCAAAAAGGGGGGAAAGTCTGGTCCTTTAACATGTATGGCCCTTTGTAGAGAGACATGTTTAGACCAGGGTTTGAATTATTCTGCAGTTAACATCTTCTTTCCTAGTTCTTCAAAAAACAATAACTATGTACTATGTACTTATTGATTGTAAATATTAGAATAGGGTACTAAGAGTTTTGGTGTTGAATTAGGACTTGGATTTACCTGTCCTAGGGAGATGTCTGCTGTCTACTGCCTAATACAAGTATGGGCTTAAGAGCCCCATTTCCAGGGTTTTATATGGCCCTTTGTTCCCAAGGGACTATTGTTTGGAATTGTGTGTTTACTCTTTGTCCATTTCTTTCGGAGTGGGCAATTATGAAGGGAAGTTCGGTTAAACAGGGAAATAAATGGCTGTTGATTTTAGGGATAATTTTAATGGTGGTCAAACATCCGACATTAATTCTGTTCACCCTATACTGCATGAATATTCATGTAAGAAATAAGGACATTATGAATATTGATTAGATATATTTTTATAATGGCATACGAATACAAGAAATTTGAGCTATAATAAACTTTAGAATCAGAACTGTATTATTTCATAAGCAAACAGAGCAGACCCTGATCAGACACCTCCAGTTTGCAATGGTGTATATATGGAATAAAGGTTTGAAAAGTATGCAGTACATTTTCCACTGATCCCAAGGATGTTGTTGAATGATGGATAAAGTTGATTCTGATAGAGAGAAATGAGAGTTTCAACCAAACTTGGTGTGTTGGAAGTTTGCTTTAGTAGCTGTTTCGAGTTTTCTTGTTAAACTCTTTTGCACATGAAAAAATAAAAGATTTCTTATTGATTGCGGTTTCAAGAGTTTGTACCAGATGAATCAGATGATGTCCGTTGGTGACACATATGGTGATACAGTAGCAAGAGACTGATATTTATGAGGGGTAATCAAATTAATCCCCATCAAATAATAGGCATGATATATATGTATAGGAAACTGAATACATTATAACAGCTGTTTGGCTATTGTGTTTCAAACAAAAGTTATGTTTTGTCAATAGTTATTGGATAGCTGGCCTGCACAGCTTTAGCCTGCCTACAGAATTAAACATTGACACTCAGGTGCATGATTGAGATAGTGGTATTGTAATAGTAACTCTCTCTTTCCATTATGAATATACATGTAAGAAATGATGCCAGCAGATCACCCCTTAAAATGCAACGGAGATGCACTTCTCAGCCAAATAAGAAAATAGGGGCACTTCTTTGGAGGGGCACTTCTCCGTGATTCGTCTGATCAGGACCTGCTCTGTTTGCTTATGTTATAATACTGTTACAGATCTGATTCTACATCTTCTGTCTCCAGGGCTAAAATGTTCTGTGTTCATATGCCATATTGGCATAATAAAAAAAAATCTAATTAATATTCATGATGTCATTTTTTCTTAGATGAATATATGCAAAAGGGAAAGGATTAAGTGAATTTTTACAATGGTGTATGAACACAGGAATGTGTGAGGTTGGCAGATCTACATTATAATTCCGTAAAGAGACGGCAGATCCTGATCCTTTGTTTGCAAAGGTGCCAAAAGTTGTCTTTATGAGGGAAAGGGTCAGTTCATGTGCTTTAACCCTTTCCCTGTTCTGTATTTAGGCTAATTTTCAGTACCTAATGAATATTCATTAACAAAATAGTTATAAAGAAATATGGAAGGAGGAACATTGTAGACATTTTAGTAAGTAAAGAAACAGATCTATCCAATTCTGTTAGCAAACAGAGCAGACCCTGATCAGAGGGCTCCTCTAGGAGCCGTCTGATCTGGGTCTTCTCTGTTTGCAAATGCGTAAAAACACGTTTATATGAGGGAAAGGGTTAACTACATGCAAACAGTAACAGCTGGTTCTGAAGCTGTCTGTAAATCATGTGACAGGTTTTAAGTCCAGACAACTCCCTTGTTGTCAGTTGTTGACCAGGTCCAGCATAAACATTGAAAATATATGGTCTCTCTCTCAAAATGGTTTCAGATCTTAACCCATTTTTTGCTGAAATTTCTTTTCCCCATTCAGAGGAGTATTGACCTGTTATATTTAACTCATGAATATTCGTATAAGAAATAATGATTATGAATATTAATTAGTTGAGTTATTTAATGGCAGTTTTTAAGCAAACAGAGCAGACCCTGATCAGACGGCTCCTACTGGAGCCATCTGATCTGGGTCATCTCTGTTTGCAAATGTGTTATAAAAGTATAAAGTTAACAAACCAGCATTTTTAAAATACTTTTAAGATCAATAATACTTCCAACTATTTTGAGCCATGATCACAGATTTAGGTGTTGAAAATTATTTTCAGTCTCTCCTAACTTTCAATTAACCCTTTGGTTTTCAACACTTATGTAATTTAACCCTTCTCCTTTTGCATAAAATGTTGTCTGCTTAAAATTTTATACTTCGTTTTTGTGTTTGGTCAAGTTTTTGCAGAATTATTATTGACTGAGTGATAAACAGCTTTGATTCAAATAAGACGTAATGCAGTAATGGATTAATTAGTTTTCAAGGTTTCTGCTCTGGATCCTTAAAGTTCCATCGCTTTTTCATATTAATCTTGATCAGTGTCCCAACAGTTTTGATCTTGTTTGGATGATCTGGATCCAAACTGCTTGCAAATTCTCCCATAGTAGCGAAAGAGTTTTAACCCTTTCCTCCATGAATATTCATGTGAGAAATAATGACTTCATAATTATCAACTACATGTACCATTGATTGTTAAAATAGCAGATGGACACGGGTTGTTTTGGCCATGGCAGAATAGAATGATATAAAGCAAACAGAGCAGACCCTGATCAGATGGCTTCTATAGGAGCTGTCTGATCTTGGTCTTCTGTTTGCATTAAGGCGTAAAAAGTAAAAAGGCGTAAATATGGAGTAAAGGGTTAAGCAATAAGCTCTTTTGTGTTTCAATCCATATTTGTAGCTAGTATATATACGGAACAATGTTGTTTTGTGTGTTTTGCAATTTATAGGATACTCTATTTATTTAGGATGACTTTGTGCCATGTAATACTATCTGGTTAGCCGATTCTATGGCTTGCAAGCTATCTAAAAAATCTAGTAACCTGAATCTGTTTCAAGCTGGAGGAGATAAGGGTCTATAATTGGATAGGATGACAGGTATCTAGGGTATAATGTATAGAAGTCTCAAGGGGTGTCGATGTCCCAATTGCTGTCCATGTTTTCTATAGGAAATGGACAATCCCAATGTTGGAATGGAAATGAAGTAGTGTCGAATAGATGGGAGTATTGTAGGACTCAAGCTAGTTTTCCCAATGATGTTAACCATTTTCACCCTTTTAATGATTCTGCAAACAGAGAAGACCCAGATCAGCCGGCTCCTGTAGATTTCACTGATCGGAATCTGCTCTTTTTATGCCTTTTTATGCAAGTTTTACTAATAAACCTTTCGTACTGAGTGGATTCTCTAGTAAAGTCCATTCTGATTATGCAGGGTTGAAAAGGTTAAAGGTTGTGATAAAATTAATAACACACACTTTTCAAGATTTCATATTTGACAAATGGTTGCCAATAAATCGGACACAGCTGGCTGTAAAATTGCCCATAAGCGACCCTAAAGTCAGCGAAGCATTTGAGTTTTACAGCTGATATTGTGGAGTGAGCTTCATTTTGTTGCCGGTTCAATTTTTAGTGGCCTTTAATGGGCTGTTGATGAGGATGTTAAAATACCGCTGATCACAGACAGAGAGTTGTCACTTGTGACTGGTGATTTTACCATTTATAAATAAGAGATATTTAACTTTAACCTATAGAGCATACTTTGGGAATACATGTACATAGAAAACATTTGTACAGATATGTAATGCATTATAGGTAAAAGATACATGTAAAAGATATGAAAGAATTGAAAGAAAACGTGTAGATTATTGGGGGAAAAACTTGAGAATTAAACCTTTCAATGCTGAATTTTCAAATGGACTATTCCAAAATTCAAACAGGTCAAGCTTACC
The DNA here is from genome assembly GCA_963576725.1 of Azorinus chamasolen. NCBI lineage: Eukaryota > Metazoa > Mollusca > Bivalvia > Cardiida > Solecurtidae > Azorinus > Azorinus chamasolen. The sequence continues at coordinate 923,154 of OY755247.1, read as the reverse complement.
CTAAATATTCAGGGATTCTGATGAGAGTTAACTCCTAGACTGATGAGAGTTCTCCTACGAAGAAGCCCTTTCATGTGGGGCTACACTGTTTGCAAAGGACATTAGTGACTTGTTTCCCACACTGCAAGGATTAAAGCTGTTTGTTTATACATAGTTTTCAGTTTTGATTTGACATAAAACCAGGCATCTGTCTATCTAGAATAGATGTACTTCAGTGGTGTATTTTATAGGGTGTTGCCTTGGAATGAAAGTAAATGATTTAGATACAAACTTAGTCACATTGAAACCTTGTGATCAACCTTCAAATTAATCCTTTTTAGCTCGTCTGTTTCGAAGAACTAACTCCGGTGGCGTGGTCGTCCAAAATCTTAACATTGACCAAAAACTTCTTCAATTTTTCATTTACAACCTTCATTTTTGGTATGCATGTTCATCTTGACAATGACGACAGATGAGCATTTGCACCCGCTGGCAGTGATCTTGTTTATCTCTTTTCAATGTTTTTGGTCAGTAAATGCATCCGTTTGATCCAAATGAGTTGCCAAGTAACTGATTATAAATAGATGAGTATTCAGGATTTGGAGTAGGTGACCATTTTATTTGTTGAACATGAAGATTCCTTAATTTAACCCTTTCCCTCATCTTAATGCCTTTTCATACATTTGCAAGCAGAGTAGACCCAGATCAGATAGCTCCTATAGGCCAGGGGCCTTCTGATCTGGGTCTGCTCTGTTTACTTCTGACCTAATAGAGATCTGAGTCCATGCTTATAAAACTTTTAGTTGTCTGAGTTCGTTCTCAAGTTTTTGATTGGTCAGATTTGAGCCTTTGGCTCAAATCTGACCAATCAAAAGCTTGAGAACTCAAATCTGACCAATCAAAAGCTTGAGAACGAACTCAGACTCAACTAAAAAGCCTTATAAGCATGGACCCGGCTTCTACAGTTGGTCACTGTGCGGCCAAGCAAAAAATAAATTCCTTGAAAAGTTTACATTATAAAAATTCAGGTAATAAATATTCATGGGTGTCATTATTTCTTACATGAATATTCAACAGGGTAAGCTGCAACTGCAACTGCAGTACTAGTGAAATCTAGATATATGCCATCTGTCATCTCATTGAATGGTCGTTATCAGTCACCTGATTGTAATCTTGCCTAGATCTTGTGCATGAGCATGCCTTGGGCTTGCTTTACACACATGCATATAAATACAGTAGAAACTCTCTAATGCATTCACTTTGATAAATAATTATGGGTGATTTTAAAAGCAGGTAGTTGCTTAATGCATGCGGACAAAAGTAAAGCAGAAAGCTCCTATGGGAGCTTTATACATAATTATCATCTTGCATGACTTCATAAATCCTACATTGACTTCTTAATATGCCTTGGCAAACAGAGTAGACCCAGATCAGGGTCTTCTCTGTTTACTTATGACATGATATAGATATGGTTCTACAGTTTCGGCCATGCCCAAAAATCACTGTGTCCATGTGCTATTGTAACAAGTAATGTAAACTAATGCTCATGGTGTCTTTATTTCTTACATGAATATTCATGGAGTAAAGGGTTACCTTTCCTCCATAAATACACCTTTCTACACCTCTGTAAAAATCACCTGTTGAAACCATTGTAATTAATGGAGCATTTGCTACTATAGAAGCAAATGCTCTATTTATCACAATGGTTCTAACTACACAATTCTAAAATTTTCCTTTTCTCTAGTTAATACTCCTTTTTGGTAGATTCATTCAAGGAGGTTGGGTCTAAAAATAGCCTATGGAGTACAGGGTTAAGCTACCACCTGCACTTAACAACCGGATTTCCACCCCTTTCATGATGGTCACATTAGAGAGGTTTTACTGTATGCACTTCTAAGTTCTTTTGTTACATTATACCTGAACATTTTGACAGCTAAGTAAGCCTAATTTATTACTGATCATGCCAGAAATATCCCCAGGGATGATAGCAACCATCAGTAAATCTGTTTTCGAATTATTTATTTAATTGTCTGTCCTCTTGTGGCCGCATGAAAAATGTCTCCGGGGCATATGGTCACTTCAAAAAGTGACAGGAGCTTTATTCTTTAAGAGGCTTTTTTTCTGACTGACCCTTCTGACCATGTCAAAAAGCACAGAAGTGGAATGTGATGAGGAATTTATGGGCGACCTTGATGGTTCATTCTTGTCCTGTGAAGATGACAGGGACTTTGACCTCAGATCAATTGTATTGTGTTTTCTGCTTAACCCTTTCTCTGTTCAATATTCATGTAAGACAAAATGACATTATGGATAATATTGTTTAGCTGATTTTTATGGGTTTTTTTTTACCTTTACAGAAACTGAAATTGTGTAGTTTTTAAACCATTGTGATAGAGCATTTGCTCCTTAGGAACAAATGCTCTATTTATCACAATGGTTTCATAAAGTGACTTTAACAGAGGCGTAGAACTTTAGGTGTATTTATGGAGGAGAGGGTTAAACAAACAGAGCAGATCCTGATCAGACAGCTCCTACAGGAGAAGTCTAAATCTGCTCTGTTTGCAAAGGCGTAGAAAAACATATCCAAGGAGTAAAGGGTTAAATATTTGTCCAATTAAATGTTTCTGTAATTAGATGCCACGTTAACCTTTTATCTCATGAATATTCATGTAAGAACTAATGAGATCTCGAATATTAATGAGATGAAATTTTACGATGGTATATGATAACAAAAGTTTTTATCGTGTCGGAAATTGTAGAATCAGATCTACATTATTTCGCAAGCCATGACAGGTTGGGCCACGAAATATACAAATAGAAAAGCAAGAGTCGGTTTTACAACTGTACAAAATATGTACTACAGAAATCCGAGCAACAGATAAAGGTGCGCATTCAAAATACTAAAAGGATCGTTTCCCCAAACCCTATGTTATGACCTTTTTTTGGAATGATCTCTTTACCCTTTACCTCATAAATACGCCTTTCATCACCTTTGCAAACAGAGTAGACCCAGATCAGACAGTTCCTGTAGGAGCAGTCTGATCATGGTCTGCTCTGTTAGCTCATGATATAATAGATCTGATATAATAGAACTTTTTCTGCCTCTATTAAGTATTCATATGTTGATAAATTATGTCATTACTTACATGAATATCCATGGAGTAAAGGGTTAAAGTGTATGAAGAGAAATGAAAAAAATGTTGCGTAGCCCAGCTACGATTTGACATGTGATTTCCTGCTGGCCTTAGTAAACTATTGTATATCTCTTTATACATATAAATTGGTTGGCATGGAAATTATAGTATAATGCGGAAATTAATCTTTTTCACCCCATGACATTTTTTTGTCTATTGTTTTGTAATCATTTTGATGCTGAAAGTCATCAGCTAAGTGATTGAGTGCTTCTGTAGGTCATATTGATATGTAGTATAGGATTATACAAATATTATGATACTGGTCTTGTCTCCTTGTGCGCAAATTTGCGTAACCTTTTCTTTCATATAAACATGATTTAATGCATTTGCAAACAGAATAGAACCAGTTCAGATGGCTCCTATAGGAGTCTACTCTGTTTGCTAATGGAATTTCAATTTGAAAGATCTGTTTCTTTACATTCAAAAAATTGTCATCTTAAATTTTCATCCCATAGGAGCCCTCTCATCTGGGTCTACACTGTTTGCAAGGGACACAATTGACTTGTGTCCCACACTGTAAGGGTTAAGGTGAATATTTCAATTTGGCACCATTTTGATAACTACCCTGATATGTAGCTGTTTGAACTTAGTCTGCACTATTTGCTAAGTTTGCCTGTCTGAATAAATAGTAAATAGATACAAGTTTCATTAACGGACTCCTCCATAAATGTCATTTAGTCCCATTTGGGAGAGCAAGTTGACCTTTGTGTCACATATTAGCAACTTCATTTGATATGTTAACCCTTTACTCCATAAGTACGCCTTTCAGTGATTTTGCAAACAGAGTAGACCCAGATCAGATGATTCCTGTAGTAGCCGTCTAATCAGGGTCTGGTCTTGTTTGATTATGAAAATATAATAGATCTAACACTACAGTTTCTACCAATACCAAACATTCTTGTGAACATAATTATGCCATTATAAAAATTGAGGTATAAAATAGTCATTATGTCAATATTTGTTACTTGAAAATTCAAAAAGGGAAATACAGTAAAATCTCGATTATTCGAACACGAAAATACGTATTATTATCGATCTTTAAGACAGGTGGCAGCTTAATGCATGGTGAAAGTAATGCAGAAAGCTCCTCTAGGAGCTTACTGCATTACTTTCACCATGCATTAAGCAGCCACCTGCCTAAAAGGGTCGAAATTCTTCCATACAGAAAATTCGAATAATCGAGGTTTTACTGTATTAACACCTTAGAATTCGACTGATTTCTGATGGTTGCTATAGACAGGTTTTTAGAATTCGACTGATTTCTGATGGTTGCTAAAGACAGGTTTTTAGAATTCGACTGATTTGATTTCTGATGGGCACTGTAGACGGGTTCTTAGAAATCGACTGATTTCTGATGGTAGCTGTAGACAGGTTCTTAGAAATCGACTGATTTCTGATGGTAGCTGTAGACAGGTTTTTAGAATTCTACTGATTTGATTTCTGATGGGCACTGTAGACGGGTTCTACCATATTTGCACATATCGAACACATCGTGGCTTGATTGAACGTATCGTGTGGCTTGATTGTCAAATATTATTGATCTAAAGAGTGGTCACAACATAGGGTTTGGTGGAGAAATTATGATTTTAGTATCTGAGTATGCACATTTATATGTTGCTCTAAGTAATTTGTCAAAGGATTGTAGGACGATTTGTCAGTACTGAGGTAAAGACTGTCAGGTGAACAAGTTCATCCCATGAACTTGTGTTACCTTGTTGGCCATCTGACTTAGGTAAATTTTGTCATTCATGGCAGATGCATGAGCTTCTGTTGATGACACAGAGCTCAAGATAAGATGCTTATAACCCATTCCTCTATATGCTATTTTTAGACCCAGCCTCTTTGAATGAATCTACCGAAAAGGAGCATTAACTAGAGAAAAGTAAAATTTTAGAATTTTGTAGTTTGAAACCATTGTGATAAATAGAGCATTTGGTCCTATAGGAGCAAATACTCTATTTATCACAATGGTTTAGAATTTTGCAGTTTGAAACCATTGTGATAAATAGAGCATTTGTTCCTATAGGAGCAAATGCTCTAGTTATCACAATGGTTTCAATTGGTGATTTTTACAGAGGCGTAGAAAGGCATATTTATGGAAGAAAGGGTTAAATCAAAACATGATAAAAAAAACTTTATTTCTCCACCTAACCCTATGTTGTAACCACTCTTTAGAATCATCATAAAAAGATTCTAAAATTAAGAGTGGCCACAACATAATTATGGTTTGGTGGAAAAATGATGATTTTAGTATTTGAGTATGCATATTTATCTGTGCACTGTGATAGCCTGTTTGAGTGTTTGGATCCAGATCAGATTCTGGCTGTGACAGCGTGTCTATTCCACCTTAATCAGTCCACCATTCACACTTGCTGCTGAGAGAAGACTTGTATTTACAGTTTTGGTCTAGATCAGATGCCACTGGTTTATTCTCTGCATTCTAACCAGTAAAAGCCTCTCTGAGACAATTGTGGTAGGTTTCAGCAAGATACGGTTACGGCTTTGACTAGGAAATAAGAGATTTTATATGTCTGACTACCAGAGGTCTAGATCAGATGCGTAAATGTAAACATTTTCAAGACTTAAGCTCCTTTATTTCTCCACCAAGCTCCTTTATTTCTCCACCAAGCTCCTTTATTTCTCCACCAGTCCCTATACTGTGACCACTCTTTAGAATCGTCTCAAAGAAATGATTCTAAAGAGTGGTCATGGTATAGGCTTTGGTGGAGAAATAAGGATTTAAGTATTTGTGTCCACACCTTTAATTATCTGTAGCTCTGACAACTCTTATCTAAGATTGTCTGAATATTTAGGGTAAGTACAGAATGATGGCTGTATCAGGTGTAGGAAGCAGGGGTATAAATCATACAGGTAGAAATTGTTGGCTGGGGACGAGTCTGCGTACACGTCACCTCTTCATGCTTGTTGAACAGGGTAACTTACAGCATAAATTATCATTATGAATTCACATTAACTCTTAGCATGCTGTACAAATTTTTTAAAAAATGTGTCCGATGAAACTCCGATGTGCTCAATTTTTACTTCGTTCTGATTTGTTTTACATACTTCTTATTTGTTTAAAAGAAATGGTTATTGGAGCTACAGATAACGAAGCGTACCCAAATACTAATATCGCTATTTCTCCACCAAACTCTATACTGTGACCACTCTTTAGAATCGTCTCCTTGAGACGATTCTAAAGAGTGGTCACAGTATTGTGTTTGGTTGTGAAATAAAGGAACTATGCTTGAAAATATTTAAATTTACGCATAGTATCTGGAGCTCTGGGTTGTTGATAAATGTCAGACAACTTGGATCCTGATCCTGTTTGGTTCCAGATCTATAGTATGTTTTTTCCTTAAATAGCTTAAAAATTTATCATTGCAGTTTAATTTCGTTGAATATAACTTATGTGCAAATTTGAGATGATAAAGGAAAAGACATGCAATTTTATGGGGCATTATATAGAGTACACCTGAGTGAGGGAAATCGTAAAGTTGGGCTATATATGACATTAAATCATAACTCATTGCACTTTTGTTGTCACCATGCACCCTGCCTTTCATTTACTCATCTGACTTCTTGAGAATAAAGTTGAGGCTCTGTCAAAACTGTGGTGTCCTCTGGGTCAACATCTCATCTAGATCCAAGCTGTTTGTTAATGCGATTTAGGACTCAACGCTTGGTCAGGGAAAATAAGCCCCTTTTCGATTTACTCTAGGTTTGTCTTATATGTAGTCGTATAAATGTTCCTTATCTTTAGCCATTTCATCACAATTTTTCAAACAGACTATTCCAAAATTCAAACAGATCCAAGCTTACTGTGAAATATTAATGGATTTGTTTTTAAAGAAAAGTGTAACATGTCGAACAGTATAGACCCTGATGAGAGAGCTCCTCAAGGAACCCTCTCATCTGGGTCTACACTGATTTCAGAGGACAAAAAGTGACTTGTTTCTCACACTGAAAGGGTTGAATGAGTTTTATAATTTATTCAGCAGTTGGATCATTTATATTCTAATACCTGCAGGAACACATTATCCATATGACACCATTAACCCATTCCTCCATAGGCTATTTCTAGATTCAACTTCTTTGAATAAATCTACTGAAAAGGAGCATTAACTACAGAAAAGGAAAATTTTAGAATTGTGTAGTATTGAAACCATTGTGATAAATAGAGCATTTGCTCCTATGGGAGCAAATGCTCTATTTATCACAATGGTTTCAACAGGTGACTTTTGCAGAGGCATCAACACTCAAAAGTCATCAATATGAGGGAATGGGTTAAGAGCTTTGGCTGATATATCTGAGCTACCTCAAGAGGAAAGATAAGTACCCCTAATTACCATAGGTATATGGACAGACAGACTTAGGCAAATAGTGCAGACCCTGATCAGCTGCTCCTGAGGGAGTAGGGTCTACACATTTTGATACTTTGTCAGTCTAATTTAAAGTTAACAAAATTGAATTTTATGTCAAATTGTTATTCAGCTTTATAAAGTCATGGAAAGGGGAGAGGTTATGAGTTCAATGTTTAGAGTCATCTGGAAGAGTGGTAACAATGTACAGGTTAGTGGAGAAATGAAGATTTTAGTATTTGAAATATTTATGGGACTGTTGAATGCACTGGGTCTACACTGCTATCAAAACTTTGACTAAAGTGCTAAACGTTTGTGAATTTTGTCATTTGGACTATGTTTAAATATGTTCAGTATTTATTATGTAAAGGAAAAGGAGACATGCGCTTTTTGCAATCAAAATCTTGTAATTGTTATGCAAATTAGAAGGAAGACAGGTACAAGCAGGAAGACTGCTGTTGAAACTTGGGGCATGTTGAGCTAAAATGTAGAGTAACTCATTTGTGCCTTAACCCTTTCCAAGTTCTACGTTTATTCCAAATTTCAGTATCTACTGAATATTCACGAACAAAATAGTTATAATGATTCTCTAGGAGCCGTTTGATTTGGGTCTACTCTGTTTGCAAATGCATGAAAAACATGTTTATATGAGGGTTTAGTAAATAAATACGCCTTTCTACGCCTCTGTAAAAGTCACTTTTTGAAACCATTGTGATAAATAGAGCATTCGCTCCTAAGGAGAAATAAAGGAGCTGTTGTTGAAAACGTTTACATTTACGCATCTTGTCTGGAGCTCTGCCGGACATTACACTTCTTTCGAGTGGTCATATTAGCTAGACTTTACTGTATTTCGTAAATCATTTGCAAAGAGTACAGAAACATTTTAGGTATGTGTAGGATAGGTTTCAGGTAAAAGGGTTTATCACATTACATGCTTAGCCAGTTATGTGAGAAATTATGGTAAGCTTTTTTATACAGTTTAGATCCAGATAAGGCTATGTGTAACTCTCATTAGATACAGACTGTTAAACATTGGTCATTATTGGGGGTTTTTAGGAAAAAAATACTTTTTAAAATTAAGTATTGCAATTTTTTGTTGTTTATTACCAAGTTGGAGAAGGGTTGCATTTGCACACATGGAAGAATGAACGGTTGAGATGAGGCCTTGAATGACGGCGACCATGGATCTTGTGTCCCTTTGATGACAGATTGTGTTGTCGGCTTTCAGTCTGCCTGCATGCCTTATTCAGTTGTTGAATTTAGATGTTATTTTCGATTTGCATTTAGTAAATTTGCCATTCACTGCTTTTTTCAAGCACAAAATAACCACCATTTCGATACTGATGTAAGGATGTAATAGCAAGCCACATGCATGCTGGTGTCTATTTGAATGGGTAACTTCTCCTCTCAGAATATCCTACTGTCATAATGTACAGGATGTTTATATATTTTATTGAACAGTTTAGATAAAAGGGTCTTTAGAATGACAAACAGTGCAAACCCTGATCAGAGGGCTCCTCTAGGAGCCCTCTGATCTGGGTCTACACAGTTTGCAAATGTCAGTACACTCGCTTCCTGCTTTCAAATGGTGAAACAAAAAGGATTTGTTACATTTTACCCTTAATACCTCAGGAAAATATACATGCAAAGCGCAAAAATTATCACTTTACCCTTTGCTTTACCAAGAGAAACAACTCTTCTCGACTTTTACATACAGTAGATCTAGACAAGTCATCAGATTAGGGGCTGTATAATGAAGTGGCTGCAGGTACTTTAGAACTCTATTTACAACGAATATGTATAGAGCAGGCTCTGGCTGGTTTAGAGAAATGTTTTGAATGTTTGAAGATATTGTAGGTTCCTTTTTATGTATTTATTAGGAAAGAAAAGTTTTGGGCATATTCAACCTCTTCATAATACGACATCCTGTGAGTGCTGCTGAAGTACTTGTAATAATAGTTTTATGTTCATGTATAAGGAAAGTAAAATGAAAATGTGCGCATATTCAACTGTTTCGTGAGTTTTTAGACCAGTCGGCTCAGCTTTCATATGACATCATGCTATTCAGAAGCTTTTGTCATTTTTCTCACATGACCATTGTTTTGCATGCTTAAACCTTTCCTCCATAAATACGCCTTTCTAAGCCTCTGTAAATTAATTTTTTTCCATAGGAGCAAATGCTCTATTTATCACAGTGGTTTCTTTACTACACAATTATAAAGTTTTCCTTTTCTCTAGTAAATGCTCATTTTGGGTAGATTTATTCAAAGAGGTTGGGTCTTAAAACAGCCTATGAGTTACGCCATGGATTTATGGTATATCGAGATGAGACAGCAAACAACTTCATTGTCTCGTCTTTACACTTTTGCAGTATTTGTATGAGTATTTGTATGAGTATTTGTATGAGTATTTGTATGTGTATTTGTATGTGTATTTGTATTATGAGTATTTGTATGAGTATTTGTATATGTATTTGTATGAGTATTTGTATGAGTATTTGTATGAGGTATTTGTATGAGTATTTGTATGAGTATTTGTATGAGTATTTGTATGAGTATTTGTATCTTGTATGAGTTGATCGCTTCTTGAATATTGATAATATAAACAGAATTTTTATAATGTAAGATAAGATGCGTAAATGAAAACATTTTCAAGAACAACTTCTTGTGTTGTGACCAGTCTCTTTAGAATCGTCTCGGAAAGACAATTCTAAAGAGTGGTCACAACATAGGGTTTGGTGGAGAAATGACGATTTCAGTATTATTTTGTGTACATACTCTGAAAATTGTTTCTTTAGACAAACAAAATTGTAGGATCAGATCTTTGTAATAAATTGCAAAAGCAGCGGAGCAGACCCTAATCTGTCTGATCTGGGTCTGCTCTGTTTGCAAAGGTATCAAAAGGTGGCCCTCAATCAGCTGGAAAATGGCTAAGCTGAGCAAACTCTAGTTGCAGCAGACGACAATTACTTGTGTGTTACAGTTAATGGTTGAACATAAATTTGCACCGAGACAGATCCTTTATAATTCAAAGTAATTATATGTCCTTATTTATTTCGGTAGAGACCAGTCACTCTGTTTATCCCTTAACCAGCTGAATAATTATAGCTTGCGACTTCCTTTCTGAATATTTCAACTTTTTATCAAATTTATCACTGACGAAAATTACGTTCATGCCAAACAATGAAGACATTGATAAAGGGATCCCTCAGGAGCCCTTTGCTCAGGGTCTACACTGTTTGCAAAAACCTTATATATTTGGTTCCCGCACTTAAATAGTAAAGTATAGACTTGTTTGTTGTTAAAAAACTGAAACCAACAGGAAATTAAACTTTCCATTAGTCTGGATCTAGATTATGAATTACTCAAGATTCCAAATTGTTTGCAAACCTGGTCATTTAAATTCTATGACTGCTGAATATTCTGCGGAATGACCCTTCAATGTTCCACTGTATAATGACGGCTTATCTCGGACACCGCTGATCTGGGTCTACATTGTTTGCATTTAAAAAGTCTATGGAAGGAAATCTACAGAATATTGGAGAAAAGGAGCTAATGTTTGCATTAGATTATTAACCCTTTACTCCATGAATATTCATGAAGGAAAAAGTTGCAAAGGCATAGAGAGGTGTATATATATTTATGAAGTAAAGGCTTTCTTTCCTTGTGCCAAACAATTGAACCAGTTGTTCTTCAAAGGATATTGGACTAATGCCATAAATAGCTGGGTATAATTGATTGTCATCGAATACAGGGAACTATATTCCCAAATAAGCCGATCAGTCATTCCAATAAAAGAATGTTCTGAAATGCTCCAGTGTTAATGGACAGTTGAGACTCAGGGAGCTACCTTAACCCATTCCCTCATAGTGACGCCTTTTGACGCCTATACAAAGTTTAAGTCACCTGTTGAAACCCTTGTGATAAATAGAGCATTTGCTCCTATAGATCACAATGGTTTCAAACTACAGAATTCTAAAATTGCCCTTTTCTCTAGTTAAAGATCCTTTTCGATAGATTTATTCAAAGTGGTTGGATCTAAAAATAGCCTATGAGGTAATGGGTTAAATATCCTAGTAATTGGACCTACAGATGTAGGAAAATAGTGCAGACCCAGATCAAACTGCTCCTGAATGGTTTGTCCATATGCCATATTATAAATATTCAGCAAATTTTTTATTCATAATACTTTGTTACATGAATATTTATGAGGTAAAATGTCAAATACGAAGCTGGCCAAATTTTGAGCAGGCACACATTTCAAGGTCAAGGTTCAAGGTTCACACGTCAGCTGGCTATGAATAATGGTACAATTACATTAGTAAAACGTGTCATTTAATTTATAGTGCAATTTGTAATGTCATGTTTAAGACAATTGTAATGCAATAATTGTAATGCAATAATTGTAATGCAAAATTACCAACAATAGATTCAGTCATTGTTTGCTAATATGAGTAAAGTTATAAATGGAATAAAAACAAATGTTGCAAGCAGGAAGGAAGTAGGCAATATGGCCGTATTCTGTTAAATATTCATAAGAAGTCCAAATTAAGTAAATTAAGCCATGTTCAAGAATAACTTCTTTATTTCTACACCAAACCCTCTTCGAGACGGTTCTAAAGAGTGGTCACAGCTTAAAGACATAATGAATTTTTTTTTGTGAGTGGTCAGCTTGTTTGTATGGTCAGTTACCAGAGTTTGTACTGTACATTTAGTTCTGTTCAGTATACAGTACTTTCAATTTAAACTGGAATTCTGTTAAAGAAGAATTCAGATACTTTAGGCAGGTGGCTGCTTAATGCAGAGTGAATTTGAGTCATGCAGAAAGCTCTTAGAGGAGCTTTTCTGCATAACTTTCAGCATGCATTAAGCTGCCACCTGTCTTACAAGTTGAATATCTGGTTTAGAGACTTTTTTCTGTGTTAGTGAATAAAATTGTTATAAATGATAGTTTTGCCAAGCATAGAACTGGGAATTATTTATCTTGTTTCCTATTTATCCTAAGTATTGAACACCCACTCTTTCCTCTCCAATGGTTTTCGTAAAGCAGAAAAAATCAATTTGATATGATTTTGATAACTTAAAATCAGACTAACACAGTAGCAAAAAGTGTAGACCCTGATCAAACTCCTCAAGGATCAATTTGATCTGGGTCTGCACCATTTGCTGAGGTTTGCCTGTCCGAATACATAGGGTAATGAAGGTATGTCATCTGCCATATCCGACTATAACATATGACTTGTGACATGAATGTTATATTTGAGATATGTAGTACCTGACCCGTACATACCGAAATGTCCATGGGTATAAAATGAAAGTGACTTGGGCTCTTTAGATGGCACATATGACCTCATGATTGCCTTTGCAAACAGTTTAGATCCAGATGAGACCACAAGTAACTCGGCATCTCTTCAGAATATTTTACATTCCTTACTGTGTAATGTAAGGCCATATGCTGTATAGAACTGAAGCAGACTGAATAAAATACTGATATATTCTTGCACTATTTGCTACTTTGTCAATTTAATTTGAAAATTATCATAATTCAGTGCTCAAATGATTTTTTTAAATTACCAAAATTGTGCCCAATTGAATTTTTTAGAACTTTAGAGTAGTACTTTTGAGTAGTACTTTTGTTTCCTTGTGTATTGAATTCATTCATATTCATGGCATATTGGCGGATCTCTTTCCTAAGCTTTAAGTTGTCAGCGGATCTTTTTCCTAGCTTAATTTGTCAGATCGTATGCTTGTGATTAGCCATGGATTAATCCAAGGAATACAAACATACTGATCAATATAATTGTCAGAACACGGCCAGAAAGAAAGATACCTCTTCTTTGTATACGCATAGTCTATTTGGCAGGACAATGTTGATAGTTTTAAATATGCCCATAGCAGTGAAAGCATTTATATTTTTAAAGTAAAGTATTGCTTCGATTTTTAGCAGTGGGTTTACCCATTACAATGTCCTTGGTCCAGGTTGTCACTTTTTAACCCTTCTCTTGATATTAGCGTACATATCTACATTTGCAAATAGTGAAGACCCAAATGAGACAGCTCCTAGGGGAGCTGTCCTAGGGGCCAGCTCTGCACTATTTGCTATTGTAATCCAGTGGCTTCAACTGATCCAAGTTTAGAATGATTCAGGTAATTCATATTCATTGTTGATGGATTCACATTTGAATATTCAGAGTGAAAAGGGTTAATCTTCGTGTAAAAATCATAAAACAATATTTACACACTGGTATAAGGTTTGAATGTTTAACTGTAGTTTGAATGTGCTTATGGAGGTGTCATAATTGAAAATGCCATGTAATAAGATAGGCTTGACAGTTGTTCAAAGACGAGCATTCCTAGGTGGATGGGTTGGTATATTAGCCCACACTTTTGCCCGTAGGAGGTAGTTTGAAGATTTCATAATCACCTGTTTATTTATAGTCTGGTCAGAATAGCACCCGGTTTATCCCATAGGTACACCTTTTAACACCTTTGTAAACAGAGAAGATCCAAATTAGACAGCTCATTTAGGAGCTGTCTGATCAGGATCTGTTGTTTGATTATGGAATTATATTGATCTGAGTCAGCAGTTTGAGCCATGGCCAAACAAATCTGTTTTTAGGATTTAATTATAATAATAGAAGAAAATTGATGATGTCATTATTTCTTACATGAATATCTATCTTGTAAATGGTTAAGTACTTGTAAGGAAATTAGTCACTCTCATGACAAAAACGATATTGAAAAACATACTTCAAATAATAACACTTAAAACACATGGATCGCATTTTTGCTTTTCTAGCTTTAATTACAATCACCTGATGACTGCCTTAGAAGTCTGCCTTGTAATTGAACTCAACAAGCTGTGTCAGATCTAATTGGTTGTACGGTGTCCAATTTGTTTGCTTGGACACTGACTTTTGACAAAACATTCTTTCTTCTTTTGAAAAATGAAGCTGCTTAGCAAATGATACTGGTCATATTACCAGGGCTCTCTGTTACCCTTGGAATGGGCGATAGAAGTACTAACTGGCAGTTGCAAACAGTGTTGACCCAGATCAGAGGGCTCCTTGAGGAGCCCTCTGATCAGGGTCTGCACTGTTTGTCATTCAAATTCCACTTGCAAGTCATTGAACCGTTCATTCTGACTGGATTCTATTGTTAAACACTGATGGGCCATTCCACTTTAAATGTTCAGTATTCAAAAGATTAAATCTTAAATATGGGGAAAACTTGAGCTTGACAATTTAGGATAGTTTGAGATTCTTGATATAATTGGCATTTTAAACGTCTTAAGTTCAAACATTGCTATGAAAGAGTTCAACAACTGGACAAGGTTTTTGTGTAGAAAGGGAAAGAAGAGATTTATACGGGTATGGGTTTAGTCATTGTCACATGGTGATTTGACTCATCCATGCAACGAAGATGCATGGGGATATAGTTTTTATACGCCCGTTTGAAAAAACGGGACGTATTATGGAATAGCGCTGTCTGGTTGTCTGGTTGTCTGTAACATCTCTAACTCAAGTTCCGCTAGGTGGATCCTTCTCAAATTTTAACACAATGTTTATCTAGACATTCTACAGTTGCCTGCCAAGTCCCGGTTTGTTTATCCAAGGTCAAGGTCACACAATTGGACTTAGAATTTGCGTTTAGCAAAAAATTTAACCGGTCTGTCTGTCTGTAACATCTCTAACTCAAGTTCCGCTTGGTGGATCCTTCCCAAATTTAATCATAATGTATATCTAGACATGCTACAGTAGCCTGCCAAGTCCCGGCTCGTTTATCCAAGGTCAAGGTCACTTAATTGGACTTAGAATTTGCGTTTAGCATTTGCGTTAGGCAAAAATGTCAACCTCAATTTATGTGGAACAAGTCCACTTATCTACATAACACTTTGAGATAAAGCTTTGAAACTTTGAACACTTGTTCACCCTCACAACCTTCACCTGTAGGCAAGAGTAAATAACTCTGTCAAGCATTTTGACTGAATTATGCCCCTTTTTAACTTAGAATTTTTGGTTAAGGCTTTGTTAAGGTCCATTTATTTACATAACCCTTTGAGATAAAGCTTTTAAACTTGGAACACTTGTTCACCATTACAACCTTCACCTGTAGGCAAGAGTAAATAACTCTGTCAAGCATTTTGACCGAATTATGCCCCTTTTTAACTTAGAATTTTTGGTTAAGGCTTTGTTAAAGTCCATTTATTTTCATAACCCTTTGAGATAAAGGTTTTAAACTTGGAACACTTGTTCACCCTCACAACCTTCACCTGTAGGCAAGAGTACATAACTCTGTCAAGCATTTTGACCGAATTATGCCCCTTTTTAGCTAAAATTTTTGGTTGAGGCTTTGTTAAAGTCCATTTATTTACATAACCCTTTGAAATAAAGCTTTAAACTTGGAACACTTGTTTACCTTCACAACTTGCACCTGTAGGCAAGAGTACATAACTCTGTCTAACATTTTGACCGAATTATGCCCCTTTTTAACTTAGAATTTTTTGTTAAGGTTTTGGTTAAAGTCCACTTATTTACATAACCCTTTGAGATAAAGCTTTTAAACCTGGAGCACTTGTTCACCATCACAAGCTTCACCTGTAGGCAAGAGTACATAACTCTGTCTAACATTTTGACATGATTATGACGCTTTTTAGCTTGGAATTTTTGGTTAACGTTTTGGTTAAAGTCCACTTATTTACATAACCCTTTCAGATAAAGCTTTTATACTTGAAACATTTGTTCACCATCAGAAGCTTCATCTGTAGGCAAGAGTAAATACAATGCAACTCTGTCAAGCATTTAGACACAATTATGGCACTTTTCAATTTAGAATTTTTGGTTAAGGTTTTTTGTTAAAGTATGCCTATTTACAACCTTGAAACTTGGTCCCAAAATTGGGCTTAGAATATGAGTTCAGCAAATACGTTAACCCCAGTTTATGTTGAACAAGACCCCGAAGGGCGTATATTGTGTCCACTGGCACTCTTGTTGACCCAGGTGATCCATCCATCTATCTGTCCGTCAACTAGTCTGTCAGTCCGTCGTAATACATTGTTGCTAATCTAGCACTTGCATTTCTTAACCGTTTTTTTTTTTCTTCTCAAATTTGCTTTAAGAATTGTCGTGAATAAAAGTTTGGAAGAGCTTGATTTTTAGAGGAATCTATACAGGTACAGAGGACTCCTGAGAAACATAGGCAATGTGGCGGCTCGGGGTCTGCGAGCTCTTTAATTTCTTACATGAATGTTCATGGAGCAAAGGGCTAAATAATGATGGAATATTTCATGATGTTGAAAATTCGTCCTTCCGATCGGTATTCAAAATAACCCCCCACCCCCCCACCCCCCCACCCCCACCTTCTACCCCAACCCCAACCCACCAACAGAAATAATACTGTTCTGAGAAGAAGATTGTAATTAAAAGGGTATCAGAGCACTGAGAAGAATTTACAGTAGATCCCCTCTAATGCGACCACTTCAAAAAGGATTAAAGCTGTCTTTGTAAGCAGGTGGTTGCTTAATGCATTAAGCTACCACTTGCATATGCCACCCTGAATTATGCCCCTTTTTCGGTGGTCACATTAGAGGGGTTTTGCTGTACTAACAAACCCTAATAATGGAGTTTTGTGTGTACCTTTGAGTATGCATAAGGAGACCGAAATTATCATATCTTATCAATGTATGGTCATAGATCACAAATAGAAATGCCACGCAAATTTTTACACTTGGCCTCCGCAGTGTAGATCCATGTACCAGTAAGTTTAAATGCTAAATAATTCAAAGTGGAATGACCCATCGGAGTTTAATGGTAGAATTCATTTAGTATGACAGACTTACATTTGCAGGAAGACTTAAAGCCACAAATAGTGCAGACCCAGGTCTGATCTGGAATAGGTTAAAGATTAAAAATCATAGCAGATGACTTTTAGCAGTTACAGTTTTTGTAACAGGATAAGAGATTAATGGACAAAGATTGGCGTATCTGTGACCAAACATTGAAATATCTTATTTCATGGTCGACTGATGAAATATTGCTATGTTCAGATCTTGTCCTTATCCTTGAACTGTGACCTGCTGGCCAGAAGCTGTATGTCTGTCTGTCTGTCTTGCACTTATCAGGAGGAGCTTATGAGCCAAAATAACCCTTTAATTAATACATAGTAACATACGCCTTTCTATGACTTTGCAAACAGAGTAGACCCAGATCAGATGGCTCCTTTATTTCTGACATGAATATTCATGAAGGAAAGGTTTAAGATTCTGTTATTTTTTTGACTGACTCGGTGTGTGGTAGACAAGAATACATAGCTCCAGTTAAGATGCATAAATTGAAACCTTTTCAAGCTCCACCAATCCCTATGTTGTGACCACTCTTTAGAATTGTCTCAAAGAGACGATTCTAAAGAGTGGTCACAACATAAGGTTTGGTGGAGAAATGACAATTTTAGTACTTGAGTACGCACGTTTATCTGTTGCTTTGAGGATTTATATGTTTAGTCCAGTACAGGAGATAGATGGGCCGTTTGAGGTCATCGTTCAGTTAATGTATTCATGGTCACATTTCAGAGCAATGCACTCGTAAAATTGGGTAACGTACCATGCCATATACCACTGTAGATATAGACCACGGTTGGCCTATCGTAATGTACATGTAAATCGGACATTTCAGGACGACATGATTTAACAGTAGTGACACAGTAGAACTTGCCTTTACCGACCACATAAACACGGGGATCTATACCACATAAACACGGGGATCTATACCACATAAACACGGGGATCTATACCACATAAACACGGGGATCTATACCACATAAACACGGGGATCTATACCACATAAACACGGGGATCTATACCACATAAACACGGGGATCTATACCACATAAACACGGGGATCTACCGACCACATAAACACGGGGATCTATACCACATAAACACGGGGATCTATACCACATAAACACGGGGATCTACCGACCACATAAACACGGGGATCTATACCACATAAACACGGGGATCTATACCACATAAACACGGGGATCTATACCACATAAACACGGGGATCTATACCACATAAACACGGGGATCTATACCACATAAACACGGGGATCTATACCACATAAACACAGGGATCTATACCACATAAACACGGGGATCTATACCACATAAACACGGGGATCTATACCACATAAACACGGGGATCTATACCACATAAACACGGGGATCTATACCACATAAACACAGGGATCTATACCACATAAACATGGGGATCTATACCACATAAACACGGGGATCTATACCACATAAACACGGGGATCTATACCACATAAACACGGGGATCTATACCACATAAACACGGGGATCTATACCACATAAACACGGGGATCTATAAGAAAATGTGCCTGCTTAACACTTTCATTCATACCGTATAAAAAGGCTTTTCATACAATTGCAAACTGAGAAGACCCAGATCAGACGGCTCCCTATAAGAGCTGCTCTGTTTGCTAATGTAATTTTTTTTATTATTTCTGCTATGGCCAACTTATCCTGTGTGTCTGCTATTTTAACAAATTAATGTAATTAATATTCATGACGTCATTATTTCTTACATGAATATTTATGGAGGATAGGGTTAATCTATGTCTGTGTCTGAAGTAGGCTTACAAACTCTAGGCTGTTTGCAATGCTCTGTGTCTGAAGTAGGCTTATCGAACTCTAGACTGTTTGCAAATGCCCCTGTGTCTGAAGTAGGCTTATCGAACTCTAGACTGTTTGCGATGCCCCTGTGTCTGAAGTAGGCTTATCGAACTCTAGGCTGTTTGCGATGCCCTGTGTCTGAATTAGGCTTATCGAACTCTAGGCTGTTTGTGATGCCCTTAAGTCGCAATTTTCGTCTTGCACGGTTCAGAACTTTCAGTATCATTGTGTAAATTTCATGAAATACTATCTGTGTTATAATCATATTTCTTGTAAGAGAGACACATTCTATTACAAAGCCACTGGTGTAGAACGTAATACATTAAGATGGTGGTTTTTACTGCTTGGAGATTTAGCTGAATTTAAAGCTTTACTCCGTATATTTGCCTTTTGACACCTTTGCAAACTGAGTAGACCCAGATCAGCCATTCCTATTGGGTCTGCAGTTTGCTTATGGAATAACACAGAATTGATTCTACAGTTTTTGCCTTGGCCAAAGTTACTATGTTCATATACCTCTTAAATAATTTCAGTTAATTAATATTCATGAAGTCATAAATTGTCTCAAAATTAACTTATTAATTAATTAATGTAAATTCCCCTTAACCCATTCCCTCATATTGAGTGACAACTTTTGACGACTCTAGATCTGTAAATTTAACCCTTTCCTCCATCAATACGCCTTTCTACGCCTCTGTAAAAGTCACTTGTTGAAACCATTGTGATAAATAAAGCATTTGCTCCAATAGGAGCAAATGCTCTATTTATCACAATGGTTTCTAACTACAACATTCTAAAAAAAATTTTTTCTCTAGTTAATGCTCCTTTTTGGTAGATTTATTCAAAGAGGTTGTGTCTAAAAATAGCCTATGAGGTAATGGGTTAATCAGATATTGTAATTAGTATCAGTGTCGGTATTAAAGACAGGTGGCTGCTTAATGCAGAATGAAAGTAATGCAGAATGCTCCCTCACGTCAGCTTTCTGTATGATGGTCACCCTGCATTCAGCAGCCACCTGCCCAACAGTGTTTAAATTCCTATCTACTTGCATGCCCGTTAAGTAACCAGGGTTTTTACTGTATACATGAGGAAAAGGTTCATGTAAAATGTTGTTAAAGGTGTGAGAAAGATGTAACGAAGCGTAATACTGCAATTTTTGCGGTTTTTAACCTTTTACCTGATAGACACTTGAAGATGCATTTGCAAACAGAGTACAGTAAACCCTCTCTATAACGGCCTCTAAATTATATCAAGTGTTTTGTGTTAAAGGCAGGTGGCTGCTTAAAGCAAGGTGAAAGTAAAACAGAACGCTCCTATAGGAGCGTTCTGTTTTACTTTCACCTTGCTTTAAGCAGCCACCTGCCCTAAATATCAACTAATTAACACAATTTAGTGGCCGTTATAGAGAGGTTTTACTGATATACCTGTCTGAGCTGTCTGATCAGGGTCTACTCTGTTTTCTAATGACTGAATATATAAATCTGATTTTACAAATTCTATCATGGGCAAACATTCATATGCTGTTATGCCATTTTAAAGTTATGGAAAGCGTTAAACCATTAGAACCTGTATTTCTAAGCAGACATGCAGAAATATGTACATGTGTTTTTAACTTTTTCTTTGTTGAATATTCATGAATTCAGAATCAGATCTTTATTATTTCGTAGCAAACACAGTAATCTCTGATCAGACAGCTTTGTTTGCAAAGACTTGAAAAGGTGTTTATATGAAGGAAAGAGTTAAGCACAGTGACACTTAAGAATCACTTCCATGTCATCTGTGTGTGTGTGTGTCTGTGTCTGTGTGTATGTGTGTGTGTCATACTTTTTGTCATCACACTTCTGTTTGGTGAGCGTTATTTCTTCTGAAATGTTGTTATTATTTATTATTTATCTATTGTTTCCCCTGTCTGCCTATGTTCCTCTGACAGAATCCTTGGCATTATCCGGGCTAAGTGCATACCTTGAAACCTTGTTTTTATCATTATCACCAAGGTCAGTATTTAGTAGTATACAGGTATATAAGTGTTTTGAGGAAGACGTTTGCAGGAGCAGTCAACCTGTGTTGTGTCATTGCTGGATTTCGCTACAAATTGCTGATGTGGGCGTTGTGATAGATAATCCTGTTGAACAGAATGTGTTCTGCTTGCTTAATCCTTTTACCTGATAGAGATCATTGACTTTTCACAAATTTGCAAACAGAGTAGACCCAAATCAGATGGTTTCTGTGAGAGCCGTTTACTCAGTGTTTGCTTAACCCATTCCCGCATATTGACGCCTTTTGACGCTTCTGTAAAAGTCACTTTATGAAACCATTCTGATAAATAGAGCATTTGCTCCACGAGAGCAATGCTCTATTTATCACTGGTTTCAAACTACAAAATTGAAAAAAAATTCCTTTTCTCTAGTTGATGGTCCTTTTCGGTAGATTTATTAAAAATGATTTGATCTAAAAATAGCCTATGCAGGAATAGGTAAACCTTTCCTTCTTACATTAAAAGCTTTTTCACTCCTTTGCAACACAGGCTCTTTCACCTTGCTTTAAGCAACCACCTACCTTTAACACAAAAAAAATGATGTAAATTAGTGGCCGTTATAGAGAGGTTTTACTGTACATGTTTTGAAAACTGTTGGTCAAGTGTCTAACAGATTGGATCTGGATCTCATGCAGAGCTACTTAAGGCTGTTAACAATTTTGCTATTAGCCGGTGTTAGAAGGGAGTGTAAAAACTGCTGAGTTTGTATTATACAATTATAGCATATAACTAAAGTTTAGCTCTTTGTAAACAGAAATGTTTGGAACCAGATGAGATGCCGAGTGCAACTTGGCCTCTTTTCAAGATCTAAAGTCGTTGTCACACAGATTGTATGTTTGTTAATAAGTTGAAGGAATATTAACTTTAAGAATTGTAGCAGATTACACTTTTGCAGGCTTTCAATTACTTTGCATGCAAAGAGTTAGTTATAGTGCAATATTTACACGTTGATCTTGCCGATCTTGCCGCGGGTAGGTTTGCACAATCAGGTGTGATTTTATATACATTCCTGGGATTTGTGACACTCATCCAGACGGTGATCATGTGATGGTGTATCATATTTAACCATTTTCATGCTTAATTGTCAGTCTGGGCCGTATTCACAAAGCTCCTAAGGAGAAACTTAAGAAAATTCATTAGTTTATTGAATATTCCTTGAAGTCTTATAAAATCAATACAGGTAAAAATATTTCAGAAAAATAAAGCTGTACATGTACATCAAATGTATATTTAACTTAATATCCTAGAAGTCACTGAATGAAAATTTACTCTAAAGTTTTGCTACAGATGTAGACAGAAACATTTTCCTTAGCCCTTTCCTCCACGCCTTTCTACGCCTCTGTAAAAATCGATTCTTCATTCTTCAATAACATACTTCACTTCTATCCTATGAGTGCAAGTCTTCAAGACATGATATAAATGTCGCTTCGGTACAGATATCTTGAAACTTTCATGGCCACAGTACACTTGCTGATGAGATGGTTGTGTGTTTTTGCTATGGTTGTTCACACGCTCACCTGTGAATTGGGGAGCTGATAATTAGTTTGACAGGTGGAATTTGTCTCTGTCTGGCATGATTATCTGTGTGTAAATGCCATCACAGAAGGGTGTGGTTTCCTGCAGTGCAGAGGTTTTTGCTGTGACAATAGATGGAGTATTAGCGTGCCCATGTATTATTGAGCCTATGTTTCTTAACCCTTTCCTCCATAAATACGCCTCTGTAATAACCACTTCTTGAAACCAATGTGATAAATAGAGCTTTTGCTCCTATAGGAGCAAATGCTCTATTTATCACAATGGTTTCAAATTACAAAATTCTAAAAATTTCCTTTTCTCTAGTTAATGTTCCTTTTCGGTAGATTCATTCAAAGAGGTTAGATCTAAATATAGCCTATGAGGTAATGGGTTAATGGAGTCTTATCTGCTTTTCATATGATCAGGTGTTTCTGTAAGATAGTTGTTAAAATGAAGTAATTGAGAACTTTTTATTAACCCTTTAGACCATGAATATTCATGTAAGAAATGACATCATGAATATTAATGAGGTGAATGTTTTATAACAGCAATTGTGGCAAAAACTACTACAATCAGGTCAAGTAAACAAAGCTGACCCTCCTACAGGGGCCATCTGATCTGGGTCTACTCTGTTTGTAAAGGTGTTAAAATGTGTATTTATGGAGTAAAGGCTTAACCCTTTCCTTCATGTAAACACGTGGTGGGAGCTTAATACAGGTCAAAAGTTATACTGAAAGCTCCTGTTAATATTGGAGCTTTCTGCATTACTTGTGCCCTGCATTAAGCAACCAACTGCTTTTTTGAGACATGCATGTTCATTTAATGAATGGCCACTTAAGACAGGTTCTACTGTAATTCATCTAATATTGGTAATTTATTTCATACTTTCTGATAAAATGATTAATTGAGCTGAAACACCAAGCACTTAGCATGTTTATATCTTATCTGGGAGGGAGTAAATTTTCAGTTTTCTGGAAATTATGCTGCTTAATTTTCATCTACAAAGCATATTAATATACAGGTGGTTTAACGATAATTAGGATAATAGGCAATGTATGGGGTAATGCTGTAACCACGCTCAGCACAGCTGCTAAAAAAATCATGACAAATTGACGAGAACTCGTAACATTGCGTTGAACAATTGTTGTAACATTTTCTTGCTTACAGATATACATTAGTAAACAAACATTTGAGTGCTTAAAATTCAGAGTGGAATTAATCTAATTAATATTCATGATGTCACCATTTCTTACATGAATATTTATGGAGTAAAGCGTTAACTCTAGTTTGAGTGTCTGGTTTATTACTGAAGTTTTTATTATTTAAATCAATACAGGTTTCTCAAGCATCATGGCTAATTGTTGCAAGAAACTCGTGAGAAATTACCGCATGGCAGCATGTATTTTACTGTCTATCTCAAACTTAAATAGCGAAGTCAGCAAACAAAATTTGTTGTTGAAAGGTCAGCTTGCCACTGACTAGGGTAATAATTTAGATGTCTAACCTTTAGCTTCTTATAAACAAATTCACAGTAAATGTTATAAAAAAACTCTAAACTCTGTGTTGTTGTTTAACTCTGTGTTGTTTAACTCTAATGTGTTGTTTAACTCTAATGTGTTGTTTAACTCTGTGTTGTTGTTTAACTCTAATGTGTTGTTTACTCTGTGTAGTTTAACTTGTTTAACTCTAATGTGTTGTTTAACTCTAATGTGTTGTTTAACTCTAATGTGTTGTTTAACTCTGTGTTGTTGTTCAACTCTAATGTGTTGTTTACTCTGTGTAGTTTAACTTTTGTTTAACTCTAATGTGTTGTTTAACTCTAATGTGTTGTTTAACTCTAATGTGTTGTTTAACTCTGTGTTGTTTCTGAAAAGAAAGGAAAGAAAAATCAGTGCAAAGAAATGAAGACAATTATTTACTGAAGGAAATTGGAGCAAATGCTGTATTTATCACAATGGTTATCAAACTACAAAATTCTAAAAAAAAAAAATCCTTTCGGATCTAAAAATAGCCTATGAGGTAATGGGTTAAAAAATCTGCTAATTGATATTCATGATGTCATTATAATTTACATGAATATTCATGAGGTAAAGGTTGACGAGTAAATTCAGATTTGTTGTGATGGAACATCTGACAGTAGTTTATTTTGTCCAGTCAAATACTACTGATAATATTTACAAAACAAAATGTCATCAGAGAAAATACCAAAGAAGCCAGACGCGGAGCATTTTATGAAACTGAAAGTTCATGTTCCATTATTGAAATGTTATATAAATTATGGTAGAGTCCTAAGAAGCATTTTAGAAATTCTAACTTTCTTCACCAAATTTCTTCACCAAATGCTATCATTAGAATCGTATTTCCTTGAGGAAGTTTTGGCAAGAAATTCATATCTGTTTGCAAACTAAGTACTTTTAGTTTGTTGTAAAAATGTTGGCTTGTTTACAATATTGATGTGAATGGTTTTATCATTCTTGTCATACCCTGACATAATTAGAGTGTCGGACATGTTGGATTCTACTTAGATGCCGAGTTTCTCTGCATTATACCTGGGTCCAAACTGCGTGCAATTGGCACCATATCATGGCAGTCACTTATAGTAGTGACTTATACCAGTCACTTATAGTTGTCATTTATAGCAGAGAACGAAATGGTGCACAGTACAGAGGTTTGCCAGAAAATTAATTAGCCATTGTACACTGGTAATCACAGATCCGGCATTGGCAGCGAAAGGGTTAAAGTGTGGGATCTTTACAAACAGTGTAGACCCAGATCAAATTGTTCCTGAAGCATCAGGGTCTGCACTGTTTGTCATAAGAATAATTTTCTTCCATGGTATATTTTGAAACAATGCCTTTGTTAAATTAAAGGAACCAGAAAGGAGCCAGTTTTAATTATTTAGCATGTTAACCCTTTCCCTCATATAAACATGTTTTCACGCATTTGCAAACAGAGTAGACCCAGATCAGACGGCTCCTCTAGGAGCCGTCTGATCAGGATCTACTCTGTTTGCTAGTGGAATTTGAAATATCCGTTTCTTTTCTTTCAAAAATGGCTATGATGTTCCACCTTCCATGTTTCATTATAACTATTTTCTCCGTGAATATTCAGTAGGTATTGAAATTAGGACTAAATATAGAACAGGGAAAGGGTTAAGAGTTCAACTGTCCTAGTCCATTGTAGATGTTATAACTCATACTGTTTGTGGGATTGTTATTGCATGCATCACATTCTTCGAGAGACATAATAGAAAGAAAAGAGACTCAAAGATTGAGGGAGAGAAAAAAAAACTAGGGAGAAATTTGTACACATTAGGAATGTTCTGTTCTCTCCTCGGTTAGTTTCTAATTCTTGGATATGGCAAAAAGAGTTAGGCAGCCACCTGCTTTTAATGACTCATATATTAATTGGTTGCTTTAGAGAGGTTCTGTGTTTTAGTGTAGCATGTCTATTTAGTCTTTTATTGTCTTTGATGAGTCTGACAGGAATTCAGCTTGGTATGGATTGAATTTCGTTACTGATAGATTTATGTGATAGCGTGTATGACTTGCGGACACTAATACTTTCATGACTTGTGGAAATGGACAACCAGTGCAGGCATCGCTCATTCAAATTTAATGATAGAAGTAGAAACATGCTAGTCCAATGTCAGCGCTCATCGTCATCAGTGGTACTATTATTGTAATATATACTGTAGTTATTCAGGTCCTGAATCCCCTAGGGGGGCGACCCTGTAGCATAACATTGTGATAAACAGAGGTCAGGATTAAAGCTGCGTAAATTACATTTTCAGGAATAACTCCTTTATTTCTCCACCAAACCCTATGTTGTGACCACTGTGTAGAATTGTCTCTTTTAGACGATTTGGATCCAGATGAGACAATTTGAATCTAATCAGGATCTAGATTGTTTGACATTCTGACAGGTGGTTGTTGTTTATTATCAGACATGGAAGAAAACTTTATTTTGAGATGAGAAGCATATGATAATGTACAGTAGAACCTGTCTTAAGCGGTCATCAAAAAGAGGTAAAATTATGGGTCTTTATGGCAGTTGGTAGCTTAATGCAGGTCAAAAGTAATACAGAAAGCTCCTATAGGAGCTTTCTGCATTACTTTTGCCCTGCATTAAGCAACCGCCTGCTTTTTAAGACTCCTATGTCCAATGAATGAATAGACGCTTAACATAGGTTCTATAGTAGCATTAGTAGGTCTATTACCTAAATTGCTCTATTGTAATGTCACACACAGCCGTGGAGTAACATGAACTCTTGAATTTAGTGTTACATCATTTCCATTAGAAAAACTGGTGCATAGTTTAAACCCTTATCATGCTGAGCACCAGGTTAGTCATGTTAGTCGCATTCGCAAACATGTTAGTCGCATTTGCAAACATGTTAGTCATGTTAGTCACATTTGCAAACACCGAGGAACTCTCTTCAGGCTCCAAGCTGTTTGACATTCGGCCAATAGATTCTCAAAGGATGGAACGAATAGGAAGTCGATGAAAATTTCAGCCAATCAGAGATTGAGCAGACATTATTTTTTCAGCTTGAGAAGGTTTGGGCCGAGTCTTTTGAACATACATTTTGTAAATTGCCTCAATTTTCTGCATGTGAATGCAAGTATCGGAAGATCTGTTGTAAATAACATACAGTAAAACGCCGCTAATGTGACCACCTAAAAGATGTATAATTCGGGGTGCTACATGCAGGTGGTAGCTTAATGCAGGACAAAAGTAATGCAGAAAGCTCCTAGAGGAGCTTTCTGCATTACTTTTGTCCTGCATTAAGCAACCACCTGCTGATAAATATAACAAAGTTTATTCATTAAGTGGTCACATTAGAGTAGTTCTACTGTACTTCAAGTACTTGGTTTTGTTCAACTATACCTTTAGAATGTCACAGATATCTTTGTAGACAGCAGACACCTAAACACAATAGAACTCGATGTGACATATTGAATCTAAACCTTTTGGCTCTATCAATCATGTTTTTGTTAGGAAGTGAAAAAAATGACCTACTGCAAAAAAATAAAGCTGCTTTTAGAATTTCAAAGACAGCTAAATGAGCTTTCTTAGCGTGAGTAAATATGGTGATTATCCTTGATATTCAGACAGATAAACTTAGACAAATAGTATAGATCCAGATCAAACGGAATAGTTTGATCAATGTCTGCAGCTTTGGCTATTCCATTCCTTTAATTTAACCCTTTTCCCTGTTCTATATTTAGTCCAAATTTCAATACCTACTGAATATTCATGGACAAAATTGTTAAAATGCAATATGAAAGGTGGAACATTGTAGCTATGTTAGAAACTAAAGAAAGAGATCTATCATGTTCCATTAGCAAACAGAGCAGACCCTGATCAGATGGCTCCTATAGGAGCCGTCTGATCTGGGTCTACTCTGTTTGCAAATGCGTGAATAACTGACTTATTCAGCTTATTGGATATTGGGTGTTCAAATAGGGTAAAATATAGAACTCTTTTGCTACCAAATATTGTCAACTGCACATTTTGTCATTTACTACTACACTTTTTCTTTGCTTAATTTTCTCCTCTTTTTCCCAAACCATTTCCATAGCAACAAATAGTTTGGATCCTGATAAGACGCCAGATTACTCTGCATCTCGATTGGACTTTAAGTGTTTGAATAAGTAGCCGTAGATGCAACATTGATAGCTAAAGTTCTGCTGGTAGATTTGTATCAGTTTTTTTGAAAGGAAAGCCTTTTAACCCTTTCCCTGTTCTATGCTTATTCAAAATTTCAATACCTACTGAATATTCATGGTTAAATTAGTTAAAATCAAATATGGAAGGTGGAACATTGTAGCCATTCTAGAAAGCAAAGAACCAGATCTATCAAATTCTATTAGCAAACAGAGCAGACCCTGATCAGACGGCTCCTCTAGGAGCCGTCTGATCTGGGTCTACTCTGTTTGCAGATGCGTGAAAACACGTTTATATGAGGGAAAGGGTTAAATGACTGCAGTTGACAGTCATCTAAATATCATTGCAAAAATGCTTAGGGCAAAATGCTTGAAAGAATGAACCTGTAAAATTAGTTGAGGAAAATTTGTTAGCGATTTGTTTCCGCGCAAAGAAGGAAAACCTGCCTTTTATAATTCGCAGCGGTGAAGTTTTTCTGGTTGCCTTACACATCAAAGATTCACGACTACATTGAAATGATTGTATACAACAACTAGTGATCAATTTTAGGCATTGAAGTGGAAACAACATAAATGTTTTTATTCAAATGTGTAAAACTTGTATAACTACATTCCAGCAGTCAAAGTCACATGGTGGTTAAATAAAAACAGTTGTTTGTTCGCTTAGCCCTTTCCCTGTTCTATGTTTATTCAACATTTCAATACATACTGAATATTCATGAACAAAATAGTTATAAGGAAATATGGAAGGTGGATCACCGTAGTCATTTTAGAAAATAAACAAACAGATCTATCATGTTCCATTATTAAACAGAGCAGACCCTGATCAGACGGCTTCTTTAGGAGCCGTCTGATCTTGGTCTACTCTGCACAGGTGTAGAAAGGTGTATTTATGGAGTAAAGGGTTAAGCCGTTACTCAATAGGTACACCTTTTATTGCTTTGCAAACAGAGTATAGGCAGACCAGACAGCTCATGCTGGAACCATCTGATCATCATCGGGTCTGTTCATGGTCTGCTCTGTTTGCTTATGGAATTATATAAATCTGAATGATAGGATCTTGCCTATTTGTAGACTCTGCCTAGTTGAAGTATTCAGGTTCACGTTTGACTCATTCGCCTCCCTGAATCAAATCGTTTGCATATTTTTACGACTGACCACTTAAGTCTTCGATGATAGATGTATCTCTTTACAAACTCTAAGCTTGTTCAGTACCAGTAATGTTTTGTCCGCAAAACTCGTCAGTTTGTTGTCAGCTTTGAAATAGATCTGTTTTTCAGGCTGTATTGTTCAGTTTGGATCCTGATGAAACACAAAGTTACTTGACTTCTTAACCTTGGTTAAAATTGTTTGCACTTAAGTCATTACAAAACAATAATATGTTTTGGGGATATCGGCTTGTTGGGTGTCAAAAGAAGGAAATTTATTCCTGGCATCTTTTATGGCATATTCTCTCCCATTTATGGTATTGATTGGTACCATGTGCCCTTGATTTTTGGAAGTTAGTCAAAATACATTTCCTAACAGCACATCAAGGTTTTCCCTGACCTCCTATATCTAGTGAAATGTCCCTTAAATTTTACAATTGACCCTAAAAAAGGTCTGTTCTTTAATTTATAGAGAGGGATCTTGCCCAGCAAGTTGAAGGCTGGATGTCTTATTATATTGCTTTGCTTTAATTGGTCTGAACGGTTTTACAAATTGGCAGCTTTGGCCCTAAAGGGCTTAATTCTAGTTTTACAAATAAAGAGCTTTTGGCAGCAAAACTGGAAATTAAGATGCAATTAGGAATATGGTCACAAGGCCATTTAGCAAATGTTTTTGCTCTGCCATGTTAACACTTTTAGTCACAGTATTGGAATAAGAGTCCTTATGTCCTTTGCAAAGAGTGTGGACACAGATGAGAGGGCTCCTAGAGGAGCCCTCTCTTTAGGTCTTCGCTGTTTGTCATGTTGGATTTTTATTTTAAAAAAAATCCCAAATATTCATGGTAAGCATGATTGGTTTGAGTTTTAGAAAATTCCATTTGAAAATTCAGTATTGAAAGGGTTTGCATATCCTGGTATTATAGTAATGTAATATAATAGGATGATTGAGACCCATGAAAAAACAACAAGTCTGAAATTAAAAGGTCAAGGCTATAGTAATTCGTCTTGACAGTAACTGTTGTCATTTAACACATTATCCCCTAGTGACGCGCATTTTTACGCATCTATAAAATTCACATTGTGAAACCATTGTGATAAATAGAGCATTTGCTCCTATAGGAGCAAATGCTCTATTTATCACAATGGTTTCAAACTATAAGATCTAAATTTTTCAGTAAGCAAACGGAGTAGATTCTGTATGAGCTGTTGGATCTGGATCTACTCTATGCAAAATGTTATTTACAGAGTTTGCAAATATCAAAAGATTTAAAAAAAAAAATCGAATCTGAATACTCAAGCAGTGGAGAAAATTGGCTTGTTCCAGGACTGAAATTGAATACTGAAACCGTGATTACTGGTTATTAAACACAAAAATCTATGAAAGATTACATGTTACAATACTTCGAATGTTAACAAAACATCTGGTTACTATTGTCAGGGAGTC
This sequence comes from Azorinus chamasolen, assembly GCA_963576725.1. Taxonomy (NCBI): domain Eukaryota; kingdom Metazoa; phylum Mollusca; class Bivalvia; order Cardiida; family Solecurtidae; genus Azorinus; species Azorinus chamasolen. The sequence goes on along the minus strand of OY755247.1, from coordinate 892,115 downwards.
AATATTGTTTACAGAATATCCAGGAACAAAATAGCCCATTAGTTTCCTGTAACGCTTAGTCAGCAGCCAGTGAATTTGTCATGTAGAACTGGCCAACAGTTTCGATCTACAAGATGCTGAACAAGTCCGTATCTCATCAGAGTTCTTCGGTTGTACACTCAGATTGTGGTTTGAAATGACTTTTCATACATTTGCAAACAGAGTAGACCCAGATCAGACGGCTCCTATAGGAGCCGTCTGATCAGGGTCTGCTCTGTTTGCTGATGGAATTTGATAGTTCTGTTTCTTTACTTTCAAAGATTGCTAGAATATCCCATATAACTTCCATATTTCATTATAACTATTTCGCCCATGAATATTCAGTACGTATTGTAATTTGGAATAAATATAAAACAGGGAAAGGGCTATTAATCTACTCTGATAACAGAAGTGGGTGGCGCATTTCATCGTTAACAAAGGCTTAGAGGGACAGGAGTCGGATCAATACAATAATGAGCAAGAACAAACAACCATGTAATTGGCCCAATCAAAGCATCAATACACACCTCGTTAGTTGATGTGTAGTGACCATGGCTAGACATTGTCGATTCTAAACCTTTTAACTGTTGCATTTTCTATGTAAAATGGTTTATCAGCGTTTAACCTATTCCCTCATATTGACACCTTTTGACGCATCTGTCGAAACCATTGTGATAAATAGAGCATTTGCTCCTATAGGAGCAAATGCTCTATTTATCACAATGGTTTCAAAACTACACAATTCTAAAAAAAAATCTTTTCTCTAGTAAATGCTCCTTTTCGATGGATTCATTCAAGTAAGTTTGATCTAAAAATAGCCTATGAGGTAATGGGTTAATATCAGAGTGCATTCAGTATGAGAGGGTATATTTCACAGGAGAGGTTTGAATGACAAGCAGTAAAGACCCTAATCAGGGCTCCTAGTGGAGTCTGGGTCTACACTGTTCGTAAATATTTGTTATAATGTAAAACTAATGTTCTCTTTTCTTCTGTTACCCTTTCGCCATTCTGTATTCATATAAGAAATAATGACATCATGAATAATATTACCTCAGTTTTTATAATATAAACTTTTCAAGGGAAGTTTTTGCTTTGATAAAAAGTGTAAAGTCAGATCTATATCATATCAAAAGCAAACAGACCAGACCCTGATCAGACGGCTCTTATAGGAGCCGACCTTATCTGGGTCTACTTTGTTTGTCAAATGCCTGAAAAGGGAAAAGGTTAACTTGACTAGGGTGCCACAGTTTTATCCTGATGGCATCTCACCTGGATTCAAACTGTTTTGTAAACATTGTGTGCAAAGAGACCATCTATAATAATTACTGCCGTTTATTTGACATTTATTTGCTTTTGTTTGCTTATGGTATAATATAGATCTGACTACAGTTTCTGTCATGGCCAAATTTGGTTGTGTTCACATACCATAATGAAAATACAGTGAAACCTCTCTATAACGACCACTAAATTACATCAAGTATTTTTATGCCCCCAAAGCTAGGCTTTGGGGCATATAGTGATCGAACCGTGCGTGTGGGTGTGTGTACCTTTTGTACGGAGTATATTTCCTTTGTCACATCAGCTACGGATACCAAATTGTGTGTGTGAGTTCATCTTGGGATGGCGGAGTGTCGCGTACCATTTTCAGGTCACTGTGACCTTGACCTTTGACCTCGATTTAAAAAAAAGCTTATACCTTACTAGCTACAAAAAGCTTGTCCGGAGTATATCTCATATACCTTACCAGCTAAGGATTCCAAATTTGGTGTGTGAGTTCATCTTGGGATGGAGGAGTGTCGCGTACCATTTTCAGATCACGGTGACCTTGACCTTGACCTTTGACCGATTTTACAAATAGCTTGTCCGGAGCATATCTCCTTTACCTTACCAGGTACAGATTCCAAATTTGGTGTGTGAGTTCATCTTGGGATGGCGGAGTGTCGCGTACCATTTCCAGGTCACTGTGACCTTGACCTTGACCTTTGACCTCGATTTTAAAAAAAGCTTATACCTTACCAGCTACAAAAGTTTGTCCGGAGTATATCTCCTATACCTTACCAGCTAAGGATTCCAAATTTGGTGTGTGAGTTCATCTTGGGATGGAGGAGTGTCGCGTACCATTTTCAGATCACTGTGACCTTGACCTTTACCTTTGACCGATTTTACAAAAAGCTTGTCCGGAGCATATCTCCTATACCTTACCAAATACGGATTCAAAATTTAGTGTGCGAGATCACCTTGAGATGGCGGAGTGTCGCGTACCATTTTCAGGTCACCTTGACCTTGACTTTTGACCTCGATTTTACAAAAAGCTTTTCCGGAGCATATCTCCTATACCTTACCAGCTACGGATCCAAAATTTGGTGTGTGAGTTCATCCTGGGATGACAGAGTGTAGCGTACCATTTTCAGGTCACTGACCTTGACCTTGAACCCTGACCTTGACCATGCATTTAGAATTGACTGAGGGTTTGTTTTTAACGTTAAGGATCGACATAAGGTCTTTCTTAAACGTTAAGAATCAACTTAACAGTAACAATCAACACAGCATGTTTTTTATGTATTGACCCTATGTCTTTTTTTTTTAAAACGTTAAGAATTTACCCAGGATCTGTTTTTAACGTTGACAATCAACCAAGGGTCCTTTTTAACGTTGAGAATGACCTAGGGTCCTTTTTAACTAAGTTTTGACCCTTGGCTCTTTTCTTAGGTATCATAATCGTCAAAGATTCTGTTTCTAATGTTAAGAACTGACTCCTGTGTCATTTTTAACAGCATCAAAATTTCATGTTACACCTGCATTACATTGTATTGTTTTTTCGCCAAAATGCATTTTGGTGTCAAACACTTTGGGGGCATTTGTCACCCGTGACGACTCTCTTGTTGTTAAAGGCAAGTGACTGCTTAAAGCAAGATGAATGTAAAACAGAACGCTCCTATAGGAGCGTTCTGTTTTACTTTCACCTTGCTTTAAGCAGCCACCTGTCCTAAATACCAACTAATTAACACAATTTAATGGTCGTTATAGAGAGGTTTTACTGTACAAGTAATTTAACTATATGATGTCATTATTTCTTACATTAACATTCATTCAATCAATCATGGAATAAAGGGTTTTAACCCGGTTAGCAAAATACTGGTCACTCTGACCTGCCACCCTGGGGCTGATGTTAATAGTTCATTTCACCCTTAGTAAGCTCCTGAAATATTAAGTGTCATCTGCAGATATTGTCATCTGGTTTACTTCTCAGAGTGTTTTCCTGCGTTTCTTTTTGAAGAAAAAAGCAAGCTATCTGATGTCAACCCAGTTGAGTTCAGATGTCAAATACTTAGCACCTTGTTCCACTCCACAAAATATGTAGTGATTTTAACAAATTTGTAACATTTGAAGCATATCGGTACCTGAAATATCAACTTATACAATAGATCGTTATCTCTTGCTGCAGGGATATTATCTCAGTACCATGTTACATTGAACAAGCTCTTGTGAGATCCAGATTATTATTCAGCAAAGGGAGGAGACGGTTTTAATTATTCAGTATACATTTTACACATTAAGAAGCTTTGTCCTAAAAGTTGGTTGTCTACCAAAATCTTTACTCCAAGAATATTCATGTAAGAAGTAATGACATCATGAGTATTAATTAGATTAATTTATAATAGTACATGTACATAGGAATATTTCTGCTCTGCTTGCTTTGGAACTTACATAGATCTGATCTTACAGTTATTGTTTAACCCATTCCATCATAGGCTATTTTTAGATCAAACCTCTTTGAATAAATCTACTGAAAAGGACCATTAACTAGAGAAAAGGAAGATTTTCGAATTTTGTAGTTCTGAAACCATTGTGATAAATAGAGCAATTGCTCCCTAGGAGCAAATGCTCTATTTATCACAATGGTTTCAAAAGTGACTTTTACAGAGGCATAGAAAGGCGTATTTATGGAGGAACGGAGTAAGTCTAATAAGAATTAAGCTAATGAATATTCATGAAGTCATTAATTCATGCATAAACATTCATGAAGGGGAAGGGTTCAGTAATGATGATTCACATGGCGTATGGAAAGTACTAGTAACATGAAGCACCGGGCACCTGTTACAAACTGTCCTCTATCCATGACTAATAATTAACTGATTGCTGTTTCTGGGTATTTTATTCTGAAGGTCAGTAGATGACTAAAATGATTAATTTCGTTATCAACGTACTCAATGGTCATGACTGGTGACACTGTTGCATTGCTGCATACTCCTATAGAGTGGTGGCAATATATGGTTGGTTTGTGTGCGGGGATGGGGTGGGGTGGGGGGGGGGGGGCACATTTCAGTTGTTGTGCCCTGTCATGTCGTTTTCAAATTTCCTACATGACTGCTATTCTATTTTTGGTGGAGACCAAAAGGAGTTAATCTTGAAACTATTTTAATTTTGCGTATCTTATCCAGGCCTTTGGGACGTTTTCAGTCCGTGTAAGGATGTAATCTTCGAGTGGTCTGTGGCATATGGTCAAGTAATTATATCTTTCTGAGTGTCAATTTATGCGCACATTTCATGGATTTGTAATGGTGGTCAGCTTTTTACGTTATTTATATTCGGAGAAGCCTCATTTGCCTAATAGGTGTCCCGAAATTGCATCGGAGTGTTAGAAGCACTTTTAACCCATTAAGTGATGGGCGGAATGGTCCAACTCGTTTGATAGTAGAGTCATTGCAGTATTGTAATGTAGATTTTGTTAGAAAGAATTCAGAATTTCTCAGCATGTCAAAAATTAACCCATTTAGTGTGGAAAACGAATCACTTTTAATAGCCTTGGCAAACAGTGTAGACCTAGATGAGAGAGCTCCACTAGGAGCTCCACTAGGAGCCCTCTCATCAGGGTCTGCACGGTTTGTCATGCTGTACTTTATTTAAAAAATATCCCTGAATATTCATGGTATGCTTGAAGTTTGGAACACATATAATAGACATTTGCAAATCAGCAATGAAATGGTTAATGCAAAATGTCATGCCTGTTTGTAAGATATCAAAATATTTCTAGTTCGAAACTATCAAAAGTATTACATAAAATAACACTCCAAGCACAGCAGCTCTAGAAAAAAGTCGTTTTCAAACATCCTAGACAGTTAAGAAATTAATTAGCCATTTTATATAACACAAAAAATTTGAAGAGAAATAAAGATGAAAGTCAATGTCTAGCACTGTTGCCTGTTTGTAACCTCGGTAACCCATGACCATACACTTCTGTCTTCATGTAATTAATATTCATAATGTCATTATTTGTTTTATAAATATTCATGAAGTAAATGGTTATCCTCAGTAAAACTACTGAAAAATTCAAGATTTCCATTAAATCCTGGAGGGTTAGGGTTAGCTCTGATCTGGGTCTACACTGTTTGTGAATCACAGTACACCTTGTTTTGCCGCATTCAATGGATTACCCTTTGAATGCCGAATATTGAGAGTGGAATGAATCTTCCTTTGTTTAACCCAATACACCTTTCTACGCCTCTGTAACCCAATACACCTTTCTATGCCTCTGTAACAATCACCTGTTGAAACCATTGTGATAAATAGAGCATTTGCTCCTATAGGAGCAAATGCTCTATTTACCACAATGGTTTCTGAACTACAAAGTTCTAAAAAAAAATCCTTTTCTTTAGTTAATGGTCCTTTTAGGTAGATTTGTTCAAAGTGGTTGGCTCTTAAAAATAGCCTTTGAAGGAATGGGTTAACTAAAGATTACATACAAAATGAATGGAGTACTTTGAATAATACACAATGCAAGCCCTCAGTAGAGGGCTCTTGCGAGCCCTTTGAGTTGGGTCTACACCGTTTGCAAATGCAAGAATAATTACCGTAGTTTCCTTGCATTCTGATGGGTAGTGTACTGTACTGGAGATGTGTGAATGATATGCCCACAAAAGTGAGCTTCTAGAATTTCGCTGACTCCGGGTCTGGAATGGGGGTATCCATCATTATCATAGCTATGAATGGGTCATTAAGCCATTGTCAGCTGCAATTCTTCGAGTTTGTTTTTCTTTTGAAACTATAGCACAGTGTGAAACAGTGACTTTGTGTCTTGAAGGGATGCCAAGTTACGCAGCCTCTTATCCGAATCAGCAGGATCCAAACTGCATTCAAAGGGCATCACAAATACAGAGGAACCTCTCTTAAGTGGCCATCAAAAAGAGGTCTAATTATGGATCAGTAAGGCAGATGGTAGCATAATGCAGGTCAAAAGTAATGCAGAAAGCTCCTATAAGAGCTTCGGCTCTATATGACCATCAGTGTCGATGGGCCGTAAAACACTATTCATTCATTCATTCCTATAGGAGCTTTCTGCATTACTTATGCCCTGCAAAAAAACCCTGACCCTTCCATCCCATTTGACAAATGTTTATTACATGTTTATGCATGTAGTTTGGATTTAGATAAGATGCTGGTAAACTTGGTGTCACATGATCTACTGATAATAGTATTTAGAACTGAATTTTGTTTCTCAGTGGAGTCTTAGCTAAAAGCAGCCACATTATATACTGTAAAAGCAGATGGTTGTTTAATGCAGCACAAAAGTGATACAGAAAGCTCCTATAGGAGCTTTCTGTATCACTTTTATGCTGCATTAAGCTACCACCTGTTTTAAAAATCCAGAATAGGACTTCTTTTGAGTGGTCGTATTAGAGAGACTTTACTGTACTTCCAGCCAGAATGTGTGTTACATTGTTAACAAATGAAAGTAATTCTGAGATAATGGGATCATGTACAGGATATCATATTCTGGAGTCCATGACATGCAGTTCTACAAAAATGCTGACGGCTCCCATGGGGATGCATTTTTGGAACTGATAATTGCAGACCTTATCTCTAAACTTAATCAGGCAGAAAGAATTCCATTGCCCCATTAAGATAAAATCATAACGAGTATTTCATTGTAAGGCAAATCTATTGTATTACTTTCTAAAACTACACTAACAATTGAAATTTGTCATGCACTTCAGTTTTGATCGCAAGTTTATCTCTTATTATAGAGGTCGAAATAAGAAGCATTAATTAAAACATTGTCTAGAATAATTTCTTTATTTCTCTATCAAACCCTATGTTGTGACCACTCTTTAGAATTGTCTCGAAGAGACTGGTTACTAGATAGAGTTTGGTGGAGAAATGATATGAGTATGCACCTATATCCCATTCCCTCATATTGATGCCTTTTGACACCTATGTAAAAGTCTCTTTCTGAAACCTTTGTGAAAAATAGAGCATTTGCTCCATAGGAGCAAATGCTCTATTTATCGCAATGGTTTCTACACTAAATAATTAAAAAAAAAAAATCTTTCCACTAGTAAATGTTTCTTTTCGGTAGATTTATTCACGAAGTAGGATTTAAAAATAGCCTAAGAGTGAATGGGTTATGAGGGAATGGGTTATCTGTTGCTATAAATACTATAGCCCATGAAAAATGGGTTATCTGTTGCTATAAATAGCCCATGAAGGAATGGGTTATCTGTTGCTATAAATAGCCCATGAAAAAAATAATAATAATAATTAAAAAAAAATTCCCTCATGGGCTATCTGTTGCTATAAATAGCCCATGAGGGAATGGGTTATCTGTTGCTCAGCTATTGATAAGCTGTTCGTATTCTGATGAGATGATCCTAACTATTTGTAATGCGTACCCCTTGTTGCTATGGTGAACCATTCCATAGCAACCACTGGATAAATAAATCTCAATCTTTAACCCTTTCTCTCATTTGCAAACAGAGTAGACCCAGATCTGTCTGATCACGGTCTGCTTTGTTTGCTGATGATATATCGTAGTATAGATCAAATTATACAGAATAACCCATGACCAAAACTTCCTGTGGTCATGAGCTATTGTAAAAATTAACCTAATTAATATTCATGATGTCATTATTTCTTACATGAATATTCATGACGTTAAGGGTTAAGTGGCCGTTGTAAAAATTTGATGATTGCAATAACCCAGAATTTTATAGCCACTTTTTCGACTTGTCAGATTTATTGCTGGTCATATACAGAGGGTGGTTTTTACGATAAGAGTAAAAGAAATTGCACTACAATAAAGCAGACAATTCCTCAAGTTCATAAATCTTGCAGTATTCCAGTTAACCCTTCTCTTGCTGAATTTTAAAATACATGTCTCCTTCTTTACCCGTGCCCTGTTGTATAATTACATATATCTTCACTGTGTACAAGTATTTCGCTGTGCAATCACTGCTGTGGAGTACACAGGTTGCACAATCAATTTGTAAATAGTGCAGACCCTGATGAGACAGCTCCTGCAGGAGCTGTCTCATCTGGGTCTTCATTATTTACAGGCAGGTATATTGATGTGAATAGCAAGCGAAGGGTTAAGATATGTAAAATATAATATTTTCAAGAATAACTCCATTATATCTCAAATAAACCTGTGTTGTGAGCACTCATTAGAATAGTTTCGGAGAGATGATTCTTATTAGTTGTGACAATGTAGGGTTTGGTGGAGAAATGACTATTTTAGTATCCCCGTTTATCTGTTGCTGTGATATTGTATTTTTACTGATCCCTATTTTCAGGTGTGTATGGCGGTGGAAACGCAGATATCGACACTGTCAGTGTTCCGTTTACCAGCCTTGATGTGAAGCCAGGACAGAATGTGAGCCTGTCGTGTATGGGCACACAAACTAACCTTCAATACTACATCAGCAACAGGTCAGTGAAATAGACCAGTAAAATAAGAGGCTTATACAGAATTATGATAAATGTATTTTCTTAAATCGGAGCTCTAGATGAGAGGTGGTTGGTTTGCGACTTAATCCCATACCTGCTGAATATTTATGTAAAAAACAATGACATTACTATTATGTATATTAACCCATTCCCTCATAGGCTATTTTTAGATGCAATCTTTTTAAAGAAATCTACCGAAAAGGAGCGTTTACTAGAGAAAAGGAAAATTTTAGAATTGTGTAGTTTTGAAACCATTACTCCTATGGAGCAAATGTTTTATTTATCACAAAGGTTTCATGTTTTTTAACAGCATTATTAGCAAGGGAATTTACTGTGGCAGAAACTATAGATTCAGATTTATATTATACCATAAGCAAAGGGAGCAAACCCTGACCGGGCAGTTCTTCAGGAGCTCTCTGATCTGGGTCTACTCTGTCTGAAAAGGCGTGAAAAAAACTTTTACATGAGGGAAAGGGTGAAGATATCATCAACGAAGCTCGAACTTATGATTACTCATTTGAATTTTCTCTGAGTGGTTTATACAAGTTTGAAGAAATGACCAAAAAAAATCTTGTGATTTACACAGCAAACCCTTTTTATCTGGAGCTTAGCTTGGTACTCAATAAAATCAAAATTCTAATGAGTACAAACAAGATAGGGTTTAACTTCAGAATGATTCAGATAGATCAACCAGCCTCTTATAGACCCACCAGCCTCTTATCTTTTGCCAGCGTTAAAATTGTCAGTATGTTTTGTTTGTTACACTTCAGGTTGTGCTAAAGACAGGTTAACCCATTCCTTCATATTGACGACCCTGTAGAAGTCACTTTGTGAAACCATTGTGATAAATAGAGCATTTGCTCCTATAGGAGCAAATGCTCTATTTATCACAATGGTTTCAACTACAAAATTCTAAAAAAAAAAATCCTTTTCTCTAGTTATGCTCCTTTCGGTAGAGGTTGTATCTAAAAATAGTCTATGAGGTAATGGGTTAAGATAGAAAAGAGTTCTCTATGGACCCATAGTTGTGTATTTACATTTTCAGTCAGTTTGGTTCAAGAAATGTAGTAATGAGTATTTCATCAGGACTATTTTACCATTAAACCTTTCCCTAATTGAATATTCATGTAAGGAATTTAACCCTTTCCTCCTTAAATACGCCTTTCTAAGCCTCTGTAAAAGTCACTTTTTGAAACCATTGTGATAAATAGAGCATTTGCTCCTTAGGAGCAAATGCCCTATTTATCACAATGCTTTCAATACTATACACTTATAAAAAAATTCCTTTTCTCTAGTAAATGCTCCTTTTCGGTAGATTTATTCAAAGAGGTTGGGTCTAAAAATAGCCTATGGAGGAATTGGTTAAGAAAATAGGAATTTTTGGCCATGACAGAAAAATATAGCATCAGATCTATCTACCTGATGGGAGGGCTCCTACAGAAGCTGTCTGATATGGGTCTTCTCAGTTTGCAAAGATGCGGAAAGGCAGGGCGTTACTTGATATAAGGTTGTTTATTTAACCAAGGGATATAACTCTTCAAATGTTACACAGCAGTTTTTGTTGAATTATCCCCCATGGCCTCTTCCAGTATCACAAGGACGTTTCATCTTTTACTCCATAGATACCTTTTAGCCTATAAATTTGCAAACAAGGAAGACTGAGATTAGATTGCTCCTGGAGGACTTGTCTGATTAAGGTCTGCAGTGTTTGCTTATAAAGTAATAGAAATTTGATTATGCAAGTTCTGCCATGGCTAAACTGTTTGTGTTCATATACTGTTATAAAAGTACAGCTAATTAATATTCATAATATGCAAATTTATTCTTACATGAATATTCATTATGCACTGGGTAAATTTCATGAAAACTTTCATGAGAACTATTGTAGCTGAAGTACTTTTACAGTTTGGATCCTATTTATCTGAAGGCATATTTTTCATGAATAGTTCCTTTATTTCTACACCAGACCTGATTTTGTTACCTGTTTAGTCTCAAATCATTCTTTTGAATGGTCTCTTCAGAAAATTATTCGCTAAGATGTGTAATTTTATGTTTTCAAGAATAGCTACCAAACCCTTTGTCATGACCACTCTTTGACCCTGAAGACCTACAGCCCTGATGATATACTCTGTTACTTTATGTCTCATCTTGATCCAAACTATTCACACAGATTGTCTCAAAGTCACTGCTAGTGTGCAGAGCTACAGATACCTGTGCGTACTCAAATAATAAAATCGTCATTTCTCCACCAAACCCTATGTTGTGACCACTCTTTAGAATCGTCTCGAAGAGACGATTCTAAAGAGTGGTCACAACATAGGGTTTGGTGGAGAATCAAAGAAGTAATACTTGAAAATATTACAATTTATGCATCTTATCTGGAGCTCAGAGTGTGCATCCAAATTAATGAGGAATCTCTGTTTATGAAAATGAAAGTAACTTTTTTTTTCTTTCAGGTCATGAATGTCATGAAAATGATTTAGATTAATTGTTCTAATAACAGATGGACACACAGGATGTTTTTGTATTGGTAGAAGCAGTAGCATCATATATTTATTATATCAATCATTAGCAAACAAATCAGACCCTGATCAGACGGCTCCTATGGGAGCCATTTTACCTGGGTCTATTCTGTTTGTGAAGGTGTATTGATTGAGTAAAGAGTTAATCTTCATCCTGCTGTAAAAACCATTCCTCCATAAGCTTTTACTCTATAAACATGCCAGGGAACATGCCTAGTAAACCTTTGCATACAGAGTATATCCAGATCAGATGGCTTCTGTTCAGGGTCTAGTCTGTTTGCTTATGACATAATATATGTCTGATTTACTGTTTCTGGCATGAGAGTTGACTTTTATTTGCGCCATTTAACCCTTTCCCTCATATAAACGTGTTTTAAAACACGCATTTGCAAACAGAGTAGACCCAGATCAGACGGCTCCTAGAGGAGCCGTCTGATCAGGGTCTACTCTGTTTGCTATTAGAATTTAGAAAGATCTGTTTCTTTGCTTTCTAAAATGTCTACAATGTTCCACCTTCAATATTTCTTTTAAGTATTTTTGTTAATGAATATTCAGTAGGTATTGAAATTTTGAATAAACATAGAACAGGGAAAGGGTTAAAAAAGCAAACTAATTGTTCATAGTGCCATTATAAAAATTCAATTAATTTTCACATCGTCATTATTTTTTACATTCATGGAGGAAAAAGTTAAAACTTAACTTATACTTTCAACTCATTAAAGCTTTTCAGAAACTATTGAGTGGAACAGCTTGGATTCTGATGAGATGCCAAGTTACTAGGTGGTTTATCTAGATCAAAGCTGTTTGCAAGTTCTGACCAGGTCATGCTGAACAGGCTAGAAAATGAGCTTTAACCGATTCCCTCATATTGACGCCTTTTGACGCCTCTGCAAAAGTCACCTGTTGAAACCATTGTGATAAATAGAGCATTTGCTCCTATAGGAGCAAATGCTCTATTTATAACACTGGTCTATAACAATGCTCTATTTATAACACTGGTTTCAAACTACAATATTTTAAAAAAATACCTTTTCTCTAGCTAATGCTCCTTTTCGGTAGATTTATTCAAAGTGGTTGTATCTAAAAATAGCCTATGAGGTAATGGGTTAAGAGCAATTAGGTAAGAGGCCGGTGCTTATATAATGTATGATCTTTTAATCTAATATGCAAATTAGCTGTATCACAAGAAAAGATGCTTTTGTGATTTTCAAACAGTGAAAAATTGGACAAGCTACCAAATTAGGTCGGGTTTTTTTTTTGTCTTTTATTTTAGTTTAATATTTCAATTGGATTTTAAAAAATGGCTTAGTAGTATTCTATGATACAACTCTGCAAGCAAGCAGCGAAACTGTGATTACCTGTGTAATTAGTTTGGATCCAGATGAGACCACTCGTAATGTGACATCTCATCAAGATCCAAACTGCTTGAGGTATCCAAATGTTACACTGTGTCTTGTCTTTGTCTACACTGTTTATAAAGTCTGGAAAGCACATTGTCATGTGGTACACCTTGAAATATAAATATCCACTGTATTTTATGTTTTTACAGTAAAACCCCTCTATAATGACCACTAAATTTGTGTTGATTAGTTGGTATTTAGGACAGGTGGTTGCTTAAAGCAAGGTGAAAGTAAAACAGAACGCTCCTATAGGAGCGTTCTGTTTTACTTTCACCTTGCTTTAAGCATCCACCTGCCTTTAACTCAAAATACTTGATGTAGTTTAGTGGTTGTTATAGAGAGGTTTTACTGTACATGTATTTGTCATTAGAGTTCTCTGGAGCTTTGAAGATATGAACGGAAATGAGCATCCACTTATAGAGGGTTTCTATAAGACACCTGCTCAAGGACAAGAAGGGAAATATGCGAACGACAATTTCGGATCAGGCCACTTTAAAAATGAGTTTAAAGTGGACACCTTCAAACTTCTCATATTTGGTAGGATATTGAAGTGTGTAAAGCATACACAGATCAGTAGAGGGTAGTTGTATTTTATGCCAGGGTATTTGTAACCACCTTTAACTTGTGTGACATACTAGCTTGTGCTACCTTTAACTCAGAAAGCAAGGTTGGGCATTTTCTCGTCACCGATTTCCCAGTTGTTTCCCTTTCTCTCTGTCTCTTTCTTCCATAATAACTGCACAATAACAAAAATAATTAATATAAGAATTCATTATACATTTCCTTGTTCTTAACATTCAGTAGATTGTGGCCAAATTTATATTTGGACATACTCTGTTTGCAACTTTGTGAAAAGGCATTTACGGTATATGTAGGGTAGGGTTAACCCTTTCCTCCATAAATACGCCTTTCTACGCCTCTGTAATAACCACTTCTTGAAACCATTGTGATAAATAGAGCATTTGCTCCTATAGGAGCAAATGCTCTATTTATCACAATGGTTTCAAACTACAAAATTCTAAAATATTACTTTTCTCTAGTAAATGCTCCTTTTGGGTAGATTCATTCAAAGAGGTTGGGTCTAAAAATACCTATGGAGGAAAGGGTTAATGAAAAAAAATCAAATTTGAAAATAGGAGTTGATCAGACATTGTCACAGATGAAACTTTGGTTAGGGTTACTTCTTTTATTTGGAGGATATTCATGCAAGTCTCCACCCACTGTGAACATTAACCCGTTACTCCATAGATACACATGTCTACGCCTTTGCAACCAGAGTAGACCGAGATTAGACGGCTCCTATAGGAGCTGTCTGATCAGGGTCTGCTCTGTTTGCTTATGATGTAATCTAGAGTATCACCCCTCTAATGCGACCACTTAATGAATAAACATGGGTGTTGTTATAAGCAGGTGGTTGCTTAATGCAGGACAAAAGTAATGCAGAAAGCTTCTAGGAGCTTTCTGCATTACATTTATCCTGCATTAAGCTACCACCTGCCTTTATCACCCAGAATTATACCCCTTTTATGTTGTTGCATTAGAGCAGTTTTACTGTAGATATGAGTCTGCCATTGCCCAAAATTCCTGTGTCCATGTGCTATTATAACACATTAATCTAATTAATATTCATGACATCATTATTTTTTACATGAATATTCACGGAGGAGAGGGTTAACTTTTATTCCACTGTGAAAAATTAATTTCCGCCCAAATTTGAATCTGCACTTTGACAACTTCTGATTCGATCGAGCTTTTTAGGAACTATAGACCAAGTGTCAAACAGCTTGGATCCTTTTGTGATTCTGAGTTACTTGGCATCTGATCTGGATCCAGGCTGTTTACATATGTGGGTGATGTCATGGATAGTGTGATAAGTATTAACTTAGTTTCGGTATTAAAAGAATAAAGAAGGGAATTTAACGCTTTCCTCCATAGGCTATTTTTGACCCAGCCTCTTTGAACAAGAGAACAGGAACATTTTAGAATTTTGTAGTTTGAAACCATTGTGACAAATAGAACATTTGCTCCTATAGGAACAAATGCTCTATTTATCACAATGGTTTCAACAGGTGATTTTTACAGAGGTGTAGAAAGGTGTATTTATGGAGGAAAGGGTTAATGGGGTGACAAACCGTAGAGATCTAATACATATAAGCAGACAGAGAAGATCCTGATCATACAGCAGCTTGTCTGATAGGGAAGATCCTGATCAACTAGCAGCTTGTCTGATTTGGGTCTACCTTGTTTTCAAATTAAGGTACATAATCATGGGATTATCAAAGTAAAAAATGAACCCATTGTTTATGGGCCACTGACCCTTGCTTTTTTACTACAGACAGCTTTCTGTGCATGAGGAGAATCATTGTAGTTATACTGTCTGTTATGTCTTCTGTCTTTTTTTCAGTCATCCGGTTATTACTCCATTTTATTATCGATTCTCAGTGTCTTGGTCTCTCTGTCTGTTTGCACACACTCACATCACAGTACTGTATCATCTTCTCTGATGGGATTTCCCGAGGTCTAGATAAGGTGTGTGTGAATTATAAACAGTTTAAAAAATATCTCCTTCATTTTCTCCTCCAAACCCTCTGTACATTGGGTTTGGGTGGAGAAATGATGATTATGGGGTTTCGGCGGAGAAGATAGGATTTGCATCAGTTATTATACAGTTGAACCATACAAATTACTTCGAGATATCACAAGTTTGAGTCATCTGAATTCTAGTCTGAACAATTTCTCAAGTTCACAGCTTTATGCAAGTCAAAAGTAATGATGAAAGCTCATGCAGGAGCTTTCAGCATTACCGGTACATTTGACTTTCATTAAGCTGTCAAATGTGTTTCTAGATATGTGTTTTTATACATGTTTTTTACTGTATATTTTGGAAGGACTGAATTTTTAGTTCGAGCTACCCCGAAATCAGAAGTTCAACTAATTGGTGTTTTCTTAGATGGAACCTGTTCATTGCGGGCATTTTCGAGGGGTTGTAAAACTTTCCTATTCTTGTCATTCTAATTTTGCAAGTCACCATGTCTTGTGCTGATTTGTCTGAGTTGATTTACGGAGGCTGAAATAGTTTGTCCATCAGTCTGTGTCTAATGGTTTTGACAAATATTTAATGGTTTACGGTCAATAAATTCTGCTGAATGGAATTTTGTTATTTCAAATTTATCACAAATGCACAATATTATATACAAACCACATCTGTAGAGTCCGATAACATGCATACTTACCTATCAAACGATCTTATTCCACAGCCAAACTCTATCATGCTGCTACCTGTTAGAATTGCTCCTCAAGGAGACGTCAGTTCTAATGAGTTGCAGCAAGTTAGAGTTTGGAGATCTATAAAATATTTTACTTGGACTTTTTAAATACTTGTGTCATGTACATCACTGAAAAATGCATGCATAGTTATTTCAATACTCCATAAATACGCCTTTCAACACCTTTGCAAACAGAGCAGACCAAGATCAGATGGCTCCTGTAGGAGCCATCTGATCAGGGTCCGCTCTGTTTGCTTATGAAATAATATAACTATGATTCTACCATTTTTACTAAAGCCAAACATTCCCATGTTCCTTAATAAATATAAATCTAATAACCCTTTCCCTCATAGGCTATTTTTAGATCCAACCTCTTTGAATAAATGTACCAAAAAGGAGCATTAACTAGAGAAAAGGACACTTTTAGAATTTTGTAGTTTGAAACCATTGTGATAAATAGAGCATTTGCTCCTATAGGAGCAAATGCTCTATTTATCACAATGGTTTCAGTAGGTGATTTTTACAGAGGCGTAGAAAGGCGTATTTATGGAGGAAAGGATTAATATTCATGGTGTCATAAATTCTTACATGAATATTTGTGGAGTAAATGGTTATATCTACTAATATATGGCTGAATTTTTTTCTGGAAAATGTTTAGTAGGGTATTGGTGAATATTACCTATATACTAGTTAGAATTACTTGTTTCTGGTACTCATAACTACTTGTTGTAGCTGTGTTCAGTATCTGTCTATCTAATGTTTGGTATGGTTGTATATATATTCCTTATCAGTCCAGATAGGATACGTGAATTGAGACATTTTCAAGAATAACTTCTCTATTTCTCCACCAAGCCCTATGTTGTGACCACTCTTTAGAATCGTCTCTTTGAGACGATTCTAAAGAGTGGTCACAACATAGGGTTTGGTGGAGAAAGTATGATTTTAGCATTTGAGTACGCATCTTTAATCTGTTGCTCTGTTCCCCTCATCTCTATTACTGTGTAGGCTGCCATATTGAGATGGTTGTGACAATTATGTCATGTAAAAATCATTCCTACTCACATTTTGTTTCCATGGTTTTTCTATTGAAATTTTCAAAGTAGCTGAGAAAAGTATTGTGATCATTCTATTCACAATTGTTGTTTTTTCGGTGGGTCGAGACCCCGAGTCTTGCTAATTTCATCACGTGGCAAGTGCATGGCCTGCTGGTCTCTATATGTCTATGGATTCATTCTTTTTCACTATATACATTCAGTTTTGATCATTCATGTTCATTCATTCTTCAGTCTAAATCCATTGTTTTCTCAGCTTAATCCTTGTATCTTGATTATGCTCATTAGAATTGCCTCTCGTAAACACCGCAAAGGTGTACATTAAATTCTTTTTAAGACTAGCTCCATTATTTCACCACCAAACACCTGTGTTTTGACCATTCTAAAGAACCAAGTCCTTCGGACGAGACTATACGCCGAGGTCCGATGTATCAGTGCTTTACACTGGGCATCTAAAAGAACCAGAGAAACTCAGTCAATTATAAGAGTAGGGTATCGCGCCCGGGTTTCTCTGTATCCTCTCCCCTCTCTCTGGGGCGTCCAATTAGCCCATAGTGAGCAGAAACGGACGATAATCAACACAAACAAAAAACATGGTTTGGTATAATGCTGGTTAAGAGGGGGAGAGGGATTATGGTATAATGCTGGTTAAGAGAGGAAGAGGGATTATGGTATAATGCTGGTTAAGAGGGGGAGGGATTATGGTATAATGCTG
Source organism: Azorinus chamasolen (assembly GCA_963576725.1). Classification (NCBI taxonomy): domain Eukaryota; kingdom Metazoa; phylum Mollusca; class Bivalvia; order Cardiida; family Solecurtidae; genus Azorinus; species Azorinus chamasolen. The sequence continues at coordinate 874,418 of OY755247.1, read as the reverse complement.
GTTAAGAGGGGGAGGGGGATTATGGTATAATGCTGGTTAAGAGGGGGAGGGGGATTATGGTATAATGCTGGTTAAGAAAGGGAGGGGGATTATGGTACAATGCTGGTTATTCAAAGTGGAATGGTCTATAAAGGATTTTGAATGACAAACAGTGCAGACTCTGATCAGATCTTCTAGGAGCCCACTGATCTGGGGCTATACTGTGTGCAAAGGCAAATATTGAAGGTTAAGTAGAAATAGAATGGGTACTGACACTGATTTTCAGGTTCATTACTCTGAATACATTCTATCTCTTACAAATGAGAGCTATATATACATAGATTTGGTTCTTTAAGACCAAGTCAATACCAGCATACAGAGATGCTGGCAAAAATCCTTTAAAATAAAAATTCTGATATGCCCATTAAACATGATCAGTTTTAATCGCTTACAGTATTGAGTGGTCATTCATTCCATCTGACGGTAGAGATGAGCTGTCAGTATCTTCAAGGTCATTCTATTTGGGAGAGGACGCAAAAGATGTGAATGCCAAAATGCCGTCATCGAAGTACAATAAGCCTGTATGGAAACAGATAGATAATGGCTACCAATTCACTGTTAAAATTTCAGGTTGTTTTAGCAGTTACTGTTGTCGTTGGCTTTTTATAATACATGTAGTGGTACCTGCACGCCTCCATCTCTCCCATACACCACAAGCATAGAGTGCTTCTGGTGATCAGATTGTGATATGACCTCTTGTCCGTGTCACATTTCTTCTTCTGCTTTAACCCTTTCCCTGTTCTATGTTTATTCCAAATTTTAATACCTACTGAATATTTATTAACAAAATAGTTATAAAAAAATACGGAAAGTGGGGCGTTGTATACATTTTAGAAAGTAAAGAAACAGATCTATCAAATTATATCAGACGGCTCCTATATGGGTCCACTCTGTTTGCAGATGCGTGAAAACACGTTTATATGAGGGAAAGGGTTAAAAGTCTTTAAAAGACTATTCTAGACTCCACATGTCTAAATCAGAGGCCCAGATAAGATGTGTAATTTAAAATATTTAAATTTATATAAAAAAAAATAGCTCCTTTAATAATTTTCTACACCAGACCCATGTTGTGAGTTAAATAATCGCTCCTTATATGGCAAACTGTAACACGATTCCCTCCTTAAGGCAAATTGTAAATATCCCTCCTTCAAAAAGGAGAACTTGGATCAGGGTATTTATAAGGCATTAGTTTCATTTACAGGAAAATAATGATCTGAGTATAGGTGAGTGGTAATAAACAGCCATCGCTTGTTTGGTATTTATGAGCCTCAAATTTAGTTTTGCTTTGAGTTTCAAAATGAATAAAAATACTTTAAGATTCATTTCCTCCTTTCCCTAAATGACTCCCATAATAATAAGTTATGAATGAGTACAGGAAATAGATTTAAAGAAACAAATATTGTTTGGTCAACTTTTTTATCCCTTTGATTATCTGATAGACGTCTTTTGACTTCATTGCGAAGAGTTGACTAAGAGCAGATGACTCCTGTTGGAGTCCTTAGACTGATCTAGGTTTGCTCTGTTTGCTTATTAGATAGTATCATTATAAAATTTAGCTATTTAAATTTCAGCTGTTATTTCTTACATGAATATTCATTAGCTAAATGTTAACCCATTCCCTCATATTGACACCTTTAGACGCCTCTGCAAAAGTCACCTGTTGAAACCATTGTGATAAATAGAGCATTTGCTCCTATAGGAACAAATGCTCTATTTAGCACAATGGTTTCAAACTACAAAATTCTAAAAAAAATCCTTTTCTCTAGTTAATGCTCCTTTTCGGTTGGATCTAAAAATAGCCTATGAGGTAATGGGTTAAAAGGCATAGGAGTCCCGGGTCAGAGGGCCCTTGGATACGCCCTCTGATCTAGGTCTGTACTGCTTGTCATTAAATTCTTTTCAGCAAGTCCCTTTCTCATTAAATAAACAGTGATGGATTCATTCCATTTTGAAAACTCAGCATTTAAAGTATTGGAAATGTATTAAATAAATGAACAAATTGTGGATCCAGATAAGACACTAAGTAAGTGGGTGTCGCATCTTCATCCAGACTGTTTGACTATGACACTGTGGGAGAAATATTGTATGTTAAGAATCGAAGCAGACTACAATTTCTTTTCAGACTAGAGGAATAGATAAGATGCTATATTAACCCACTACCTCATAGGCTATTTTTAGATCCATTACCTCATAGGCTATTTTTATATCCAACCTCTTTGAATATATGTACCGAAAAGGAGCATTTACTAGAGAAAAGGATTTTTTTAATAAAATTATGTAGTTTTGAAACCATTGTGATAAATAGAGCATTTGTTCCTATGCAGCAAATGCTCTATTTATCACGATGGTTTCAAAAAGTGACTTTTACAGAGGCGTAGAAAGACACATTTATGGAGGAAAGGGTTAGAACATTTTTTAGAACAGCTCCTTTAATATAGAAAAGAAAGAACTTCCTTTGCATAATTATCTAACATGCAAGCATTTAACTTTCTTGCACATGCTTTCTGTATGTGTTGGTAGGATACCATGAAGCATTTAACTTTCTTGCACATGCTTTCTGTATGTGTTGGTAGGATACCATGAAGCATTTAACTTTCTTGCACATGCTTTCTGTATGTGTTGGTAGGATACCATGAAGCATTTAACCCTTTATGCCATGCATATTCATATCAGAAATAATGATAGCATGACTACCGTATTTGTTAGGTGATTTTTTTTTATAATGCCATATGATCACATGGCAGTTTTAACTTAACCCTTTCCCTGCTCTATGTTTCAAATTTCAATACCTACTGAATATCAATGGACAAAATAGTTATAATGAAAGTTAGATATTGTAGCCATTTTAGAAGCTAGAGAACCAGATCTATCAAATTCTATTAGCGAACAGAGAAGACCCTGATCAGACGGCTCCTCTAGGAGCCGTCTGATCTGGGTCTACTCTGTTTGCAAATGCGTGAAAACACATTTGTATGAGGGAAAGGGTTAAGCAGAAACTGTAGAGTCATATCTATATTATACCATAAGCCAACATAGCAGACCCTGATCAGACTGAGCACCTATGGGAGCTGTCTGATCTGGGTCTACTCTGTTTGTAAAAGTAAAAACAAATATTTATGGAGTAAAGGGTTAATTGTCAGCAGTATATTATCTGTGTCTACACAGTTGTAGCTTACAAATTATACTGTCACGTACTGCCCATTTTTCATAAATATAAATAAATGCAGGCCTTCCAGCGTTCCTACTTTTTCCTTATTTTATTACTTTTCCTACTTTTTAATAAGCTTCCTATTTTTTCCGAAAAAAATCCTACTATTCCTACTTTTTTGAAAATAAAGTCCACAAAAAATTAAAGTATGAACTTTGTACTAGTTATATTTGCAGAAAGTGAACAAAAGATGTTAAACTGGCTGGTTTCTGTTGTTGAAAGGTGTTGCAAATATGTTCCTCCTTCATGTGCATCATCTTTCATATTAATAAAGGCTGGGGCAAGATGACCACACAATTTTAACAGCTGCAAATGCGAGAAGGATTAGATTTAAGCATAGAAATGGACCAAACTAGCCCTCCAGAATACCTATCTTTTCAAAAGTTTCCAGGGGGGGGGGGGGGGGGATTCATGAGCAGAATACATCATTAAAATAGACTGGCAGAGTAACAAATGTAGCAAAAAGAGTAGACCCTGCAATGAAAAGTGACCCTTTGATGGTTTGCTTCATAAATATTCATAAAGGCAGATGTCAAATATTTTAATTCAACATACATTGAGTTAATATGGTTTAGATTACAAGAAAGTCAAAAGCTTGCACTCTGGTCTGGGTCTGATCTGGATTTGCAATAATTTGAAATATTAGTCAAATTAGTATACTAAGGAAGGGGGGAGGGGAATATGATATGGTGACAACATGCTAGTCCCGACCAAACATCCCCCTGCCCTCCACCACCACCACCACCACCACCAAACACACAAATGCACCCAAAGAATCCAAATATTGTATAAAATTATGCTCCACCAGCCAACCCATTTCCAGATAATGATATGACAGTTTGATTTAGTGTTAAGCCTTCCTTACCCTTTGACCTGCTGTACATGAATTAGTGATTACCTCTGCAAAAAGTGTCAATTTTGACGGGAGACCAAGTAACTGTTCTAATTAGTCTCCCGTCAAAATCCTAACTGACTGACACTTTGATTACTAGATGTTTTCTATACATGTATTTAAACATTTGCTCTGCGGGCTAAAGGCAGAGCTCCAAGTAAGATGCATAAATTAAAAACATTTTCAAGAATAACTTCTTTATTTCTCCACCAAACTCTATGCTGTAACCATTCTTTAGAATCGACTTCAAAAGACGGTTCTAAAGAATGGTCTCAACATACTCCTAGGGTTTGGTGGAGAAAAGAGGACTCCAGTATTTGAGTATGCACCTGTTGCCCTGTGCGCACCTGTTGCTCCATAACCCATTACCTCATACGCTATTTTTAGATCCAACCTCTTTGAATAAATCTACCGAAAATGAGCATAAAGTAGAGAAAAGGAAAATCTTAGAATTTTGTAGTTTTGAAACCATTGTGATAAATAGAGCATTTGCTCCTATCACAGTGGTTTCAAGCAGTGACTATTGCAGAAGCGTAGAAAAGCATATTTATGGAGGAAAGGGTTAATAATGCTATTTTTCATCATGACAGAAACTGTAGAATAAGATCTGTTTTATATCATAAGCAAATAGAGCAGACCCAGATCAGACAACTCCTATAAGAACTGTCTGATCTGGGTCCTCTCTGTTTGCAAAGTCATAGAAAGTCGTACATATGGAGTAAAGGGTTAATACAGAGGTACAGATAAAGGTCCGTACTCAAATACTAAAATCGTAATTTCTCCACCAAATCATATGTTGTGACCACTCTTTAGAATTGTCCGAATTTAGAATTTAGAGTGGTCACAACATAGGATTTGATGGAGAAATAAAGAAGTTATTGCAAACAGGGTAGACCCAGTTCAGACAGCTCTTTAGGAGCCGTCTGATCAGGGTCTGCTCTGTTTGCCTATGGTATACAGTAATATAGGTCTGATTCATGTTAAAGCATGAAAAGGGTACGGTAAGTGATTTTAGATGGATCTCGCTGCACACTACATATAGTTTCTATCATCAAAAATTTATCATGCTCATCTACAAGCATTGATTTGTGCTATGAATTTGGAGTATTAGTTCTGGCAATAGTTGGTACTGATCTCTGAGCGAATAAACCATGTCTGGTCGTCCCCTCCTTGTTTGGTTGATAACCATGTCTGGTTGCCCCTCCTTGTTTGGTTGTTTTGATCTATTTTGTTGTTTCAGTAGTTTGGTTAGTTCAGTTATTGTACAGTGTATGGCAATCATATATTTTTTTCATGTGGGTGGGTTTTTGGTGCTTCACATTTTGTTGTCAATCTTTCTTTCAAAGTTCTGTCATATTGCATTTGACGTAATTTGTTTTGTGTGTAAATCTTGTGTGTGTTTGTCTATACCCATAGTTAATGATTGTGTTGTCTATATTTGTAAGTACATGTAGTGTGTTTTGTGAATATGTATATGCAGATACAGCGGTGTGTGTATTTGTGTGCATTATGTGTGTGCATTATGTGCCTATATGTGGATAGGGCATTCATTCACAGAAATGGGAGAAACCATCAAGCACCCGTTTTGTTTTGTTTGGCTAAGCTTATTTACCTTATGCTCATTTTGCATGGTTCATAATACATTCATTCATTTGCCATGACATTCATTCTTTTCATCTGCTCATGAAAAATGCTTCTTTCTTACTGCAAAGCTTGACAGTGGAGAAACCACGCCAGAGGAGGCGGTTGCTTCTGCAGCCTCGTGGAGTTTGGTGCTGTAACATAGAATCATCTATTAACGCTTATGTTTGTATATGTGTGTATGTTATGCAGGGTAGGATGGAGGCGTATAGAAAAAGATGGAACAGAAACGATAATTACAGATGGCTTTTACAAGGAGAAAAGTCTCGTTGATCTGTTTGAAGGACCAAATCCTCGCTACGAATTAACATATGGAGAGGATGCTGCTGGTTACAGATTCAGTGTCAATATCACAGGTTCAGACTTAAAATTGAATTTAAAAGTTTTAGGCCTTGCTGGTTGGTTTTTACCCCCCACAGAATGAGTGTAGTTTTGTACTCTCTGTGTAGCCTGGCTCGTCTTAAAGTTGGTGACATTGGGAAATAGTTAACTTTTAACCAAATGAATGCTGAATATTTAAAGTGGAATGATCTATCTTTGTTTAACGAAGAGTCCATTCATTATGAATAGGTTTCAGTTGCAGTGTGTTTGTAATGACAAACAGTGCAGATCCTGATTAGAGAACTGCTCTAGGATCTGGGTCTACACTGTTTGCAAATTCAAATACACTCATTTCCTGCTTTTAACCCTTTCCTCCATAGGCTATTTTTAGACCAATTACCTCATATGCTATTTTTAGATCCTTCCACATTGAATAGATCTACCGAAAAAGAGTATTAACTAGAGAAAAGGAAAATTTTAGAATTTGTAATATGAAACCATTGTGATAAATAGAGCATTTGCTCCTATAGGAGCAAATGCTCTATTTATCACAATGGTTTCATAAAGTGACTTTTACAGAGGCGTAGAAAGTCGTATTTATGGAGGAAAGGGTTAAAGGGTCGACCACATGAACAGAAAATTTTCTTGCACAAGCATTATGATTATTTTTTTACATACCGGTCTATAGCTCTGATATCAATAATGCATGGATGTTATTACATAAGATCATAATAATTCGTAACATGTCAAATACAAAAGGTGACTGGGGAATTAACATTGATCATGTTAAACTTTAAGAAGCAAGCAGTGGTTAAATCATTTCATTTCATTAGGATGACTTCTGAAAAGTTTTTTGAGAAAGTCTGTGTGCCTTCTCTTTGCAAACATGTAGGATCTAGATTGTCATATCAGATTTCAAACTGAAAAGCAGAGCTACAGATGAAGGTGCGTACTCAAATACTAAAATTGGCATTTCCCCACCAAACCCTATGTTGTGACCACTCTTTAGAATCGTCTCGAAGAGACGATTCTAAAGAGTGGTCACAACATAGGGTTTGGTGGAGAAATAAAGAAGTTATTCTTGAAAATATTTTAATGTACGCATCTTACCTGGACCTCTGCTGAAATGCATTTCAAACTGATCATGTATTACACCCATGCATACCGAACCACTTTACTTGAGTCAAGGCGATCTGAGTACAGCATGAAAAAAATGTGACTAACATGTAACCTTGTTGTAAGATACTGATAGCATACAACAATAAGACGCTGTAAGATAACATACAACAATAAGACACCGTAACTCTTTGCACGCTAAATAATTATCACACGCAAAAATTATTAGCTACTACAATATTAAAAATTACTCCATGAATATTCATGTAAGAAATAATGATGTCATGAATATTAATTAAATTGTTATAATAGAATCTGTATCATACCAGCAAATAGAGTAGATCGTTATCAGACGGCTCCTGTCCGATCTGGTCTACCCTGTTTGCAAAGGCATAGAAAGGCGTAAAGGGTTACATGTATAGTTGGATCATCAAGAGGTTTGGATTCTGATGAGACGCTGAGATGCTCGGCGTCTTGTCTACATGCACATTGTTTTCACAGGCAATCTTGAAATGTTCACTAGCCTGCAAAGAATTAATGGATCCAGATCAAATGAGAGTTAATCAAATAGTGAGTCAAAGACAACTGAAGCAATCAGAGCTCCATTATACAGAGGTCCAGATAAGATTTGTAAATCAAAGATCAAGAATGTTGTATTTATTTAATAATATTTATTTAACATTTATTTCTCTACAAAACCCTATGTTGTGACGTCTTTTTAGAATCGTCTCAAAGAAATGATTCTAAAGAGTGATCACAATGTAGGGTTTGGTTGAGAAACGTCTCCAGTGGGACCTCGATATCTCGAACTCGGATAACTCAAACTTCAGGATTATACGAACTAAAAGTTCAGTCCTTCCAAAATTTACAATACAGAATTGTTCTAAAGTATATCATTACACATACATGTATATAGAAACAAAATCATGTGACAGTTTAATGCAGGTTGAAAGCAATGCTGAATACTCATTCAGGAGCTTTCTGCATTACTTTAGACAGTCGAGGGCTTGGTGCAAAACTATTGTAACTCCTTCACAAAGTGAAGGAGTTACAATAGTTTTGCACCAAGCCCTCGGTCCTACAAATTGTTCGGTTTCGAAATCAAGTAATTCAGACTTCTGTTATCTGAAAATAATTTTGTATGATCCCTTGGAGTTCAAGACGTTGAAGTTCCAACTGTATTTCATCTTTTGAATACACACCATTATCTATTGCAGATTCAAAACTATTAATTTCTCCAAGAAACCTATAGTTGTGATTTCTCATTAAAATTGTCTCATTGGGATGATTCTGTTCCAAATTAATCATTCTTTAAATTAAAACATTTTCTGAAAAAGTCACACAGTCTTCTTTGGATATGGTTACAATTGATCAGTAGGGTAAATACTGAAACAATTGACCCTTTTATGAACAAAGATCTTGATTTTTTTTTAAAAAATAAAATTTGGGGGGGGGGGGGGGGACAACCTGATAATAAGAAAATTAGCTCTACTTTCCAGCTGGTAAAGGCCTGAATCTTTGATTGTTGTAGAGCACCGTGTTAACACTTTCCTCCATAAATACGTGTAAGCCTTTCTACGCCTCTGTAAAAGTCACTTTTTGAAACCATTGTGATAAATAGAGCATTTGCTCCTAAGGAGCAATTGATCTATTTATCACAATGGTTTCAGAACTACACAATTCTAAACATTTCCCTTTCTCTAGTTAATGCTCCTTTTCGTTAGATTTATTCAAAGAGGTAGGATCTAAAAATAGCCTATGAGGTAATGGGTTAATCCTTTATCTCATGCATATTTATGTAATGATGTACCCCTCATGCATATTTATGTAATGATGTATCTCATGCATATTTATGTAATGATGTAACACTTCATAAACATTCATTAATGGAATTTTTGTATTGTCACAATAACCCTTTCCCTGTTCTGTATCCATTCAAAAATATCTTCTGAATATTAATGGACAAAATAGTTATGATGAAATATTTATTGTGGACCATTGTAGAAACTAAAGAAACAGATCTAAATAAAATTTCATTAGCAAACAGAGCAGACACTGATCAGATGGCTTCTATAGGAGCCGTCTGATCTGGGTCTGCTCTGTTTGCAAATGCACAATGTCTTTTATATGAACGAGAGGGCTAACAAGGAAAGTTTGGACATGAAAGAAACTGTGGAACAAATTCAATGAAATTCCTTAACTCTTTTGGCGCCAAATTTAAAAGTGTCGTCTGCAATAATAATTTCATATTAAATATAATTCTAAACTAAATGATAAAGATATATTAGTGAAACATTTGTTTTTAAAAACCTGTATACTTGGACTAAAATACAATGTAATACTGAAAACAGTGGAGTCCCAGGTCAGATGCCGCCTTGAAAAGGCGGCATCTGACCTGGGACTGCACTGTTTTCAATGGTGCCAAAAGAGTGAAGCAAGTGACATACCCTGATCTGAACGCTTCTTACAGGAGTCATTTGATCTTGGTCTGCTCTGTTTGCAAGGGCGTTAAAAGGTTTATCTGTGAGATAAAGGATTGGGTACCTGTAGGCATTTCAACTTTCAGTCTATGCTTCAATTATTAACAATGCAGAAAGTAGTTACGTTTTAAACCATAGTTGATAGAGTATGTTTTCTTGGTCAAATATAACTGAATCAACTACAAACTATTCGGAAAGTATGAGTAATAAAAGACAAATAAACACACCAAACATAAAAAGTAAACCATCAATGTGTAAAATACATGTAGGGGCAAAAATAATGTAAACTTATGATTTTATGCCAAATTGTTTGCTACTAATGCAATGATTTCTCAAAAGCTTAAACAAACTGGGAAAAATTAAGCTTTAACCCTTTACACCATAAACATTCATGTAAGAAATAATGACATCATGAATATTGCATTAGTTTAATTTTTAATTTTATAATGATCTTTGAACATGGGATTTTTTGGCCATGGCAGAAACTGTAGAATCATATCAATATTATTTGATAAGCAAACAGAGCAGACCCTGATTAGATGGCTCCTATAGGAGTCGTCTGATCTGGGTCTACTCTGTTTGCAAAGGTGTGGAAATGTGTATTTATGGAGGAAAGGGTTAAGCATAATTGATTTTTACAGTGGGAGAAGATTTACAATGCTGAATAAAATTATATACAATATAAGCGTACAGTAGCACCAGTCTTAGGCGGCCGTCAAAAACAAGTCTAGTCAATTATTGAGTCTGTAAGCCCATCAAAAAGAGGTCTAATTATGGGTCTGTAAGGCAGGTGGTAGCTTAACCCATTCCCTCATAGGCTATTTATAGACCCAACCTCTTTGAATAAATGTACAGAAAAGGAGCATTTACTTGCAAAATGGTAAATTTTAAAATTTTGTAGTTTTGAAACCATTGTGATAAATAGAGCATTTGCTCCTTGGAGCAAATGCTCTATTTATCATAATCGTTTCAAAAAGTCACTTTTTAGAGGTGTCAAATGGCATCAATATGTGGGAATGGGAGAATGCAGGGTCAAAAGTAATGCACGAAGCTCCTATAGCAAAATATATTTTGCATTACTTTTGTCCTGCATTAAGCAACCACCTGTTTTTTAAGACTCCAATGTGTTCAATAATTGAATGGTCACTTAGGACTGGTTCTTCTGTATATGGTATGGAAATGTTCGTTAAGAAGTATGTTCGGTCTCGCTGTGTGCGCATGTTTATATGGCAGAGTATATTAGGTATTAAGTATTCATATTACAAGACTATACATTGTCTGAAATAAATATAATGTCAGTTTATACATTGTCTGAAATAAACATAATGTCAGTTTTACCCTTCTCTCCAGAGATATGGTTTATAGTGTCTTTGCCAACAGAGTAGGCTCGGATCAGCCGACAGCTTCTGATCAAGGTCTGCTCTTTTTGCTTAATGAAGTGATTTAATTATACTTCTACTGTTTCTACCTTGACCAAAAGTGCTCGTCTGTCATCTCATTATAAATTTCTGCTAATTAATATTCATGATGTCATTTCTTATGGAGAAATGGGTTAATACTCATGTATCAAATTCATTGAAAGTGCATGGTCGTAGAGGTCTTTTGTCTCCTTATTTCTGTGGAGTGCTATCTGTCAAGATTTCTTGATAACTTGCATGGCCGTTGACGAGGGATACTGTCTAACTGTAGATGTTGTTCCATTTGATGTTGTGATTGGCACCGGTTTTTTCAGGTCTCTAATTTGCAGTGAGTTTACCAGTGATTTTCGGGTGAAGAGGCTTACATTTTCTGGAGCCTTGACCACAATGTTTGTTGCTTAGCAAAATTTGTTATTTATATTAAGAAAATGTCACCAATAAGCAACTGGGGAGGGGGAGCAGTGTTCCTTAACCCTTTCTGCAAACTATGCAGACCTAGACACGACAGTCATAGTACAAGCTGTCTGGTGAGGGTCTACTCTGTTTGCTTATTAGACAATATTTACCTGTGTTCATTGTAAAATTACTAATGAATATTCATGATGCCATTATAAAAATTACTAATGAATATTCGTAATGTCATTAGTTAATAAGGGTTGTTTTTTTTTTACAGTTCAGGGCTTCCTTTATCTGGTTGTAAATTCTCAGTTATACCTTTTAGGCCTTGATTCAATCCATTCATCCTGTTGTGTCATTAATCATTGCAACGTTGTTTTTTTTCTCATCATTAACATTGAACCCATTCTACAGTATGTGTACACATTTTGAGCCATCCAACTCTGCATCTCATCGTTGCATTTTTCATCTCGCATTCATATGCATGTTGCCTTCCCTCTGCATGTTGCTTTCCTTTGGCATGTTGTCTTTCTTTTGCATGTTCCTCATACCCTGTGTGCATGCCACCTTGTATACTAACTGGACTACATGCCTCTGTACTAACATGTCACAACAAGGGTTTGTTGTGATTTGAAATTATTTCCATTTTATCTTTTCTTTTCAGGTACTAGTATATTTTTTGACAAAGTTAAATATTAGAGAGCTAAGGACTTGACAAACAGTGCAGCTCCTGATCTGCGTCCCATTTTATGAAAGATTGTACCTAATTAGCCCTTTCCTCATATAGATGCCTTTTCATGCATTTGCAAACAGAGTAGACCCAGATCAGATGGCTCCTATGGGAGGTGTCTGATCAGGATCTGCTCTGTTTGCTTTTGACATGATATAGATGGGATTCTACAGTATTTGTCAAAGCAAAAAAAAATCCTTGAAATATTTACAATATAAAAATTCTGCTATTAAATATTCATGCTGTCATTTCTAACATGAATATTGAAGAGGGAAAGGGTTAACCAAAACAAAATATACAACAAAATTATTGCAACTACTAGTGTAGATGAAATTATTAAAACTACTAGTGTAGATGAAATCATTTCAGATTCTAGCACTGCAGCAGTTACGATTAGCTTGGATTGGCAGCAATTATTGTATGTTAGAACTTGTGACAATATCAGTTGTACGATCTGTTATAAAATGGGTTTAGTTGATATATCTCAGGTGATACATCTTGGGGACAATGCATGTATTAGGTCTACATTGTTTTTTGAGATGGAGCTCTTATGAAAAACAAACTGAAGAATTAATTTTAAAAATGCTGAATTTTCAAAGTGAAATTGAGTGTTATTGTTTATGACAGAGTATTCAGTATGAAAGAGTACAGTTTGTGAGAGGATTTTGGATGACAGACTGTGTAGACCCAGACCAGTGGACACCTAGGAGCCCCCTGATCTTGGTCTTCACTATTTGCTTAAGCCAGTACAATAATTTTCTGCAGTCAAATCGTCAACCCTTTCCCTCAAACAAATGCTTTTTCACAGCTTTGCAAACAGAATAGACCTATCTAATCAGTTTTCTTATGAAATTATAATTGATCTGGCTGTACAATTTCTACCAAACCTGAAAATTCATACTATGTAAAATGGTAACTATATATTTACAAATTCATCAAAAGACAGTATTGTCAAGTAAAGGGTGATGGTAGTGTTTTTACAAATCACAGCTAGCAGTTGATAATATTAAATACCTTTTTATATTTTAATACTTCATTAACTTGACATTAATGAGAAAATCAAAAACACTAGGTCATTACTATGTAATTTTTGTTTGTAAGAATTTGTTGTGAATTCAAATGTTCAGACATATTTTTCACATTCATACAGAATTTTCATTACAGTTTGATGTTTATTATTAGGTGTCAAAGATAGCGATAACGGTGTCTATAAGTGTGCACTCGTAGATTCCTCGGATAAAGTCTTGGACTCCAAGTTGGTGACTGTTACCGTTTTGAGTAAGTATATTGATGGCTAAATTCCAAAGTATTGTAATCAGATCAAACTATTGCACGTCTAAACCGGAGCAATAGATAAAAGGTATTCACTTACTAAAACTGTCATTTTTCCACCAAACCCTATGTTGTGACCACTCTTTAGAATCGTCTTGATGAGATGATTCTAAAGAGTGGTCACACCATAGGGTTTGATGAAGAAATAAATGCGCTATTCTTGAAAATGTTGTAATCAGTGCATCTTATTTAGACCTCTGACTTTAATGCCAGGAGATGTTCATCTAAAGAGCAGTATGCTTTTTAGCTCACCAGAGCACAAAGTGCTCAGGGTGAGCTTTTGTGATCGCCTGATGTCCGTCGTCCGTCGTCGTGCGTCGGGCGTCGTCCGTCGTCCCGCGTCAACAATTTGAACCTTTAAAAATCTTCTCCTCTGAATCTACAGGGTTCTCAGCTTTCATCTTTGGTACATAGCATCACCTATTGGTCCTCTACAAAAGTTATATAAATTATGCCCCTGGGGTCAAAATTGGCCCCGCCCCAGGGGTGGGAAGTTTTCAAAAGAAACATATAGTAAAACTTTGAAACTCTTCTCCTCTGAAACCAGAAGGTTATTAGCTTTCATATTTGGCACATAGCATCATGTTCAGGTCCTCTACAAAAGTTATATAAATTATGACCCTGGGGTCAAAATTGGCCCCACCCCAGGGGTGGGCAGTTTTCAATAGAAACTAATAGTGAAATCTTTGAAAATCTTCTCCTTTGAAACTGAAAGGCTTTCATATTTGGCACAGAGCATCAAGTCCAGGTCCTCTACAAAAGTTATATAAATTATGGCCCTGGGGTCAAAATTGGCCCCGCCCCAGGGGTGGGCAGTTTTCAATAGAAATATATAGTTAAAACTTTGAAAATCTTCTCCTCTGAAACTAGAAGATTCTCAGCTGTCATATTTGGTACAGAGCATCATGTGCAGGTCTTCTACAAAAGTTACATAATTTATGCCCCTGGGGTCAAAATTAGCCCCGCCCCAGGGGTGGGAAGTTTTCAATAGAAACATATAATAAACCTTTGAAAATCTTCTCCTTTGAAACCAGAAGTTTCTTAGCTTTCATATTTGGCACATAGCATCATGTTCAGGTCCTCTACAAAAGTTATATAAATTATGACCCTGGGGTCAAAATTGGCCCCGCCCCAGAGATGGGCAGTTTTCAATAGAAACAAATAGTGAAAATCTTTGAAAATTTTCTCCTCTGAAACTGGAAGGTTCTCCGCTTTCATATTTGGCACATAGCATCATGTTTAGGTCCTCTACAAAAGTTATATAAATTATGGCCCTGGGGTTAAAATTGGCCCCGCCCCAGGGATGGGCAGTTTTCAATAGAAACATATAGTGAAATCTTTGAAAATCTTCTCCTCTGAAACTGGAAGGCGCTCAGCTTTCATATTTGGCACATAGCATCATGTTCAGGTCCTCTACAAAAGTTATATAAATTATGCCCCTGGGGTCAAAATTGTCCCCGCCCCAGGGATGGGCAGTTTTCAATAGAAATAAATAGTGAAAACTTTGAAAATCTTCTTCTCTGAATCTGGAAAGTTCTCAGCTTTCATATTTGGTGCATAGCATCATGTTTAGGTCCTCTACAAAAATTGTATGAATTATGGCCCTGGGGTAAAATTGGCTCCGCCCCATGGGTGGGTAGTTTTCAGTAGAAACATATAGAGAAAACTTTGAAAATCTTCTCCTGAAACTGAAAGGTTCTCAGCTTTCATATTTGGCTCATAGCATCATGTTCAAGTCCTCTACTAAAGTTATATAAATTATGCCCCTGGGGTCAAAATTGGTCTGCCCCAGGGCCGGCTAGTTTTCTATAGAAACATATAGTGAAATCTTTGAAAATATTCTCCTCTGATTGTCTGGTGAGCGCTTCAGGGCCATTCTGGCCCTCTTGTTATCTATGGCTCTTAAACCTTTCCTTCATATAAATGCTTTTTCACACATTTACAGAGTGGATCCAGATCAGACGGCTCCTATAGGAGACGTCTGATCAGGATCTGCTCTGTTTTGGTAATGGAATTTGATAGATCTGTTTTTTGGCCGGATTGCTCGCAATCCAGGCTTATAGATTGGTGAATGCCGTCCGTCCGTCCGTCCGTCCGGCCGGCCGTCCGGTTGACATTTTTGTTTGTGTTAGTTATAGCCAAAGTATAACACCTACAGTAACCAAACTTGGCATGTGGGTTCATAATGAGGGTCCCATTACATGTCATAGGTTAGCAGGTTACTATGACCCCTTTTTGACCTAGTTTTTACGCTTAAATGACTTAGAGAATTTCCAGGTTGACCTTTTTGTTTGTGTTAGTTATAGCCAAAGTATAACACCTACAGTAACCAAACTTGGCATGTGGGTTCATAATGAGGGTCACATTACATGTCATAGGTTAGCAGGTTACTATGACCCCTTTTTGACCTAGTTTGTACACTTCATTTACTTAGAGAATTTCCAGGTTGACCTTTTTGTTTCCGATCGATAACTAATAAACGACTTGGCCTAGAATCTTCAAACTTACTGTGGCGGTTGGTCATGACAACTAGATGACCCCTATTGTTTTTGAGGTCACTAGGTCAAAGGTCAAGGTCGCAATGACCTTAACTGGTGAAATAGTTTCCAATCAGTAAATGCTCAAGGGTTTTGCTTGGGATCTTCAAACTTGCTGTGATAGTTCGTCATGACCACTAGATGACCCCTATAGTTTTTGAGGTCAAAGGTCAAGATCACCATGACCTTAACTAGTAAAATGGTTTTTGATCAATAACTGCTCAAGGGTTTGGCTTAGGATCTTCAAATTTGCTGTGGCGGTTGGTCATGACAACTAGATGAACCCTCTTGTTTTTTAGGTCACTAGGTCAAAGGTCAAGGTCACCATGACCTTAACTGGTGAAATAGTTTCCAGTCAATAACTGCTCAAGGGT
This sequence comes from Azorinus chamasolen, assembly GCA_963576725.1. Classification (NCBI taxonomy): domain Eukaryota; kingdom Metazoa; phylum Mollusca; class Bivalvia; order Cardiida; family Solecurtidae; genus Azorinus; species Azorinus chamasolen. The sequence goes on along the minus strand of OY755247.1, from coordinate 857,934 downwards.
TTGGCTTAGGATCTTCAAACTTACTGTGGTGATTGGTCATGACCACTAGATGGTCCCTAATGTTTTTGAGGTCGCTAGGTCAAAGGCCAAGGTCACCATGACCTTAACTGGTGAAATGGTTTCCAATCAATAACTGCTCAAGGGTTTGGCTTAGAATCTTCAAACTTGCTGTGGTAGTTGGTCATGACCACTGGATGACTCCTATTGTTTTTGAGGTCACTAGGTCAAAGGTCAAGGTCACCATGACCGTAACTGGTAAAATTGTTTCCGACCAATAACTGCTCAAGGGTTTGGCTTAGGATCTTCAGGATCTTCAAATTTGCTGTGGTGGTTGGTCATGACAACTAGATGAGCCCTCTTGTTTTTGAGGTCACTAGATCTAAGGTCAAGGTCACCATGACCTTAACTGGTGAAATGGTTTCCAGTCAATAACTGCTCAAGGGTTTGGCTTAGGATCTTCAAACTTGCTGTGGTGGTTTGTCATGACAACTAGATGACCCCTATTGTTTTTGATGTCACTAGGTCAAAGATTAAGGTCACCTGATGAAATGGTTTCCGATTAATAACTGCTCAATGGTTTGGTTAGTGATCTTCAAACTTGCTGTGGTGGTTGGTCGTAACCACTAGATGACCCCTATAGTTGTTGAGGTCACTAGGTCAAAGGTCAAGGTCACCATTACCTTAACTTGTGAAATGTTTTCAGTTCAATAAATGATTAGTGGTTTAGCTTAGAATCTTCAAACATGCTGTGGTGATTAGTCATGACCAGTAGATGACCTCTATAGTTGAGGTCACTAGATCAAAGGTCAGGGGGTCTGGGGGTATATCACTTTAATCGGCAATCCGGCCATACCGACATTGGCGGTTTCTTGTTTACTTTCTAAAATGGCTACAATGTTCCATTTCCTATATTTCATCATAACTATTTTGTCCGTGAATATTCAGTAAGTATTGAAATTTGAAATAAACATAGAACAGGTAAATGGTTAGTATAACTACATTCTACAGAACGTTGTATAAGGTACATACTGTTGTTTGTTTTTTATCAAAATCTCCTAATTTCTGCACCAAACCATTTTCCTACAGCTTCTTAGAATCGTCTAGTGTTGCATCATGAAAGGGGAATGTTCTATTTATCACAATGGTTTCAATAGGTGATTATTACAGAGGCGTAGAAAGGCGTATTTATGGAGGAAAGTCCATGGAGAATAGTCAAGAAACAGTTGCTTGGAGAAATATGAAAAATATTTCAATAATGTTTTCTGAGTATGCTTCTTATCTTCACCTGCAATAATCACTTTTTGAAACTGTTGTGATAGATGGAGTATTTGCTCCATAGGAGCAAATGCAGTATTTATCACAATGGTTTCAGAACTTAACTCAGTTCCAAAATTTTCTTTCGTTTTCTATTAAGTGCTCCTTTTTCAAAGGGGTTAGGTCGAAAAATAGCCTATGAGGTAATGGTCTAAGAATAGCCTTTGAAGGTATTGGGTTAAGCACTGATGAATTTCCAAGGATTACTATGTCAGTGTTGTTGTTTCTTTTGACATGAGTCATATATATCCCTTTTTTGCAGACCCAGTCGAGAAGGTTACCTTGGAAGTGCACGACCCTGATACTCACAGTGTACTGGCAAAGAGTACGGGTGTAGCACCTGCCATGGAGATGCCCGTGAAACTGAAGCCTGGAATATACATGGTATGAGCAAGTTTAGCTCGAAAGATCATTTTAACACTTATAAATGCCTTTTAACACCTGTCGAACAGAATAGACCCAGATCAGATGGCTCCTAAAAAAACAACCGACAGGATTGTTATCTGATCAGAGTAATAGATAATGGTTGGTATTTAAATCCTAAAATCACCATTTCTCACCAAACCCTATGTTGTTTCTACTCTATAGAATCATCTCTTCATCTCTTTTTTAGTGCTGAAATAAAGGAGCTGTTTTTGAAAGAGAAAAAAAATTGCACATCTTATCTTGGCCTCTGGTCTGATTGTAGTTGGCAGTTTTCTTCAAACACACATTTTAACATTCTGATCAGAATGTGAAATTTGGAATATGTTGAGATGTCGTCTCATCTGGGTCTCTTCTGTTTGCAACAGTGCAATAGGAGGTGTGTTTAGGTGAAGAGGGAATTTATAATTTAGTGTGTAGGTGAAGAGGGAATCAAAATCTTATCTAAATCCAAACTGATAATCACAAATAATAATGAATTGGCAACTAGCATGAAAAGACTTTAACCCTTTCCTTCAGATAAATGTGTCTTCACACATTTGCAAACAGAGTAGACCCAGAAAAGACATGACAATTGCTTAGCCCCTCACGCTGTGGGTTCGAATCAAGGTCTGGGCATTTGGATTTTTCATTCCAGCTGGCTTGTGGTAGGTGGGTGGTTCTACCTGGATGTTCTTCTGTGCACAAAACGATGCAATTTGTTCTGAGCACAGAAGAACATTGGGTCTTCCACCACCTGTAATTAGCTGGAAGTCGTGATATGACTGAAATACTGTTAAAACGACGTAAAATCCGATAAAAACCAAAACCAAACAATGTTCCACCTTCCATATTGCATTTTAACTTTTTTGTTCATGAATATTCAGTAGGTGTTGAAATTTGAAATAGATATAGAATAGTGAAAGGGTTAAAAATACAATCAGAGTGTCAAAAAGGTTAGATACTTAACCCATTACCTCCTACTGATGCTACTTAACCCATTACCTCCTACTGATGCTACTTAACCCATTACCTCCTACTGATGCTACTTAACCCATTACCTCCTACTGATGCTACTTAACCCATTACCTCCTACTGATGCTACTTAACCCATTACCTCCTACTGATGCTACTTAACCCATTACCTCCTACTGATGCTACTTAACCCATTACCTCCTACTGATGCTCTTGGATGCCTCTGCAACAGTCCCTTTTGAAACCATTGAGCAAATCATCTATTAACCACATTGGTTTCAAATGTATAAAATAATGGCTCATGAATACATGACATTTTGGCTGTTACGGATAACTGTAGGATCAGATCTATAATATATTCTAAACAAACGGAGAAAACCCAGATCAGACACTCCTACAGGATATCTCTGATCTGTGTCTACTCTGTTTGCAAAGGCATAAAAAAGCATATTTGTTAAAAAATTTATTCCTGTTGATATATTTTGCATCCATATCCACAATTTCTTATGTTGATTTACAATGAATTGACAATTCTTGCAGGAAAGAGTTTTATCCCTTTATCCCATAAAAATGTCTCCCTACGCCTTCATACGTCTTCCTATGCCTTTGCAAACAGCGTAGAGCCAGATCACTCTGCTCCTATAGGACCCGTCTGATCGGGGTCTTCTCTGTTTGCTATAATATGACATAATAAAGATCTGATTCTACAGATTCTGCCATGCTAAAGATTCTTTTGTTCATAGTGTCATTATGACATTTCAGTTAAGTATTATTTCCAATGGAATTTTTGCAGACATGCCCCTAAAAAGGATACAGTAAAACTCCTCTAAACCAAAATTCTAGTAGAGAAGAATTTTGATACTTTTAGGCAGGTGGCTGCTTAATGCAGGATGAAAGTCATGAAGAAAGCTCCTAGTGGAGCTTTCTGCATGACTTTCACCCTGCATTAAGCTGCCACCTGTCTCCAAGACGGATATCTATACTAAGTTGAGTCCGGTTTAGAAAGGTTTTACTGTAGTTCATCAAGAAATATAGATTAACTTTACCCCAGAATATTATACCTTTTAATGCCTTTGTCAACAAAGTAGACCCAGATCAGATGAGTCCTGTAGGAGCCATCTGATCAAGGTCTGTTCTGTCTGGTCTGAATAGAATGTCTGAATCTACAGTTTCTGATACCATTAAAACAATTCCTGTGTTCGTATGCCATTGTAATATTTCATCATTATTTCTTAAATGAATATTCATGGAGTAAACAATTAAAATGGATTAACCCATTACCTCATAGGCTATTTATAGATCCAACCTCTTTGAATAAATCTATCCAAAAGGAGCATTAACTAAAGAAAAGGAAATTTTTAGAAGTTTGTAGTTTTGAAACCATTGTGATAAATAGAGCATTTGCTCCTAAGGAGCAAATGCTCTATTTATCACAATGGTTTCAAAACGTGAATTTTTCAGAGGCGTAGAAAGGTGTATTTATGGAGAAAAGGGATAAAGAATGACAATAAAACCTTTTTATGTAGAGAAAGTGTATTTTATCATCTTTTTTCCCAAACAGATTATGTGCAAGGCCGAAGGAAGCAATCCAAAGTCTACTATGCAGTTTAAGTATGATGAAACTACCCCTTACATTGTTGTGGACAGCAAGAAGAACATGAAAGCAGGTAGAGTGCAGTACAGTAGTCAATTCAGCCTTGACAGGTTCGAACTCAAGGCCATGGGTGACACTGACCAGATCTTGAGCTGCTCAGCTAACATTCCCGGAAACCATTACCAGTCAAAAACAGCGACAATAAAAATGCAGGTTAAAGTCGGTGAGTGGAATTTATGTCTGATATCATTGCACTGATTCATATATCTTCGACAACATGAAGATGTTTTTTTGTTTTAACCCTTTCCTCCTTAAAAACGCCTTTTTACACCTCTGTAAAAGTCACTTTATGAAACCATTGGGATAAATAGAGCATTTGCTCCTATAGGTGCAAATGCTCTATTTATCACAATGGTTTCAAACTACAAAATTCTAAAAAAAAAGCCTTTTCTCTAGTTAATGCTCCTTTTGGGTAGATTAATTCAAAGAGGTTGGATCTAAAAAATAGCCTATGAAGGAAAGGGTTAAATCAACACAGCCTTCTGCATTACTGTTGTATTTTAACCATTTCCCTCACAAACATTTAGTAAGAAATATTGACATAATGAATATTAATTAGCTGAAATTTTATAAACAAGGAAAAATCTTTACCATGGCAGAAGATATAGAGGGCTTGGTGCAAAACTATTCTAACTCCTTCACAAGTTAGAATAGTTTTGCACCAAGCCTTTAATATTATAGAATTGGATCCGAATCTGTTTGCTTATGGCATGATATAGATTGGCTTCTGCAGTTTTTGTCAGAACAAAAAGTTCCCTTTAAGTTTATGTTGTAAAAAGTAAAAGCTAATAAATATTCATGATGTCATTATTTCTTACACAAATGTTGAAACGGGTAAACGTTGAATTCCAGTAATAATCAGAACTACGGATAATGAGTGTACTCAAATACAAAGCTACAGATAGCATGTGTACTCAAATACAAAGCTACAGATAGCATGTGTACTCAAATACAAAGCTACAGATAGCATGTGTACTCAAATACAAAGCTACAGATAGCATGTGTACTCAAATACAAAGCTACAGATAGCATGTGTACTCAAATACAAAGCTACAGATAGCATGTGTACTCAAATACAAAGCTACAGATAGCATGTGTACTCAAATACAAAGCTACAGATAGCATGTGTACTCAAATATGAGCTACCTGTGCGTACTCAAATACTAAAATCATTTCTCCACAAAACTCTATGTTGTGACCACTCTTTAGAATCGTTTCGAAGAGACGATTCTAAAGAGTGGTCACAACATAGGGTTTGATGGTGAAATAAAGAAGTTATTCTTGAAAATGTTTTAATTTACGCATCTTATCAGAACCTGAATAATACCTAATTTAGTGTTTGGACAACTGTATAGTATACACTTTTGAAAAAAAGGTCAATGTATTCACACAAATGCCCAGATAAAACATATTCAAGAATAGCTCCTTTATTTCTTCACCAAACCATTTGTTGTGACCATTCTCCTTTAGACAATTTTTCAAAAAGTGGAGCTATTGTCATGACCCTCTCGTCGGCGTCGGTTAACCTTTTTGTTAAGGTCCATTACTCAGAAACCATCAGAGATATTTGGTTCATATTTGGTATGTATGTTTACTATGACAAGGGCAACCCATTTCACAAGGGTAGGTAACCCTAAAATTAATTTTGCTATAGTTATGCCGCTTTTTTGACTTATAATTTTCATTGTTGGTTAAGTTTTATGTTAAGGTCCATGTCTCAGAAACTGTCCGAGATATTTGGTTCAAATTTGGTATGCATGTTAACTTTTACAAGGGGGGACCCATTCCACAAGGGCAGGTAACCCTAAAATTAATTTTGCTATAGTTATCTGCCCTTTCTGACCTAGACTTCCACTACACTATCCAGCACTAAAGAAAGTGGAGCGTGCTGTCTACAGACAGCAGCAGCTGCTGCTCTTGTTAATCAGTACACGTACAATCAAACTTCGATATCTCAACTTCAAGGAACCATACAAATTACTTCGAGATAACAGGTGTGAGTCATCCTATTACTATTAGGAACAATTTCTTAAGTTCACAGCTTAATGCAGATCTAAAGTAATGCTGAAAGATCCTGTAGGAGCTTTCATCATTACTTTTGACCACTATTAAGTTGTCACATGTGTTCCTAGATATGCGTGGTGATACATTTTAGAACAATTCTGTACTGTAAATTTTGAAAGCACTGAACTGTTACCTCGAGTTATCGTGAATTCAAGTTATCCAAGTTCGAGATATTGAAGTTTTTGGTGTGCTGTATCTGAAGAACTGTACAGTAAAACCTCTCTATAACGGCCACTAAATTACATTAAGTGTTATGTGTTAAAGGCAGGTGGCTACTTAAAGCAAGGTGAAAGTAAAACAACGCTCCTATAGGAGCGTTCTGTTTAACTTTCACCTTGCTTTAAGCAACCACCTGCCCTAAGTACCAACTTATTAACATAATTAAGTGTCCGTTATAGAGAGGTTTTACTGTATTTGAATATGTTCTTTTATCTGTTTATAGATTGTTCATAGATTCCTTCTTTTGTTTTGTAGACAAACCAGATATAGATTGTTCATAGATTCCTTCTTTTGTTTTGTAGACAAACCAGATATGGTGTGCAACAATGTTAGCAGAATGATTGGTGACAACTACGCCAAATTTGAATGCAATATTACCGCCCCGGGTGGGCTTGAGTGCGACATGGTGAAATGGATAATTGGCGACACCAGTGAGGTCATTAATAGTGAGGCAAAATACGGCACTGCCGCAGGAACATACGATATAATTCAGACTGAGTGTTCGGTAAGATATCATTTATGTATTTATGTTCATCTTTTAGAGTTTAACACTTGACTCCATAAATATGCCTTTCTACGCCTTTTTCAAGCAGTAAACTCAGATCATAAATGTACAGTCGGCTGAGCAGTCATTCGGACTGAAAGTAGACTATAACTAGGTACTTTACTCTTTTTTTTTACTATCAGACGGCTCCTATAGGAGCCGTTTGATCAGAGTTCTTCTCTGTTTGTTTATGAAATGAGTGGGTGAGTGAATGAGTGGGTTTATGGCACTGCAACAAAAATGAGTGGGCTCCTGTAGAAGTGATCAGGATCTGCTCTGTCCACTTATGAAATAGTATAGCTCTGATTGTACCACTTTTGCCTTGGCAAAAACTTCTATGTTCATGTGCCATTGTACAATTTAACTAATTAATATTCATAATATCATTTAGTCAGACAAGCCCTTGTTTATCTGTTAGTTGGAGGGGGGGGGGGGATGTTAATCACAGTGATAAATTTGTTTAACCCTTTCCTCCATAAATACGCCCTTTCTACGCCTCTGTAAAAGTCACTTTATGAAACCATTGAGATAAATAGAGCATTTGCTCCTATAGGTGCGAATGCTCTATTTATCACAATGGTTTCAAATTACAAAATTCTAAAAAAAAATTCTTTTTCTCTAGTTAATGCTCCTTTTCGGTAGATTTATTCAAAGAAGTTGGATCTAAAGATAGTCTATGGATTAACCTGTTACTTCATAGAAATGTCTTTGCAAATAGAGTAGATCCGATCCAGTTCACATGTCTCTTGTAGGATAATTTTGTTCTGGGGGTCTGCCATCAGAGACTTTAGAGATCAGATGCCACAGTTTTTGTCATGCTCAAAACTGACTGTGTTCACAGTCACATGCCAAAATAACTCAAAACTGACTGTGTTCACAGTCACATGCCAAAATAACTCAAAACTGACTGTTCACAGTCACATGCCAAAATAACTCAAAACTGACTGTTCACAGTCACATGCCAAAATAACTCAAAACTGACTGTTCACAGTCACATGCCAAAATAACTCAAAACTGACTGTGTTCACAGTCACATGCCAAAATAACTCAAAACTGACTGTGTTCAGTCACATGCCAAAATAACTCAAAACTGACTGTGTTCACAGTCACATGCCAAAATACCAGTTCATCTAATTAACGCTTTAATCCATAAATATGCATTTCTGTGCATTTGCAAACAGAGTAGATAGAGATCAGAGGGCTCCTATAGGAGCCGTCTGATCAGGGTCTGCTCTGTTTGCTTATAGATCTGGTTGTACAGTAACTCTTTCCCTGTTCTATGTTTATTTCAAATTTCAATACTGAATATTCATGGACAAATTAGCTATAATGAAATATGCATGATGGAACATTGTAGCCATTTTAGAAAGCAAAGAAACAGTTCTATCAAATTCTATTAGCAAACAGAGCAGACCCTGATCAGATGGCTCCTCTAGGAGCTGTCTGATCTGGTCTACTCTGTTTGCAAACAAGTGAAAACAGGTTTATATGAGGGAAAGGGTTAATATGCCATTTTAAAAATAAAATCTAAATCTATAAATCTCTGTCGATAAATCTATATCTACAATCTAGTCATTTTTCGTGCTGTCGTCATTTCTTCCATGTATAATCATGGAGTAACGGTTAACCCTTCGCTTGCTTAATTTTAAAATACATTTCTCCTTCTTTACCAATGCCCTGTTGTATAATTACATACAGTCTAATTGCATTAATTCGGATCTCGTTTTCTCGTAATGACGGGATAACTCGTATGTATTGCAAAGTCCCAGTACACTGCCTATTGTTTTCTTTATAAAAATGATGCAATTATAAGGAAATGTAAAACTCGGAAAATTCGAAAATTCGGATGTGTAGACAGGCCCCTACCTTCATTAACCCCATTGTTTATGTGGGATTAACTCGGATCGGTGAGATTGGCAGTGCTTAAAGACATTACCCAGGTCCATTCAATGATTCCCCCCCCCCCCATTGTTCTCAATAGGCGTGAAAGTAACAGCATGATACAAGTGTGCAAAATATGGCAAGCCGTCTCATTCTGTCTAGAGAGGCCCTGACATACAATTAGTCAAGGGGAACACACTCAAAAGTTATAATTTAACCCCTGCACCCTGCACTTGATCTCAATGAGATATATTTGTATGTGGAGTGTCATGAATGTAGGTTGAGCACTTTAGAAGACATTCACAGGCCGAACGGACAAAGCGGGGCCTATATGCTCCTTCTTATAGTTTCAGGGAGCATAATAAAAAATAAAAACATATACTGCATTAGTGACAATCTAATCATTTCCAAATCATCAAATGTAAGAGACGGGCCTCACATGGAACGCTCCAGTGGTTCTTGACAGGCAGACTGCTATAGCTCTTACCATGTGCCGCATGCTTTTTCACAGGTTAGCTGTAAAGACCCAAGCCGGCCAAGGGAATGTCTTTAAGATTGTCGCACGTCGTATTTTTCACACCTTTATGTTACAGCGTTCCTGCTCTATTGTTAATTTCTCACCTTTATCGGTGGTTACACAATGTGACACAGATAGTCAGCAATAAGCTGTCCATTTTCATGTTCGAAATTTTGCCGAGAAAACCAGCAAAGTGTGTGCACTCTGTTCAATTTTAAATCACTCATCTTTACGAGTTTCCTAATTTGAAACTAGGTGTAAGAAATATTTGACCGATCTGAATTACGACAAAAGTAAGAGGAGACTTTTTTTACTAAATTAAGAAAGAAAAATAATGAACTGCACCAATATTCTACTGACTTTTTGTCTTGCATATTCCTCGATTCCATGGACATACATGAGCGTGTCTGTAATTCACTTCCAGCATCACATACACAATTATAAACGTGTAGCCTGTCCTAAGTTTGATCTTGTTTCATTTGTGTTATGTTTATTTCGCCATGGATAAATGACACTTAACCCTTAATCTGCTGGTCCACAAGCGTCATGGCATGTATGCAAACAGATTAAATCCGGATGAGAGACCGAGTAACTCGGTGTCTGATCCAGATCCAAGATATCTGACACTCAGTCAACATTTTTACAATAAATAAACACCCTAACACTGTACATTGAGTATTTTTTATGATACATCGAAAATTACGATAAACAAGTCATAGCCGACCTGTGAGATGAAAATACAATTACTCGGAACATCCGATAATTCGGATTTTATATGCGGTCCGGCAAGCATCCGAGTTATCGCAATTAGACTGCATATCTTCACTGTGTACAAGTATTTCGCTGTGCAATCACTGCTATGGGGTGCACTGGTTGCACAATCAACTTGTAAATAGTGCAAACCCTGATGAGACAGCCCCTGCAGGAGCTGTCTCATCTGGATCTTCACTATTTACAGGTAGGTATATTGACGTGAATAGCAAGCGAAGGGTTAAAGTACAAAAATGTGAAATAGGATACTTGCAATTAATCTGTTTTCCATTTAACAGGGTCTTGAGAATAATTTGAAAGCCTCCCTTGTAATATCCAGAGTGAACGAGGCGCATTTCGAAACTATATTTTACCTGTCGTATGGAATTGGTGAGGATGCTCACAGAGTGGCAAATCAGTTGATTCTAAAGGGTAAGTAACTGATTAGTCTGTACCTTAACCATTTACTCAGTAAATACAGTGCTCCCTCTACAACGACACCCTTTGGGATACGAAGATTGTATGTGTTGTTCAGAGGGAGTTGTTATAGGGAGGGAAAATCAAACATAATTAGCTTGTTTGCAGATCCCCAGATAAGGTGTATTTCGAGAACTAAAACCGTTATGCCTCAATCAAACCCTATGTTGTGACCACTCTTTAGAATCATCACAAAGTGAAAATTCTAAAGAGTGGTCACAACATAGGGTTTGATGGAGACATAAAGAAAATGCGATGGGAAAAAAGTGTCTGTAGCCTTGTTGTTTCGGAAACAGTGACATGCGTTGTTGTAAGGAGGGAATCGTTATTGAGAGGGTCATTGTAGGGAGGCAGCACTGTACGCTTTTCTACACCTTTGCAAACAGAGTAGACCCAGATTAGATAGCTCCTGCTCTGTTTGCTTATATAATACAGATATGGGGATGTAATATAATATGGCACTTGGCAATGTTAAATGACATCTTCCATTCCTTCTCCCATTTGGTGAAGCTATCAAGGTCAGCTTGCAATTTCACAGCACCACCTGGGTCTCAAACCTCTCTATATAGGACACCGCCTCCGCAAAGAGTCTGACTTTAGACCAAACTGATGTAGTCATTAATGTAGAGGAGGAAAAGAAGAGGCTCTAGCACAAATCCCTGAGGGACGCCAGATTCAACACTGCCTCTGCTTGATTTGGCACCATCAACAACCACTTTGTTGAGATCGACTGCTCAGAAAGGCTCTGATTCAGTTGTTAGTTTTGTCCCTAATACCATAATGCGAAACTTTGTGTAACAGTCTGGCTTGATCCACAACATCAAATGCCTTTGGCAGCATCAACCTGATTTCCCTGCATGGATTGGACAATGTCATGGATGAGTGTCACTAACTGTGTCTCACATGATCTCCTGGTACGGAAGCCATGCTTATTGTCAACAAGGACCTGATACTGGTCAAGGTGGTCTAAGACATTGCTGACTATAATATGCTGCATTATCTTACATGCAATAATTACATATAAGTGACACAGGCCTATGATTGCTGGCTCTAAACTTTTCACCCTTTTTGAAAATAGGATATTCAATTTTTTGATTCCATTCTGCAGGAACAAACCCAATATTTAAAGCAGTGTTAAAAAGGTAAGTAGAAATTGGAGCAAGATTTGGTTGGGTCAGGGCCTGCTGCCTAATGGGGGTTTAAGTTTTTTTAACAGCTTCTGAACACCATTATTGGTAACTTTGATGTGAGGCATGTTCAGATAAGGACTGTGTCCTTTACCTGGTAATTGGGTGTTGTCTTTCTTAGTAAAGACAGATGAAAACCGTTTATTTAGAATCTCAGCCTTATCTTTTGACTCGCTTAACCTTTTACCGCCAATGTCACATCAAACATCAAGTAAATCAGTTATTTCAACCCTTTCACCGCCAATGTCGCAAAAATGCACCGTGACAAATAGTGCAGTCCCAGATTAGATACCGCCTTTTCAAGGCGGCTTATGATCAGGGACTTCGCTTTTTGTCTCGATCTCTATTTCTATATCTGTGCTTTATTCCTTTGAAATCTGTATTTATTTATCTCATTTCCTTATTTTACCGAATTACTTAACAAAACTTGGATTGCAGACGACAATTAGAAATTGGGCGCCAAAAGGGTTGAAGGAGCAACTGCACAAGACTCATTTTTTAAACTCTTTAAAAAAAATCCCAAAATTTCTTTGTTATACCATGCTTGTTCTCTTTATTATCACACACAATGTTATTTATGTAATCCCAGTATGATTGTCTAGATTACTTTTGGATTAATGCTTTGATTTTCTTTAGTTTGGGCAACAAGTCTTGATTATTATTTATTTATTATTAATTATTGATTATTAATTATTGATTATTATTATACTTCGGAAGTCTTGATTATTTTCATTTTTGCATATAAATGATCTCATGAGTTTTTTAATGATTAATCTCACTGTTGAGCTATGGGAGGCGCTGTTTTCCACTAACCTGTTTTGTAGGAAAATGCTTTTCAACAATATTGTTAGGTTAGTTGTAAATTTATCCCATTATGTTTTGGGCAGTTAACTTTTCAGTTTGCATGGCATGAGAGATTTTCGTTTTCTTTCATGTTTATTCTTGCACTAGAAATAATGCCAAGTTGCTCTTTGTTACATTTTTTTGCCCAATCAATAACTCCTGTTCTACTGATGCTATTTGAATGACATTTCAGTTATGGAAAGAGCATGATGAAAGGAATTGTCATGCCCACATTCCATAACTCTGGCTTCAATGATATTGGAGTTATTGCCCTTTGGAGTTATTGCCCTTTGTACATTTTTTCACTTACTTGTCCTGACAATAACTCCAATATGGCTCATACCATTTGATTGAAACTTCAGACATGGAAAGAGCATACTGCGAGGAAGTGTCATGAACAAGGGCAATAACTCTGGCTTCAATACTTTTGGAGTAATTGCCCTTTGTTACATTTTTTTGCCAATCAATAACTCCTGTTCTGCTGATGCTAATGGAATGACATTTCATTTATGTAAAGAGCATGTTGAAAGGGAGTGTCATGCACAAGGGCCATGCCTCTGGTATCAATAATTTTGGAGTTATTCCCTGTTATCATTTTTTCTTGAAAAATGTATGGAAAGAGCTTGATGAGGGGAAGTAACATTCATCAAGTCTGTTACTATGGTATCAACATGTTTGAGTTATTTCCCTTTACATATTGTTTTTGTTAGAGTTGTTTGTTTGTCTGTTTGTCACACATCTTGTCTAGTCGAGTTTTTATGTACAGAAATGTGACAATGTGTCGTATGTGTAGGTGCGGGTGCAAAGGGGTTGGGGGAGACATATGTTTTTGTGACAAAAACTTCTAGTTTTGGATGTTTTCTATGTTTTAACATAGCGAAAACACATGACAAACTGATTCAGATGCAGAGTGAAAAGTGAGGAAACTTCAAAACCAATGTTTTGAAAGGCTGAAGATCGTATTCAATGTATCAAGAGAGTGTATGATGACACTTATATGACTTACAATCATGGTTAACGCTTTCCTCCATAAAATGCCTTTCTGCGCCTCTGTAATAAGCACTTCTTGAAACCATTGTGATAAATAGAGCATTTGCTCCTATAGGAGCAAATGCTCTATTTATCACAATGGTTTCAAACTACAAAATTCTAAGCTTTTCCTTTTCTCTAGTAAATGGTCCTTTTTGGTAGTTTCATTCAAAGAGGTTGGGCCTATAAATAACCTATGGGTTAATGCCTTTGCAAACAGTTTGTTCTATTTGTATACGTAATAATATAGATCGGACTCTGAAATTTCTGCCATAGTAAAAATTCCGTCGTTCATTATGCCATCATATATGTCTCATCTCCCACCGTGGACAGAGGGATAGAGTTTGGACGATGCTCATCCATATATGCTTCAATTTATTCAATAACTCAATTAAATATTGAGGTCAGCACTTGCTTTTTTATGGGGGGGGGGGGGGGAGGGGGGGGGGGTTCATGTCAGTGAATTTGCTTGTAATAATTAATATTCATGATGTCTTTCTTTCTTACATGAATATTAATCTGGTAATGGGTTAACAATGATGCAAAGATTTTCATTTTGTATCCATTTCTATCACCTTGTTGACACTAAGCATGACAGCATATTGATGTTCCGAATTACACAATGTAAACAAAAGACTTGCATCTTGCTACATTTCAGCCAATAATGTGCATTACTTGTGTCTTTTTTCTTCAGCTGGAAGTTCAGGCATCGCTTCATTTTCGATGTTGGTATACCTCGTATTCGCCCTCATCACCAAGCAAGTCATGCAGAGGTTTTAATGTTTATATCATCTAGACATCAAAAAATGAAGCAGCATCAAAAAAGAAAATTCCATCTTGTATAGAAGCCGGATCCACCATTTGTACATCTGTGTCATCCATAGTTAAACACGCAGACCTGCGATAGGTAAAATTATGATCATAGCAACTGTGCCAATAAAACTTTCCAGTGTGTAGTATACTGTATTTGCTAAATATTGTGTAAGGCAAATGAAAGAACATGTCTTGAAATTGGAAGATGAGAGTATAAGGACTAGTAATATCAAAAACAGTTGTACAAGATTGAAAATACCAATTGTTAAACATCTTAATCCACAAAAGCTGCTTTTGACAGATTGATCAGAGCTGAAGATAGAATGTGTACAATGTATTTAGAAAATCTTAAATATTTTCTTTATTTCTCCACCAAACCCTAACTTGCTGCATCTTATTAGAATCACCTGTCCGAGGCAATTCCAATGAGTTGTGCACCGAGATGGGCTTTGGCTGAGAAAGAAGAGATTTGGATAGATTAGAGTCCATGCTTATAAAACGTTTAGTCGAGTCCGAGTTCGTTCTCAAGTTTTTGATTGGTCAGATTTGAGCCTTGGCTCAAATCTGACCAATCAAAAGCTTGCGAACTCAAATCTGACCAATCAAAAGCTTGATAGATAGATCAGTACACATCTTGTCTACAGCCCTGGAGTGTAAAAGAAGGATCAAGAATGGAGTCAAGAAATTGGGGTGACCATTTGTGAAAAGTGTGAGAATTGTTCATTTATTCAAAGTGTTTATTGTGTATTTGAAATTTTTAATCTTTATACATGTAAATGCATATTGTGTACTTCAGTCATTCCCATAGTGTAGATGTATTACTAATGTAATCCACGTTGAAACTTGGGCAATCGTGGTCAGCGGGCAATCGTGGTCAGCTTATCAGCATGAAATTTAAAATAGCCACAGATATGAGAACTTATTTTCTTCAGTGTTGAGAAAAGTGCAGCTTCTAGTATATGTGAAATCGACATACATATGAGTTTTCAAAACTAATGATTTTTTGGTAGTGGTTTAAATAGTCCAGTGTGGCTGCATTTGTTTTTAGAGAAGTAGCTTTGTTTCACATTTTCGTCACATGTTTATACCTAGCATGATGAAGCGATGCTTACAGTTTGATGTATTTTGTTTCCTTTCATGCTGTATAATTATATATCTCTTCATGTACTTCATTCTCTTTAATTATCAATAAGATTTTCAAAGTAGAAAGTGAGAGAATGAAAGAGTGGTCTCCCTTGTTTAGGAAAACAATTACAATTGTTTGTTTGTAGGTGTATGTGTAAAGTGAAAGAATGATGGAAGCTATTTGATAGTTATACAGTATGTCTTATGCTGAAGAAGGGAACATTTCTCGTCTTGTCCAATCTTCTAGGGTTACCTGAGAAAGGCAAACTGACTATTCAGTTTGAACTGAGAGGTGTTTGGCTGGATGAGATGGTTCTCACATGGAATCATTGATTTCCTGTAAAATGAACTGGTAAATGAGTGATTAAAAACGAAGTTTAGCAGAAATTACTGCATTTTTTCAGTGAATGTTTTTTTTTACAGTATTTTTGTTTGTAAGAAAAAGAATTTCTTGTGCATAACATTTGTTGTATTTGTGAGGAGTTATGAGTCAGACTAACCTCTTCGGAAAACCTCTTGAAAATAATTTGGAACCAGATGAGAAGCAGAGTCACTTGCTATCTGTTCAAAATCTAAACATTTTGAAGAGAAATAAAGGAAAAAATAACCTTTTGAAATTTCATCAGACAACAGTTTTTGTAAACCACAATTACTTAGCTTGCAAGATGTTAAGGAGTGCTTAGGCTTAGACAGAATATTGCTAGATTGGGCTGTACAGAGACTGAAAAAGTGGCTTCAGCCGTTCATTCAAGAAATCACTCGGCTCAAAATTCAGTAGAACCTCTTAACCCTTTCAATGCTGAATTTTCAAATGGATCTATCTTATGTAATATGCAAACAGAGCAGAGCAGATACGGAACAGATGTCTCCTATAGGAGCCATCTGATCTGGGTCTACTCTGTTTGTAAAAGGGGTTAAAAGGAAATAATAAACATCATTTTGGGTAGATAATAGGTTTTACAATTTGGCATACAGATTGTTACATGCAGCTTTGATAATATAATGAGTTTGCAGAGTTGAATGCACATTTTTGTATCAAATATGAAGTTAGTCGTTGGTATATTGGGATATTCATGTAAGGCTGACGCCACTGTTTTTTGGTCAAAGTATTGCTCAAATGGATGTGGTGACCTAAGGAGGTCAGATATAATTTTTTTATACATGTATTATCATCTTCATTGTATCTATCATAATTCATGCATAACCAACATCATCCAACACTTGTGTCGTGTTTGTGTGTATGAGAAGCATGGCTTACAGCTACAATACAATACAGTTTTCTGTTTAATCCTTTTTTGGATAAAGATCCATGTTTACACATTTACAAACAGTGTAGACCCAGATCAGTCAGCTTCTGTAGGAACCTTCTGAGCAGTCTACTCTCTTTGCTTATGAAATAGTATTTATCTGACTGACAGTTTTTGCAATGGACAAAAATGCTATTATGAAAATTTGGGACTAATTAACATTCATAAAGTAATTATTTCTTAAATGAATATTCAGTGATGGGCTTTGTGTATGTGTGTGTATGTGTGTTGTACTGTTCAGTAGCTTGTATTGTATACAAATAACTTCATTATCACAATCTTCTGCTTATCTTCTGTTTTCTAGTTTTAGAAAATGCTTACAAGAGATCTGAAAACTGGGTTGCTTTCATAATACAATTGAACTTCGATATCTCCTTCTTGCTAAGTTCACAGCTTAATGCAGATCTAAAGTAGTGCTGTGTTTCTTGATATAGGTAGTGATACCTGTTAGAGCAACCCTGTATTGTAAATTTTGGTCCGAGTTATCCAAAAGTTTGAGTTATCCGGGTTGGAGATATCCAGATTCAACAGTATTTAGAACACATTACTTCTTGTTCAGTGCAGAGGAGGAAATGTACAATAATAAGTCTGTTATAAAAAAAAGTACACTGAACTGAATTGGCTGCTCCTAGACATCAACTGGTTAAATCTGAGTTTATCCTAATCACACTACAAGCATTCAGACGTCCAATCTACCCTGTCCACTCGTCTGTATAGCGGAGTACTGTAATTCCATTTGGCACAATTTGATAAACCCAATTAAACTGATCTAATAGATAGTGTAGACTCTAATCAAATTGATCTTTCAGGAGATGTTTGATCTGGATCTGCATTATTCACCTAAGTTTGTCTGTCTGAATATTTGTGTAATTAGAGTGAGCTTCTTTCAATTCATAAATAATTTATTATGCATTAACCTGTTACTCCATAAATATGTCTTTGCAAACGGAGTAGACCCAGATCATACGGTTCCTATAAGAGCTGTCTGATCAGGGTCTGCACAGTTTGCTTTTGATATAATATAGATAAGATTCTACAGTTTCTGACATGGCCAAACATTTCCTAGTCCATGTGTTATAACAAATTAATCTATTTAATAATCATTACGTCATTATTTCTTACATGAATATTCATGGTGGAAAGGGTTAAGCATTACTTGCGGTGTTTCTAGAATCCTTAATACTGTTTTGACAGTCTTGGCAGGCAGGTGTTTTGTATCCAAGCTTTCTGAAAGTGTCATGTTATGTTCAGCTATTCATATAATCCACTGACTGCCACTAATCTCAGGAGGTAGGGTGAATGTCTTTGAAATCCTGTAGGGTCGTGACAAGTCTGCACTTACATAGAGCAATGGAATGTGAATATTTCTGTCAGGGATTATGTAGTCAATACTCGCCGTTGAGCCTGCATTCTTACTGTAATGTCAAGTCATGGAAAAGGGTCTTGAACATAGCAAATAGTAGAAATCTTATCAGAAGCCGGGTTTTCAAACTTGGTGGCTGACATGAGTCTGCACAGTGTACAGTGTTTGAATGCCATTTTCAAAACGACATTACTCATTTGTAAATGCTGCTATTACCTAACTCTCTCACTGGTCACCTGAATGTTACATCCACCAACCCTATCACTTTGTTTTGTCTTTAATTGAAAACCTGCCCTGGTATATGAACAAAGTAAGGAAAATAATGCAGACCCAGCTAGAATTGCTCCATAAGGAGCAGTTTGATCTAGGTCTGTTCTGTTAGCTGCTGTGCCGGTTTAAAAATGGTACCATTTTGACTAATTCAGCTAAATGTGCATATTCAAATACAATGTACTAATTCAACTAACATGAGTCTCTGTAGACCTATGACTGCACTTCTTGACTGTGCATAATTCTGTATGTGTATGAAGAAATCATTTGAAAGTAGTTTGCATTGAATTTATCCTCTTCTGTCCAGGGTTAACCTTTATCCTGCTGTGTCTGATCTGGCTTGCGCTTGCAAACAGCTTAGATGTAGGATTTAAGCTGTTGGATGTAGGATCTAAGCTGTTGATGTAGGATCTAAGCTGTTGGAGACTCTTGTCAATAGCTGCTCTAAAATCAGAAATAGTGAATACTGCACCAGTTTAAAATGTGAGCCAACATTTGTTTGTTCACAGCAGGATGACGGTTAATTCTTTCTTCAGTATGTATGTGTATAGCACAATTACTTCATGAGTTTTGAATTGCATCTTGTGTATGGTAAACCCGTTAAAGTACTTCACAATGGCTCTTTATCACAGAAAATGTGTAGCCCTTCGAATGCTTGTGTGTACTGGTGTTTGCGACCAGTGTAGACCCATACCAGAGGGCTCCCTCTGATCAGGGTCTGTACTGTTTGTTATACAATCTCCTCTTGCAAATTTAAGCCTTTCATATTGTATGGAGTCTACTGATAGATAATGATGCACCATTCCACATTAAAAATTCAGCATTCAAAGGGTTGGAATAAAAAGTGCAAGTACATGTATGTCCATTTTGGTGAATTTGAGAAAATAAAAGTTTTCTTCTCAAGAAAACGTATCTGTATTAACAACTGTCTTACCTGATAGGTGCTTACCTAGTAAATCATTGTCTGTTTTGATATATTCCAGAGCTGAAACTAACAAATCTAGAAATCCGAAGACTCTTTGGTTTATTGATACATTTGTTACCAAACAATCAACAATGCCTAATGATTTACATATGAAAAAAGTTTTGAATGTGATTAGGATCAGAGTTCATCCTTTACTCCATAGATACACCCTTCATTGCCTATGCAAATGGAGTAGATCCAGATTAGATGGCTTTGTCTGATCAGGGTCTGCTCTGTTTGGCTAATGAAATAACGTAGATCTATTCCTACAGTTTCTGTGGGGCTTTGTTGAGCTAATTAATTATCACAATCATTATTTCTGAAATGGATGCTCATGGAATGAAGGGATAACCTTGTTACCATCCTGATCTTCACTTTTTGCATTCGTTCAGTGAATTTAAAAGGTAGTTGACCAGAATGTAACATATTTTCTGTATGAGTCTAAAGCTTGCAGTTTATGTCTGGTTATTTCGGTCATATAGGGAAGTATACATTATTGCTTATATAAACCCTTTACTCCATAGATACGCCTTTGCAAACAGAGTAGATCCAGATCAGACAGCTCCTGTAGGAGCTGTCTGATCAGGATCTGCTCTATTTGCTTATGAAATTATATTGATCTGATCTTAGTTTTTATCTAAAAAACTAAGCCAAAATTTCCCTTGAAATAATTACATTATAATTTGTTTTTCAGTTTATGAATATTAATGAAGTAACTAATTCATATATGTTTATTGGGGAAAGGATTAACGCTTTCCTTCATATAAATGCCTTTTCACACATTTCCTTACAGAGTAGACCCAGATCAGATGACTCCTATAGGAGCCGTCTGATAAGGGTCTGCTCTGTTTGCTTATTATATAATATACCGGTAGATATGATTCTACAATTTCTGCCATGGCCAAAAATTCCTGTGTCCATGTGCTTTTAATTCAATTAACCTAATTAATATTCATGACATCAATATTTCTTAAATGAATATTCATGGAGGAAAGGGTTAATGAGGTATACATTATCACACTATATTAACACTAGCTACATTACTACCCAATTATGATATATACATGTATATATATATTACCTGCACCTATGTTAGTCACCTGATACATGCTTGTCTTTTCCTCTGGACGGTGTTTATATCTGCATATTGTACACTCATGAAGAGTTTTCTAATAAAATTAGATCTTGAGATCTTGTGATATTTGTTGTTATTTCATTGCCAGAATATTTCCAGCATAACAATTGAGCCATACAATGTTAAACAATGTTGACCAATTGTTTGTAATAAACACTTACGTATTGGTTTCAAACAAAAAAAAACACTTTTTAACAATATGAAAAAGAATGACATGTAATCTTCGTTCCTTGACCTCTATACAGACACCTTTTAATGCCTTTGCTAACAGAGTAGACCCAGATTAGACGACACCTATTTGCTTATGAAATTATATAGGTCTAGTTCAAAATGCTCAGGACTGTGATCATATGCCATTACAAAACAAGAAACCGCCAATGTCGGTATGGCCTGATTGCCGATTAAAGTGATATAGATGAACAGTCAATCATTATACATTTCTGCATCAGCAGATGCTGAAGGCATAATAAATAGTTAAACACATTCCAATTGCATGTAATAAGGTCCTCATTATGACTCCACATATTAAAAAGGTCAATCTAGAAATTCATTGAAGCATAAAAAAGAGATGTTTGTAAAACATGTATACCCCCTGACCTTTGATCTAGTGACCTCAACTATAGAGGTCATATACTGGTCATGACTAATCACCACAGCAACTTTGACGATCCTAAGTCAAACCACTAATCATTTATTGATCTGAAAACATTTCACAAGTTGAGGTAATGGTGACCTTGACCTAGTGACCTCAACAACTATAGGGGTCATCTAGCGGTCACGACCAACCACCACAGCAAGTTTGAAGATCCCCAACCAAACCATTGAGCAGTTATTAATTGGAAACACTTTCATCAGTTAAGGTCATGGTGACCTTAATCTTTCACCTAGTGACCTCAAAAACAATAGGGATCATCTAGTTGTCATGACCAACCACCACAGTAAGTTTGAAGATCCTAAGCCAAACCCTTGAGCAGTTATTGATCGGAAACCACTTCACCAGTTAAGGTCATGGTGACCTTGACCTTTGACCTAGTGACCTCAAAAAGAAGAGGGTTCATCTAGTTGCCATGACCAACCACCACAGCAAATTTGAAGATCCTAAACCAAAAAGATCAAAAAACATTTTACTAGTTAAGGTCAAGGTGACCTTGACCTTTGACCTAAAAAACAATAGGAGTCATCCAGTGGTCATGACCAACTACCACAACAAGTTTAAAGATTCTAAGCCAAACCCTTGAGCAGTTATTGATCAGAAACCATTTAACCCGTTAAGGTCATGGTGACCTTGACCTTTGGTCCTCAAAAACTATAGGGGCCATCTAGTGGTCATGACGAACCATCACAGCAAGTTTGAAGATCCCAAGCCAAACCCTTGAGCAGTTATTGATCAGAAACTATTTCACCAGTTAAGGTCATTGCGACCTTGACCTTTCACCTAGTGACCACAAAAACAATAGGGGTCATCTAGTTGTCATGACCAACCACCGCAGCAAGTTTGACGATTCTAGGCAAAGTCGTTTATTAGTTATCGATCGGAAACAAAAAGGTCAACCTGGAAATTCCCTAAGTCAATGAAGCGTAAAAACTAGGTCAAAAAGGGGTCATAGTAACCTGTTAACCTATGACATGTAATGTAACCC
The DNA here is from genome assembly GCA_963576725.1 of Azorinus chamasolen. Lineage (NCBI taxonomy): Eukaryota > Metazoa > Mollusca > Bivalvia > Cardiida > Solecurtidae > Azorinus > Azorinus chamasolen. The sequence continues at coordinate 835,461 of OY755247.1, read as the reverse complement.
TCATTCTGAAGCAACATGCCGAGTTTGGTTACTGCAGGTGTTGTACTTTGGCTATAACTACACAAACAAAAAGGTCAACCTGGAAATTCTCTAAGTCAATGAAGCATAAAAACTAGGTCAAAAAGGGGTCATCGTAACCTGCTAACCTATGACATGTAATGTGACCCTCATTCTGAACCCACATGCCAAGTTTGGTTACTGTAGGTATTATACATTGGCTATAACTAACTAAAAAAAAAGGTCAACCGGACGGACGGCATTCGCCAATCTATAAGCCTGGATTGCGAGCAATCCGGCCAAAAAGCATTGATGTGTACGAACGTCTAATCACTTAATTGATTTAAAAGAATTCATTCAGATTAGTCCAGGACTGAGAGTTTGTCAAATTTGATTTTGCTGTGAAGTTGGAAGAAAACATGATTTGGAATTTAATTATTTTGCTCCAGATCAGATGCTGCAAAACGCAATGTCTGATCATGGTCGGTACTGGTCGTCAATTAGATTGTACTTTTCTAAATATAGAGACGAAAGAGTCAATTCCAGAGAATAAGAAGACGACCTTTTCAAAGCATGACAATTGCAGGACGCAAAGGATTAATATACAGTATATTTAACTATGTTTCTAAATCACGAACCTAAATTTTCAATACACCATCCGTTCCACATGTTTTTTGTGTCACCTGCCGAGAGGCAGTGTGTCACCTAGAGATCACTTATCCGTCGTCTGTCCGTCTGTCTGTCTGTCCGTCACACTTTCTTTTTTAGCTGACATTTCTAAACTAATCATTATAGAGCTTTCAAATTTCATATGTGTCTTCCTCTCATTGAGGACCATTGATGTAACTAAGGTTAATCACTCTGCATGCAATACTTTTGGAGTTATTTCCCTTTTTCTGATTTTCGCACTCCAGCATATTAATACTTTTTGTGTCCGTTGCAAGCAGGTGACATATGTGTTTTATATAGTCCCTAATGTTGTTACATTTATGTAATCTGAGTGTTAATAAAGGAATTGTATTTTATATCAATAAACCATGATATCAACTAAACTAAAAAAGAATTACATGTAAATATAAAAAAGTATATAATAATTCAGAGCTCCAGATAAGATGTGTAAATTTAAACATTTTCATGCAGAGCTCCTTTGTTTCTCCACCAAACCCTATACTGCTTCCATTCTAAAGAGTGGTAACAGTATAGGGTTTGGTGGAGAAATGACGATTTTAGTATTTGGGTACGCACCTTTATCTGTAGGCCCATAGCTCTGTCTATTTGATTCGAAAATATGACTATATTATTTAATATTGATTTATCCCCTTTATAATTTTTGCCTTGTTATGTCAGTTTGAAAGTAGGAGATCCTTCGAAAGCAAAGCAGCAATGCAAAATGAGAAAATTACAGACACGGTTTTTTCACGAATTTACTTTTTATTGAGTCTGTGAGCAATTACAAAAAGTGCAATACTACTCACGGCCCCAGACACCGGCTTTTTAAGCGGTATTAAATTTTCAAAACTAATAACATCGAAACAATTGATCCCGAAGGACCAACTCTAACCTCAGATTTAGCAAGTATTTATCTGGGGTATAGCTCACTTTATACCTCGCCCAGAAATAACAAATTTTGTGAGTGGGTGCATCTTGGAAAGGAGGTGTGTATTCTCAGGTTTTGTGTTTGAAAAACTTCAAAAGTACAATCTTATTCTCTAGTAACATAAAGTAAAACGCTTATATATTGCATTTATAACTGTGTTTTGTGGTCCGCTGCCATGATTGTTCACATCATGACCGGGGTCAAAAGTGGCTCCGCTCTATGCCTTCCTTGTTTTACATAGACACATGTAGAAATAAAAAGTCAACAAATCCACTTCAAAATTATAATGACTAAACCTATGATATTTGGTATATAGCATTGTGTAATGGTCATCTGTCAAGATAATTCACACCATGAACCTGGAGTCGAAAGTGGCCCCCGATAAGGTGTAAACCCCCCCCCCCCCCACCACCACCACCACCACCACCAAAAAAAAAAAAAAAAAAAAAAAAAAAAAATTTGCCCAAACAAACTTTTTTGAGTAGATCTAATAAAAAAAAATATCTAGCTAATTAAAATCACTAAAACAATGACTTAATATGAGTTTTTTATTTTCCTGTTCGCTCCATTACCTCGTGAATATTTATATAAGAAATAATGACATTGTGGGTATCTTTTTATAATGGCATTGGTAAACAAACATTCTGCCAATGGCGTGTGTACACAAGAATGTTTGCCGTGACAGAAACTTTGGAACCAGATCTATATAATGTCATGAACAAACAGAGCCGATCCAAATGTTTCCTACATCAATCAGGTAAGAACTATGTTCCCTTTATTCCATAAATACGTATTTCTACGCCTTTGCAATCAGAGTAGATCCAGATCAGACGGCTCCTATATACGTGTCTACTCCGTTTGCTTGTGACGTGATATAAATTTAATATGATACTACAGTTTCTGCCATCGTCAAAACATCATGACGTCAGTATTTCTTATATGAATATTCATGGGGTAATTATAACAATCTAATTAACTCTATCGGCGCCAATGTCGCCCGTTGGCACCATTGAAAACAGTGCAGTCCCAGGTCAGATGCCGCCTTTTCAAGGCGGCATCTGACCTGGGACTTCACTGTTTTCTGTATTATTTCAGCCCAAGCATACAGGTTTTTAAAAACAAAGCTTTTACTAATATACCTTTATTATTTAGTTTAGAATTATATTTAATATGAAATTATTATTGCAGACGACACTTTTAAATTTGGCGCCAAAAGAGTTGATGTATAATGATGTCAGTATGTCTTTCGTGGATATTCATGGAGTAAAGGTATATATGTAACAGGACAACATTAGGTGATTATTTGTCGTGTGTATTCACAACTATTTCGATGTTATGCTTATAATATTTGTAAATAATAAAAATGATGTTCTCGATACTATAGTCAAACAACTAGGTCTGACGGGTCACGGGTTCACCGGGTCCATTTATAAGAAAGATCAGCATACCGGTTATCACGTGTCATTTTTAAACAAACAAACAATAAGCGGATTAGTATAACGTTGTGGGTAAGTCGTCGAGCCATGAGGAAGTACATGATCGGGAAACATTTTATTAAGCGCAGGTTCGAGTCTCGCATCAACATAAAACATTATTTTTTGCTAAAAATTATTAAGGATTCTATAATTACTTAGTATTATATTTTTTATTTAATTTTTACCCTTTTGTTTTGTTATCGGGTTCTTTTATTCTTTTATTTTCAATTTCATTTCAACCAACATATATTTTTATTGTTATACATCTACCATGAAACATCTCTAAGCAGGACGCCGAAAACATAAGTCAGTGTTGGCCTTTAAGGCAAACGCGCGTAGCATAATTTAAGAAAGACAAGAGCAAGCGGGTACCAACGCTCGTCTGTTATCATTTCGGTATGTGTAGATATAGGCCTTGTCAAGATGAACATGCATACCAAAAATGAAGGTTGTAATTGAATAATTGAAGAAGTTATATAATAATTGTCAATGTTAAGATTTCGGACGACAACCCCGACGCGGACGCCGGAGCTCGTGATTTCTTCGAAACAGACGAGCTAAAAAAGAATGCAGAAAGCTCCCTTAAGAGCGTTAAGCAGCCACCTGACTAAAGGGCTCACAACGCGCCAATCTTGAACAAGTCCTTACTGGGTCATCGGTTCACAGGTGTTTTACTGCAATTCATTTCATTGCAATTAAGTTTCCTTTCTCACTGGCAGTGTTCGTCTCGGATACGTCAACTTCATTATCAGCAGTGTCCGATGTCATGTCTATTATGAAGTTTTAAATTATTTCATCTATAGTAATGCATGATGCCCAAAATGTCATTTCAATGTCCTCAACGTGAGTAGTACATTGACGAACATGTGTATAAATGGTCAGCATAATTATACAGCACGAAATAAAATGATGCTTCGACTACGCTTGTTCAGCAAGGTATAAGAGTATCACTAAAACACAGAAAAAGAAGTTACAGATCACTCAAAATAATTATCAGATTTATTTTAAACAAACATCCGCGATCCTCTGTTACAAATGAATCATGTACATAACATTTATAATGATCACTGTCCATCCTGTATGAAAATATACTTTACTAAAACTGCAGATGTACATTCATACAACACAAGGAAAAGTGAGTCTAATTTTCATAAAGGTAAAGGTAAAATAAATAATGTGTTATTCTCAACTTTCTACTTTAACAGCAAGAACATTTGGAATTCATTGCCAGAGAAAGTGCAGTTTTTGTTTTGTTTTGTTTTGTTTTTTAAAAAAACACACACACAAAAAGTTAAAAAAAATAATATTGAAAGTTTTACCTGGAACAGTATTAGATGTTCATACCTGTTTATAAACTATATTAATATTAACCAAATGCTATAAAATAGGCATTTTGTAATTTTTGAAAACGAGTATCCTTTATTTCAAATAAATTTTATTTTTTAATTGAACCATATTTACTTTCATTTTTTTCTAAGAAATTTTAAGTATGTCTTCTAATTTCGGGACCCAGTGGACCCAGTCTTCGGACTTTTCTGGGCTTTCCCATCATCGGCATACCCTTGCAAGTCATGATCAAAGTCAACTTAGATCTATTTTTTATCATCATCATTTTTAACATATTACTCCATCTTATTGGGTCGAACTACACTACTGTAATATTCCAGTAAAACTGATTAAAATTGCTTCTATGTAATATCTAAATATTTATATGGAAATCATTATAATTTTTTACTGTACCATATTTTCACGATGTCATTATTGTTTCACATGAATGTTTGTAATTGAGTAAAGGGTCAACTGTGTAGTACCCAGATCGCCGCCGTGTGATAAGCCACGTGTATCAGTGTTAAATTATTTAACCCTTTCCTTCATATAAACGCCTTTTCAAGCATCATTAATATATGTAATTAGCTGGGGATTTTTAATGACCCCCCTCTCTCTTTTCCACCAATAGTTTCTCTTTCAAATTAAATTAAATGTAATAATTAAAAATCTAAATAAAATTATTGTTCTAATTAAATAGATTTTTTTTTTAATGTATACTCAAAACTTTCCATTCATATGCAAACTTCCGATTTAACGTACATGTGTTGACATTATAATCCACCCCAATTTAATGGATCAGTGACCCTTCTATTTAATTGTCTTCAGCGTTTTCTGAAATCCTGCTATTTCTATGTCTTCAGCGTTTTCCTTCTTAATCTATGTATTCGGCAAACCACTTCAGCGTTTTAGTCCGCGCCCATTTTCAACCAATGAAAACTCGTGTTAGAAAATGTCAAACCGGAAATAGAAAGTCTAAAACAAATCACTTTGTAGGAATGTAGCATGTTAGTTAATAATCAAGTTTGTCCTAACTTATTCCATAGAAAGACAGAGTGAGTATTCTTTCAGTTTCGAACGTATTAATATAACATTGTTATTGTTGCTATGAGTTTAACAACTATACCTTGTCACTCCTGTAGAAAAAAAGATCAACTGACAGAATCCGGGTCAAGTCGCCCTCGGGTCAACTCGGCCTGGGTCAACTCGGCCTGATTTTGAGTGGGTCAACTGGGCCCGTATTGGTCGGTCAACTCGGCCCTTTCTCGATTCGACAATTAAAGTTTATAAACTGCAACAAAAATTGAAAATTGAAGATCCTGATCGGTGGGCTCCTTGAAGAATTAAGACACTATGGTTTGCAATGCTCTACCAGTTAACATAATCATTAGAATTTTACTATTTTAAACTTGATAATGTATTTCTATAGGCTGTTAGTTAATTTTATTGTTAAGAAACTTATGTTATTATGTCGGTAAATAGCTTTTAGCTAATCAGGGTTTTTTCCTCTATATAACAGACGCCGAATAACGGCGTCTTCCCCTCGGACATTTTTCCCCTAGCTTGTATATTTTTTCCCCCAGGGAAGAAAAATCCCCTCAAGAAACCTTTTTTTCCACCAATGTCCGAAATTCCCCATTAGGGTGGGTGGCAGAATGTAACAGATAGATAAAACTAGATCAATTTCTTCTCCGCCGATAGCAAAGAAAGGGCAGTTAACGCCGACCGCATTTCTCTGTACATACGACGCCTCATGAATTAGCCAGGCCGAGACACACCTCCGCCGTAGACCAATGAGGCGTCGTGTTACAAAATTCTCGGTTTACCCCGGTAGAACCAAAATGTTCGCTGCTTGACGAAATCAAAATATCACTCAGAAAAAGGTTCGTTTCGTTTCATTTAAAAGATTTATTTAGACATTGAGCGTGGATTGTGACGACAATTTATAGAATTGAGATGTCAGTTGCTGGAATTTGTGTGTTCATCGGGTTTAAGCTGTGTTTTACCCGCGATAGATTTACCGAAACTGTGCAAATCGGATCTCTTCCGAAAATCAGTTGATGGCTGTGTGAGGTTTAATATTTCATGCGATTTGGAAAGTATTGAAATGGCAATAGTATTCCCGTAACAAGTATTCATTTCTCTAAAAGTCAGTAGCTATTTTGTTAAAATCGATGGGAAATTGTTGGATTAATGTAATGAAAATGGAGAGGGATGTGTGTTTTTCTGTACAAAACGATGGAGAGTAAATGACTTTGGAAACGTTTGCTGGTTAATGAAAATGAATTCAATAAAAAGTTATGATAGTTGGATGGTGTTAAAAGACATTGGGTGGGTGGGTGTGGGGAGCTGTAATCGATCAAAGCAACATACACCCGGGCAACTATGCTCTCACAGACCAAAACTGAGAGCATAGTCGACCTATTCAAGGCTGAAAAACCAAGGGCTATTCAGTTGTAATGTAATTTCAATAATTATATTACACTATAAGAGCTGCATTTAGTACTCTGTTCATTTGCAATGTCCCCTGTTCATCATTATAATGTTAAAGTTTATATTTCATAATCTTCCCTCAAAACATCTATTTCGCGCTTATATTTTCCCCTAAAACATGCTTTTCGCGCTTATTTTTTTCCCCTCAAGAAAGGCTAGGCCCCTTCCCCTAAATCTGAGGAAAAAAACCTGCTAGTGCTTATGTTAAATATGTTGTGTAAACACCCGACTATAAATAAAGTTTCTTGTATCTTGTAACATCAAAGCCAGTGATAGCCTACAGTTCTTCTCTACTGACCTTGATACCTATATGTTCTAAGTAGTGTACTGTTTTTATTTTTATTTTAATTTTGTACTTAGCAATCTTTTATCTAATTCTGACAATTGTCCCCGACCTCCCAGTAATAGTCAGCAATTGACTATTGGGAGTAAACATTTACATGTAGATGTAGACATCTTTTTGTCAGTAATAACCCATTAAATATAGTGGACGAGAACAAACAAAGTAATAAAGGTGATAAGTATGTTGCACAAGATTAACGAATAAAACAGGTAACATTAAGTAATCAGGTTAATTAACCCTTTCCCTGATATAAACACATTTTCATGCATTTGCAGAGTAGACCCAGATCAGACAGCTCCTGGAGGAGCCGTCTGATCAGGGTCTGCTCTGTTTGCTTATAGAATTTAAAAGATCTGTGTCTTCACTTTCTATAATGGCTATAATGCACCACCTTCCACATTTCATTATAGCTATTTTGCTAATGAATATTCAGTAGGTATTGAATGTGTAATAAACATAGAACAGGGAAAGGTTTAAATCAAACTGAGAAGTCAACAAATAGGTGTGAAAATGAGCGTCATACTCATCAATATTTTTGAAGTAAAATTAAGTATATAATTATCAGTTTCATTGATTGTCTGTAAATAAGAACATATATGTATCTCTGACAATGTGGTGGTGTGGGGTATGTGAGCTTGCGCACTAAAATTATTTTAGTTGAATGCTGATGTTTCCAGGTTATTCATGTTTTCAGGTAATTCATACTAGAGAATGGGAACATAGCAGATGGTAATAAGACATGTAGCTATGTGTTCATGATTTGGAAGCCCCATATCCCGAGACCATGCAGTCTCTTCGTGACCGTGTTGCACAGGTGTACTATACACATGGTCTGTTCTGTGCGAGCCACCCAATATTCACACTGGTTGCAGTATGCTCGCTCATTGTAATACTCTGGTAAGTTTTATTTTAGATTTGTATATTTTTTTTATATATAGATAAGATGTGTAAAGTAAAAACATTTTCAAGAATAAGTCCTTTATTTCTCCACCAAACCCTATGTTGTGACCGCCCTTTAATATTGTCTCAAAGAGCATAGGGTTTGTTTGAGAAATTATGATTTTAGTATCTGATTACACACATTTATCTGTAGCTCTGGTCTCTGGTTAGACACTCATTGATTGCTCTGGCTATAAACACTGTGGTTAGACACTCATTGATTGCTTTGGCTATAAACACTGTGGTTAGACACTTGTTGATTGCTCTGGTTAGACACTCATTGATTGCTCTGGACCTCTGGAGGATATATCAGTCTCATTTAACCCTTTCCTTGTTCAATATTCATGTACAGTAAGAACTAATTACATCTTGAATGTTTATAAGCTGAATCTTATAATGGCATATGTACATAGGTGATATTAGAATTGGTAGAAACTGTAGAATCAGATCTATTATAATTTCATATGCAAATAGAGGAGACGCTGATCAGACGGCTCCTATAGGATCCATCTGATCTGGGTCTACTCTTTGCAAATGCGTAAACAGGTTGCTCTGTCACATCAAGAAAAGTTTCCAAGTTAGAAATAGGCTGACTTTAAAGTTGATAATCATGAAATAATTTATATAGTCCCTTTAAATTCAAGGTATCGAAGTTTCAGTGTATTTTGTATTTTAGCTATCCACTATTGTATGTGCCATTGCCGGGGAACATCCCAGTGGAGTATGTGACGCCTATGAACGACTACAAGTATCCACCTGATATGTACTCTCGCAACCGCAGGAGTGACGATGGCATAGATGACACCAGCATACCTAGATGGGTTAGTATTGATCTTTTAACGATTTCCTTCATGCAAACATTTTTTTCAGGCTTTTACAAATAGAGTAGACCCAGATCAGAAGGCTACTCTTAGTCACTATCTGATCAGGGTCTGCTCTGTTTGCTAATGGAATTTGATAGATCTGTTTCTTTACTTTTTAAAATCTGCTACAATATTCCTACTGCCATATCTCATTAAAAAAAATTTGTCTATGACTATTCTGTAAGTATTGAAATTTGCAATAAACAGAACAGGGAAACGATCAACTTGTTACGTCAGAGGTCCTGCCATCGTGAATATTAATAACTTGTCCGTTTATAATGGCATATGAATATGGGCAGTTTTGGCCATGGCAAGCACTGTAGAATCAGATCTCTTATATCATAACTAAGCAAACAGAAGTTTGCCTAAGTTTGTCTTGCCATGTATTTCCGGTAGTTATGGTTATTTTATTTTTGTAACAGTACAGAAGAAAGGCAGTGGGATATGTGCAGCAGATCGTTGTCAAGTCAACAGTATCACCATGGGAACCAACACAGCATGATCCTCTGGACGCTCTACGTGCGCCACTGAAGAAAACATTTAAGATTTTAGATGACATCAACAAGTTTAGGCATCAACATAAGTAAGTTTTGAATGAGAATTGTCTGGATTTTGAAGTCCATATGCAGTGATTTCACTGTCTTGTGGAAATGATGAACTGGGGGTGGACAGGGGTGTGTGGTGACAACCAGTGAAGCTGTGTGGGGGTGGACAGGGGTGTGTGGGGGTGGACAGGGGTGTGTGGTGACAACCAGTGATGCTGTGTGGGGGTGGACAGGGGTGTGTGGTGACAACCAGTGAAGCTGTGTGGGTGGTGGACAGGGATGTGTAGTGGCTAGTGGTTTTCTTAACCCTTTCCTTCATATAAACATATTTTCACGCATTTGCAAACAGAGTAAACCCAGATCAGACAGTTCATATAGGAGTTCATACAGTTCATTATCTTGGACTGCTGTGTCTGCTTTTGATCTGATTCTACAGTTTTTGTTACAGCAAAACATTTCCTTTGAAAAACTTAATCTAATAAATATTCATGATGTCATAATTTCTTACAGGAATATTTAACAGGGAAAAGGTTAATTGTACCAATTAACTCATTATCATATTTATGATTCTTTTTTGGTTGATGAATGTTGTCACACTATATGACAACTATCAGGGAGAACTTCGATATAAATAAACTCGGATAACTCGAACTTCGGGATAACTTTGAAGTAAAAGTTTGGTCCTTCCAACATTGACAATACAGAATTGTTCTAAAATGTATCATTGCGCATATCTAGAAGCTTGATTACAGATAGAAAGTAATGCAGAAAGGTTCTACAGGAACTTTCAGCACAAGTCTTGTTACGAAATTATTGAGACACTGCCTGTTTTTCAAAACATATTTAACGCTCAGACAGTGTTTAACCCATTCCCTCATATTGACAACTTTTGACAACTCTGTAAAAGTCAATTTGTGAAACCATTGTGATAAATAAAGCATTTGCTCCCATAGAAGCAAATGCTCTATTTATCGCAATGGTTTCAAACTACAAAATTCTATTGTCTTCCTTTTCTCTAATTAATGCTCCTTTTCGGTAGATTAGTTCGAAGAGGTTGTATCTAAAACATAGCCTATGAGGTAATGGGTTAAAATTGGTACAAGCACAGTATGGTGTCTTATGATCATAATACATGAAAATCAGGAGATGATTATATAACAATTGTGAAAAAGTAATTGTGTAAGAGCTACAGGTAGCCATACCCGGAGCACACCGTGAAATTATCATATTGCAAACACAACCTTTATACACTTTTATTTATAAAATCTCTTTGATTTTATGGCTGAATGCATGTAACAAAAATGTGACATGTATTTTGACATCATGATAATCTTGGAAAAATGCCCTTAGTGGTCGAAATATTAGATCAGAGCAGTTTAAGTATTTAGGTATTATATTAATATCCTATTTTGGAATATTTTCTTCATTGTATAATTTCATAAACAAACATATCAGACCATGATCAGATGACTCCTATAGGAGCTGTGTGATTTTGGTCTACTCTTTTTGCAGAGGAGTAAAAACGTGTTGATATGAAGGAAAGTGTTAAAATAAATTTAGAATTAGACTTCTAAAATATTGAGTGACAGTTGTTCAAAGAATTTTAAATACTGTAACTTTAATGATTTTGTTTCAGTGGGGAGGAGCAGTCAGTTGTAAACTGTTGCTTGCGCGTGTCTGAGCCACTGAGGTCCAAGTACAGCGAGGGCATACTTCCTGAGTATGGTTGTCTTGTATTGTCCCCGGCCAACTTGTGGAACAAAGATATTGACAAGTAAGTAGTTATGTCATACCCTTGACAATACAGTGAAACCCCGCTAATGCAACCACTTAATAAACAGCCACTGGCACCGTTTAAAACAGGTGGTTGCTTAATGCTGGACGAAAGTTATGCAGAAAGCTCCTGTAGGAGCTTTCTTCATAACTTTTGTCCTGCATTAAGCTACCACCTGCCTCTGTCACCCAGAATTATGCCCCTTTTTGGTGTTCTAAAATATGCAGTGTGTGTTTTTTTTGGTACACTTGGTAAATGTTTTCTTCAAAAATGTCATCCTCTTATATTCTCACATTTCATACAGTTAAAGCCAGTATGTGGTTGTTTTGTATTTCAGATTTCTACGAGACCGTGAGATTCTAACTACAATACACAAGCGTTACAACAAAGCTTTGGATGCGCCGCCTGGTATTCGTGGTATGTAGCGGACTAGCTCTTCTGCAGAGCTTTAGATATTCTTTATATTTCTCCGCCAAATCTTATCTTGCTGTTGCTCATCAAAATCATCTATCCTGATAAAAAGGGGGAAGGTGGGGGGCATTGACAGATAAATGACAATTGTTAAACTGTTAGTCTGTTTTGGAGAATTTGTTATAGTCTTTGCAAACAGTCTGGGTCCAGATGAGTACACTGAGTAATTTGATTCAATATCTCAGAATCCACACAGTTTGATGTTTGTTGCATAGTTGACGATATGCAAGGTAATTCAATTTTGATGTAAACTTTCTCTTGTACCTTTCTGCTCAGCTTGCTAAAGTTTAACCATGATGTTGCTTCTGATCTCATTGTTATGTCTCCCCATAGTATACTGGGGAGACATTTTGTTTATGTGCATGGCATCCGTCAGTCCGTCTGATTTTAATTTGTCCGTGCGGTTTCTCCAAAAGATTTGGTCGAATTTTCATGAAATTTCATAGGATTGAATTTGATCAGTACCATGCCTAGTTGTGCATATCATATTCCTGTTCCGGTTTGATGATTTTCTGCAGAGTTATCGGACTTTGAAATTTTTACATGGAAAATTTTGTCTGCGCGGTTTCTCCAAAAGCTTTGGTCGCATTTTCATGAAAGTTGATGGGGTTGATCAGCACCATGTCTAGGTGTGCATATCTTATTGATTATATGATTTTCTGCACAATTATGGGACTCTGAAATTTTTAGATGGAAAATTAGTGGTTGGTGGGGGGGAGACATCAGTTTTTGTATCAAAAACAATTCTAGTTTTTTAATGAATATAGTTACCCTTTTCCTCTTTAACCTTTTACCTGTTCAATATTCATGTAAGAAATAATGACATCATGATTATTTGTTAGCTGATTTTTATCGTGTAAACTTTTCAAGAAATAGTTTTCTTTGCCAAATATTGTAGAAGCAGACCCTGATTAGACAGCTCTTATAGAAGCCATCTGATCTGGGTCTACGTAGTTTGCAAGGCATTTATATGAAGGAAAGAGTTAAAGAAGTAATGTTGTCATGAATATTTCAATATATTCAACGAAAAACCTGGTTATTAGATTGGTGTAGGGTGGGCGGGCGTTTGTCGTCAAACAGGTGGTTGCCAGTCGATAACTTTAGTTTTGATTGACCGATTTAGACCAAACTTGGTATGTAGGGAGCTTACATGAAGACCTAGCTTGGGGTCATATTTGGAGGTTCCAGGTCAATGTCACTGTTACTAAAAATAGAAAAATGGTTTCCGGTCGAAACAGTTTCGGGTCACCGGTCAGTAACTTAAGTTTGGATAGACAAATTTTGACCAAACTTCGTATTTAGCAAGCTTACATGAAGCCCAAGCTTGGGATTGTATTTTTGGGTTCTTGAGTCAAGGTCATGGTTTCCTCAGATTTGGTAGACCAATTTACTTATTGACCAAACTTGGTATTCAGAAAGCTTGCATGAAGACGTAGTTTTCCCAAATTTGTAGACTGTTAATAAAACAATTTGGTAAAACATTGCACTGTCGCGTTTCTTGTTTATCTATTAGCTCTGAAGTTTTATTATAATATATGAACATATTCTTGGCCATGATAGAACTGTAGAATCAGATCTATATTGTTCCATAAGCAAACAGAGCAGACCATGATCAGAAGACTTCTACAAAAGCTATGCGACCGTGGTCTACTTTGTTTGCAAAGGCACGAAAAGGTGTATCTATCAAGTAAAGGGTTACTGGATAACAAACATTGTATTGTCTTATTTCAGACATTCTGTTTGGGTTGCCATGGCAGCAGACAGGAATATCACGGTATTTCATCCGGAACCGACAAAGGAGCATATCATTTGCGATAACCATTGTTCTCAAGTCCTACGATGAAAGGTATGTCAAAACATTTGAAAAACATTAGGGTTGAACAGAGCTCCAGATAAGATGCGTAAATTAAAACATTTTCAGGAATAACTCCTTTATTTCTCCACCAAACCCTATACTGTGACCACTCTTTAGACGATTCTAAAGACTGGTCACAGTATAGGGTTAGGTGGAGAAATGACGATTTTAGTATTTGGGTATGCACTTTTATCTGTAGCTCTGGTTGAACTTGGATATCTTGAACTACGGGATAACTGGAAGTAAAAGTATGGTCCTTCCAAACTACTATACAGAATTGTTCTACATGTATCACTACACATATCTAGAAACACAAGTGATAGCTTAATGTAGGTCGAAAGTAATGCTGAATGCTCCTGTAGGATAGCTTAGTGTAGGAGCTTTCAGCTTTACTTGAAACCTGCATTTAGCTGTGAACTTGAGACATTGTCCAGAATAGAAATCAGATGAGTGCAACTGTTGTTATCTTGAAGTCATTTGTTTGATCCTTTGAAGTTTGAGATATTGAAGTTCAACTTTACTTATTGTTAAACTTTAACGGCTAATATGTGATATCTGTTGCTAACAGGTTTGATCTAGAATGAGATAAAACATTTAGTAACTGGATATCTCATCGAAATCTAAACTTTTTTCTTAATCTCATTATGTTTTCAAAAATAGTCAAATAAAAATCTTATTTTGAAATGAAAAGCAGATTCTATAATTGTTCTAAAGAGGTAAAAATTGTTCATTTGGGGAATTTTGCAATGATTATGACTCAAATTCTGGCAACTTTACTTACCATTTTAAATGTCACACTTAGTGTCATATTCGAGGGCTTGGTGTAAAACTATTCTAACTCCTTCACAGAGTGAAGGAGTTAGAATAGTTTTGCACCAAGCCCTTGATATGAGATTTGGAGTTTCATTAGAAAAACTGCAAGTCCCTTTGGGCAATTACTGTGGCATATGTACTGCCTTGAGATCAGAATTTCTTTTACATCGAAGAAAGCTGGATGTACAAACTACAGATTTATTCAGTATCCACAGACAACACTAGCAGTAAAGTGTCAATGATTTACAGATTTTAAAACAGAAAACCTACTATGCTTGATTGAACGAAGCCTTTCAAATTTAACCTTTCAAATTTAGCTCAAATCCTTAAGTAATCAAATCCTGTAGTAGCTATGCCATCTGGGTCTGCTCTGTTTGCTTAAAGAATAATATAGATATGATTCTGCAGTTTCTGCCATGGCCAAAATGTCATGTGTGCGTGTGTCATTGTAAAAAATAAACTAATCATGATATCATTATTTCTTTAATTGCTATTCATGCAGTAAGGGGTTAATATTCAGTTCAATGTTTCATTATATTTAGCTTATTCCATGGCAGAAAGTATTAAATTGTCCGCATTATCCATATTGCAAGAAGACGTTTCTGTAGGAATAAGGTGGAGGCTTATTTATGATATTTACCCCAAGTATTTGGATAGACAAAATTCAGCAGATAGTGTAGGTACAGATAAAGGAGCAAGTTGACCAGGTCTATACTATTTGCTATTATGTCAGTTTAATTTGAAGTTGTCAGAATTGTGCAAATTGAATTATTCATCTTTGAAAAGTGGTGGGGAGGGGAGACTGGGTGTCTGGGTATTTAGGGTCAGTGGAGTGTACCATTGTTGTTGTGGTAGTTATTGATCAAGTGCTTAACCCTTTCCTTCATATAAATCCCTTTTCAGGCCTTTGCAATTACAGAAGACCCGAATCAGATGGCTCCTGTAGGAGCCGTCTGATTGGGGTCTGCTTTGTTTGCTTATGAAACAATGAAGATCTGATTCTACAGTTTCTGCTAAGGCTAAAATATTCATGAACAAAATAGTTATAATGAAATATGGAAGGTGGAACATTGTAGCCATTTAAGAAAATAAAGAAACAGATCTTTCAAATTCCACTAGCAAACAGCAGACCCTGATCAGATGGCTCCTATAGGAGCCATCTGATCTGGGTTTACTCTGTTTTCAAATGCATGAAAAAGCATTTATAATGAAGGAAAGGGTTAACACATCCCTTGTTCTCCATCACAAGGTCTGATTTTGGACTTCTATCTTGTACATGGACAGAGTAGTGCTCCTTTGAAAATGAAATAAAATTAAGACTTCTGTCTAAAACATAACAGTTTTAACCTTTTACCTCACAGTCTTTTTATGCCTTTGGCATCAGAGTAGACCCTGATCAGACGGTTCCTACATGAGCCATCTGATCTGGGTATACTCTATTTGCAAAGGTGTGAAAGGCTGTTTTTAAAATGTATGAAGGAAAGGGTTAAAGGGTAACCGATATTAAACCTTACACAACTCTATCTAGCTTTCTTATCCTTTTCAGTTTTGTGAGATCACTGAGAACCAGCCTGGAGGCACTATACCCAGACAGCAGCTACAACGTAAACAATACGGAGGTGGATTATCTGGTGCATCTGCACTATAAGGACATGAACATCTACTTTGAGTACATTCACCTCATCGTGATCTACCTGGTCCTCCTCATGTATCTCTACTTCTCTGTCAGTGAGTATCTTTGGTCCAGATAAGATGCATAAATTAAAAGATGTTCGAGAATAACTCCTTTATTTCTCCACCAAACCAAATGTTGTGACCACTCTTTAGAGAAGATTTTTAAAGAGTTGTCACAAGATAGGGTTTGGTGGAGAAATGAAGATAGTAGTATTTGAGTATGTCCCTTTATTTGTTGCTCTTTAGTATATTCATATCAGAAATAATGATTGCATGAGGAGTAATTTGCTGACTTTCTATAATGGCATCATGAACCATGGCTTTCTAACCACAGCAGGAACTGTAGAAATAGGCTTTTCCATGGGCAAACAGAGCAGACAGTTCAAACAGGAGCCATCTGACCTGGGTCTACTCAGTTTGCCAAGATGTCAAAAGGTCTCAGGTAAAGAGTGAAAAGCCTCGATATCAGGTAAAGGGTTAACATTGCCTCTTAAAAGCAGAGGGCTGCATTAACCAGGAAAAAAGTAAAGAATGTGTGAAGCAGAATGCTTTTTTATTCCCCAATTGATGATAGTCCGGGACATTTTGTTTTGTACGTCTGTCCATCCGTCCGTGTGTGTGTCATGCTTTTACATGCAGTTGGTTGTCACCGTTTTTTCAAGTGTTATATGTCAGTAAGTTCTACACTTATACACATGAAACTTCACATACACATTGCTCACCATCTGTGCTATCATTGGACGTCCCACCCATGCTGCCAGCAAGCCCAAGGTCAAGGTCAAATGATGTGTTAATTTTACGTGCAGTTGGTTATCACATTTACCTGTAGTTGGTTGTCACAGCTATTAGCATGGAGTTGCATATACACATTAAACACCATCCATACTTCCATTGCACACCCAGCCGATGCTGCCCATAAACCCAAGGTCAAGGTCAAATGACTTAGGAATTTTACGTGCAGCTAAGCAAGCACCACCACGGGGCATCGCAGTGTCTTACAGACACAATTTTCTAGTTAAGCATTGTGAAGCTTACATATATAGACCAGAATGTCACTTTAAAGGAGATTTCCTGTGTATTGAATGGTATACTTTGTCTGTTTGTGTTTCAGAGAAGTTAGAGATGGTGAAGTCCAAGTGGGGTCTAGCTCTCAGCGCGGTTCTCAACATTGTCTTTTCTCTGCTCATATCTGTCAGTATCTGCTCCATATTTGGCATGAACACACGGTTGAATGGAGGGTAAGGACATATATATATAGGAGCTACGTCAATTGAAAAAAAATACAAGTCCTGACAGGGGAGTGGGAGACAGTACATGAAAACCCTTTAAATCGGAATTAATAAAGAAGGATGTTGGTCATTTAATGATTTTAGACAGGTGGTTGCTTAATACAGGATGAAGGTCATGCTGAAATCGCCGAGAGAGGAACTCACTGTATGACTTTCATCTTGCACTAAGATGTCACCTGTCTGTTAAACCAGTAATAATTCTTATATTTTCGTCAGGTTTTGAGGCGTTTAACTGTATTTCCAAATATCATACATTATTTACTCTAAATATACTCATAAACTTTCTCTTAAAGTTGATAAACTTTATAATGAACTAATGGTGTTTCAGGTAGTATAGACTCTGATTAAACTGCTCATACGTGATCTGTGTCTGCACTATTTGCTGAGGTTTGTTTGGCCAAATATTTAGGATAATTACAGTACTGCTAGTTCACTTTAACGTTGATCTTTTATCCCATAGATACAATCACTTTTACCCTTCACTTGCTGAATATTAAAATACATTTCTCCTTCTTTACCTGTGCCCTGTTGTATAATTACATATATCTTCACTGTGTACAAGTATTTTGCTGTGCAATCACTGCTGTGGAGTGCACTGGTTGCACAATCAACTTGTAAATAGTGCAGACCCTGATGAGACAGCTCCTGCAGAAGCTGTCTCATCTGGGTCTTCACTATTTACATGTAGGTATATTGACGAAGGGTTAAGTTTGACCTTATACCCCATAGATACAGTTTTAAACACCTTAGCAAACAGATCTGCCCTGGATCAGACGGCTCCGGTAGGAACCATCTGATCCGAATCTGCTCTGTTTACTTAATAATAATACAGATCTGATTTTCTGTAGGAATAAAATGCTCTTGTCCATAATGCCATTATAAAAATCCAGTTATAAATATTTTCATACTGTCATTATTCATGGAGTAAAGGGTAAATCAGTGTTTTATTTTTCTAACAAGTCTTTACTTTTACAAGGTGTTGAATTGAGTTGTATGCAAAATGTATATCCAGTGGTGTGTGTACTAAATTATGCCATGATACTGTTTTGCAGGGCTGGAAAAATCCTAAAACTTTTACTCGTCCTGCCAGCTGCTTCAGTCCTACTTTACTTAAATTCATTGTTAAAATTTCTGAAATTCAACTTGTCCTGCAAGAAAGTTACCCGTCATGGTGAGCGGACGAGTGGAATTTTCCAGGCCTGTTTTGTTGTCCTACACCATGATATATTTCCAGTAACCCTTTACTTGTGAATATTTATTTTACAAATAATTACTTTATGAATATTAATGAGCTGATTTTGTGATAGCATATGAACACAGGATTATTTTCGCCATGGCAGAAAATAGAATCAGATCTGCATAATTCTATAAGCAAACAGAGCAAACCCTGATCAGACAGCTCCGAAAAAAGCTGTGTGACGAAAGAAGCTCTGTGATCTGGGTCTAATTTGTTTGCAAAGAAATAAAATGTCTCTCATTTGAGTAAAGGATTAACTCTTTGCCAAGTATTAATGGTGATCTCATAATTTATACAAATCCTTTCCATCCAATAAAGACTCAGAGAAACTCAATGTTTCATCTTAACCCATTCTCGCATAGGCTATTTTTAGCTCGTCTGTTTCAAAGAAATCACGAGCTATTGTCGTAACTCCGGCATCTGCGTCGTCGTCATCGTCCGAATTCTTAACATTGACCATAACTTCTTCAATTTTTCATTTACAACCTTCATTTTTGGTATGCATATTCATCTTGACAATGATGATAGAGGAGCGTTGGCACCCACTTGCGGTGCTCTTGTTAGATCCAGCCTCTTTGATTAAATCTACCAAAAAGGAGCATTTACTAGAGAAAAGGAAATTTTCAAATGTGTGCTGTTCTGAAACCATTGTGATAAATAGAGCATTTGCTCCTATGAAGCAAATGCTCTATTTATCACAGTGGTTTCACAAAGTGACTTTTACAGAAGCGGCAAAAGGCGTCAATATGCGGGAATGGGTTAATTCAAATTCTTTGACATTGATTGAAAGTGAAAGCAAGCGAAGGGTCAATACACATATTTTTTCTCACAGACAAGCATTGGATATGCATTCTGTGCTCTTGTTTTGATTGTTGTACTGTTTTCCAGGGAGATATTTCCATACCTGGTTGTGCTGATTGGCGTTGAGAATGTTCTGGTGGTCACAAAGTCCATTGTATCAACATCAATAGAGCTGGATGTGAAATACAGGGTGGCCACAGGTTAGTATGGAACATACCATTGAGATACAGGGTGACCACAGGTTCGTATCAAACACATACCATTGAAATACATTGTGGCCACAGGTTAGTGGCTATATTCAAAGGTTTGTATTGAACATATACCATTGAAATATAGTATGGCCACAAGTTAGTTCCAGTGTCGCCACATGCAAATACAGAACATACACCAATGAAACTGATGTTGGCAAAAGATTGGTACAAGATATGCACCATTAAAATACAGGGTGACCAAAATTTAATATTGTAAACACACTTTGTCCACATCATCATGTAAACATTGAACAGACAATTTTAGAAGCTGAGATTTACTTGGCACCAGGTTAAAGAGTGTTTACTAGAATTACAATTGCTACAGGTCCGTGTTGATACAATTGCGTGTTGATACAATTGCTACAGGTCCGTGTTAATACAATTGCTACAGGTCCGTGTTGAAGGACACAATATCATTCACTGATAATGCTCTATTTATCACAATGTTTTCCATAAGTGATGTTTACAGAGGCATCAATCTTACGAAACTTTTTAACCTTTTACTCGATAAAAACACATGCTTATACATTTGCAACAGAGTAGAAACAGATCAGACAGCTTTTGTAGGAGCTGTCTGATCAGGGTCTGCTCTGTTTAATAAATGAAATAATATAGATCTGCCACTACAGGAGATCCTGTCCTAAAGGGCCATTCATTTATTGAACACAGGAGTCGCAAAAAGCAGGTGGTTGCTTAATGCAGGGTAAAAGTAATACAGAAAGCTTCTATAGGAGCTTTATGCATTACTTTTGACCTGTATTAAGCTACAACCTGCCTTACATACCCATAATTAGACCTTTTGATGGCCGTTTAAGACAGGTTTTATCATACAGTTTCAGCCAAGTGAAGTTAAACCAAAAACCAGACTAAACCTCTTTTATCTCAGTTTGTCTCATTTGTATTAGTTGTTGGTTTCTCTTATTTTTCAGGACTAAGTAAAGAGGGCTGGTATATTACAAAAAACCTGCTGTTTGAGCTTGCTATTGTTGCCATTGGCTTCTTTACCTTCGTGCCCGCCATACAGGTAAGAAAGGCATGCGTTGATATTGATGAACCTTTTCCCTGATGGAGATGCCTTTAACCCTTTCCTCCATAAATACACCTTTCTACGCCTCTGTAAAAATCACCTGTTGAAACCACTGTGATAAATAGAGCATTTGCTCCTGTAGGAGCAAATGCTCGATTTATCGCAATAGTTTGAAACTACAAAATTCTAAAATTTTCCTTTTCTCTAGTTAATGCTCCTTTTGGGTAGATTTATTCAAAGTGGGTTGATCTAAAAATAGCCTATGAGGGAATGGGTTAAATGCCTTTGCAACTGAGTAGAAGCAAACCAGACAGCTCCTGTATGAGCAGTTTGATCAGGTTCTGCTCTGTTTGCTTATGGAATAGCATAACTCCTGTTTCAGCCATGAACAAAAAATTCAGTTTCATATTCATCTGATTAGCCCTTATCCAGCCTAAGGAGACTTGGTTACATTTGCAAGCAGTGTGGATCCTGATAAGATGCCGAGTTACTCTGTGTCTCATCAGGATTCAAAGTGTTTGTCACTCAGACAAGTACAGTATAACCTCTCTATAACAGCCACTAAATTACATCAAGTTTTTTATGTTAAAGGCAGGTGGCTGTTTAAAGCAAGGTGAAAGTAAAACAGAAAGCTCCTATAGGTGCTTTCTGTTTTACTTTCACCTTGCTTAAAGCAGCCACCTGCCCTAAATACCAACTAATTAACATATTTTAGTGGCCATTATAGAGAGGTTTTACTGTCCTTTCTTCATGTATTAAAGAATAGGATGTAATTGAAAACTACAAATATTTTTCTTTTTAATGGATAATATTCATCAGGTAAGGGGTTAAAAGGCAAATAACTCTTGGGAAACTATGGAAGAATATAGGTTAAACTTTACTTTCAGTTATGATCAAAATAAGATACTTATCAACTGAGGCAACATGTCAGAATCCCAATCATGGTTCAAGTTATTTCACACTTATCCAGTTGAATATACATGTAAGAAAAAATGACATCAAGAATATTTATCATCATCATCATCATCATCATCATCATCATTGGTTACTTTAGATTAACGTGCAGGTGCAGGGGCATTATACCAACATCATCATCATCATCATCATTGGTTACTTTAGATTAACGTGCAGGTGCAGGGGCATTATACCACACTAGTGGGCCCCCCTCCAGACAGCTGGCTAGCTGCACACATGGCAGATCTCACTCCTGTTCTCCAAGTGTTTCTATCATGTGGGTCAATGGCAGAGAGCCTCCATTATCAGCTGAATTTTAATAATGTGTATGTACACAGGGTTTTTTTCGTTTTGGTAAAAACTAGTGTCAGATCTGCAGTGTCAGCGCAAAAATGGGTAAATGTGAAGGCAAGGGTTAAATGCTCACCTGAGTGATAGATATAAGTAAAATATTACATCAACCATTGGAAGACTAACAAAAATAACCTTATAGTTAGTTAACTCTTCTCTTGCTGAATTTTAAAATACATTTCTCCTTCTTTACCCATGCCCTGTTGTATAATTACATATATCTTCACTGTGTACAAGTATTTAGCTGTGCAATCACTGCTGTGGAGTACACTGGTTGCACAATCAACTTGTAAATAGTGCAGACCCTGATGAGACAGCTCCTGCAGGAGCTGTCTCATCTGTGTCTATACTATTTGCAGGTAGGTATATTGACGTGAATAGCAAGCAAAGGGTTAAGTGTCAATAGGTTGTTTGGTCAATCAGGACTGACAGATAAAACAAAATAAAGCATTTTTTGTCACTTGCTGCATACAGAATTATTTCTATGGTTACTGTTTTTCAGGAGTTCTGCCTGTTTGCCTTGGTTGGTTTGCTGACAGACTTCTCCCTTCAGATGGTCTTCTTTGTCACAGTCCTGTCTGTGGACATCAGGAGAATGGAGGTTTGTACAAGCAAAATGTCACCAGTGCAGTCAAATTGACATAATAAAACTCAAAATTCAGAAATACAGTAGAACCCCTCTAAACCGGACAAGGTTGGGGACAGGTAAAAAATCCGGTTTAGAGGGGATTCCGATTTGGAGAGGTTTTTATATATGACCATATTTATCATCCATTGTACGTGCACATATAGACCTATTTTAATAACCAAACAAATAGTATCAAGATTATCCATAAATCAATAATTAAAACCAATTTCTCAGTTTGAATACCTTATCTGTTCAGTTCACATAATTCGTTTTAATAGTTAAAAACAACCATTAGCGATTTTCTCGATGAAACGACGTTCAAAATTATATAAGCAAACTGCCGACGATTTCCTTTGGCACTGGTTCCTTTTTTAATAAGAAAGCTTGCAAAGGATGTTATGTCAGCAGTTTCTATCGTTTTGCTAACTCTTCTACGCTTAGATTTTGACATTTGTTCGCGGTTTTTTCGACCATAACGCTATATGCGGAGAACTCGGATTTTATCGTTCATAGATTTTTGGGTCCGTAACAGTGATAATGGTATGAGGTGCAGTTTGTGAGTGTGCAGTAACCTCCCTTTGTTACCGGTGTGATAGTAAACATACGAAAAATAAACCTGCACAAAATGACGACATCTCCGAGCAGGATTCATTTTCCTTTTTTGGTTTTCGTTTTTGAACGATAAGAATTTGAAATCAATTCGTTTTTCCTGTCAATTAATTAGTTAAAACGATAAAACGAAGTTTATCTGTTGCTCTGCACATTAGTTAATCTCACGGCACCGACATGCCATAATCGAGTCCGAATAGACTGATTTTCAACACCTTGCGATAAGGTGTTAAGTTTTACTGCCCCAGGCTGTGATTAAGGGACGTGTCAACTGACAAGCCCTTAGCCTGCTGTCCGGTATGTAGGGGAAATTTGTAATTCATATTTTTAAAAAATATTTGAAGATTTGTCCGGTTTCCGGAGTAGAGGGGTTTCCGGTATTGAGAGGAATTTTGTATAGAAATAAAGAAGGAATAAAACGGGACCGAGAATTTTGTCCGGTTTAGAGAGGATTCCGGTTTACTGAGTGTCCGGTTTGGAGGGGTTATACTGTATCCTCAAGCATATATGTTTGTTTTCCAGTTTCTACTAGAATGAAAGCAAGCAAATACATGTATTGTCCTGTTTTATTAACCTGTCAAATTTGAATATTCCTACGTCACTGAAAGGATATATTTAGCTTGGGTAAACCTGTGTTTCAAACGTTTTTCACGAGATTCACAATAAATATACAGGTACTTGAATAAGCCAAGTAGGAAAGCTTTTATTAGCGGAAACAATCGATATCAACCGAAGCTATATATGGCGTGTTCAGCAAGCGTATAATTTGACAGGTTAATAAAACAGGACAATATGTAAGTTTTATTCCCATTGTTTATCAGGGTAAAACTAAGTAAACACGCATGTTTGGTTCCTAGTTTCTACCAGAGTAAAACCATGCAAATGTGTATTTTGGTTCCCATTTTCTACCATAGAAAAACCAGGCCGACATATATATTTGGTTCCCAGGCTTTTTTTTTCAGAATAAAACTAAGCAATCGCTGTTTGGTTCCCAGTTTCTACGAGAATAAAACCTAGCAAACATGTTGATAATGTTCTTGACCATCATGTCTTAGAATCAGTGTGGCACTTGCACTTTACCAGATGAATATTCATGAATGAAATAGTGAGTTTATGCATATTAATTAATTGAATTTGATAATGGCATTATGAACAAAGGAATGAACCATGGCAGAAACTGTAGAATCAGATCTATATTTTTTCATAACAAACAAAGCTGACTCTGATATTTATGTCCCCACAAAGAGGTGGCATATAGGGTTGCCCTTGTCTGTACGTATCTCCGTGCATTCATCCGTACGCACATCTAGAAGAATTTGTCCAGGCTCTTTCTTGAGAAGTATTTGTCCAATCCACACCAAACTTTAGGCATATGTTTGTGGCCATTATATCTTGGGTCAAGTTCAATAGCCATGTAAATCACATCAGTCAGTTGGGAGTTACGGCCATTCATTTGCAAAAATGACTTTATAAAAATATCTTGTCCGGACTCTTTCTTGGAAAGTATTTGTCCAATACTCACCAGTCTTTTCACACATGTTTGTGGCCATTATATCTTGGTCATGTTCAATAGCCATGTAAATCACTTTAGTCGTTGTCATACTTCAGAAGCTGTTACAGTCAAAATGTCTTATGTGTCATACTCCTACACTTATAGGAGAACTTGCCTGAAACATTCTCAGGTATTTCTCCTTTATGTGCATCTTGAATAGTGATTATGGTTCTTACTTTCTGCGACAAAAAATCTTAAGTGGGGGCATCAGTGTCCTATGGACACATTTCTAGTTTTAAAGACAGATCTGACAGGAGCTGTCTGATCCGAGTCTCGTCTGCATTCCACGGCATCTCTATTACATAAAACTTTAACACTTTTCTCCATAAATTCACCTTTTAAGGCCTTTGCAAACAGAGTCGACCCAGATCCGCTATAAAAATCGAAATTAACTAATATGCATACTATCATTAATTCTTGCATGAATATTCATGGAGTAAAAGGGGAATGAACACTTTCCAGAAAAGTTGATTCTTGAGTATATTTAGCTCATAGCCTTGGTACTGTCTACATTTAACCCTTCACTTGCTATTCACGTCAATATACCTATCTGTAAATAGTGAAGACCCAGATGAGACAGCTCCTGCAGGAGCTGTCTCATCAGGGTTTGCACTATTTACAAGTTGATTGTGCAACCAGTGCACTCCAAAGCAGTGATTGCACAGCGAAATACTTGTACACGGTGAATATATATGTAATTATACAACAGGGTATGGGTAAAGAAGGAGAAATGTATTTTAAAATTTAGCAAGAGAAGGGTTAATTTAGACAGCACCAAGGCTTTTGTCATTAGCATTGTCATAGATATGCAAGAACTTTGACAGTTTGTGACTGTTTCAACATCAATATAACAATCTTCACTCACTAGATAACGATAACAATAGCTGCAATGTGGTTATGACCATTACTGTATCATTTAATCTGAAGAGTTATTGCCCTGAAATAGACGGGGGCTAACATCCATATGTGGTGCCCTTGCTTATCGTTGCATTGCATTTGTGAAAACATAAATTTCCATATGAAGATTGAGAAATGGTGATTGATAAATAGCCAGGTGATTGATAAATAGACTGATGTTAATGTGTTATTACCTCACAGGATCAATCTTTTCTTCGTTCTGTCATTCCAGCTTACAGATCTCCAGAAACATCAAACACAGTCGACAGACTCCAAAGATTCTGTTCAGTTTGAGCCTCTCATTAGATGCCCCTTTAAGTCTCATATGACTCCAGACAAAGGTCAGATCCAGCACCGTATCAGCTTGTCATCAGGTGTGGCCATGTTCTCAGGAAGAGGCCAGCCTGCCTCGCCTACAGTCCAACATGAAGCGACATTATTCCAGCGTGAGGCGCTACTGGGTCTGCCCCGTCGATTGAGAGTATTTTACTTTTGGGCCAGTACTAGAGTGGTGCAGAGATTTATCATGGTACTTGCATTAGCCTCAACTCTCTCTCTAGCAAACATTTATGCATAACTTGATCACATCATGAATATTCATTAACTTTATTAATCCACATGAAAATATGGGTGCCCTATAGTAATCAGCTTGTTCGTCTGTATGTCCATCTGTCCATTTTTGGTTTCCGCACAATATCTCCTCAAGGAATAGTCCAATTTTCACCAAACTTGCTCAGTGTACTTGATATCTAAGTAACTCGCATGGGTTCTGTGTTCGGCAATTTCCGCACCTTTTTTAGTAAAATTACGGGCATTTTAACTTAGGCTGCTGCAATCTGATTAGCCAATTGGTTTCCACGTAATATCTCCTCCAGGAATGGTCCAATATTCACCAAACTTGCTCAGTGTACTTGATATGCCTATGTTATTTGAACCAATAACTCCTTTATTTCTCCACCAAACCCTATGTTGTGACCGCTCTTTAGAATCATATTTTCAAGAAGATTGATCATTCTAAAGCGTGATCACAACATAGGGTTTGGTGGAGAAGTGACGATTTTAGTATTTCAGTATGCACTTTTGTCTGTTGATCTACGGTGTGTTGTTTCAGATACCTTTAATGGTCTCAAAAACTAGGACTGAAAAGTTATCTGTTAACATTTGTTTTAACCCCTTACTCCACAGAGACTCTATTTAATGCCTTTGCAAACAAAGTAAATTGAAGGAGCTGTTTGATCAGCATCTGCTCTGTTTGCTCATAAAATTAAATAGATCTCAGAGTCCCAGATAAGATGCGTAAATTAAAACATTTTTAAGAATAACTCCTTTATTTCTCCACCAAACCCTATACTCTGACCACTCTTTAGAATCGTCTCGAAGAGTGGTCATAGTATAGGGTTTGATGGAGAAATGACGATTTTTGTATTTGGGTACGCTTCTTTATCTGTAGCTCTGGATGTGATTCTGCTGTTTCTAGTCAAATATTTTCTTGTTCATATATAGCTATTATTAAAATAATAAATATTCAAACATTATTTTATGACAGTAATTTCAACAAATTTAAAACCATTAAGCCGATAATAAACATTTACTTTGTGCTCTGCCACAACTATATCAATTTAAAACAAAAATGCAAAAGATATATAAAACATGGATATAAAATAGAACATGACCACAAATTGAATACTGACTAGTGAGGTATTATGATTATAGAAATAACAATGTTTTGTGGATGAAAATGGCCAGAACCATATTCTCTTATTACTTACATGACTATCCATGGGTTAATACCCATGTTTTACATTGACATTACTTACATGAATAGGGCTAATTGAACAGTGCCTGTGTTGATGATTGTATGTTATGGATTGAAAGCTTGGGAAAAACAACAAAACAATTAATTCTTTAACCCTTTCCTCCATAAATACGCCTTTCTACGCCTCTGTAATAACCGCTTCTTGAAACCGTTGTGATAAATAGAGCATTTGCTCCTACAGGAGCAAATGCTCTATTTATCACAATGGTTTCAAACTACAAAATTCTAAAATTTTACTTTTCTGTAGTAAATGCTCCTTTTGGGTATTAAAGATTCATTCTTGGTCTGCTCTGTTTGCAAAGGCATGAAAATGCTTTTGTATGAAGGAAAGGGTTAAGTGACAAACAAATTTAGGTTGTACCCATTTGAATTTTTGCTTCAGGTGTGTTCTGTGATATGGATTGTCCTACTTGTCTACAAGACTGGACTGGTTCACCGCCTTACAAACACTACTTTCACGGCAAATGGGTCTGTGATGCTCTCGTCCCTGGATGATCTAGAACGGATCGTCAAACAGCAGGTAATTCATGGTTTCTTCTCTCTGTCACCTCTTTCAGCATGGCTACACTGAGGGATCATTTCTCCTTCATCATCCGAGCCCTCACACTTTTTTGGCACTCTCGGTAGGTGACAAATATGTTCCCTATGATGCTTTTGTTTTTGATAGCCTTACAAACACAATTTAAGTGGGTATACGGGAATCACCCCGGTGGTCATTCGGGCAGTCGGTTATTTAAACATGTGTAGTTTGTGTCGCAAACTTCTCCAATTTGGAAGTTATTTGGCATACATTATAACCACCAGTAGTAGATGTGCAAGACACAATTTTCATGTGTTGGGGAATTATTAGTCCCCCACCGGTTACCGGTTGGGGGACTATAGGTTTGCTCGATTCCGTCTGTCTGTCTGTCCGTCTGTCTGTCCGTCCGTCCGTCTGTCACGCTTCGTGTCCGGGCCATATCTCCTACAAAGTTATGCCAAATTCATTATAACTGCACACATTGAAGAAGCATGATGAGGGCTAGTGTCATTCACAAGGGTCATAACTCTAGCATCAATATTTTTGGAGTTATTCCCCTTTTACATATTTTTTTGTCCGGACAATAACTCTTTATCTACTGGTTCAATTGATTTGAAACTTCACATATGGAACAAGCATGATGAGGGGTAGTGTCATACACAAGGGCCATAACTCTAGCATAAATATTTTTGGAGTTATTCCCCTTTTTCATATTTTCTTGTCAGTCCGTCTGTCACACTTCGTGTCCGGGCAATATCTCCTACAAAGTTAGGCCAAATTCATTATATCTTCACACATTGAAGAAGCATGATCAGGAGTAGTGTCATGCACAAGGGCCATAATTCTAGCATCAATATTTTTGGAGTTATTCCCCTTTTTCATATTTTTTTGTCCGGACAATAACTCTTTCTCTACCGGTTCAATTGATTTGAAACTTCACATATGGAACACACATGATGAGGGGTAGTGTCATGCACAAGGGCCATAACTCTAGCATCTATATTGTTGGAGTTATTCCCCTTTTCATATTTTCTTGTCCAGTTAATAACTCTTTATGTACTGGTTCAATTGATTTGAAACTTCTCATATGGAGCAAGCGTGATGAGATGTAGTGTCATGCACAAGGGCAATAACTCTAGCATCAATATTTTTGGAGTTACTCCCCTTTTTAGCTCACCTGAGCCAAAGGCTCAGGATGAGCTATTGTGACCGCTATTTGTCCGGCGTCCGGCGTCCGTCGTCCGGTGTCCGTCCACATTTTCAAATGACATCTCCTCTGAAACCGCTGACCCGATTTTAACCAAATTTTGTCAGAAGCATCAGTGGCTAGGGGCAACGAAACGTTGTTCACATTATGACCCCCGGGCCAAAAATGGCCCCGCCCAAGGGCTTATCAGTTTTTCATAGGAAAATCTTTGAAAATCTTCTTCTCTGAAACTGTAAGGCTAGATCTTTGATATTTGGCATGAAGCATGATCTTATGGTCCTCTACAAAGATTGTTCAAATTATGACCCCCGGGCCAAAAATGACCCCGCCCAATGGCTTATCAGTTTTTCATTGGAAAATCTTTAAAAATCTTCTTCTCTGAAACTGTAAGGCCTAGACCTTTGATATTTGGCATGTAGCATGATCTTATGGTCCTCTACAAAGATGTTCAAATTATGACCCCCGGGCCAAAAATGGCCCCGCCCAATGGCTTATCAGTTTTTCATATGAAAATCTTTAAAAATCTTCTTCTCTGAAACTGTAAGGCCTAGACCTTTGATATTTGGCATGTAGCATGATCTAATGGTCCTCTACAAAGATTGTTCAAATTATGACCCCCGGGCCAAAAATGGCCCCGCCCAATGGCTTATCAGTTTTTCATAGGAAACTCTTTAACATTCTTCTTCTCTGAAACTGTAAGGCCTAGACCTTTGTTATTTGGTATGTAGCATGATCTAATGGTCCTCTACAAAGATTGTTCAAATTATGACCACGGGCAAAAAATGGCCCCGCCCAAGGCCTTATCAGTTTTTCATATGAAAATCTTTAAAAATCTTCTTCTCTGAAACTGTAAGGCCTAGACCTTTGATATTTGGCATGTAGCTTTGATGTGGTCCTCTGCCAAGATTGTTCAACTTACGACCATGACCTCTGGGCGAAACTTGGCCCTGGCTTATCAGTTTTCATGGGAAAACTATATCATTTTTCTCTGAAACCATAAGGCTTAGACCTTTAATTAATGGCATACTGCTTTGCCTTGTGGTTCTCTACCAAGGTTGTACAAATGATGGCCCCATCCCTAGGGTATCTCAGGTGAGCGCTTCAGGGCCTCATGGCCCTCTTGTTCATATTTTCTTGTCGGGACAATAACTTTTTATACCCCCCTTTTGAAAAAATGGGGGTATATTGCTTTGCACATGTCGGTCGGTCGGTCGGTCGGTCAGTAGATCGATGGTTTCCGAACGATAACTAATAAACGACTTGGCCTACAATCTTCAAACTTGCTGTGGTGGTTGGTCATGACAAGTAGATGACCCCTATTGTTTTTGAGGTCACTAGGTCAAAGGTCAAGGTCACCATGACCTAAAATGGTGAAATAGTTTCCGATCAATAACTGCTCAAGGGTTTGGCTTGGGATCTTCAAACTTGCTGTGGTGGTTGGTCATGACCACTAGATGACCCCTATTGATTTTGAGGTCACTAGGTCAAAGGTCAAGGTCACCATGACCTTAAATGGTTAAATGGTTTCCGATCAATAACTGCTCAAGGGTTTAGCTTAGAATCTTCAAACTTGCTGTGGTAGTTGGTCATGACAACTGGATGACCCCTATTGATTTTGAGGTCACTAGGTCAAAGATCAAGGTCACCATGACCTTAACTGGTAAAATGGTTTCTGATCAATAACTGCTCAAGGGGTTGGCTTAGGATCTTCAAATTTGCTTAGGTGGTTGGTCATGACAACTAGATGAGTCCTATTGTTTTTTAGGTCACTAGGTCAAAGGTCAAGGTCACCATGACCTTAACTGGTGAAATGGTTTGCGATCAATAACTGCTCAAGGGTTTGGCCTAGGATCTTCAAATTCGCTGTGGTGGTTGGTAATGACCACTAGATGACCCCTATTGTTTTTTAGGTCACTAGGTCAAAGGTCAAGGTCACCATGCTCTTAACTGGTCAAATGGTTTCCGATCAATAACTGCTCAAGGGTTTGGCTTAGAATCTTCAAACTTGCTGCGGTAGTTGATCATGACAACTGGATGACCCCTATTGTATTTGAGGTCACTAGGTCAAAGGTCAAGGTCACCATGACCTTAACTTGTAAAATGGTTTCTGATCAATAACTGCTCAAGGGTTTGGCTTAGGATCTTCAAATTTGCTTAGGTGGTTGGTCATGACAACTAGATGAGCCCTATTGTTATTAGGTCACTAGGTCAAAGGTCAAGGTCACCATGACCTTAACTGGTGAAATGGTTTGCGATCAATAACTGCTCAAGGGTTTGGCTTAGGATCTTCAAACTTGCTGTGGTGGTTGGTCATGACCAATAGATAACCCCTATTATTTTTGAGGTCACTAGGTCAAAGGTCAAGGTCACCATGACCTTAACTGGTGAAATGGTTTGCGATCAATAACTGCTCAAGGGTTTGACTTAGGATCTTCAAACTTGCTGTGGTGGTTGGTCATGACAACTAGATGACCTCTATAGTTGAGGTCACTAGATCAAAGGTCAGGGGGGTATACATGTTTTACAAACATCTCTTGTTATTTACTAATTCAATGTATGAAAGTAGGTACTAATACCATTCAGGTGGTCATGTATATACCATGGTCAACCACACCATGTGTGGGTGGGGTGGGGAGAGTGGAGTGTTTTTTCAGTCCGATGGGGGACTCGATGTCTTGCATAGCAATACAACATGCCCTTGTTTCCCCTTGAAATTTGAGTAATTGTTGACATTTTGGCATGAAACATTGGTAATTGGTGTGGCAAACTCCTTCAATTAGAAAGTTATTGAATTGATACTTTCCATACATAAGAACCATGAGTAGTACATGTATGCAATTTTCGTGTGTTTATCACCAGGCTTTGCAGAATTATCTCCCCTTGAACTTTGAGTATTTTTGGATTAACGATTAGGCTGCATGCGAGGATATTCGTCAACTTCAGTGATAGTTTTAGTTGTCACTGTTTTTATTTGAGTAATGGAGTAATTATATCTTCCACAACAAAATTATGGGGGTATACTGGAATCAGTTGTCCCTTTGTATGTCTGTCTGTCTGTAGACATAGTTTCTTCATGTGATTTGTTTTTAGCTCACCTGGCACAAAGTGCCAAGCAGGGCCTCCCCTGGCTTTTTTTTTCTTTGCGCCATCACTTTCGCCAAATGAGAAAAACTTGTGCCAAATAAGAATTTTGTTGCGCCAATTTGGATCTGTTGGAGCCAAAGTTAGAGCCAAAGTTTTCCTTCAGATTCTACGTCTTGAAACCTTTGTTTATGCTTGAAATGTGTAACCAACATAACCAACTTGTGTATTATTACATTTCCTTTATTAATTTTGATAATAGTAACAGTTTATGTCAACATCAGACTGTTGACCCATATGGGTCTGATCAGGCTGGTGGCAGTCTTGAATCAACTTCAACATGTAGCCGTGGTCTGCCTTGCTGGCGCTCCTCATTACATTTGATGCTTTAGCTGCGGTGGTCATTTTAGGGTCACTTCTTATTGATGGAGTAGAATCTGGAGCCTCGGATTTCTCTTCCCCATTTGAAGAGCTGAAATTAAACAAATAAATGAAACAAATAAAAAAAAATATCTGTAAAAAATATTAACAGTCTCTTGGTACTATTAAAAACTCATGGTAAGCCAGAGAAAAAAATAATAAGTGTACAATTAAGTATTGAATTTGTCACTAATTTCAGAGACATATACATACATGTATGTATATGTCTCTGCTAATTTCCATTAAGTTTTACATTAATTTCAGATTATTTTGCTTTATAAGATAAATAACTTGAAATTTCAAAACTGTTTTTACTTTCACTGCAAACAAATAATTTCAGAACAAATATATATTCTATATTAAAAATAACTTTTAAACACTAACAAGGAGGATTAAAAAAAATGGTCAATTGATTTTCTCTACAGTTAAAAGTTATGCAAAGAAATGTGTAATGTTTTTGTTATATATGCATTTCCTTTAGTGGTTTCATAACACTACGGTAGTCAGTGTGCCATGTAAAGTTGTTGAAACTGTGTATTAACAGACTGAAAGCATAAAATATGTCTTTAATATATAACAGGACACACGATACACATTAGATTTATTTACTCCCAATTATGAAACTGAGAACTAACACAGTAGCCTGAATAGTGGTGTAATTGTTCCTTACCGTGGATCTACAAAGTCCGATCTGTCCCAAATTGCCCGAGATAATCGCAAGCCAAATCCAATTAATTGCCTTGTTAGTCGTTCTTTAATCTCTTTGTCGCATAATCTTAGGTGTCGGTTCCCTGGTTTGAGTAATTAACGTGCCACAAGAAGAAATCAAATTGCCCACGGCAGAACTTGTAAACAACGTCGCCATCTTTGACATGACTGGTTTCCCGCATAATATGTTTGCTAACAAAATACTAGGACACAAATTGGGAACCAGCTTAACAAAATAGTAGGAAGATAATATTGGGAACCAGCTAGAATCACATCTTTCACGCATGATTTCCGGTGCCTGCAAGGGAAATCCCCAGATAAACCTCTTGTGTAAACAACCGACACGCTTTGCACACAAACAGAAGAAGCAGCGATAATTGACCGAGAGGGTTAAAATGGGTCTGTATTTCTCGGCAAAATCTGCAAAATTGTCTTTCGCCACAACATTCGCCAGATTTAATTTTTTATCGCCAGATTATAAATATTTTCGCCAATGGCGATTTTGGCGACCGCCAGCGGAGGCCCTGGCCAAGGTGAGCTATTGGGATGATCCTATGTCCGGCGTCCGGCGTCGTGCGTATGTGCGTTGTGCGTCGTGCGTTCGTGCGGGCGTCAACAATTTACTTAAACATCTTCTTCTCTGGAACTACAAAGCCCAGAGCGTTGATATTTGGTATGTAGTATGATGTAATGGTCCTCTACAAAGATTGTTCAAATTATGTCCCCCGGGCCAAAAATGGCCCCTGCCCCAGGGCTTATCAGTTTTTCATAGGAAAATCTTTAAAAATCTTCTTCTCTGAAACTGTAAGGCATAGACCTTTGATATTTGGTATGTAGCATCATCTAATGGTCCTCTACAAAGATTGTTCAAATTTTGACCCCTGGGCCAAAAATGGCCCCGCCCCGGGGCTTATCAGTTTTTCATAGGAAAATCTTTAAAAATCTTCTTCTCTGAAACTGTAAGGCATAGACCTTTGGTATTTGGTATGTAGCATCATCTAATGGTCCTCTACTAAGATTGTTCAAATTATGACCCCCAGGACAAAAATGGCCCCACCCCAGGGCTTATCAGTTTTTCATAGGAAAATCTTTAAAAATCATCTTCTCTGAAACTGTAAGGCATAGACCTTTGATATTTGGTATGTAGCATGATCTAATGGTCCTCTACTAAGATTGTTCAAATTATGACCCCTGGGCCAAAAATGGCCCCGCCCCGGGGCTTATCAGTTTTTCATAGGAAACTCTTTAACAATCTTCTTCTCTGAAAATGTAAGGAATAGACCTTTGGTATTTGGTATGTAGCATCATCTAATGGTCCTCTACTAAGATTGTTCAAATTATGACCCCCAGGACAAAAATGGCCCTGCCCCAGGGCTTATCAGTTTTTAGCTCACCTGGCACAAAGTGCCAAGGTGAGCTATTGGGATGATCCTATGTCCGGCGTCCGGCGTCGTGCGTATGTGCGTATGTGCGTCGTGCGTCGTGCGTATGTGCGGGCGTCAACAATTTACTTAAACATCTTCTTCTCTGGAACTACAAAGCCAAGAGCTTTGATATTTGGTATGTAGTATGATGTAATGGTCCTCTACAAAGATTGTTCAAATTATGTCCCCCGGGCCAAAAATGGCCCCGCCCCAGGGCTTATCAGTTTTTCATAGGAAAATCTTTAAAAATCTTCTTCTCTGAAACTGTATGGCATAGACCTTTGATATTTGGTATGTAGCATCATCTAATGGTCCTCTACTAAGATTGTTCAAATTATGACCCCTGGGCCAAAAATGGCCCCGCCCCGGGCTTATCAGTTTTTCATAGGAAAAACTTTAAAAATCATCTTCTCTGAAACTGTCAGGCATAGACCTTTGGTATTTGGTATGTAGCATCATCTAATGGTCCTCTACTAAGATTGTTCAAATTATGACCCCTGGGCCAAAAATGGCCCCGCCCCAGGGCTTATCAGTT
The DNA here is from genome assembly GCA_963576725.1 of Azorinus chamasolen. Classification (NCBI taxonomy): domain Eukaryota; kingdom Metazoa; phylum Mollusca; class Bivalvia; order Cardiida; family Solecurtidae; genus Azorinus; species Azorinus chamasolen. The sequence continues at coordinate 799,989 of OY755247.1, read as the reverse complement.
TTTCATTAGAAAATCTTTAAAACTCATCTTCTCTGAAACTGTAAGGCGTAGACCTTTGATATTTTGTATGTAGCATGATCTAATGGTCCTCTACTAAGATTGTTCAAATTATGACCCCTGGGCCAAAAATGGCCCCGCCCCGGGCTTATCAGTTTTTCATAGGAAAAACTTTAAAAATTATCTTCTCTGAAACTGTCAGGCATAGACCTTTGGTATTTGGTATGTAGCATCATCTAATGGTCCTCTACTAAGATTGTTCAAATTATGACCCCTGGGCCAAAAATGGCCCCGCCCCAGGGCTTATCAGTTTTTCATTAGAAAATCTTTAAAACTCATCTTCTCTGAAACTGTAAGGCGTAGACCTTTGATATTTTGTATGTAGCATGATCTAATGGTCCTCTACTAAGATTGTTCAAATTATGACCCCTGGGCCAAAAATGGCCCCGCCCCGGGGCTTATAAGTTTTTCATAGGAAAATCTTTAAAAATCTTCTTCTCTGAAAATATAAGGCATAGACCTTTGGTATTTGGTATGTAGCATCGTCTAATGGTCCTCTACTAAGATTGTTCAAATTATGACCCCCAGGACAAAAATGGCCCCGCCCCAGGGCTTATCAGTTTTTCATAGAAAAATCTTTAAAAATCTTCTTCTCTGAAACTGTATGGCATAGACCTTTGATATTACGTATGTAGCATCATCTAATGGTCCTCTACTAAGATTGTTCAAATTATGACCCCCAGGACAAAAATGGCCCCGCCCCAGGGCTTATCAGTTTTTCATAGGAAAATCTTTAAAAATCTTCTTCTCTGAAAATGTAAGGAATAGACCTTTGGTATTTGGTATGTAGCATCATCTAATGGTCCTCTACTAAGATTGTTCAAATTATGACCCCCAGGACAAAAATGGCCCCTCCCCAGGGCTTATCAGTTTTTCATTGGAAAATCTTGAAGAAATCATCTTCTCTGAAACTGTAAGGCATAGACCTTTGATATTTGGTATGTAGCATGATCTAATGGTCCTCTACTAAGATTGTTCAAATTATGACCCCTGGGCCAAAAATGGCCCCGCCCCGGGGCTTATAAGTTTTTCATAGGAAAATCTTTAAATATATTCTTCTCTAAAATTATAAGGTATAGACCTTTGATATTTGGTATGTAGCATTATTTAATCGTCCTCTACTAAGATTAATCAAAATATGACCCCCGGACCAAAAATGGCCCCGCCCAAGGGCTTATCAGTTTTTCATAGGAAAATCTTTAAAAATCTTCTCCTCCAGAACTGTAAGAACTAGGCCCTTGATATTTGGTATATAGCATCATCTATTGGTTTTCTACCAAGATTATTCAAATTATTACCCCTGGGTCAAAAATGGCCCCGCCCTGGGGCTTATCAGTTTTTCATATGAAAAGCTTTAAGAATCTTCTTCTCCAAAACTGTAAGGCAGAGACCTTTAATATTTGGTATGTAGCGCTATCTAATAGTTTTCTACCAAGGTTGTTCAAATTATGTCCCCTGGGTTGAAAACTTCCCCGCCCAGGGGCATATCAGTTTTTTATAGGAAAGTTTTTAAAAATCTTCTCTTAAAAATCTTTAAAAGTCTTCTCTGAACTTGTAAGGCATAGACCGTAGATATTTGGTATGTTGCATTATCTAATAGTCCTCTACCAAGATTTTCAAATTATGAACCCCGGATCAAAATTGACCCCGCCCTGTTTTTCATAGGAAAATCTTTAAGGTCTAGACTCTTTATATTTAGTATGTAGCATCATCTGATGGTTTTCTACCAAGATTTTTCAAATTATGCAATCTGCAATTGAAATCATTAATCTGTTACGAACAGGTGAGCGATTAAGGGCCATCATGGCCCTCTTGTTCATAGGAAAATCCTAAAAAATCATCTTCTCTGAAACTGTAAGGCATAGACCTTTGATATTTGGTATGTAGCATGATCTAATGGTCCTCTACTAAGATTGTTCAAATGATGACCCCTGGGCCAAATATGGCCCCGCCCCGGGGCTTATCAGTTTTTCATAGGAAAATCTTTAAATATATTCTTCTCTAAAATTATAAGGTATAGACCTTTGATATTTGGTATGTAGCATTATTTAATTGTCCTCTACCAAGATTAATCAAAACATGACCCCGGACCAAAAATGGCCCCGCCCAAGGGCGTATCAGTTTTTCATAGGAAAATCTTTAAAAATCTTCTCCTCCAGAACTGTAAGGTCTAGGCCCTTGATATTTGGTATGTAGCATCATCTAATGGTTTTCTACCAAGATTATTCAAATTATTACCCCTGGGTCAAAAATGGCCCCGCCCTGGGGCTTATCAGTTTTTCGTATGAAAAGATTTAAGAATCTTCTTCTCCAAAACTGTAAGGCAGAGACCTTTAATATTTGGTATGTAGCGCTATCTAATAGTGTTTTCTACCAAGATTGTTCAAATTATGTCCCCTGGGTTGAAAACGGCCCCGCCCAGGGGCATATCAGTTTTTCATAGGAAAGTTTTTAAAAATCTTCTCTTAAAAATCTTTAAAAGTCTTCTCTGAACTTGTAAGGCATAGACCTTAGATATTTGGTATGTTGCATTATCTAATAGTCCTCTACCAAGATTTTCAAATTATGAACCCCGGATCAAAATTGGGCCCGCCCTGGGGCTTAACAGTTTTTCATAGGAAAATCTTTAAAATATCTTCTCCTCCAAATCTGTAAGGTCTAGACTCTTTATATTTAGTATGTAGCATCATCTAATGGTTTTCTACCAAGATTTTTAAAATTATGCAATCTGTCATTGAAATCATTAATCTGTTATGAACAGGTGAGCGATTAAGGGCCACCATGGCCCTCTTGTTCTCAAATTTGTTGAATATCTAGTTATTCTTATCGTCATGGGAAGCTGTGCAAATGCAATATTAGTTTGATCCTATTGCTAAAACTGGAGAAGTTGCCCCTTTTGAATGATTTTTATGCCCCCATTGACGATAGTCAGGGGGCATTATGTTTTGCGTCTGTCCGTCAGTCCGTCTGTCCATCTCGCTTTTACGTGCAGCTGATTGTCACAGTTTTTCATGGTCTTATATCTCAGTAACCACTATATCTATTGGCAAGGAATTGCAATTGCAAGGCCAAATGACTTGGAAATTTTATGTGCAGTTGGTTGTCATATTTACATGCAGTTGGTTGTCACAGTTTTTAGCTCACCTGAGCCAAAGGCTCAGGATGAGCTATTGTGATTGCAATCCGTCCGGCGTCCGGCCGGCCGGCGTCCTTCCACATTTTCAAACCTCATCTACTCTGAAACTGCTGACCCGATTTTAACCAAATTTTGTCAGAAGCATCAGTGGCTAGGGGGAACGAAATGTTGTTCACATTATGACCCCCGGGCCAAAAATGGCTCCGCCCAAGGGCTTATCAGTTTTTCATAGGAAATATTTTAAAAATCTTCTTCTCTGAAACTGTAAGGCCTAGATCTTTGATATTTGATATGTAGCATGATCTAATGGTCCTCTACAAAAATTGTTCAAATTATGACCCCTTGGCCAAAAATGACCCGGCCCAATCGCTTATCAGTTTTTCATAGGAAAATCTTTAAAAATCTTATTCTCTGAAACTGTAAGGTCTAGACCTTTGATATTTAGGATGTAGCATGATCTTATGGTCCTCTACAAAAGTTGTTCAAATTATGACCCCCGGGCCAAAAATGGCCCCGCCCAAGGGCTTATCAGTTTTTCATTGGAAAATTTTAAAAAATCTTCTTCTCTGAAACTGTACGGCCTACACCTTTGATATTTGGTATGTTGCATGATCTAATGGTCCTCTACAAAAATTGTTCAAATTATGACCCCAAAAATGGCCCCGCCTAAGGGCTTATCAGTTTTTCATAGGAAAAACTTTAAAAATCTTATTCTCTGAAATTGTAAGGTCTAGACCTTTGATATTTAGGATGTAGCATGATCTTATGGTCCTCTACAAAAGTTGTTCAAATTATGACCCCCGGGCCAAAAATGATCCCGCCCAAGGGCTTATCAGTTTTTCATAGGAAAATTTAAAAAAATCTTCTTCTCTGAAACTGTACGGCCTACACCTTTGATATTTGGTATGTTGCATGATCTAATGGTCCTCTACAAAAATTGTTCTAATTATGACCCCAAAAATGGCCCCGCCCAAGGGCTTATCAATTTTTCATAAGAAAATCTTTAAAAATCTACTGAAACTGTAAGGCCTAGACCTTTTATGTTTGGTATGTAACATGATCTAATGGTCCTCTACAAATATGTAGCTGTGGCTTGTGGTCCTCTGCCAATAGTATTCAACTTATGACCCTGACCACTTGGCGAAACTTGGCCCTGCCTCAGGGCTTATCAGTTTTTCATGGGAAATTGTTGTTTTTTCTCTGAAACCATAAGGCTTAGACCTTTAATTAATGGCACACTGCCTTGCCTTGTGGTTCTACCAAGGTTGTACAAATGATTTCTTGTGGTCAAAAAATACAAAAATGGCACCGCCCCTTGGGTTATCTCAGGTGAGCGCTTCAGGGCCTCATGGCCCTCTTGTTATAATATCCTATGTACACATGAATTTTTGGTATTGATGGAAACTGTGATCTATCATGATTCCATAAGCAGACACAGTAGACCTGGTCAGACTGCCCATACAGGAGCCATCTCATCTGGGTCTACTCAGTTTGAAAAGGCTTAAAATAGTATTTGTATTGAGGAAAGGGTTGAAAAAAGGAATTTAGACTTTATTTTAGTGGTCAATGTAGAGAGATTTTACTTTAGTGTTATGTTGAGCCCTGGACACATACCTACAAGCTGCAACTACTCTGTATGTAGCAACACCACTGATCTGTACGTAGCAATACCATTGATCTGTACGTAGCAACACCACTGATCTGTATGTAGCAACACCACTGATCTGTATGTAGCAATACCACTGATCTGTATGTAGCAACACCACTGATCTGTATGTAGCAACACCACTGATCTGTTCGTAGCAATACCACTGATCTGTACGTAGCAATACCACTGATCTTTACGTAGCAATACCACTGATCTGTACGTAGCAATACCACTGATCTGTACGTAGCAATACCACTGATCTGTACGTAGCAATACCACTGATCTGTACGTAGCAATACCACTGATCTGTACGTAGCAATACCACTGATCTGTACGTAGCAATACCACTGATCTGTACGTAGCAATACCACTGATCTGTACGTAGCAACACCACTGATCTGTACGTAGCAATACCACTGATCTGTACGTAGCAATACCACTGATTTCAAGATTAAACTTGATACACACACAGGAGCAGTCCACATCTGGTGATATGAGTAAAGGAGGATTTCTCTCTCCACTCGTCGCTGTGTTCCAACACAAGGACGAGGACGGGCAGTCTGTGAGACACGATGAACTAGAGGCATGGCGCCACCTATCCCATGCCCACTGGACCACACTGTTTGGACACTACAACATCAGTATTGCTGGAAAGTAAGCACATTTTACCTTGGCAAGTCCGTGATAACTTTTGTAAACAGAAGTATAGTAGAGATAAATAAAAAAAATCAAGAATAGAGTAAAACCCCTTTAACCCTTTCCCTCATATAAACGTGTTTTCACGCATTTGCAAACAGAGTAGACCCAGATCAGACGGCTCCTAGAGGAGCCGTCTGATCAGGATCTGATCTGTTTGCTAATAGAATTTGATAGATCTGTTTCTTTGCTTTCTTAAATGTCTACAATGTTCCAACTTCCATATTTCGTTATAACTATTTTGTTAATGGATATTCAGTAGGTATTGAAATTTGGAATAAACATAGAACAGGGAAAGGGTTAAAACGGAATTTTAGTACAGACGAATTTGGATCTTTTTATGCAGGTGGCTGCTTAATTCAAGGTGAAAGTCATGCAGAAAGCTCCTGAGGGAGCTTAATGATTTTCACCCTGCATTAAGCTACCACATGTCTTACAGACATTGTTGCTTATTTGAATATCTGGTTTAGATGGGTTTTACTGTACCACCTTTATTTCGGCATCAAACCCTATTTATCATGCAACGTACCAAATATAGCCACTTCCTACCAGCATAATATTTTCCATGTTGACGCTGTATTTTGTGAGGTATAGTGCATGTGTACTGACCTCACTAGGGTGCAAGTTTGGTTCAGCCAATAGGAGGATAACAGAAGGACGAAAAAGGCATAATTAAACAAAAACATCAAATTCAACACATTTGCTCACCTTTGTCTCAACTATTTATCCATATAAAAGGATTAAATCAAGTTTGTTTATGTTGTAAAGGTCGAGGACGTCACTGCACGCCAATATGACGTCAAGTTTATCTCATTTGCAGGTATTTTCATTCAGGGGACAAAACCGCTTGATCACACTTTCTTTTTCTTAATTTTCTGCATTTTTTCTTGGTGTTGCATGATAAAAGAATTACTGTGCAAGTAGTTTTGAAGTTAAGCTGTATTTTGGCCCGTCAGAAAAGTAGTTAAATGCTCGCCAAGGCTCACCAAAATACAGCTGTTCTCAAAACTACTAGTATAGTAATTCTTACACAGTGATCACTCTCTGGAATCAACTTGAAAGAGACGATTCGAAGGAGGGGTCATCTCATAGAGGGGTCTATGACCATCTCATAGAGGAGTCATCTCATAGAGGGGTCATCTCATAGATTTGTCGAAGACATGAAGCCTCTATACCTTTGCAATTGCAAACAGATCAGACCCAGATGAGACAGCTCGAGTAGGAGTGGTCTGATCAGGATCAGATATGTAACAGATCTGATTCTCTACTGATCTGGGTCAGATATGTAACAGATCTGATTCTCTACTGATCAGGGTCAGATATTTAACAAATCTGATTCCCTACTGATCAGGGTAGGTCAGATATGTAACAGATATGATTCTCTACTGATCGGGGTCAGATATGTAACAAATATGATTCTCTACTGATCGGGGTCAGATATGTAACAAATCTGATTCCCTACTGATCAGGGTCAGTCAGATTTGTAACAGATCTGATTCTCTACTGATCAGGGTCAGATATGTTACAAATCTGATTCTCTACTGATCAGGGTCAGATTTGTAACAGATCTGATTCTCTACTGTTTGCTACGGCAATAAATTTCCTCATTTTATGTTTTAGTGTCAAGAATTGAATTGTCTCATTCCCTCCTAGACTATTTTTAGACCCAACCACTTAGAATTAATATACAGAAAAGGAGCATTAACTATAGAAAAGAAGATTTTTATACCCCCCACAACAAAGTTTGGGGGGGGGGATATACTGGAATCAGGTTGTCCGTCTGTCTGTCTGTCTGTCTATCTGTCTGTCTGTCTGTCCGTCCGTCCGTCCGTCCGTCCCCACTCACCAATGGGTAGTTGTGTGACTTTTTCTAACTAGTCGCACAAGTAAAATCATTAACCTGGCCATCTCTTGTGACATTAACCTGGCCATTTCTTGTGACATTAACCTGGCCAGTTGTGGGACATAGGGTTAGGGTTAGCTTCCAGATCATTCTTTTCCAAAGTTAGAGCCAAAAATAGTTTTTCTTGTGGGACTAGTCCCACAAGAAAAGATCAAAGGAAAAAGTCACACAACTACCCATTTGTTAGTCTGTCCGTCTGTCCGTCCGTGGACACAATTTTGTCCGGCCTTCTTCTTCTACAGTTTTGATTCAATTTTGTTGAAACTTCATGTATAGCCATATGACCATATAAACCTGTGCACCGCATATTTTCATTATGATCGGACCATTACTTCAGGAGTTATAGTCCCCTACCAATGTTTTTCGGTTTTCTGGACTTTTAATGGAATGGACTGGAGATATCAACTCTATATTTAATACAAAGCTAAATCTAGATATGTTACAGCTTATGTTTCAATTTCAGTCCGTTTGAATAATTATTTCAAGAGTTATTGCCCTTGAACTTCAATTTTTTTTCTTCAAATTTTGAATTTTCCAGACTTTTTTGGGAGTGGTTGGAGATTTTGACTTTATTTTTGGCATAAAGCTAAATCTAGATGATTTACAGCTTAATTATCAATCTCAGTCTGGTTGAATAATTTTTGCCAGAGTTATGGCCCTTGAACTTAATTTTTTTTTATCAAATTTTCAATTTTCCGGTCTTTCTTTGGAAGTGCTTGGAGATATTAACTATATATATTTGACATAAATCTAAATCTAGATGAGTTACAGCTTAAGTTCGAATATCGGTCTGGTTGAATAATTTTTCCCAGAGTTATGGTCCTTGAACTTAAGGTTTTTCTGAAAAGGTACCTATCTGTTTAGAACTTTGGAGTTGACACTTCACAAAAATAAACAAAGCTGCTTGAACTTATTGGATGACATTGTCTGGCAGCAGCCATAACACTTCTTTGAATTTTAACAACAGACTTATCTCCCTTTTTGGACTTGACAATGTTTGGTAAAAGTTGCTTTATTTATGTTTGTGATTGATCTTGGATTGAATATTACATTATTCTTTATTGCTGAACATCTTGTCATTTTTATTACATAAATTGGGTTTTATAAATCTCTTCATGTTTCTGTTTGTACATATGTTCAGATTGATGATAGGTGTTCTGACAAGCAGTCAGGTGGGGGGTATTCGTTAGCCTGTGGCTTACAGTTCTAGTTAGAATTGTGCAGTTTTGAAACCATGGTGATAAATAGAGCATTTGCTCCATAGGAGCAAATGCTCTATTTATCACAATGGTTTAAAAAAAAGAGTTTTACAGAGGCACAAAAAAATCGTCGGTAGGAGAGAATGTGTAAACTTGTAATTCTTATAGTTTTTTATGTTTATAGTTGTTTATGTTTATAGTTGTTTATGTTTATGGTTGTTTATGTTTATAGTTGTTTAGTTCTGCTGTGTGAAATGCTTGAAATCTTTTTTTTTAACTCGTTAATTCTTATAAAACCCTTTGCATGTTGCAAACAGAGGTGGCCCAGATCAGACAGCTCCTGTTGGATAGGTTTGATCAGGGTCTTCTCAAACATTACAATACAAACATTCATATGTACATATGGCATTATGAAACATCAGCTAATAAATTTTCATGATTTTATCATTTCTTACATGAATATTCAACAGGGAAAGGAATAAAATAACAGGGAAAGGGAACAGGGAAAAACAGGGAATAACAGGGAAAGGAATAAAATACTTAATTGTACATTTCCAGGTACATCAGTATTTTACCCACAATTCACTTATCTGCCATCATCCCACCAGAAGAAGCCATCAGACTTCGTGTTCCTAGTTATCGCAGTGTCCCGCACCACCAAAATACAGACAAAGTGATTGGTCCACAGATACCAAGGACAGATTCATCAGCCAATCACATTCATCAAAAGTTAGAAGTGTCACTAGAGGGAGAGGTTAAAGATTCCAAACCTAGTCAGGCCGATACGATCTCACCTGAAGAACCTGACTTCTTGTCAGAAGAGTATTTAAGAAAGTATTATCCGTACATGGATCCAGATCAATTGAAACAGTTCTATCCCAAATCTCGCATGGAATTTCTCATCACAGTTTCTCTTGGATTTCTCAGTGTTATTTGTTTGACATATTTCATGTTGGTGCTATATCGATGCATGTGTTCAAGGAAGTATTCTAAATGGCGGGCCTCATGGAACAGATCCACTAAGTCCAGTAGAAGTAACAGCTACTACAAACAGATCAAGGATGCTCTTCCTTTAGTGTTACGAGGCCATCTGCAGGTAGGAATGGAAAAAGCTTAACTCTTTTCTCCATTGTTACAACTTTCTGCGCCTTTGCAAGCAGAGTAGACCAAGAACAGACAGCTCCTACAGGATCTAAGTCTGCTCTGTTTGCTTTAACTCTTTGCACGCTGAGTAATTTTTTTGTCTGCAACAATTGTCGTCTGCTTCAATTCTTAAAATAAATTTTCTCTCATTTTTTTTCAAAAATATGGTCAAGATGACAAACAGTTTGGATCCTGATGAGACGCTGCATTATGCGGCGTCTCATCTGGATCCAAACTGTTTGCACAGGTAATCACAGTTTCGTCGCTAGCGTGCTAAGAGTTAAATATGAAATTCCTGTGTCCATGTGCCATTATAAAATTTAATCTGATTAATATGCATATTTCTTACATGAATATTCATGAGGTAAAGGGTTAAAGGAAGGGAGGGCACTCCGACATTGCTGTCAGTGTAGATCAAGATCAGCCGTCCCTTTTCCTTGCAGCATCTGTTCTAAGTCTTCACCTGCCACTTAACCCTTTCCCTGTTCTGTATTTAGGCCATATTTCAATACCTACTGAATATTCATTAACAAAATAGTTAGAAAGAAATATGGAAGGTGGAACATTGTAGACATTTTAGAAAGTAAGGAATAAGATCTATCAAATTTTATTAGCAAACAGAGCAGACCCTGATCAGATGGCTCCTAGAGGAGCCGTCTGATCTGGGTCTTCTCTGTTTGCAAATGCGTGAAAACACGTTTATATGAGGGAAAGGGTTAATCCTTTAGTCCATGAATATTTATATGCAGTAGGTTTATAATAACATATGAACACAGGAATATTTAACCAGGATAGAAAGTGCAAAATCAGATCAGTATATGATGTTTTACCCTTTCCTCCATAAATATGCCTTTCTACGCCTCTGTAAAAGTCACCCATTGAAACCATTGTGATAAATAGAGCATTTGCTCCTATAGGAGCAATTGCTCTATTTATCACAATGGTTTCAAACTACAAAATTCTAAAAAATGTCCTTTTCTCTAGTTAATGCTCCTTTTTATACGCCCACCTAATAAAGGTGGTCGTATATTGGCGTGGCCCTGTCTGTCTGTCCGTTCGTTCGTTCGTTCGTCCGTCAACATTTTGTTTGTCCGCAGTTTTCTCGGAAAACTGTTTGACAGACATTAATAAAACTTCACACAAATGTTTAATGTATCAAGATCTGAAGCTGAGTTGATTCTGAGGTTCATTTGATTTTTCGTTTCAGAGTTATGGCCCTTGTCCTTAAAAAATGCAAATAGTTTGTCCGCTGTTTTCTGGGAAAACTATATGAGAGATATTAATGAAACTTCACACACATGTTTAATGCATCATGATCTGAAGCTATACGCCCACCTAATAAAGGTGGTCGTATATTGGCGTGGCCCTGTCTGTCCGTCCGTCCGTTCGTTCGTTCGTTCGTTCGTTCGTTCGTTCGTTCGTCCGTCAACATTTTGTTTGTCCGCAGTTTTCTCGGAAAACTGTTTGACAGACATTAATAAAACTTCACACAAATGTTTAATGTATCAAGATCTGAAGCTGAGTTGATTCTGAGGTTCATTTGATTTTTCGTTTCAGAGTTATGGCCCTTGTCCTTAAAAAATGCAAATAGTTTGTCCGCTGTTTTCTGGGAAAACTGTATGAGAGATATTAATGAAACTTCACACAAATGTTTAATGCATCATGATCTGAAGCTGAGTCGATTCTGAGATTCATTTGATTTTTTGTTTCAGAGTTATGGCCCTTTTACTTAAAAAATAATGCAAATATATGCATATAGTTTGTCCACTGTTTTCTGGGAAAACTATTAGAGAGATATTAATGAAGCTTCACACAAATGTTTAATGCATCAAGATCTGAAGCTGAGTTGATTCTGAGGTTCATTTGAATTTTCGTTTCAAAGTTATGGCCCTTTTACTTAAAAAATAATGCAAATATATGCAAATAGTTTGTCCGCTGTTTTCTTGGAAAACTGTTTGAGAGATATTAATGAAACTTCACACAAATGTTTAATGCATCAAGATCTGAAGCTGAGTTGATTCTGAGATTCATTTGATTTTTCGTTTCAGAGTTATGGCCCTTTTACTTAAAAAATAATGCAAATATATGCATATAGTTTGTCCACTGTTTTCTGGGAAAACTGTTTGACAGATATTAATGAAACTTCACACACATGTTTAATGCATCAAGACCTGAAGCTAAGTCAATTCTGAGGTTCTTTTGATTTGCCGTTTCAGAGTTATGGCCCTTGCACTTAAAAGAAATAATGCAAATCTATGCAAATATATATGAGGATGGCCATAACTTTTTCATTTGAAATGATATTTACTTCAATTTTTTTAATTGGTTAAACCTTAATATGAATTTTCACATATATTGCGGGGTTTTTGGTAAGTCATTTTATTCTAAAGTTATGGTCCTTGAACTTTGTGTGTTCGTTGCTTTGTTTGTCGGTCAGCTTTTAGTTTGTCTCTTGTTTTCTGGGAAAACTATTAAAATGATATAAATGAAACTTAAAAGAAATGTTATAAGCAACAAAATCTGAAGCTGAGTTTATTTTGAGGTTCATTCAGTTTGTCTTTACAGAGTTATCATATGGCCGTTGCACTTTTCAAAAATCTGCAAATATGAGGATATTTTTTATTTAACTTTTTTATTTAATAAGATATTCACTTCTTTTTTTTAAAAAATAGTATCACCTTAATATGGAAATCGTTCTGAAGCACAGATTAGAAAATGTCAACACTTATAAGGCATGTTGAATCAGAGAAAGTTTGCAAGTGGGCGTATTATGTACCGTATGCGGTACTCTTGTTGGTAAATTAATTCAAAGAGGTTGGGTCTAAAAATAGCCTATGGAAGAAAGGGTTAAGCATACCGAGCAGACTGACAGCTGAGCTGGATTTAGATCTGTATAATACTGATTACAAATTGTTATTCCCCACTGAAAATGGAGGGATGTAATTTTTAGTATTGTCTGTTCATCTGTGCATGCATCCATGTGTGCGTCCATGCATCCTGGAGTGACATCTTAGAAATGGTTTAGAGTTTTTCGTTGAAACTTTGTGTAAATGTTAAGTACTATAACAGAATGTGAGCCTGCAAATATCACTCACAATGACCTTGGAATACCAGAGTTATGACCATATTTGTTGCCAAAGTGTAATAATTTTTGCATGTCCAGAGCCATTTCTCAGAAACTTTCTGTAAATGTTAAGTAGCTGCTAGCATAAGGACATGAGGCTCTGCAAGTATCATTCTTACTAGCCCTGGAACAGTAGAGTTATGGCCCTTTAGCATAAGGACATGAGGCTCTGCAAGTATCATTCTTACTAGCCCTGGAACAGTAGAGTTATGGCCCTTTGTGAAAAATATAACATTTTTATCTGTCCGGATCCATATTTTATAAACTGTTTGGTCTATGAAACTTTGTGAAAATGTTTAGTAGCATAAGGGCATGCGGTGCTGCAAGTATTATTCATATTGACAATGGAACACAAGAGTTACGGCCCTTTGTTTGCGAAAAATGTAACATTGTTGTCTGTCCGAGCCATTTCTCAGACACTGTTTGGAACTTCTGCTCTGTTTGCTTATACAATTTTAATAGATCTGACAGCAGTTTCTATCAATATCAAAACTCATGTTGACCCTATACTCCATGAATATTCATGTAAGAAATAATGACATCATGAATATTAATTGAATCGATTGTTATAATATAGCATAGACACAAATTTTCGGTCATGGCAGATACTAGAATCATATCTATATTACAGGGTGTCCCAGAAAAAACGGAACCCTGGATCAAATGTGTATTTCAACCAATGTAACCTGACACATTAAAATATAAATATATACTGCTGTAGATAAGTCATTTGTGCTTATGTCTGCCAAATTTCTCATAAAAATATGCATTGGTTTAAAAGATATGAGTGGTTTTAATGAATGCACCTAAAATCTGTTTGAACATGATATTCGTACATTGCATAGTCCATGCCTATATCATGTTTAAAACAGAGTTTTGTGTGCTATCATTAAATGCCGATATCTTAAAAACCAATGAATATGTTTAGACAAAATTTAGACAAACTAATATGGCAAACTGTTGTCTCTACTAAGCTAAATGTGTATACTTTTAATTTAAGTTAGCAATATTGACAGAAATGGGATAACTTGCAGGTCTTAATCCCGGGTTCCGTTTTTTATGGGACCCCCTGTACATCATAAGCAAACAGAGCAGACCCTGATCAGATGGCTCCTATTGGAGCCGTCTGACTGATCTGGGTCTACTCTTTTTGCAAAGGTATAGAAAGGCGTATTTATGTAGTAATGGGTTGGTTACCCAATTCAGGTAATAAATATTCATGATTTTTTTCTTACATGAATATTCAACTGGGAAAGGGATAACCAGATAAAATTTGGCCATGGTAGAGACTAGATCTGTATTATTCCCAGACGAACAAAACAGGCCCTGATCTAACAGCTCTCTTACTCCTGATCTCACAGCTCTCTTACTCCTGATCTCACAGCTCTCTTACTCCTGATCTCACAGCTTTCTTACTCCTGATCTCACAGCTCTCTTACTCCTGATCTCACAGCTCTCTTACTCCTGATCTCACAGCTCTCTTACTCCTGATCTCACAGCTCTCTAACTCCTGATCTCACAGCTCTCTTACTCCTGATCTCACAGCTCTCTTACTTCTGATCTCACAGCTCTCTTACTCCTGATCTCACAGCTCTCTTACTCCTGATCTCACAGCTCTCTTACTCCTATAGGAGTTTCTCATCTGGGTAAACACAGTTTGTAAATGCGTAAATATGCATCTTTGTCAAGTAAAGAAATATATAAACAAGAGGGTAAAGATGAGTTAAACCTTTTACATCACTGTATGAATATTAACTGGCTGAATTTATATAATGGCATCAACGCTTTCCTCCATAAATACGCCTTTCTATGCCACTGTAAAAGACACTTTTTGAAACCATTGTGATAAATAGAGCATTTGCTCCTGTAGGAGCAAATGCTCTATTTATCACAATGGTTTCAGAACTACAAAATTCTAAAAGTTTCCTTTTCTCTAGTTAATGCTTCTTTTTGGTAGATTTATTCAAAGAGGTTGGATCTAAAATAGCTTATCATGTTATGGAGGAATGGGTTAACAAGAGACTGTTTATCCTGATAGAAACTGTAGAATCGTTCGTATCTATATTATTTCTTAAGCAAACAAGAACAGACCCCGATTAGATGGCCACTTTCGGAGCTCAGTCTAATTTGGGTCTACTCTGTTTGCAAATTTGTGAAAATATATTTCTGTCAGGTAAAGGGTTAAAAATAATCATTCCTTGTGTTGTATACAGGAAATAGAATGTCTGGTGACTGATGGTAGCGTGGTTGTGAGCTCCTGCCTTGGTGGCCAGCTGCGAGTGTGGGACTCCATTACTGGAGAGTGTCTCCATGTCATGCAGAGAAAATCGTAAGTGTATGGTTTTTAGCTCACCAGAGCACAAAGTGCTCAGGGTGAGCTTTTGTGATCGCCTGATGTCCGTCGTCCGTCGGCGTGCGTCGTGCGTCGTTCGTCGTCAACAATTTGAACCTTTAAAGTTCTTCTCCTCTGAATCTACAGGGGTCTCAGCTTTCATCTTTGGCACATAGCATCATATGTAGGTCCTCTACAAAAGTTATATAAATTATACCCCTGGGGTCAAAATTGGCCCTGCCCCAGGGGTTTTCAGTTTTCAATAGAAACATATAGTGAAAACTTTGAACATCATCTCCTCTAAAACTAGAAGGTCCTCAGCTTTCATATTTGGCACATAGCTTCAACTTCAGGACTTCTACAAAAGTTATATAAATTATGCCCCTAGGGTCAAAATTGGTCCCACCCCAGGGATTTCCAGTTTTTAATAGCTGACTGCGTAAACAGCCTATGGGATCACCAGTTATGCATAGGAAAAACTTTAAAAATATTCTTGTCAGAAACTACATGTCCCAGAGCTTAGATATTTGGTGTATAGATTTACTTAGCATAACTTTATGAGTTTTATAAGGATCATAGTTCTGGGGTTAAAATTGGCCCTGCCCTGTGTGTATATACTTCTTTACACCAGAAATTACATTCTAAAGGTTTCTCCTTAATATCACTCTTAGCTGAGACCAGTCAGTGGGTCAGTTCTTATATAATCACCCTTAGCCTGATCAGTAGAGTAGAAATTGTGTTTAGACAAATAACACACACTCATTTAAGATTGAGAAAACTGTGGATAATTCTCAAAATGCAGAATACTCTTAAAGCTTTTTTTCATACCTATGCCCTGCATTAAGCTACCAGCTATCAATATAGAGCATATCTGTTGTGAATTTCAGCTTAACTCTTTGCATGCTGGGTAATTTTGTCATCTGCTAAATTGTTGTCTGCAGCATATTCACAAGTTATCCTAAATACACACTTTCTTTCTGAGTTTTTCAGAAGTTCAGTCTCATTGACAAACAGTTCGGATATCAGATCAGGCACCACATTATGTTGGCCCTGATCTGGATCCAAACTGTTTGCATAGGTCATTAGTGGTGGGAGAATCCCACTACATACTGTCTTTCTAAGTTTTTCAGAAGCTCAGTCTCATTGACAATCAGTTTGGATATCAGATCAGGCACCACATTATGTTGGCCCTGATCTGGATCCAAACTGTTTGCATAGGTCATTAGTGGCGGGAGAATCCCACTACACACAGAAGTTCAGTCTCATTTACAAACAATTTGGATATCAGATCAGGCCCCACATTATGTGGGGCCTGATCTGGATCCAAACTGTTTGCATAGGTCATTATTGGTGGGAGAATCCGCCTCTAGCATCCAAAGAATACAAGTTCCAGTGGTCTAATGCTCTATCCATTCTTTCACTACATTCTTTTAGCATCATGTTCAGGTCCTCTACAAAAGTTATATAAATTGTGTCCCTGGGGTCAAAATTGGCACCGCCCCTGGGGTGTTAAGTTTTCAATAGAAACATATAGTGAAAACTTTGAAAATCTTCTCCTCTTATTGTCTGGTGAGCGATGTCAGGGCCATTCTGGCCCTCTTGTTTTTAAAGGGGTTGGATTTAGATCTACTAATACTTGCCTGTCCATCTATCAGTCCTTTGTCAAACATTCTATCGGTTTGGTACATTTATAGATCATTTGCTTTTTAAGGGTGATACTGAGGGAGCACTCTTTGTCACTTGTCTGTCATCCATCTGTTTGTCTGTCATGCTTTCTTCATCACACATTTTCATTGCACTTCTGCTGTCAGGTGAGACTCTTTTGTTTCATGCATAACTCAAAAAGTATTTTTACATTGAGTCTCAAAACTTTATAGTAATATTGATCATGATGTGAGTAAAATCCTTTCCTTCATAAATACGCCTTTCTATGCCTCTGTAAAGATCACCTGTTGAAACCATTGTGATAAATAGAGCATTTGCTCCTATAGGAGCAAAT
This sequence comes from Azorinus chamasolen, assembly GCA_963576725.1. NCBI lineage: Eukaryota > Metazoa > Mollusca > Bivalvia > Cardiida > Solecurtidae > Azorinus > Azorinus chamasolen. The sequence goes on along the minus strand of OY755247.1, from coordinate 782,752 downwards.
GCTCTATTTATCACAATGATTTCAAACTGCAAAATTCTGAAAATATTTTCTTTTCTCGAGTTAATGCTCCTTTTCGGTAGAGAAGATTCTAAAGAGTGGTCACAACATAGGGTTTGGTAGAGAAATGATGATTCTAGTATTTGAGTATGCACCATCTTTCTCTGAAAGTGCTGAGACTGCAGCTTTGACTTGTTCAGGTTTACAAACTGGTAAAGAGGTAGAGAGAGGGAGATTAGTGGTCTGAATACTTACGGTATCTAATAATTTGTTTTAAATGGAAAATGTGTGATTTACTTGTCTTCATCACAGAGCCACCCCACCAATGAAGAGAAAGCCTTGTGAGGGCAGAAATACAGAGGATAGTGATGCTGATTTGTATGCGGAATTCCATGGCAATCAGGAGCAGGACATTCTGAGAAAGAATGAAGGTATTGAAGCTACGGACAGTGAGATGGAGAGAACGAGACCAAGACATAGAAAAATATCAGAGAATTCAGAACAAGGTGGCGCAAACAAACACAGTGCTAAAGCATTCAGATTTTCAGACATGCCGGATCTTAGTGACACCATTGAGGTGAAATTTTCTGGAGAGACTTATGAGGTGAGAAATAATGACAGAGATGTGCAAAGGGAAGCAACTCTACAAGAAAGACGGCGGCCGGAAGATGGGTTTAATTTCAAGCTTCGGTTTGAAGAGTTATACCAGGAGCATGAGAAAATCATGGAAGCGCAAAACAGACGAGAGAAAGAAAACAGTGGTCAGCTTCAAGTCTTAACAAGGGCTGTACGTTCCAAAAGTGAGGGTAAGTAATGCTGCCCAGAGAAATCTTGTAAAAGTGTGTTTTGATGAATCCTTTTGTCTTAATTCTTTCCATGTTCAATATTCATGTAAGAAATTATGACCTCATGCATATTAGCTGAAGTTTTATAATGTAAAGTTTTCAAGGAAGTCGTTTGCTTTGACAAAAACTGTAGAATCGGAACTTCACCATGTCAAAAGCAAACAGAGCAGACCCTGATCCAATAGGAGCCATCTGATATTGGTCTACTCTGTCTGTATATGAGTGAAAACTGGAGTTTCTGCATCTTAGACTCTCCAGAAGGTGTTAACCCTTCTCTTGCTGAATTTTAAAACACATTGGTCCTTCTTTATCCATGCCTTGTTGTATAATTACATACACTGGAGATCCGTTATAACACGGGTCTCGGGGGACAAAAAACTCAACCCGCGTTATATACGGAACCGCGTTATAACGGGTTTTTTTTATCTGGGTACTTACATAAACTTACATAAACCCCCATCATCCTAAAATAAACTAATTTCAAACGAAACTGACTTGTTTACTTTGTTTCCCCGCCCACTCACGTACTGGAAAGGTTCAACGTAATTATACAAAATTACAAATTAAATCGAGTATGATTTCAAGCAACCAAGTATATTTCATAAAACAAGCCTGTTGACGGGATATGATTGCCCCTGGGCCTGTCAAACCCCTAATCCGATTAAACGGTTCTGCTCTGTAAAACAATAAACATGGCTGTCACTGTTTTCAGAAAATGAAAGGTCACATGTGATGTCGCGTGTGATTTGTTGGGGTTTTATATTTCATTTGATTGGTCAAAGGGTACACACCCTTTTCTGTATTAGCATATAACCTCCAACCCCGCACTGATTTAGGGGTTTAGATTTCTAATGATGTTTGTTTTTCATAATTAAAGTGCGAACTTTTGTGGCTTTGACAGTGAAAAAATTCAGTACACGCGCATCTCAATTATACACACAATAAATTTGTAACGAAAGTTATGCAGTTAAGATTTTACTGGTTCCCGTGTTATTTGGGCATCATGTGCATGGTACGCGCCGGTAATCAGCTGTGTGTATTACATTCATGGTGGCATATATACGAGTTGATAGTTGTCAGTTTTTCACATGTAAGATTGTCTTTCAATTGTTTATGTAGGGACCGGTGTTTGTTTTTATCCTTTAGCCTGCTGCGGGCGGATAAGTTTATTTTATGTTTCATTGCGATATTCGATCATATATTATAATAATTATAAATAAGGTATTTTCAAAAAAAAAATTCGGCGACACAGACTACCCGCGTTATATCGGATACCGCGGTAAAACAGTCCGCGTTATAACGGATCTCCAGTGTATATCTTCACTGTGTAAAAGTATATCGCTGTGCAATCACTGCTGTGGAGTGCACTGGTTGCACAATCAACTTGTAAATAGTGCAAACCCTGATGAGACAGCTCCTATAGGAGCTGTCTCATCTGGGTCTTCACTATTTACAGGTAGGTATATTGACGCGAATAGCTAGCGAAGGGTTAAGTTTCTGGATCCATACCCTTTATTTTATCTCAACGTAAATTAGATGCGAGCCTTTCTTCTGTCTCGTTGCCATATAACCTATATATAATGTTGCGGTAACTTAAAACCAAACTCACTCACTCTTTCATCCTCAATTAGCATTGGTGCCATTGGTCCCATTGATACCTTTCAGTTCTCATTTATTTTCAGGAGAGATGACTGGGTTTGAATGCAGCAGTGGGGATTTGTCCATGCCAGAAACACCGCCAGCCCCTATCTGGTGTTTGGCCTGCAGGGGGAACCTGATTATAGCAGGCTGTGGAAATGGCAAGATAGAGGTATGCATAGTCTTGATTCCTTATCCCTTTACCTCATGAATATTGATGAAATAAATGATGACATCATGAATATTAATTTGATTAATTTTCTAAATGGCATTTTAACACATGGAATTTTTCCACAGAAAGAAACTGTTGTGTCAGATTTCTATTATTTCACGAGCAAACAGAGCAGACTCTGATCAGACGGTTCCTATAGGAGCTGTTTGATCTGGGTCTACTGTGTTTGCAAAGGCGTAGAAAGGCGTACTTATTGAGGAAAGGGTTATTGATATTGTGGAAATCTTTTATTGAATTCAGTAATAAAATATTAACTCTTTTCCACATACAAACCCTTTATCATGCCTTTGCAAACAGAGCAGACCAAGATCAGATGACCCCTTTTAGGAGCTATCTGATCAGGATCTGCTGTTTGTTTATGAATTTATAATGGATCTGATCAGCAGAAATTGTAAAATAATATCTATATTATTTCATAAGGGAACAGAGCAGATCCTGATCAGACAGCTCCAATATCTACTCAGTTTGCAAAAGCATTTACCCTTTCCTCCATATAAATGCCTTTTCACGCATTTGCCAACAGAGTAGACCCAGGTCAGACTCAGCTGTCTGATCAAGTTCTGCTCTGCTAGCTTTTGACATCTGATTCTACAGTTTTTGTCAAAGCAATAAAATTCCCTTTAACCCTTTCGCTGCCAAACTCTGTCGTCTGCTAACTTTGTCGTCTGCTACAAATTTTCATTATTTGGATTTTCATTTTTGTTTCAAAAACATAGAAACAGTAACTAACAGTTTGGATCCTGATGAGACGCCGAGTTACTCGGCGTCTCATCTGGATCCAAACTGTTTGTATAGGTAATCTCAGATCCGGCATTGGCAGCGAAAGGGTTAAAGATGAGCTAATATATTCATATTGTCATGATTTCTTACATGAATACTGAACAGGGAAAGGGTTACGGTTGCGAGATAGGATACTGAACAGGGAAAGGGTTAAGGTAGCGAGATAGAATACTGAACAGGGAAAGGGTTAAGGTAGCGAGATAGAATACTGAACAGGGAAAGGGTTAAGGTTGCGAGATAGAATACTGAACAGGGAAAGGGTTAAGGTTGCGAGATAGAATACTGAACAGGGAAAGGGTTAAGGTAGCGAGATAGGATTAGCACTAGCTAGCTATCAGAAAATGTTGATTTCTTACGAACGTTTTGGTATTGGTATAGAACGGTATAGTCAGATCTATTATAATTTCAGAAGCAAAAAGGGCAGACCTTGACCAGATGGCTTTTACAGGAGCTGTCTGATTTGGGTCTGCTGTCTGATCTGGGTCTACTCTGTTTAAAAAGCTTAAAAAGGGGTGTTGATATGAAGGAAAGATAATTGTTTGCTTTATTTCAGTTCTGGGATTCCACGACAGGGGTGTTGAAGTGTCTATATAGTGAGAGTGATGTAGGTGTGACTGGTATCAACTTTGTCAATAAGAGTGTGATTGTGGCACGACTGGATGGTTCCATTGACTTCCTAGAGCTGGAAACCTTCCTCGATCCCAGGATCTCGACTCCGCTCTCACCCAGTAGCCTTAGTCGGAAAATTAAAGGTTGGTTTGCTACATCGTGCTTATCTTTTGAAAAGAAAAAATAACCCAGAAATACCTTGTTTCTACTTCATGTATAAACATGCAAAACTCCCCCTATGTTATGAATGTTAAATTATTCTTGCTTCTAAAATATAAAACAAGGAAATTTATTGCATTGGCAAACAGTAGAGAAACAGATCTGTGACATACGAGAGATACAGATCTGTGACATACGAGAGATACAGATCTGTAACATATGAGACAAACAGATCTGTGACATACAAACAGATCTGTGACATACGAGAGAACAGATCTGTGACATACGAGAGAAACAGACCTGTGACATACAAGAGAAACAGATCTGTGACATACAAGAGAAACAGACCTGTGACATACGAGAGAAGAAACCAGGTCTGTGACATACGAAAGAAACAGACCTGTGACATAGGAGAGAAACAGATCTGTGATATTTGAAAGAAACAAACCTGTGACATACGAGAGAAACTGATCTGTGACTTACGAGAGAAACAGACCTGTGACATACGGGGAAAAAAACAAATCTGTGACATACGAGAGAAACAGATCCGTGACATACGAGAGAAACAGATCTGTGACATACAAGAGAAACAGATATGTTACATACGAAAGAAACAGACCCGTGACATACGAGAGAAACAGATCTGTGACATACCAGAGAAACAGATCTGTGACATACAAAAGAAACAGACCTGTGACATACGAGAGAAACAGATCTGTGACATACGAGAGAAACAGATCTGTGACATACGAGAGAAACAGATCTGTGACATACGAGAGAAACAGATCTGTGACACACAAGAAAAAAAGAAATGTGCCATACAAGAGAAACAGATCTGTGGCACACAAGCAAGCAGAGTAGACCCCCTGATCTTTGTCTACCTTTCTTGCAAAAGTACAAATGTTGAGAGTATCACATTATATTTTCACATTACAGTAAAACCTCTCTATAACGACCACTAAATTGTGTTAATTAGTTGGTATTTTGGGCAGGTGGTTTCTTAAAGCAAGGTGAAAGTAAAAACAGAACGCTCCTATAGGAGCATTCTGTTTTACTTTCACCTTGCTTTAAGCATCCACCTGCCTTTAACACAAAATACTTGATGTAATTTATTGGTTGTTATAGAGAGGACTTACTGTATATCACATTAGTGTATACCACGTAGGTGGTGGTGCTCTAGTGGTAACGCACTTGACTATCAGTCCGGAGGTCCGGGGTTACACACCTTGCATGAAGAATATTTAATTTCAAAAAAAGGTTTTAGATAAAATTTACGAAAGTAATGCAGAAAGCTCCTACTTTGTGCATAAGTTTAGTCCTACATAAAGCTACCAGCTGCCTGTATGGACCAGAATTAGACCTCTTTGGAGGTTGCATTAGATGGGTTTTACTGTATTGAAAGATGAATTGCTAGTGTTGCACTTGTCTGTCTGTTGGCATGTCAAGAAATTCTTGCAGATCAAACTTCACGTACAACTTTGATTTGATTTGATTTAGACTTCATCTGTTGAGCAACCACCATGTGCTGATAAGCTTAAAAGAAAGTATTTCAGCTATGGTTGTGTTTGACAGAATTATGGTCCTTTTCTCAATTTGGACTTTGCATCACACAAATTTATCTTTTGGACTTGGCAACATACCATTGAAAATGGCAGTGATAGGATATCTATGTTCTATGGGCTAAATGGGTCTTATGTACAGATGTATATATATTGAGAAAAAAATGGCTATCCCTTTACCTGATGAATGTTCATGTAAGAAATAAAAAACTTTATTTATTGTCTCAATTTTTATAATAGCAGATAATAGTAGGATATTTGGCAATGCCTGAAACAGTAAAATGAAAACTATAACTTCATAAGCAAAAAGAACAGACTACTAGAGCCATCTGATTGGTTCAAATCTCTTTGAGGTAAAGGGTTAACAGTCGTATCTTAATCTTCCCTTAGGTCATTCCCGGCATCTGAGTCACTCTCGAACAGGAAGTGACGACCTGCGGCTATGGGGAGAGATAATCCACTGTACGATGGTGCAGAGAACGCAAGCTCACCAGCGTCCAATCACAGTGCTACAAACAGAGGGAGGCAGAATTGTGTCCGGTAGTCATGACTTTACTCTGAAGGTATATGAATTGTACCTTTGATCTGCATTACTTTTCATCTGCATTAAGCTCCTTTGGAAGCATTCTGCATCACTTTTGCTCTGGACTTAAGCTTCTGAATTAATCTTTCAACTAGCATCAACCCTTTATCTCATAAAGACAACTTTTCATGCCTTTACAAACATAGTAGACCAAGATCAGACAGCTTCTTCAGGAGCTGTCTGATCTAGGTCTGCCATGTTTGTTTATGGAATTATATATAGATCTCATCCTACACCATGAATATAAATTAGATTAGTTTGCATAATAGCACATGCACACAGGAATTTTCGGCCTGTGCATTAAAATTCGTGAACAATATCAATGAAATGAAACATGGAAATATAAAATTCCGTAAGCAAACAGAGCAGATCCTGGTCAGAGTCTGCTCTGTTTACAAAAGAGTGAAAATGACTATGAGGAACAGGGTCATTTCCTTTTGTTATGAGCTCGTCTGAGTTATTGTGATCACTGGGTAGTAGTTGTAGTTTTAGTCTGACAGTGGCGGCGTGCAAAAACTTTAATATAGCTCATTACCCGAAATGTATAAGAGATATCAATATGAAACTTCATAGGTTGGTAGATCTCATTGAGGAGAACATAAGAACCATAACTCTTGATTTCACTTGATTCAAATGGAACTGTATAGAACTGAATTCTGTCATGGCCAAATAATCCCTTGTTTAGTTACCATTATAAAAATACATATAATGAATATTCATGAAGTGATAGATTCTAGCTGAATTATTCATGAGGTAAAGAATAAACTTATTTTGTATGCATCAAGTTAACCCATTCCCTCATAGGCTATTTTTAGATCCAACCTCTTTGAGCGAATCTACCAAAATTGGGCATTTACTAGAGAAAAGGAAAAGTTTAGAATTGTGTAATTCTGAAACCATTGTGTTAAATAGAGCATTTGCTCCTATAGGAGCAAATGCTCTGTTTATCACAATGGTTTCAATTGGTGATTTTTACAGAGGTGTAGAAAGGCGTATTTATGGAGGAAAGGGTTAAAATGCAGTATACTCCCTTACTTTATGAATATTCATATAAGAATTTATAACTTTGTAAATATGAATTATATTATAATTTTATTATGAAAAGTGAAACGAGAGCATGTGTTTGTCATGACACGCAGCGTATAATCAAATCTATCACACTGTTAAAGCAAACAGAGCAGACCCTGATCAGTAGGATGCTTTATGAGCTGGCTGATCTGGGTCTTTTTTGTTTACAAACACATAAACAAGAGAGCCATGATGGCCCTAAATCGCTCACCTGGTTACTATAGACATATGCATACACTGTATTTCTATGTAAAAATAAGTAAGCTTCAGATTGGGGCCAATATGAAACCAAGGGCCATAATTTTAGGCCTTGAGCTTCAAATTTGAACAATCTAAATAAAGGAACATAAGATGATGCTTCATATAAGTTTCAAAGTTCCGGGCCTTACAATTTCACAGAAGGAGATTTTAAAGATTTTCTTATGCAAAACTGAAAAGCCAGGGGCGGGGCCATTTTTGGTCCGGGGGTCATAATTTGAACAATCTTTGTAGAGGACCATTAGATGATGCTACATACCAAATATCAAAGGTCTAGGCCTTACGGTTTCAGAGGAGAAGATTTTTAAAGATTTTCCTAAGAAAAACTGATAAGCCCTTGGGCGGGGCCATTTTTGGTCCGGGGGACATAATTTGAACAATCTTTATAGAGGACCATTAGATGATTCTACATACTAAATACCAAAGCTCTAGGCTTTCTGGTTTCAGAGAAGAAGATGTTTAAGTAAATTGTTGACGATGCACATACGCCGGAGACTGCCCCCTCACAATACCTCACCTGGCACTTTGTGCCAGGTGAGCTAAAAAGGCTTGTTTTGCGGTAAAGGGATATAATGAACTAGAATTATCACTAAAGGTGATTGAATACCCCCGCTCAGCTGCCACAAACGGACATGCTGCCACAAACAGATATGCCACGGACAGACAAACCAACCAACAAACTGACTCCTATATCAGGGTTGCCACGCGCCAGGGAAAAGTCAGGGAATTTATTTTTTTTCAAGGTCACGGAATTTTGAGAACTGTCAGGGAAGTTTGAAAATATAAGCAACTGTCAGGGAATTGTCAGGGAATTTTGATAACATGAGAAGGTTATATATTTTTAAAAAATCCATAACATATTACAGAAATTCTGACAGAAAGACCAAATTTCGCGATGAAATGTGTCAGGGAAATTTGAAATTTATGTCAGGGAATTTTGTTTCCTCTGGTTTGTGGCAACCCTGTAATAAAATAAATATAATATACCCCCTCTCAAACTTTGTTTGCAGGGGTATAATAATTTGGTAGATGTACTAACCAGTTGCATGCAACTTGAAAGTCAACTTTAGACTTAACCCTTTAGCGCTTTATCTGATGTGTGTATTGTTTATTAATGTAATAAATAATAATATAATGCATATTTATCACATAACCTGCAGTGTGGCAGGGAGTTCAGAAACAGTGCAGTAAACCATGGAAATGAATTAGTGCATCTTTTAATCAAGCTAGCATTTTTAATCCGGCTGATAATGAATCTTAAAGAGAATGCACAGTACCAATGCATGAATTTAATTGTTAGCCAATTGTAGAGTTGCATAAAAAGATTCACTCCATGTGCGTCGTGACATACAAGCAACATTGTATTACTAAACAGTGGCTGAAACGGCTGTCAGCTATAGCCTGTTTCACTTTCTATTTAGCACTTTTTAAGGGTTATGTGATAAAAAAGAATCTTACATTAGTGTTTATTATGTCTCCCCCCATATTTATATGGGGCAGACATATTGTTTTCGTGAGAGTTGTCTGTCCGTCCGTCCGTCCGTCCGCACTCACCAAAGGGTAGTTGTGTGACTTTTTCTAACTAGTCCCACAAGTAAAATCATTAACCTGGCCATCTCTTGTGACATTAACCTGGCCATTTCTTGTGACATTAACCTGGCCAGTTGTGGGACATAGGGTTAGGGTTAGGGTTAGCTTCCAGATCATTCTTTTCCAAAGTTAGAGCCAAAAATAGTTTTTCTTGTGGGACTAGTCACACAAGAAAAGATCAAAGGAAAAAGTCACACAACTACCCATTTGTTAGCATGTCCGTCTGTCTGTCCGTCACACTTTTTGTCCGGACGATAACTTCAATATGCCTGATGCCAGTTGATTGAAACTTCATATATGGAAAGAGCATAATGAGAGGAAGTGTCATGCACAAGGTCCATAACTCTGGCTTCACTAATATAGGAGTTATTGCCCCTTGTGGAAAAAACCAACACTTTTTTGTCCGGACGATAACTCCTATATGGCTCATGCCATTGGAATGAAACTTCATATATGGAAAGATCATGACGATAGGAAGTGTCATACACAAGGTCCATAACTCTGGCTTCGCTAATAATGGAGTTATTGCCCTTGTAAAAAAAATCACAATTTTTTGTCTGGACGATAACTCCTATATGACTCATGCCATTGGATTGAAACTTCATATATGGAAAGATCATGACAAGAGGAAGTGTCATATACAAGGTCCATAACTCTGGCTTCACTAATAATGGAGTTATTGCCCTTGTAATGTTTTTTCATAATTTTTTGTCCGGACGATAACTCCTATATGGCTCATGCCATTGGATTGAAACTTCATACATGGAAAGATCATGATAAGAGAAAGTGTCATGCTTAAGGTCCATAACTCTTGTTTCACTAATATTGGAGTTATTGCCCTTTGTTAAAAAATCACAATTTTTTGTCAGGATGATAACTCCTATATGGCACATGCCATTGGAGTGAAACTTCATACATGGAAAGATCATGATAAGAGAAAGTGTCATGCATAAGGTCCTTAACTCTGGCTTCAATAAATTGAGAGTTATTGCCCCTTGTACATTTGTTTAGCGCTTTCTTGTCTGGATGATAACTCCTACATGGCTCTTGCCATTGTATTGAAACTTCATACATGGAAAGAGCATGATGAGAGAAAGTGTCATGAACAAGGGCCATAACTCTGGCTTCAATACTTTTGGAGTTATTGCCCTTTGTTACATTTTTTTGTCCGATCAATAACTCCTGTTCGACTGATGCTATTGGAATGACATTTCATTTATGGAAAGGGCATGATGAAAGTAAGTGTCGTGCACAAGGGCCATAACTCTGGTGTCAATATTTTTAGAGTTATTAGCTGTTATCATTTTCTTCTTGAAAAATGTGGTGTGGAAAGCGCATAATGAGGGGAAGTATCAATCATCAAGTCCATAACATTTTCAGTGATTTCCCTTTACATATTGTTTTTATTAGAGGGGAGACATCCGTTTTTGTGACAAAAACCTCTAGTTACAAATTGTTGTTTTTTTTAGTTAAACTCGTTTACTACAATCAATATACACTCAATAAAGCTGGTGTCATATTATTATAGAAAACTGGTTTCATAAAAACAATTTGTAATGAATACTCATGTAAGATCCTCTATTGCTGAATTTTACTGACAAAAGAACTAGATCTAAATCATTTCAAAAGCAAAGAGATCTCATCTAGGTCTACTCTGTCTGCAAAGACATTAGAATGCATCTCTATGAAGTAGAGTGTTAACCCATTCCCTCATAAGCTATTTTTAGATACTTTGAATAAATCTACTGAAAAGGATTTTTTTTAGAATTTTGTAGTTTGAAAACATTGTGATTATTTAAATAGAGCATTTGCTCCTATCGGAGCAAATGCTCTATTTATCACAATGGTTTCACAGAGTGACTTTTACATAGTCGTCAAAAGTCGTCAATATGAGGGAAAGGGTTAAATGCTGAATATTCTAAGCGGAATGGTCCATCATTGTTTAATGATAAGACTCTCTTTAGTATGAAAGGCTTAAAATTGCTAGAAGATTTTGAATAACAAACAGTGCAGACCCAAATCAGAGGGCTCCTCTAGGAACTGTCTGATCTGTGTCACCACTGTTGGCAAACGCAAGTACACTCTGGTCTGTGTCAACACTGTTGGCAAACGCAAGTACACTCTGATCTGTGTCACCACTGTTGACAAACGCAAGTACACTCTGATCTGTGTCAACACTGTTGGCAAATGCAAGTACACTCTGATCTGTGTCACCACTGTTGGCAAACACAAGTACACTCTGATCTGTGTCACCACTGTTGGCAAACACAAGTACACTCTGATCTGTGTGACCACTGTTGGCAAACGCAAGTACACTTGTTTCCTGTGTTCAAAGGGTTTAAAGCTCCAGAATTTCCTTGACTTTACCCCTCATGAGTATTCATATATGAAATAGTGACTCCATGAATATTAATTAGCTGATTTTTTATAATTGCATATGAAAACAGAAATGTTTACCAATGGCAGTAATGCAAAATCAGATGAGAAGCAGAAATAGAATGTTATATCACAGGCTAACAGTGCAGACCCTGATGAGACAGCTTCTTCAGATGTCTGATCTTGGTCTGCTGTGTTTTTAGAGGCATGAAAAGCCTTTTCACATCTTTGCAAACAGAGCAGACCCTGATTAGACGGCTCCTGTAGGAACTGTCTGATAAGGGTCTGCTTTGTTAGCTTTTGACATAAAATAGATATGATTCTACAGTTTCTGCCATGATAAATATTCCTTTGCATAGTGGCCATTATGAAAATTCCGTTTAATTTATACAAGAAGTCATGAATTCGCTGAATAAATATTCATGAGGGACAGGGTGAAACATATTAGTCTGCTTATGCTTACATACTAGTCTGGTAGACAAGCTGCTTGTTTTGTAAACCGTATTATCCTCTGTTTTAGGTGTTCCGCCTTGAGGACTACAAATGCTTATACAAATTACACGGCCATAAGGACAGTATAACTTGTCTATACTTGGACAAGGTAAGGCTGGATTGTGTCTTGAGTGTACCAAGGGCTTGGTACAAAACAGTATCATTGAAATTCTTTAATACTTTCCCTCATATTTCCTATCATTGAAATTCTGTAATACTTTCCCTCATATAAACACTTTTTCACGCATTTGCAAACACAGTGGACCCAGATCAGCCGGCTCCGGTAGAAACAGTCTGAATAGGGTCTGCTGTGTTGGCTTTTCACATGATATAGGTCTCTTTCTACTATTTTTATCAAAGCAAAATACTGATTGAAATACCCTTGAAAAATTTATGTTACAAAATTCGGTTCATAATATTCATGATGTCATTTATTAATATTTCTTCCATGAATATTGAACAGGTAAAGGGTTAAAGTGAATATTTCATGCATAGCCCCATCTAAACTGGAATCCCCTGTTTGTGAATATTTCATGCATACCCCATCTAAACTGGAATCCCCTGTTTGTGAATATTTCATGCATAGCCCCATCTAAACTGGAATCCCCTGTTTGTGAATATTTCATGCATACCCCATCAAAACTGGAATCATCTGTTTATGAATATTTCATGCTTACCCCATCTAAACTGGAATCTCCTGTTTGTGAATATTTCATGCATACCCCATCTAAACTGGAATCTCCTGTTTGTGAATATTTCATGCATACCCCATCTAAACTGGAATCTCCTGTTTGTGAATATTTCATGCTTACCCCATCTAAACTGGAATCATCTACTTGTGAATATTTCATGCTTACCCCATCTAAACTGGAATCTCCTGTTTGTGAATATTTCATGCTTACCCCATCTAAACTGGAATCTCCTGTTTGTGAATATTTCATGCATACCCCATCTAAACTGGAATCTCCTGTTTGTGAATATTTCATGCTTACCCCATCTAAACTGGAATCATCTACTTGTGAATATTTCATGCATACCCCATCTACACTGGAATCTCCTGTTTGTGAATATTTCATGCTTACCCCATCTAAACTGGAATCATCTACTTGTGAATATTTCATGCATACCCCATCTAAACTGGAATCATGTTTGTGAATATTTCATGCTTACCCCATCTAAACTGGAATCATCTACTTGTGAATATTTCATGTATATCAAGCTCTTTTTTAACTAGAATTTGATAAAAGAAGAAGTTTTTTAGGCTGGGGGCTGCTTTTGGCATGACTCTCACCCTGCATCAAGCTGCCACCTGTCTTAAAGAAGAGAATTGGTATTAAGATGACGCCTGTTTTTCAGTTTTTGTGTCACCTGCTGAGAGGCAGTGTGTCACATAGGGATCTCTTTTCCGTCGTCGGTCTGTTTGTCCGTCTGTCCGTCATAATATTAGTCAACTCATTTGGTAAAAATCAGTAGAAAATGAACACTCATTTAATTTTATCCCGTCACTACAGCCGCTAGTGACGTAATATAGGGGTAGCATAATAAACCTAAGTTTATATGTACAGTAGAGGTTTATTTGTATAGTAGGTGTAGGAATTTCTTCTTACAACAGGTACTATTTTTAATTTTTCTTCAAAATTGTTTTACCAAAAATAACGTATTAAGTTGAAAGAAAAACACTTAATATGGATAATTATCATTAACTATCCCAGTAAAAACCCAAACCGTCATTTAAAAAAAAAAGTAGAAAGGAAAAAGAGAGAAAAAAGTTTCGTCAGCGGTGAGAATCGAACCAGGGTTGACTGCACGATAAGCGACCATCGTAACCACTACGCTATCAGGCCAGACAGTAAGCGAAATTAAAGATGTATATAAAGTTATCATGCTACTATATTGACGATTTTTTTAATAAAACTAAAAAAAAACCCCAATAAACTTCATTAAAATATTTATCATCCTCATGATAATTTAATCGATGAACTCTTACAAGGGCGGTGATGGTCATAGACCTAAATATAGCCTGTTCAGTTCCATTGACGAGTGACGTTAGCCATATCTAAAAATAGAAACCGAGACGACGGAACTCGAATTTGACCATGTAGAGCCTCCGGTAGAATAATAACCATGTCTGTTTGAATAAACATATCGACTCTCGATTCAAATGATCTTATTTTTCAAATTCAACCACGTTTTCCCTTGTAATGTAAGTATCGAAACTATTTTCCTCTGCGGTAGCTCATTATTTACGTCTTTAGAATGGAAATGAAAAGGGAGGTCCGTTGATCGAAAAACCGCATTTTCAATTCAAATTATATCAATATTCGTATGTTTTATGAGTCTATTAAAAAAGATATAACTAAATTGACTGGATAAATAGAATAATAGGTTAGTGCCGTAGATGGGACGCCTTTATCCGACTCGGAGAGAAAACAGTTGAGGCTCGGCAAGCCTCGCCTCAACGTTTTCTCCCCTCGTCGGATAAAGGCGTCCCATCTACGGCACTAACCTATTATTCTCTATATATTTGTAATACAAAAAAATAAAGTGATTTATAATATAAACTGATTCATAATAGGCAGAGTCTTCCATAAACATTCATAAAGTAAAAGGTTCACCCTTTCCTTCATACAAACACTTTTCATGCCTTTGCAAACAGACTAGGCCTAGATCACATTGGCTCCAGGCTTCTTGTTTGATCAGAGTCTGCTCTGTGTGCTTATGAAATTACAAATGTACAATAGATCTGACTCTAGTTTGTACCAATACCAAATATTCATTTGTACATAATTATGCTATTATAAAAATTCCACTAATAAATAATTATGTTATTATTTCTTACATGAGTGTTCATCAGGGAAAGGGTTAAACAGTTGATTTTGTTGTAGCGTCCGCCCTATGAACTGTTAGTTTTGTTGTAACGTCCGTCCTATGAGCTGTTGATTTTGTTGTAGCGTCCGCCCTATGAACTGTTGATTTTGTTGTAGCGTCCGCCCTATGAACTGTTGATTTTGTTGTAGCGTCCGCCCTATGCTGCTGTTAGTGGTTCCGCTGATGGCACTATCAGGCTCTGGGATCTACTGAGCGGAACATGTGTCCACAAAGTAATAGGACATGAGGGAACTGTGATAGGACTGACATGTACGGATTTGTACATCATCAGCTCGGGATTGGATGACCGCATGTGCGTGTGGGAGAGAAAGCGGGGTCATCTACTGTATTCCGTTGACATGGACACATCATGCGGCAGCTGTATGGCAATGCTGTGTAACAACTTTCTGGTCACAGGTGGACAGGTGAGTTTCCTAGCCTCATAGATCAAGAATAAGTGGCATGTTATGCATATAATTATGATATCATAACCTTCAGTACTTCTGGCAAATTTGTTATTATATTTGCGAACATTTTGGATCTCGGCGTCTCATCAGGATCCAAACTGTTTGACCCTCTGACTCTGTTCTTTAACCCATTACCTCATAGGCTATTTTTAGATCCAACCTCTTTGAATAAACCAAAAAGGAGCATTTATAAAAGAAAAGGAAAGTTTCGGAATTGTGTAGTTCTGAAACCATTGTGATAAAAAGAGCATTTGCTCCTATATAGCAAATGCACTATTTATCACAATGGTTTCAAAAAGTGACTTTTACAAAGGCATCAATATGAGGGAATGGGTTAAAAGAAATGAAACTTTAAAATGTTTTTTTAAGATTGAAGCAGTATTTGTGGAGAACAATTGCTCAGAGTGCAGACAATAACCCATTCCCTCGTAGGCTATTTTTAGACCCAACCTCTTTGAATAAATCTGCCGAAAAGGAGCATTTACTATATAAAAGGAAAATTTTAGAATTTTGTAATTTTGAAACCATTGTGATAAATAGAGCATTTGTTCCATAATCATAAATTATGACTTATGATAAGTTTAGTCGTACAATCTTTCATTAACCCTTTACTCCATGCATATTCATGTAAAGAAATATGTCATTGTGAATATGAATTGGATTAACCCTTTCCCAGTTCTATGTTTATTCCAAATTTCAATACCTACTGAATATTCATGAACAAAATAGTTATAATGAAATATGGAAGGTGGAACATTGTAGACATATTAGTAAGCAAATAAACAGATATATCAAATTCTATTAGCAAACAGAGTATACCCTGATCAGACGACTCCTCTAGGAGTCGTCTGATCTTGGTCTTCTCTGTTTGCAAATGCGTGAAAACACGTTTATATGAGGGAAAGGGTTAATTGCTATACATGTAATAGCACAGACACACATGTTTTTGGTGATGGCAGAAACTAAAGGTTCATATCTATATTATATCACAAGCAAACAGAGGAGATCCTCATCAGACGGCTTTTATAGGAACCATCTGATCCGGGTCTACTATGTTTGCGAATCCGTAGAAAAGCGTATTTATGGAGTAAAAGATTAACCCATTCCCGCATAGGCTATTTTCAGATCCAACCTATTTCGTTAAATCTACCAAAAAGGAGCATTTACCATAGAAAAGGAATGTTTCAGAATTGTGAAGTTTTGAAACCATTGTGATAAATAGAGCATTTGCTCCTGTGGAGCAAATGCTCTATTTATCACAATGGTTTCACAAAGTGACTTTTACAGAAGCGTCAAAAGGTGTCTATATGCGGGAATGGGTTAAAAGCAAACATGAAATTTCCATTCCTAGGGTTCTTTGTATCTGTGGGATGTACACAAAGGAGAGCTGGTGCGGACAATTAACCTCCAAGACCGAGAGAAGACGGCCTTCATACATCACATACAGGCCATGGAGAATTCCACCATAGTCTGTGATTATGGCAATGAAATCAAAGTTATCTACTTTCCTGTGGTTTTGGAAAAGAAGGACTAAGGAGAGCTGTTCAGTATATTTTACCCAATGTGAGCTGTGTAACTGTAGTTATCTAAAAGAGGTGTATCTTATTAATCCTTTCCATTTTATATTCATTTAACCCATTCCTCCATAGGCTATTTTTAGACCCAACCTCTTTGAATAAATCTACCGAAAAGGAGCATTTACTAAACAAAAGGAAAATGTCAGAATTGTGTAGTATTGAAACCATTGTGATAAATAGAGCATGTGCTTCTATGGAGTTTGCTCCATTTATGACAAGGGTTTCAAGAAATGACTATTACAGAGGCATAGAAAGGTGTATTTATGGAGGAAAGGGTTAAGAAATAATAATATTATGAATATTTATTAGCTGATTTGTTACAATAGTATATGAACACGTCATGATTTTTTTTTGGTTTGGCAGACACTGTAGAATCAGAACTATATATTTCCATAAACAAACAGAGCAGTCAGATCAGGGTCTGCTGTGTTTACTATGAAACAGTAATAAATCTTGCTCTACGATATCAAGACTTCCTTTTTACATATACCATTATAAAAAATCAGCTAATAAATGTTAATGATATCATTATTTCTTACTTGAATATTAAACAGGGAAATGATTAATGATAAAGTTGAACTTCGATATCACGAATTTCAAGGGACCACACAAATAGTTTGAGATAACAGAAGTTCGAGTTATCCAATTTCTGTTTTGGACAGCTTAATGCAGGTCAAAAGTAATGCTGAAAGCTCCTATAGGAGCTTTCAGCATTATTTTTAGACTTGCATTAAGCTGTCACATGTGTTCTAGATATGCGTAGTAGTACATTTTAGAGCAATTATTTATTTGTAAATTTTGGAAGGACCGAACTTTTATTAGAGTTCGAGATATCAAAGTTCATCTGTACTTCTAGAGCTTAGGTGGCCTTCAGGGTCAAGTAATTTAAGGTTTTGGACTGACACAATCACTGAGCCTTTCACCACCGTGGTTCAAATCCCAGCCTTGGCTTTTGGATTTTTCAGCTGGCTTGCAATAGGTCGGTGGTTCAACTTGAGTGTTCTTCTGTACACTAAACAATGCACAGAAGAGCCACAGGGGTCTTCCTCCACCTGAAATTTGCTGGGCGCCTTAGTATAACTGAAATACTGTTAACAGACGTAAAAACCGATACAAAGAAACAAACTATGAGTTCAAGAGACAATCCTATAATGCAAGTGGTATATTAACCCTTACAGTGTGGGACTCGAGTCACTAATGTCCTTTGCAAACAGTGTAGACCCAGATGAGAGGGCTCCTATTGGAGCCCTCTCATCAGGGTCTGCACTGTTTGTTATGTTACACTTTTCTTTAGAAAAATCCCTAAATATTCATCATAAGCTTGACCTATTTGAATTTTGGAAGAGTCCATTTGAAAATTCAGCGTTGTAAGGGTTAAGCCTTTACTCCATGAATATTCATGTAATAAAATAAATTTTAAGATGTCATATGAACATGGCAGAAACTATAGAGTCATATCTGTATTCATACGCAAACAGAGCAGACCCTGATCAGACGGCTCCTGCTGGAGCCGTCTGATCTGGGTCTTCTCTGTTTGCAAAGGCATAGAAAGGCGTATTTATGGAGTAAAGAGTTATGATACTTCAAGAGCTGACATTTTCCCAAACAAATGTACATTGGAATTCACATGCAGATATTTTGCTCAAATTGCATTCCAGTTATGTTTTAAGCTTCTGCTGTTAAGATTGAATAACTTTTCTAATAATTGCTTGTGTGCTTCATATTAATTTATGTATTATTTTTTTTATTTATAAAATGTTCAGTTAGTACCGGTAGTATGTCAATTTATTACGGATTATCAGATTTTTTAATATATTGTTAATTAAGTTTACATTTCATTTTTTTTTTTATTTTGAATACATGTATTTATGTTTGTCAGAATGAATTTCCTACTGAAAAATGCAATTTTGTCAACTGCAGCTTTTAAATTTATTTGTTTCTATTTTCGTGTACATGTATGTCATAAATTACATAGAATCACATTCTACACATATGTCATGTTAAGTATAATAGTTATGTATATACAAAGCAGTTGATAAAGATCCGTATTCAAATACTAACATCAGCATTTCTCCACCAAACCCTATATTGTGACTATAGAAAAAGGTACATATTCCAATACATCATTTCTCCACCAAACTGTAGAAAAAAATAGATATTCAAATACGTCATTTCTCCACCAAACCCTATACAAAATAATACATGTAATGTGACTATAGAAAATGGTGTATATCCAAATACATCATTTCTCCACCAAACCCTGTATTATGACTGTAGAAAAAGATGGATATTCAAATACTAACATTTGTCATTTTTCCACCAAACCCTATGTTATGACCACTCTTTAGAAGTGCCTCGAAGAGACACAAGATAGGGTTTGGTTGAGAAATACAGAAACTATTGTGGAAAATGTTTTAATTACACATTTTATGGTGGCCTCTGGTCATTAGTTTCTTGTCATTAGTTAACCCTTTACAAGGGTCCATGCTTATAAAGCTTTTTAGTTGAGTCAAGCTTTTAATTGGTCAGATTTGAGTTTCAAGCTTTTGATTGGTCAGATTTGAGCCAGGGGCTCAAATCTGACCAATCAAAAACTTGAGAACGAACTCAGACTCAACTAAAAGTTTTATAAGCATGGACCCTTGTATATAATCATTTGCAATCCCCTACCGACAATGTATTTGAATATAGACCTTGTTCTATTGTCGCGGCATGGGGTTAGGCGGAGAAAGGATGATTTTAGTATTTGAAGACACACCATTATCTATAGCTCTGCAGTAACATGGACACTGGAGTTTTATTGTTGATTTTTACCCATTAGCTGATGAATTTTCACATAAGAAATAATGACTTACGGAAAATTATCTGGATATTTATAATTACCCCATGAATATTCATTGAAGAAATAATGAAATCATGAATATTAATTGCTATAACAGCAAATGGACACATGAAGTTTTGGCCATGGTAGAAACTAGAATAATATCTATATTAGGTCGTTAGCAAACAGACCAGACCCTGATCAGATGGCTCCTACATTAGCTATCTGATCTGGGTCTACTCTGTTTGCAAAGGCATAGAAAGGCGTCTGTATGGAGTAAGGGTTGAAGCAGGCTAAGCTGAACATTCAAATAGTGTTCGTCTGTAGTGCTTGTCCTGATAAATAAGTTATGTAAGAAACAAAATGACTTTATGAATGTAAACCCTTTCCCTCATATGAACATGATTTCATGCATTTTCAAACAGAGTAGACCAAGATCAGACGGCTCCTATAGGAGCCGTCTGATCAGGGTCTGCTCTGTTTGCTAATAGAATTTTATACATATGTTTCTTTCATTTCTTAAATTGCTACAATGAACCACCTTCCATATTTCATTATAACTATTTTATCCATGAATATTCAGTAGGTATTAGTACTGAACTTTGGAATAAACATAGAAAAGGGACAGGATTATTTAGATGAATAGCTATATGAGCAATGTAAATTTTACCATGGCAGAAACTGTAGAATCGGATCTATATAATTTCATAAGCAAACAAAGTAGACCTTGATCAGACAGTTACTGCTCCCAAGAGAGCTTACTGCATAACCCCCACTCTGCATTAACCCATTACCTCATAGGCTATTTTTAGATACAACTTCTTTGAATAAATATACCGAAAAGGAGCTTTAACTAGAGAAAAGGAAATTTTTTAGAATTTTATAGTTTGAAACCATTGTGATAAATAGAGCATTTGCTCCTATAGGAGCAAATGCTCTATTTATCACAATGGTTTCAACAGGTGACTTTTACAGAGTCGTCAATATGAGGGAATGGGTTAAGCAAAAACCTGACTGAAAAGGTCTTCTTTACTAAGTGTTTGGTGAAAAGAGTTCACTATCATTCACCTTGCGTGATTCTTTAAGGTGACTAATTTGTATGCTTGCAGCTAACCCTTTGCTCCATAAATGCGCATTTCTTTACTTTTGCAAGCAGAGTAGATCAAGATCCGTCTGATCAGAGTAGGAGCTGTCGGATCAGGGTCTGAGCTGTTTGCTTATGAAATGATATAGATATGATTCTGCTGTGGCCGAAAAATTCAAATGTCCATGTGACATAAAAATTAATCTAATTAAAATTCATTATGTCATTTTTTTTATGCATGATTAAATCATGGAATAAACGGCTTATATCTGTGTTTACCTATCCAAAGAGATTGGATCTACATGAGATTCCCAAGTAACTCCAAGTCGAATTCGGTCTTATCTGTTTGACCCTGACTGAAGAGACAGGAAAATTAAATGTCAGAATTGCAGCAATTAACAATTTTTGCAGATGACAATTACCAAGCTCTAACCCATTTCCTCATATTGATAACTTTTGATGACTCTGTAAAAGTAACTTTGTGAAACCATTGTGATAAATAGAGCATTTGCTCCTATATGAGCAAATGCTCTATTTATCACAATGGTTTCAAACTGCAAAATTTAAAGTTTTCCTTTTCTCTAGTTAAAGCTCCTTTTCGGTAGATTTATTCAAAGAGGTTGTATCTAAAAATAGCCTATGAGGTAATGGGTTAAGAGTTGGAGATTCTGCAATACTGAAGTTTTAATTGCTTTCATGTCGAGTACTTGTCATCTGTAAACAAACATTTGTCTGTGTCTGTTAAAAAATGTATTTTCTGTCATTTCTGTTAGAAACAACAATCACAGCAATGATAATGTCAACCAGTTTGGATCCAGATGAGACACGGAGTATTACTCTCCCAATTTGACCCGAGACTCGTGCATATTCCGTTTATTATCGTCTGTAATCTTCGGATAAATTGACAAAGGTGTTCCTTATCAATCAATAACATACCTGACAATTACATTCATCCCGACAAATGTGCTATAAGAATACAATCCTCGTGAAACATGATTATTTCTTGTTTTTTGTTTTGCTATTTTTGTCTCGGAGTATTACGAACAATCCGGATAAACACGCCGAAGATTAATCAAGTCTCAGGTCAAATTTGGAGAGTAATATTTTTGTATTTCATCCAAATCCAAACTGTTTGCAGAGATTATCACGGAATGCTCGTGTAACTGTGTTCAGAATTAGCTCGCTACTTCATATTCACACTTTTTAACCCTTATCTCCATAAATACGCCTTTGCGAATAGAGTAAACTCAGACCAGACAGCTCCTATAAGAGCCGTCTGATCAGGGTCTGGTCTGTTTGCCTAAAATATAATATAGATATGATTCTTCAGTTTCTGCTGGGGCTAACAAATCCTGTTTTCAATTGCTGTTTCCAGCAACGAATCTAATTAATATTCATGATATCATTATTTCTTACATGGAGTAGAGGGTTAAGGCCTTTGCATACAGAGTAGACCCAGATCAGACAGCTCTGCCATGGGTATAAATATATATTGTGTATTGTAATTAACAAGAATTGATTGAAATAATTAATATTCATAATGGCTGGAGTCTTAGAGATGAATATTCATTAGGCAGAGGATTTAAGATTCTGGACATACACTAATTCTCATTGTAAATCCAACATTGCTTTAGTGAATAAATCAGATTTATTTTACCCTCTCACTAGAGTGATGAGTTCATATAAATATTCTCTCTACATTAACACTTGAATTCTCAGGGAAAATTCAGTTTAAGTAGTTCAATTTAGGATGTAAACTTTATTTTACCAAAGAATCACAATTATATCACATTTTAGATACTAGAATAAGTCATATCACATCCCATTTTGGTAGAAGAGTTATGAGATATCCCATTTTTGATAGATGTGCCATTTGACAACCCACGTTTGATAGATGAGCCATGTGAAATCCCTTTTTTAGCTTGACTATTTGAAGAATAGTGGAGTTAACCTACTCGTCCCGGCGTCTGTGTCACACCTTGGTTAAGGTTTTTGTTAATGTCCACTTATTAGTCCCCCACCGGTTACCGGTTGGGGGACTATAGGTTTGCTCGATTCCGTCTGTCCGTCTGTCCGTCTGTCCGTCCGTCTGTCCGTCCGTCTGTCACGCTTCTTGTCCGGGCCATATCTCCTACAAAGTTAAGCCAAATTAATTATAACTTCACACATTGAAGAAGCATGATGAGGGCTAGTGTCATGCACAAGGGTCATAACTCTAGCATCAATATTTTTGGAGTTATTCCCCTTTTACATATTTTTTTGTCCGGACAATAACTCTTTATCTATTGGTTCAATTGATTTGAAACTTCACATATGGAACAATCATGATGAGGGGTAGTGTCATACACAAGGGCCATAACTCTAGCATCAATATTTTTGGAGTTATTCCCCTTTTTCATATTTTCTTGTCAGTCCGTCTGTCACACTTCGTGTCCGGGCAATATCTCCTACAAAGTTAGGCCAAATTCATTATAACTTCACACATTGAAGAAGCATGATCAGGAGTAGTGTCATGCACAAGGGCCATAATTATAGCATCAATATTTTTGGAGTTATTCCCCTTTTTTATATTTTTTTGTCCGGACAATAACTCTTTCTCTACTGGTTCAATTGATTTGAAACTTCACATATGGAACACGCATGATGAGGGATAGTGTCATGCACAAGGGCCATAACTCTAGCATCTATATTGTTGGAGTTATTCCCCTTTTCATATTTTCTTGTCCAGTTAGTAACTCTTTATGTACTGGTTCAATTGATTTGAAACTTCTCATATGGAACAAGCGTGATGAGATGTAGTGTCATGCACAAGGGCAATAACTCTAGCATCAATATTTTTGGAGTTACTCCCCTTTTTCATATTTTCTTGTCGGGACAATAACTGTTTATTTACTGATTCAATGTATGAAAGTAGGTACTAATACCATTCAGATGGTCATGTATATATACCATGGTCAACCACACCATGGGTGGGTGGGGTGGGGAGAGTGGAGGTTTTTTTCAGTCCGGTGGGGGACTCATGTCTTGCATAGCAATACAACATGCCCTTGTTTACATAACCTTGGAGATAAAGCTTTAAAACTTGGAAAACTTGTTCATCATCACAAGCTTTATCTGTAGGCAAGAGTACATAACTCTGTCACGCATTTTGACAGAATTATGGCCCTTTTTATACTTAGAATTTTTGGTTAAGGTTTTTGTTAAAGTCCACTTATTTATGTAACCCTTTGAGATGAAGCTTTGAAACTTAGAACACTTGTTCATCATCACAAGCTTCATCTTTGGGCAAAAGTGCATTACTCTATCAAGCATTTTAACAGAAATTATTGCCCTTTTATCTTAGGTTTTTCTTTTCATTAAATATTTCAAAGAGATCCTTGAATACTATTAAAGATATTTTACTAACACTTTGATTACTTGCTTCTATTATCATTGGACACCATTTTAGGTCACCATCAAGCATTTTTACACTAACAATTCTGAGAAAAGTGGAGTGTGCTGTCCTGTGACAGCTCTTGTTGATAGACAGGTCATGTGACATCCCATTTTAGCTCCACTTTTTCGCAAAGTGGAGCTATTGTCATGACCCTCTTGTCGGCATCAGTGTTGGTTAACCTTTTTGTTAAGGTCCATTTCTCAGAAACCATCAAAGATATTTGGTCAAAATTTGGTATACATGTTTACTATCAGAAGGGAAACCAAGTTCACAAGGGTAGATAACCCTAAAACTAATTTTGCCATAATTATGCCGCTTTTTTAGCTCAGGGTGAGCTGATCACAAAAGCTCACCCTGAGCATCATGTTCAGGTCCTCTACAAAAGTTATATAAATTATGGCCCTGGGGTCAAAATTGGCCCCGCCCCAGGGGTGGGGAGTTTTCAATAGAAACAAATAGTGAAATCTTTGAAAATCTTCTCTGAAACTGGAAGGCTCTGAGCTTTCATATTTGACACATAGCATCATGTTCCGGTCCTCTACAAAAGTTATATAAATTATGGCCCCAGGGTCAAAATTGGCCCCGCCCCAGGGGTGGGCAGTTTTCAATAGAAACAAATATATAGTGAAATCTTTGAAAATCTTCTTCTCTGAAACTGGAAGGCTCTCAGGTTTCATATTTGGCACATAGCATCATGTTCAGGTCCTCTACAAAAGTCATATAAATTATGGCCTTAGGGTCAAAAATGGCCCCGCCCCAGGGGTGGGCAGTTTAAAATAGAAACAAATACATGTAGTGAAAACTTTGAAAACAATCTCCTCTGAAACTTGAAGGTTTTCAGCTTTCATATTTGGCACATAGCATCATGTTCAGGTCCTCTACAAAATTTGTATAAATTATGGCCCCAGGGTCAAAATTGGCCCGCCCCAGGGGTGGGCAGTTTTCAATAGAAACAAATAGTGAAATCATTGAATATCTTCTTCTCTGAAACTGGAAGGTTCTCAGCTTTCATATTTGGCACATAGCATCATTTTCCGGTCTTCTAAAAAAGTTATATAAATTATGGCCCAGGAGTAAAGCTTGGCCCGCCCCAGGGGTAGCCAGTTTTCAATAGAAACATATAGTGAAAACTTTGAAAATCTACTCGTCTGAAACTGGAAGGTTCTCAGCTTTCATATTTGGCACATAGCATCATGTTCAGGTCCACTACAAAAGTTATATAAATTGTGCCTCTTGGATCAAAATTAGCCCTGCCCCAGGGCAAGCTAGTTTTCTATAGAAACATATAGTGAAAACTTTGAAAATCTTCTCCTCTGATTGTCTGGTGAGCGCTTCAGGGCCATTCTGGCCCTCTTGTTTTACTTTAAAATTTCATTGTTGCTTAAGTTTTATGTTAAGGTCCATGTCTCAGAAACTGTCCAAGATATTTGGTTCAAATTTGATATGCATGTTAACTATTACAAGGGGAACTTATTTCACAAGGGCATGTAACCCTAAAATTAATTTTGCTATAGTTACCGTATATTCCCTTTCCGACTTAAACTTCTATTATACTATCCAGCACTAAGAAAAGTGGAGTGTGCTGTCCGCGGACAGCTCTTGTTGATGGATAAGTCATATGACATCTGATTTTGGTAGAAGAGTCATATGACATCCCGTTTTGACAGATATGTGACATCCAGTTTTTGGTGGAAGAGTCCCTTTGCACTAGAATTGAAAAAGACTATAGTTTATTTATAGCACCTAGTACATTAATACACAATGGTTAACAAGGCTGGACGCTCCAACTGCATTCAGACATTCTTTTATCAAAAAAGACAAAGACTAAAAAGATCCGACTTAATTCTACCAAATAGAGGTAGGGCCTTAGCCATTTACCTCATAAGCTATTTTTAGACCCATTACCTCATAAGCTTTTTTTTAGACCCATTACCTCATAAGCTATTTTTAGACCCAACCTCTTTCAATAAATCTACTTAACAGGAGCATTTACTAGAGAAAAGGAAACATTTAGAATTGTGTAGTCTTGAAACCATTATGATAAATAGGAGCAAATGCTCTATTTATCTCAGTGGTTTCAAAAAGTGACATTTACAGAGGTGTCAAAAGGCGTCAGTATAATGGAATGAATTAACACTTTTCCTGATAGAAATACATACATGTATACCTTTTTATCTTTGCAAACAGAGTAGACCCAGATCAAATGGCTGGTGTAGGGAGCCGTCTGATCTGGATCAGCTCTATTTGCTTATTGAATTACATAGATCTTAATTAACAGTTTCCACCTAAGCCAAAAAATTCAGTTTTCATAAATCGAGGGCTTGGTGCAAAACTATTCTAACTCCTTCACGTTAGAATAGTTTTGCACCAAACCCTCGAAAATTCATCTAATAAATATTCATATTTTTTACTTGAATAAAGGGAGAGAAAAAAGGCTTTGAAGCAAATTTATCAGACTTGTAGATCAGAGGAGTACTGTGTTACTAAAAATATCTCAGAGAGGTGATTCTAACAACTAGGTATAATGTTGCAGATGAATGAAGAAGAGATTTCTTAACCCTTTCCCTCATGTAAACGTGTTTTCACGCATTTGCAAACAGAGTAGACCCAGATCAGACTGATCCTATAGGAGCTGTCCGTTCAGGGTCTGCTCTGTTTGCTGTTCACATGATATAGCTTCAGTTCTGCAGTTTTTGTCTTAAAAAAAATCGTCTTAAAAGTTTAGGGTTAGGGTTAGCTAACCTAACCCTATAGGAGCGTTCAGTTTTACTTTCACCTTGCTTTAAGCAGCCACCTGCCTTTAAGACAAAATACTTGATGTAATTTAGTGGCCATTATAGAGAGGTTTTACTGTATAACCATCAATTAGTTTTTATTCATTATTAACCCATTACTCCATGAATATTCATGTAAGAAATATCATGAATATTAATTAGATTATTTTTATCTTGTCTGTTTTCGAAGAAAAAAGTCGAGCTATTGTGGTCACTGTGTCAGGTGTGGTTGTAGGCGTTGGCGGCGGCCTCCAAAAACTTGAATGTAGCTGATTAATCAAAAAGTATAAGAGGTATCAACATGAAACTTCATAGGTTGGCAGATCTCTTTGAGGAGAAGTGTATGCAGTGAACAAGCACCAAATCAGACTAGTGTTGGTGTGGCACTAGTGTTGGTGTGGCACTAGTGTTGGTGTGGCACGCGTGTTGGTGTGGCACTAGTGTTGGTGTGGCACGCGTGTTGGTGTGGCACGCGTGTTGGTGTGGCACTAGTGTTGGTGTGGCACGCGTGTTGGTGTGGCACTAGTGTTGGTGTGGCACGCGTGTTGGTGTGGCACTAGTGTTGGTGTGGCACTAGTGTTGGTGTGGCACTAGTGTTGGTGTGGCACTAGTGTTGGTGTGGCACTAGTGTTGGTGTGGCACGCGTGTTGGTGTGGCACGCGTGTTGGTGTGGCACTAGTGTTGGTGTGGCACTAGTGTTGGTGTGGCACTAGTGTTGGTGTGGCACTAGTGTTGGTGTGGCACTAGTGTTGGTGTGGCACTAGTGTTGGTGTGGCACGCGGCTCTTGTTTATAATCTCGCATGAACACAGGAATATTTGGCCATGGCAGAAACTGTAGAATTATATCATTACCAAACGAAGCAGACCCTGATCTGGGTTTACTTTGTTTACAAAGCATAGAAAGGCGTATATATGGAGTAAAGGGTTAGAATGTAATGTAAGACTTTGTTATTATCTGCTCTGTTTACTCATCAAATAATATACATGTAGACCTGATTCTGCAAATTTTGCCATGATCAAATATTTCTGTGTTCGTATGTGATTATTAAAAATTCTCTGATTTATCCTCATGTTGTCATAATTTATTGCATGAATATTCATGAGGTAATGGGTTAACCCTTTCTGACATCTAAGTGATTTTTCACAACTTTGTAAACAGAGTACACCTAGATCAGACGGCTTCTATAGGAACTGTCTAATCACAGTCTGCTCTGTTTGCTTTATATGATTTTATAATCGACCTGGGTCCAAGGTTATAAAACTTATGAGTTTGAGTCTGAGATCATTCTCAAGTATCTGATTGGTCAGATGCTTGAGAATGATCTCAGACTCGAGCAAAAAGCTTCATAACCTCGAAGCCTTATGCTGCAGTTTCTATCAATACCAAAAAATTCTGCGTAAATGTCATTGAGCTAATAAATACGGCTATTTATGATGTCATTATTTCTCATATGAATATTTGTGAGATTAACTCTTAACTCATTACCTCATAGTCTATTTTTAGATCCAGCCACTTTGAATAAATCTACTGAAAAGGAGCATTAACTAGAGAAAAGGATTTTTTTTAGAATTTTGTAGTTTGAAACCATTGTGATAAGTAGAGCATTTGCTCCTATATGAGCAACTGCTCTATTTATCACAATGGTTTCAACAGGTGACTTTTACAGGCGTAGAAATGCGTATTGATGGAGGAAATATGCCTTTGCAAACAAAGTAGACCCAGATCAGATGGAGCAATCTGTTTAGATCCTCCTCTGTTTGCTGATGACATAATATGTTTATGATTCTACAGATGCTGCCTTGATCCAAACTTTTTGTGTCCGTCAGAAGAATGCATCTTAATTTATAGTATTTATGGTATCAATATTTATTACATGTATATCCATGGAGTTGATTATATATTTCACACATAAAAACAAATGTTTTTTCAGTAGTGCTAGGCAGCATATGATGCTTAATTCTTTTTGTCCGTCCATATATTGTCCCATTATGTGAATCCTGTGCTTTAACCCTTTCCCTGTTCAATATTCATGTATGAAATAATGATGTCATGAATATTTATTAGCTGAATTTTCATGATTGTAAACTTGTCAAGGGCTTTGTTTGCTCTGACAGAAACTGTAGAATCAGATCTATATCATGTCGTAAGCAAACAAAGTAGACCCTTATCAGACGGTTCCGGTAGGAGCCGCCTTATCTGGGTCTACTCATTCATGTAAGAAATAATGATGACATTAATATGAATTTGAAGAATATTTATTTAACCCTTCGCTTACTATTCACATCAATGTGCATACCTGTAAATAGTGAAGACCCAGATGAGACAGCTCCTGCAGGAGCTGTCTCATCAGGGTCTGCACTATTTACAAGTTGATTGTGCAACCAATACACTCCACAGCAGTGATTGCACAGCGAAATACTTGTACACAATGTAGATATATGTAATTATACAACAGGGCATGGGTAAAGAAGGAGACATGTATTTTAAAATTCAGCAAGAGAAGGGTTAAAATGGCATATGTACACAGGATGTTTTGGTATTGGTAGAAACTGTAGAGTCAAATCTATTATAGTTCCGTAAGCAAACAGAGTAGACCATGATTAGACAGCTCCTGCAGAATTAACCCTTTACTCCATAGATAAGCCCTTTAATGCCTTTGCAAACAAGGCAACCCAGATCAGTCAGCCCCTATAGCTCTGTTTGCTTATAAAATATTTAACAGATCTGACTCTGCAGTCTCCACCAATACCTAAAGATTTAACAGATCTGACTCTGCAGTCTCCACCAATACCTAAATATTTAACAGATCTGACTCTGCAGTCTCCACCAATACCTAAAGATTTAACAGATCTGACTCTGCAGTCTCCACCAATACCTAAAGATTTAACAGATCTGACTCTGCAGTCTCCACCAATACCTAAATATTTAACAGATCTGACTCTGCAGTCTCCACCAATACCTAAATATTTAACAGATCTGACTCTGCAGTCTCCACCAATACCTAAAGATTTAACAGATCTGACTCTGCAGTCTCCACCAATACCTAAATATTTAACAGATCTGACTGCAGTCTCCACCAATACCTAAAGATTTAACAGATCTGACTCTGCAGTCTCCACCACTCTGCAGTCTCCACCACTCTGCAGTCTCCACCAATACCTAAAGATCGTGCGTATTTATATCATTATAAAAAATCAGCTAATCATGATGTCCTTCTAATTATGGGGTCTTAACCCTTTACCTCATAGGCTATTTTTAAATCAAACCACTTTGAATAAATCTACTAAAAAGGAGCATTAACTAGAGAAAGGGAAAATTTTAGAATTATACAGTTTGAAACCATTGTGATAAATAGAGCATTTGCCCCTGTAGAAACCATTGTGATAAATAGAGCATTTGCTCCTGTAGGAGCAAATGCTCTATTTATCACAATGGTTTCAACAGGTGACTTATTCAGAGGCATCAAAAGGTGTCAATATGTGGGAATGGGTTACCCTGTGAATATCCATGCTCTTAATAATGTATGTGTATGCACATTTATTAGCTTTATTTGTACAATGACATATGAACAACATGTTTTGGCCTTGGCTTTAACTATAGATTCTGAAGACAGGTGATCCCTCGAAAGCAAAAATTGCAACACAAAAGGAGAAAATTGCAGACTCGGTTTTATTGAGTCTGTTCATGAGCAGTAATTGAAAGTGCAACACTGCTCACGCCCCCTAGCACCGGCTTAAGCGGTATTCAATTTTCAGAACAAAAAAGTACTGAAATTCATGATCTCAAAGGATCTATAGAGTCAGATCTATATACATGTAATTCAATAAGCAAACGGAGTAGACTGTCCAATGGCTCCTACAGGAGCCAGCTGCCTGATCTGGGTCTGCTCTGTTTGTAATTGCATGAAACTGTGTACATGTATGTATGGAGTAAAGGAATAAAGACAGGTGACAGCTTAGTGCAGGATGGAAGCTATGCAGAAAGCTCCTACTGGAGCTTTCTGCATTACTTTCATCCAGCATTAAATTTCCACCTGCTTATAAAGACCCATGCATATTCATTGATTGGTTGATTTAGAGGGTTCAACTGTATTAATTAACCCTTTCCTCCATAAATACACCTTTCAACGCCTCTGTAAAAGTCACCTGTTGAAACCATTGTGATAAATAGAGCATTTGCTCCTATAGGAGCAAATGCTCTATTTATCACAATGGTTTCAAACTACAAAATTCTAAAGTTTTCCTTTTCTGTAGTTAATGCTCCTTTTGGGTAGATTTATTCAAAGTGGTTGGATCTAAAAATAGCCTATGGAAGAAAGGGTTAAGGCTATCTTAAAGATTTGATAGAACAGTAGATTCTCACTACAACAGCCTTTGAAAAGAGGTCTACATGTCAGTATTGGAGACAACTGTTGGAGCTCAAGGATCTTTCTGCTTTACTTTCATTTTGCATTACACAACCACCTGCTTTACTTTCATTTTGCATTACGCAACCACCTGCTTTACTTTCATTTTGCATTACGCAACCACATGCTTTTAACCTTTTACTCGGTAAAGAAACATAAATATACATTGTACATTTGTATTTCCCTTTGCAAACAGAGAAGACCCAGATCAGA
This sequence comes from Azorinus chamasolen, assembly GCA_963576725.1. Taxonomy (NCBI): domain Eukaryota; kingdom Metazoa; phylum Mollusca; class Bivalvia; order Cardiida; family Solecurtidae; genus Azorinus; species Azorinus chamasolen. The sequence goes on along the minus strand of OY755247.1, from coordinate 750,919 downwards.
CAGCCTGTGTAGGAACTGTCTGATAAGGGTCTGCTGTTTTCTTATGGAATAACACGGATATAATTCTGCAGTTTCAGCCTTGGTCAAGAATGTCATAGTTCATGTACCATTATAAAACTTCAGGTAATTGATATTTCGAGGGCTTGGTGCAAAACTATTGTAACTCCTTCACAAAGTGAAGGAGTTACAATAGTTTTGCATCAAGCCCTCGATTTGTAGTTATTATTTCTTATATGAGTATTCATCAAGTAAACGGTTGTGCAATTGTTACTTTACCCTAATGACTAAGTATTCGGACTGACAAATATATCCAAATAGTGCAGACCCATATCAATCGCTTTCTGAAGGAACCGTTTGATCAGGATCTGCCCTGCTTCTATGTCAGTTTAATTTAACCCATTCCATCATGTTTATGCCGTTTTGATTCCTCTGTAAAAATATGATAAATAGAGCATATTTTCATAGAAGCAAACACTCTATTTATCACAATGGTTTCAAAACTACAGAATTCTAATAAAAAAAAATCCCTTTCTCTAGTAAATGTTCATTTTTCGGTAGATTTATTCAAAGATGTTGAGTCTAAAAAATAAATAAATGAAGAAATGGGTTAAAGGTACCAAAATGGTGCCAAGTATTTCACGCATTTGCAAACAGAGTAGACCCAGATCAGACGGCTCCTAGAGGAGCCGTCTGATCAGGGTCTGCTCTGTTTGCTAATAGAATTTGATAGATCTTGTTTCTTTGCTTGCTAAAATGTATACAGTGTTCCACCTTCCATATTTCATTATTACTATTTTGTCCATGAATATTCAGTAGGTAGTGAAATTTGGAATAAACATAGAACAGGGAAAGGGTTAAAGGGTCATTGAATGTCTGTGTCAGTGCGGTTTGTGTCAGTGTGCCATTTACATTCTGCATTCCTCATTTTAACCTTACAAACAAAGTTTGCGGGGGGTATACTGGAATCACCCCGTCTGTCAGGGAGGGGTATACTGGAATCACCCTGTCTGTCAGGGAGGGGTATACTGGAATCACCTGTCTGTCAGGGAGGGATATACTGGAATCACCCTGTCTGTCAGGGAGGGGTATACTGGAATCACCCTGTCTGTCAGGGAGGGGTATACTGGAATCACCCTGTCTGTCAGGGAGGGGTATACTGGAATCACCCTGTCTGTGAGGGAGGGGTATACTGGAATCACCTTGTCTGTCAAGCATGTCAGTCTGGTAGTTCATCTGCATTTGAACATGGGTAGTTGGGTGCTGTGAACTCCTCCTTCAGTTTTAAAGTTATTCAATATATATTTGGTATACATAATAACCATGAATAGTGGATGTGCAGGAGGCATTTTTCATGTGTTTAGCGCAGAATTATCTCCCCTTGAACTTTGAGTATATATTTTCATTTTTGAATAAAACATGGGTAGTTGATGTAGTGACCTCCTACTTCAATTTGAAAATTATTCAATTTATTATTTGGTATACAAAATAATCACCGACGGACATGGTTGTGTGGTTAATGGGCTTGACTACAATACCAGGGGTCCCGGGTTCGATCCCCCGCCAGACCAAGTCCTTTGGACGAGTCTATAAACCGAGGTCTGAGGTATCAGTGCTTTACACTGGGCATCTAAAAGAACCAGAGAAACTCAGTTGATAATAAGAGTATTGCATCGCGCCCGTCGTCTGGGGTCTCTGTATCCTCTCCCCTCTCTCTGGGGCGTCCAGTTAGCCCGTAGTGAGCAGAAACAAACGTTAATCAACACAAACAAACAAAATAATCATGAATAGTAGATGTGCAAGGCGCAATTTTCAGGTTTAGCGCCAGGCATTGCAGAATTATCTCCAATCAAACTTTGCAAACTCCACCTTTGATATTAAAGTTATTCAATTGCTTCTTTCCATACATGATATCATAACCATAAATAGTAGATAGGCAAGACATAGTTGTCTATATTGTAGCGCCAAGCATTGCAGAATTATCTCCCATGAACTTTGAGTATTCAACGAGATTTATATACATGGTCAATTTGAAGTGTATTTGTGCATTAAATAATTTTTGTTTTTGAGATCGGAGCTGCAGTGTGGGGGTATTCATCGCCTTTAGTGGTAGTTCTAGTTTGTTACAATATTAGTATGTGTATATTAGATGGAATTGTTATTGAATATGCATAATTCTTTCGCTGCCATGTTTCGTCATCTGCTACAATTTTCATTATTTTTTTTCTTGTTTTGTTTTCTCATTAAACATAATCACCAAACTGTTTAGATCGAGAAGATATGCTAAGTTACTTGGCGTCACATCTCACTCCAAACTGTTTGGATTGGGAAGATATGCTAAGTTACTTGGTGTCACATCTGACTGTTTGCATTTGATTCAGATTGGCCATTGGCAGCATAAGAGTTTATTAGTGTAAAGACATTTATTTTTCGTCCATCTTGACATTTGCATATTTGCATTAACGTGTGTATTACAATTTTGATAATAAAATGTTTGTACAATAAAATTACTGAATATTAAACATGAAGCGTTGTTATATTTTTAGCTCACCAGAGCACTTTTGTGCTCAGGGTGAGCTTTTGTGATAGCTTGATGTCCGTCGTCCGTCGGCGTGCGTCATCTGTCGTGCGTCGTCAGTCGTCAACAATTTGAACCTTTAAAAATCTTCTCCTCTGAATCTACAGGGTTCTCAGCTTTCATCTTTGGTACATAGCATCATCTTGAGGTCCTCTACAAAAGTGATATAAATTATGCCCCTGGGGTCAAAACTGGCCCCGCTCCAATGGTGCCTTGTTTTCTATAGAAACATATACTAAAACTGAGTAAATCTTCTCCTCTGAAACTGGAAGGTTCTTAGCTTTCATATTTGGCACATATCATCATGTTCACGCCCTCTACAAAAGTTATATAAATTATGCCCCTGGGGTCAAAATTGTCCCCGCCCCAGGGGTGGCTGGTTTTCAATAGAAACATATAGTGAAAACTTTGAAAATCTTCTCCTCTGAAACTGAAAGGTTCACAGCTTTCATATTTGGCACATAGCATCATGTTCAGGTCCTCTACAAAAGTTTTTATAAATTATGGCCCTGGGGTCAAAATTGGCCCTCACCCCAGGGGTAGTCAGTTTTCAATAGAAACATATAGTGAAAACTTTGAAAATCTTCTCCTCTGAAACTGAAAGGTTCACAGCTTTCATATTTGGCACATTGCATCATGTTCAGGTCCTCTACTAAAGTTATATAAATTATGCCCCTGGGGTCAAAATTTATGCCGCCCCAGGGATGCCTTGTTTTCTATACAAACATATAATAAAACTTTGAATATTTTCTTCTCTGAAACTGGAAGGTTCTCAGCTTTCATATTTGGCACATAGCATCATGATCTGGTTCTCTACAAAATTTGTATGAATTATGGCCCTAGGGTCAAAATTGTCCCCGCCCCAGGGGTAGTCAGTTTTCAGTAGAAACATATAGTGAAAACTTTGAAAATCATCTCCACTGAATCTACAGGGTTCTCAGCTTTCATATTTGGCACATAGCATCATGTTAAGGTTCTCTACAAAAGTTATATAAATTTTGCACCTGGGGTAAAAATTGGACCCACCCCAGGGGTGATCAGTTTTCAATAGAAATCTATTGTGAAAACATTCGTCAGTCGTCAACAATTTGAACCTTTAAAAATCTTATTCTCTGAATCTACAGGGTTCTCAGTTTTGTTCTTTTGTACATAGCATCATCTTGAGGTCCTCTACAAAAGTGATATAAATTATGCCCCTGGGCAGGGTCAATTTTGATCCCAGGGGCACAATTCATATAACTTTCTACTTTTGTAGAGGACCTCAAGATGATGCTATGTACCAAAGATGAAAGCTGAGAACCCTGTAGATTCAGAGGAGAAGATTTTTAAAGGTTCAAAAGGCCCCGCTCCAGGGGTGCCTTGTTTTCTATAGAAACATATACTAAAACTTTGAAAATTTTCTCCTCTGAAACTGGAAGGTTTTCAGCTTTCATATTTTGCACATAGTCTCATGTTCAGATCCTCTGCAAAAGTTATATCAATTATGCCCCTGGGTCCCGCCCCAGGGGTAGCCAGTTTTCTATAGAAACATAAAGTGCAAACTTTGAAAAATCTTCTCCTCTGAAGGTTCTTAGCTCTCATATGTGGCACACAGCATCATGTTCAGGTTCTCTACAAAAGTTATATAAATTGTGCCCCTGGGATCAAAATTGACCCTGCCCCAGGGTTGGCTAGTTTTCTATAGAAACATGTATATGAAAAAAGATTTTTACTAATTTGATCTATGGAACATTTTATCTGAAGCCAAGTTTCTAAATTACACTTCGGAAATTTAGCTTTCTAATCTACGAGTCATCACAAATATTCATATTTGTTTCCCCATGAAACACTATTTTGTGTTTGTTTCGCCAATTTTGTGTACCAAATAACCTATTGTTTATCAAAAATTTTATGAAAAGTACTTTGAGAAAGCATATACAATTTTGCTGGCCAATCAAATACTGAGGAAAAGAAAAAAGTCTAATCTACGAGGCCTAATCTATGAGACAAATATCTTTCTGCAGTCGCCCCTTCCATCATTTCCGAGTGTCATGTCACTCAATTACGTCTAATTCAATATTTAAACCACAGTCACATGTAAATAATTCATGGAGGACGTCATTTTGCCAAAAAATTCGTCTGCACAATTCTCTAAGAAATATGCAGAAATAGCTTACAGGATTGCCACTTTGAATTTGTACACATATTATTGCATAATTATGATTTGAACAGCGAATTATCGACGTTTGAATAAAGTAACTTTTCGAATTGTTTAAATATTCCATATGAAAGTTCGGACTCGTAGCTTAGATTAAATTGTCCCGTAGATGAGGATGCCAATATCAAAGTATTTCTATACAATTTTTCAAACGTAAAGTTAGTTTAAATTATGTCAGTATAATAAAAATCTATTTAGAAATAATAAATGGTTAAATAAAACCAAGATTGGCTATATATTAATGGCAATTATTTGTAGAAATATTTCAGAAAATTATTCACTGCTATATTTATTTTTATCTTTTTTTAATTATGGAAAAATAGTCAAACAGGGAGAGCCACACACGAAATGACACCGCACCAAACACCATCAAACAAGAAACGGTATAGCCACAAGACAAAACATAACAGGACGCATATCAAGACGAAAAAACATTAAGCATATTAAACAACAAAATTGACCATAGGCTGAAAGCAGGAGTACCGCCTTGGAACGGTCAGTAGCCAAAATAACTCATGAAAATGTTTACCTGGTATTTCTTCTACAAAGAGCAAACATTCACTTCATTGAATTTATTCCTATTGCCCGATCTACGTACAAAATATAGTCAAGTAAGTCTCCTTTCAAATAGGCATTTACAAAGCCACACATACATTCACCAAAGTGTCCCGTAAATTATAATCTCTTTTGTCCCGTAAATTATAGTAATAATTTTGTTCACATCAACAGGCTAGAATCCCATTTAAAGGCTGAATTGTTTTGTCCGCCCATCCCTACTTTCATCTGTCTGTCAATATGTCTGTCTATTCATATGTTGTAATAGTGTTTATCCGTCTCGAGGTGTTGTGTGACTCATTACTCAAACACTAATTGAAGTTGGCTATTGAAACGAGCATTATTTGAGCCTGTGCACCTTCAGGGATAAGCCAAGTTACGGCCCATGAGTTAGCAAAACATCGGTGACAGTGCGATAATTTAGAGCAGCAATAATTCAAATAAGAAAGTACAGCCTTTGATAAATTTATAGCTGTCATTGAAAATATATATTGATGTATATAGATTCTAAAATATAGATTCAATGACAGCTGTAAAATAATCAATGTTGGGAGGAACGTATATATCTGTTTCAAATGACTCAAAATGAGAATTTATTCGCACTTTGAGCTGTTTGAAAAAGATAATATAGACTCGCCAATTAAGAGGATAACACTTAAGTGTAGTTTTAGTTCTAATGGAAACTTTGAATTACGAGTATGTAGGAAATCGTGTTAAAAGTCTAATTAATGTTTGACTGTACTATAAAATATAACCAACTTAAGGCCATAAAAACCAGATGAAATAAATTGAAAAAGAAAATGTAATGCGCAAGACAGACGTCCTGGTACCTACAGGAAAAGTGAGAAGAATGTTCATTGTCCCTGAAAAGGTTTTCAACATGTCCTTTACCAATAGTCCTTAACATAATTCTGATTTACTGGACAATCCAATGACACACATTTCCCCCAGCAAATGGTTGTTTCTTGGTTATGTGAACGCCAGTATTAATCAATTTTGTTAATTTGATTAGTAACTCTTGCAAACAGTTAACAATTGATTCAAAATAGTTTCATTACATACATTTGTCAGGGGTCAGTGCATAGTTAAGTCAAAATGGGTGTTTTAACTCAGATAGTAAACTTACAGAGTTGAATGTAAAAAATCCATGACAAACAGAGTTGAATTTGAAATTTACGGTTTACTTGTATACTCCTAAATGATCGTTTTGACGAATGCTGCTGTTTATAAAGCAGTGTATATCATATTAATCGTCAGTCTAATTTACAGGACACGTTCCTATAATTTACGGGACAGTGACCTTCGAAAGAGTAATTTTCTTACACACTGTCTTAACGATTTTGTGTTCTTATGTACGAGTTTATAACACATCGGTCACGTTTCCTGACCCTCAAATTGTTTTTTGTTTTTTTTGCTTTGCACTTGTTTTAACTGTGTAAAAGTTCAAATACAAATTTCAAGAAACTATATTTTTATAAAGTTGAGTGTAGTGTTCAACTCATATTTTACATAATTAATATCAAAATGATACACCAGAAATGTATAAATTCATGCTGTATTATTTCAGTTTATACATATAACCTGATTATTTGAATTATATAACCGTCCGAGCTCCAGATATAACTGTTAAAATCAGGTTATAGGTACAATGAACACACTTTGTAAATTGGCAGTGGCTATTCGTACGGTACCGTACGAATAGCCCCAGCCGCTATTCGTACGGAAGTTCCGTACGAATAGAAATAAGTACCGTGTACGCTATTCGTACGGGAGTCGATGACACTATGTTTTTATCCAATATACCACGTATTATGTGTAAAAGAAGTTCAAAACTACAAGTACGTACTGTACTGCATGGAAATAGAACTACAAGTTAAGTTTTTTCTCCCTCTTTATTTAAAAAATTATTATTGTTCACCTTTAGCCTGCTATGGGTGGATGAGTGAATATCAATGCAAACAGTTTGGATCCAGATGAGACGCCGATTAACTCGATAAAACTACTAGTGTCTTTGTAACTGGTGCGCTGTATTTGCCATTTAGTTTATTATATATCTGCCCTTCATGATAAATAGCACTATAAGGGTGCGTGTTTTCATTTGATTTGTATGTAAAGGTTATATGGTTATGGTTAACTAGTGCTTAGCTATGCCCAGCATTTATTGCATACATAGCGATGAGACGCCGATTAACTCGATGAAACTACTAGTGTCTTTGTAACTGATGCACTGTATTTTTCAACAGGAATGGTCTGATCTACTCTGCTTGCAAAGGCATAGAAAGGCAGATATACATCTTGTTTAAATCTACTTTAGTTGTAATTGGTTTCTAAATTGAATAGACTATTATAAGCAGTATTCAGCTGTAACTGTTTGCAAATGAGGTCACTGATCTACAGCCTTGCCCTTAATTATGTGTAAGCAATTAGTTTAAAGGATTAAAACGGATTTAACTTTTAAAATGCTGCAAAAATAGAGAAAAGTACAAGTAAATACATGGTATATCGGATAAAAACGTAGTGTCATTGACTCCCGTACGAATAGCGTACACGGTACTTATTTCTATTCGTACGGAACTTCCGTACGAATAGCGGCTGGGGCTATTCGTACGGTACCGTACGAATAGCCACTGCCTTGTAAATTTCTATAGCTTATACATTAACTACTCATTTTACACAGTTAGTTGTTAATTAATATTAGAACTTTTTCGGAATTAGGCCCAAGATACATTAACATTTCAATATTCACAACTTTTTAGACATACGACGTAGTTGAAATTTCACGTTTTCATTCGGTGATTTGTCCAATTTATTTGAGAATGGGTCTTTAGAGGGTCTCAGTTGTATGTCTTACTTGACACTAGTAACTATTCATTGAGTGGTCGCTTTAGAGGGTCTCAGCTGTAAGTCTTACTTGCATTATACTTATTGGCCTCTAGATGTTCTGTTGTGATCGTTTCATTTGAGATGAGAAAAAACTCAACAAACCAAACTTTGTCTGCTTAATCGTTTCCATACCTTTGCAAACAGAAACCCAGGTCTGATGGCTCCTATAGATCTGCTCTGTTTGCTTATATATCTAATTCCTGCCATGACCCCTATGTAAAATTCCCTATATAAAAATTCATCTCATCATCGTGTGATTATATTTTACATGAATATTCATCAGATGAAGGATGATACACAAGAATGATATAATAATGATATAATACAGTGGCTAGAACCCCTCTAATGCGACCACTTAATAAACAAACATGACTGTCTTCATAAGCAGATGGTTGCTTAATGTAGGATGAAGGTTATACAGTGGTAGCTTAATGCAGGATGAAAGTGAAGCTTTCCTGCATTAAGCAACCACCTACTCTTACTGCCAATGTTTACTGACCAATTGTTAACTTGTTATATAGAGGTTCTGTTGTATATGTTCAAAATAATAAAATATCATATGTATTAAGCAGTACTGAAATAATGTCCCTGTTCTTTGTTTATTTCAAATTCCAATACCTACAGTACTGAATATTCATGGACAAAATAATAATTAATTGAAATTATACGCGACGTTAATCTGTTCCACATTAAAAGGGGTGTTATAGAAGATAAAATCTAAACATACTTAGAATATAGATCTAATTCTATTAACATTCGCCTTATTTTAGTAGGGTTAACAGTAAAATTGTAAGCTTTTGCCATAAGTTTTTCCAAAACGTTATGTTGTGGTTTCTATGTAGCGATTATATTTTATTCCGAATTGTCTTGAATCTTATGGAGTAAAAAGTTCGAGATTGCCCGTATCGTCAAAGTCCCGAATTTGGTGCAATTTTCCGTGTTTAACCCATGACCTTAGTTTTTAGCCAATAAAAATTGACTTTACATTCACACAAATTGATTTCCACTTCCTGTACAATTCACACCCAAGTCTATACACAAGTTTATTTCCTCATTGGAATTGACTTGAAACAGAAGCAACGACATGATTTTGCTGGAGATCAACAACAGAATAATAGAGGAAACTCTAGCAAATAAGATTAAGAATGTACAAGAAGGGTAAGATCATAGCGGGTTTATTACTGGATAATTGGTTGACTGCTGCATATCCACTCACTGTCACTTCCGTGTTCAGGTTTGATGAATAAATACATGCTTTGCTCATGCTTTGCAGTTAAAGTATGCACACAATAATGATTAATAAGAGCAGAGAATTCCCAACATTTCATCTAATGTCGCATTGTGCATAGTTGCCATTTAGGCCTTGGAAACGGGTCAAACCGGCCTCAAGTCAAACCGGCCTCCAAAAGGTCAAACCGGACCTCAATTTGGTCAAACCGGCCCCCTTATTATATTTTGGCTGATCAAACCGACCCCACGAATAAAAAGCTTCTAATATATATCTTTTTAATAATGAAATGTTTTATTGATACTTTCATTACCTTTTTTATCACAAAATATAATGTTCGAGAAACCTGTGATGAGGAAAATTTCCATTTCTGCATATAATGTAACAGAGCAATTAACACATTTCTAAGACACACACGCTAATTAGTAATGTATGCGTGTCTTTAATCTAACCGAACAATGAACACATAATTAATTTTTGCTACAAATACTAATTGGTATGTTATGCATGTGGCGGTAATTTAAGGTACTTAACTCTTTCCCTGTGCTATGCTTATTTCAATACATACCGAATATTGAAGGACAAAATAGTTATAATTAAATATGGAAGGCCATTTTAAAAACTAAAGGAAAAAATCTTTCAAATTCCATTAGCAAACAGAGCAGACCCTGATCAGATGGCTCCTAAAGGAGCCGCCTGATTTGGGTCAACCCTGTTTGCAAATGCGTGAAAACACGTTTATATGAGGGAAGGGTTAAAGGTGTTAATCCCATTTATTATTGTTAAAGATGAACACTAATTGCTAAGGGATGCACTTGGCAGTAACACATAAATGTATTTAAGCTGTTAATCCCTTTGTTTTCAGTGTTGGGTTCCGTCAATAAACAGGCTACATTAATTTTCGGCGTTTTTGAAAAGCAATATTCTGTTCAGTGATTGTTCCACCTCTGGTTCATTCAACTGACACAATGAATGCGTGTCTAATTGGATTATCACAAACAACGTACACGCGCGTGCCATTAATTGGATTATCACACCTACCGAAAGACACATGCGTGCCATTAATTGGCATTAACTAAGCGCCAATGTCACTTAATCTTAATGCGAGCTGAGTATAAACTATAGCTTACAATGCCAAATTTCCAACTGACCAAAATATATGTGATAAGGAACTAGATCTACATTGGGTTTCTAGAAATATTTAATATTTAACATGGTTAAAAATTCGATTTAAAAATTGGGGCCGGTTTGACCAAAAAAATAATTCATGTGAGGCCGGTTTGACTTTTTGGAGGCCGGTTTGACTGTAATTCATTTAGGCCTTTAGCTCGTACTGATCCACCGATTTCAGTTATTAGAGATTTTTCGTACATCTTGTGTATGCTGAAGACCCTGAAGTTAGGTATACTGAGAGAATAATTTAGTGGCGGTACAAACTACAAAGTCAATTTACATTTAGTGAATGGTTATCTACAAGTGATTTAACCTTTTCCTCCATTAATACGACTTCCTGTGCCTCTGTAAAAGTCGCCCTATTGAAACCATTGTGATAAATAGAGCATTTAAAATTAACATATAATTTGTAATGAAGTTTAGAATAGCCTTACAGTAAGATACCAGTGAAATAAATTATATTGTCAATTGATATTTTGTTGGACTCTTCACTGTGCACAGAATCCAGTATACCAGTTGCCATACCAGTCTTTCCAAATGTCACATTATGACATATACATGTATGCAGTGATTAATATAGGTCTGCATCAGTGACACATTATAATAACCAAAAACACATCATCCCAATGTGTAAGCGTCCTAAAAGACGCATTAAAATGTGGAACCTTGTGTGTAGCTGTTGAAGTAATTTTCACGAAATGTTACTTTTAGAACGATATCAACATCTGGCTGTTGTATTTTACAACAATGATTTTGATTGGCTACTAATCAGCAGATGCTCGTAGTGAGCCAATGAAAAAGTTGCTTTTAAAATGGCAGGGTCAATAATACCCCGGATAACTCCCTGATGCTGCCACCAAAAATAGTTTCTAAGATCAACTCAAATCAAACGAAGTTAGATCAGTTGTGTCCCACTGACATGCATTCAGCGTCTGTGGCTCAAAATATGGGTCCAGATTCCAATCTAATTCAGGAAAATAATGACTGTCGGCTTAAAGAGAGAGAGAGAGTTCTTACCAAAGTGGGTGGTGACTTACTTCTGGCAGACTTGTGTTAAGGCAACAGAGGGTCGACCTGATTTCATGTTTCGCTGCATCTGCGACAAACATCAGACCGAAATAGCATGGTTAAATATAATTATATGCAGAATCGGAAATATAGTATTGATCTACTTTCGGTTTTGACAAGATTCGGCATCCTTGCTATCTTAACCCTTTTCTTCATATAAACATGTTTTCACACAATTGCAAAGAGATTATAGAACCTGTCTGATCAGGGTCTGCTGTTTGCTAATGGAATTTGATTGATCTGTTACTTTTGTTTCTAGAATGGTTACAATGTTCCACCTTCCATATATCATTATAACTTTTTTTGCCATGGATATTCAGTAGGCATTGAGATTTGATATAAACAGAGAACAGGGAGGGTTAACAGCTCATTAATGAGTCTAACCAGGAAACCTGATTATACCAATGCAATAAATGTTCCAAAACTGAAATGTAACTTTGCAGAATTACGATTTAACATCAGTTTACTTTTAGTTTCATGTTTTAGGACTCATTGATTCAGTTTGGGACTCATAGTTTTCCTGTGGGACTCATTGTTTTCAGATATGTGAGTCCTGGGACTCATGGTCCCAGATTTCTAGATTAATCACTGTGTATGGTTGTCTTGAATAATTTTAATCCTATGGGACCCAATGGCACATATTTCACTCCCTTCCAGTATGAAACAATACTAATTTTTCTTTCAGAAAGTATGGTTTGTCTCACAGTTAATTTTTTTTTTATGAAGTTCATGTAGACCTGTGTGACAAGGTCAGCTACTATATCAGAGAGCAATTTCTGATTAGTGCTGCACCATTGGTAGTAATATACTACAGATACTGATATATGTCAAATTGGATACTGACCAGATTTCTTTTCCACAGTGGATTTTCTGAATCTACAAGCAATATGTTTACAAAGACAGAACACTTAAAACAAAACTTTACTCATCATGTACATATAGCAATGATGAATCTGTTGTATTCTAGGAATAAACCAGACACAGTGGATGTCACTATGGCTGACTTTGATGGAGTTTTGTTCCATATGTCGAATCCCAATAATGACAAAAGCAAAATAATGGTAGGTTGGTTTCATTTACTATAATAAAAATTAGAGGTGTCATTGATGGAAATTTCAATATCGATATATCAATGGGAAAAATATTGCAGATATATCTATACATGAACGTCATTTATGCTCTATAGTTACATCCATCTGGGTGTACAATTTTATAAAAGAATACTATGTATCCTTTGTGGCTTATAAAACACTGCAACACTTCTAAGTTATATAACTTTATTTTTTGAACTGTGACAAGTAAGTTGAAGTAAACACTGGAAAATGGCGGAAATGAAAGTATGCCTAGAAATTCTTAAGAAGAATTTCACTGCAAGTATGTAAGACGATATTGTTCCTATCAATGACACCTCTAGTAAAAATCAGGGCTCAAGCTGGTGCTCTCTACAAAGGAGAAGTTTGATGGGATTCCGGGAGAAGTTTTGGACTCTCAGCTCAAAACATGGAGAAGTCAGCAGTGTTAGGGAGACTTTTCCCTCAAATCTCGCTCCAGCTTGTGTCCTGAAAATATAAAGCTGATTATTGATCAATTTTGTATTAATTTAGCTATTATTAGCTAGCTATTCCTCTTATTAAAATTCTTTAAATGTATGTTGTTTATGTCCTGTCATATATGATAGAACACCATTGAAATGAATAGATCTTCTGTAATAACTGTAACTGATACATGTATCTGACATTGAAATGAATAGATATACCAATCAAACAGTAATGTGTTTAGTGTGAATTCAGAATATGTATCAAAACAGAAAGAGACATTGAAAATTCCTCTACAGATTTTGCACTTGATTGGTCTCTTTGACAGAATTATATTTTAGAGACAGAGAGAAGGGGGGGGGGGGGGGGGGGGGAGTTGGTGGAAGAAAGTACTGTTGAAATAATCCCCAAACAATTTGGTATGTTATAAAAACAACAACCAAATAATGGTTCAGTTCAATGACAATAGGTAAATTGTGTACTATTATTGCAATTATGTTGTTTTGAACATGGTTTACAGTGGAAGACATGATGAGGAAACAATGTTGGTGTGCTTCGATAAATCCTTCATGTCTCTGTATACATGTATGCACTGACTTGATAATGGCTATCTAGCACAACATTTTATGATCAAAACACAGGATGTCTATCAAATACCATAAAATAAGATACTTTTATAATATTGTGTAATAAACAAAAGTTACATGATCTAAAGCAGAGAACATATTAACCCATTCCCTCATGTTGACGACTTTTGACGACTCTGTAGAAGTCACTTTGTGAAACCATTGTGATAAATAGAGCATTTGCTCCTATGGGAGCAAATGCTCTATTTATCACAATGGTTTCAAACTTCAAAATTCTAAATTTTTCCTTTTCTCTAGTTAATGATCCTTTTCGGTAGATTTATTCAAAGTGATTGTATCTAAAAATAGCCTATGAGGTAATGGGTTAAGTATGCAGAGGTCCATATGTGTAAATTAAAACATTTATAAGAATAACTGCTTTATTGCTCCACCAAACCCTATGTTGTTATCACTCTTTAGAATAGAAAGAAAGGTCTCTGTGAGACGATTCTAAAGAGTAGACACAACTTAGGATTTTGTGGAGAAATGACGATTATAGTATTTGAGTATGCACCTCTATCAGTAGCTCTGTTTTGATAATAAAACTTTTGATTGTATTCTTTTGTTATTTCAGTTAGTTGTTGACTGTTGATAGTTATGTTTTACCAAGTTTTCTTTTTTGATTTGAAAAGTGTGTAACGATGCAGAATCATTTATTTTTCAGGTCAGCATTTCTCTCAAGTTTTACGAGGACTTAAAAGAACATGGGGCAGATGAGGTATGATTTCCCATTAAATTTGATGAAAAAAATTGTGAAGAACTTTGCACACAGTGGGGATCGAGATGAGATGTGGAATAACCGAATGAGTTTGTCCCTGGGCTATAGTTAAGATGTGAATTTACCTATAAAAATGTCTCTATTTTTCTGCCAAACTTTATCTTGCTGCTGCTCATTAGACTTGCTTTCCGGCGATTCTAATGATAAGCAGTAAGATAGGGGTTGGCAAAATAAAATATAAAAAATAATTCACTTAACTTTCAAAAAGACATCCCGTATCTACAGCTCTTGTGAGTGTGTTTTTGAAAAATGAAGAAAACCTTTTCTGAGAATTTGATACATTTTTCTTAATTGAAACAAAAGTAATGTAAAACTGTCTCAAAGTACTTTTTTAACCGTTTACTCTGAAGTTACACCTTTATGTCTTTGCAAACAGTGTGGACCTAGATCAGATGACTCCTGTAGGCGGCTTCTGATCAGGGTCTGCTGTGTTTGCACAAGTTAAATGATATAGATCTGATTCTACACTTTCTGTCATGATATAAAATGACTTTGTAGTGTCATTATAAAGGCTTAGTTAATTTATATTAATGATGTAATTATTTCTTGTACATTCGTGGAGTACAGGGTTAATCAGCGGTACCTTATTTATTGTGATAATGTGCAAAGATTTCTAATTTTCAATTTGTATTGCATTTTTCAGCTGATCAAGAGAGAATACGAAAGTTTACTGTCAGCCACTGAAGATGGTAAGTTACAGAACTATCTAAATTGAGCTGTGATATACATGTAGTTTTGAAAAGAATTTGTATAATCATGAAGCACTTTCTTTGTACATTAAACTGATTTTACCTGATAACAACAGTTAAACTTCGATATCTCGAACTTCGGAATAACTCGAACAAAAAGTTCAGTCCTTTCAAAACTTACAATATATAATTGCTCTAAAATGTACCGCTACAGATATCTTGAAACACATGTCACAGCTTAATACAGGTCTAAAGTAATGCTGAAAGCTCCTACAGGAGCTTTCAGCATTACTTTAGACCTGTATTAAGCTGCGGTATTGAGAAATTGTTCAGATTAGAAATCGGATGACTCGAACTTCTGTTATCTCGAACTAATTTGTATGGTCCCCTCCAGTTTGAGTTATCGAAGTTCAACTGTATTTGTTTTATTCTTCAGGCTACAATGTCTCCTTACTGTTTGACCTCGACAACATTCCTGCTAACCACGAAGAATTGGTCAAGAAGGCCGGCCTGCTGAAAAGAAACTGCTTTGCTTCCGTGTTTGAGAAATACTTTGCCTTCCAGCAGGCTGGGGAGGCGGGTCATAAGCGAGCTGTGATACACTATAGGGACGACGAAACCATGTACGGCTTCTTTACTAGTAGTAACCCTTTATGTGATGAATATTCATGTCAGAAATAATGAGATGCTGAATATTACTTAAAATACAGTAAAACCCCGCTAATGCGACCACCAAAAAGGGGCATACTTCTGGGTGGCAGAGGCAGGTGGTAGCTTAATGCAGGACGAAAGTTATGCAGAAATCTTCTATAGGAGCTTGCTGCATAACTTTCGTCCAGCATTAAGCTACCACCTGCTTTAGAGGACATCATAGGCTGTTTATTAAGTGGGGGCATTAGTGGGGTTTCACTGTACATGAATGTTCATAATGGCATATGAGCGCAAGACATTTTGGACGTGACAGAAACTGTAGAATCAGATCTATATTATTCCATAAGCACACAGAGCAGACCCTTATCAGAAGGATCTTGTAGGAGCTATCTGATCTGGGTCTGCTATGTTTACAAAAGTGTTAAAATGCATCTCTATCTGTCAATTGGTAAATCTGAATATGCATTGCAGCCAATTTCAGATTTGAAATTCAAGGTTTAACCTTGAGGTGATTTTTAGCAGGATTTAATTCTCCATCATCTACCTGTCTGTCTGTCTGTCTGTCACATACAGTAAAACCTCTCTATAACAGCCACTAAATTGTGTTAATTAGTTGGTATTTAGGGCAGGTGGCTGCTTAAAGCAAGGTGAAAGTAAAACAGAACGCTTCAATGGGAGCATTCTGTTTTACTTTCACCTTGCTTTAAGCAGCCACCTGCCTTTAACACATAACACTTGATGTGATTTAGTGGCCGTTATACAGAGGTTTTACTGTGTGTTTCATCACATGTGACTGTCAACCAGAAGATGATATTGGCAGACAGCAAAGTTACTTAGCATGGAAAGAGTTCCAATATCAAATGGTGCCTTATTGAATTAATCAGCTTTAAAACAGGGCAGAGTAGGGAGACGGGTTGTCTGAATATTTAGAGCAAATAGGCTATATTTGAGACAAGGTCTCTGACAAGGTCAGTAGAGACAACAGGTCTATACAGACAACAGGTCTATACAGACAACAGAGGTCTATACAGACAACAGAGGTCTATACAGGCAACAGAGGTCTATACAGACAACAGAGGTCTATACAGACAACAGAGGTCTATACAGACAACAGGTCTATACAGACAACAGAGGTCTATACAGACAACAGGTCTATACAGACAACAGAGGTCTATACAGACAACAGAGGTCTATACAGACAACAGAGGTCTATACAGACAACAAAGGTCTATACAGACAACAGAGGTCTATACAGACAACAGAGGTCTATACAGACAACAGGTCTATACAGGCAACAGAGGTCTATACAGACAACAGAGGTCTATACAGACAACAGAGGTCTATACAGACAACAGGTCTATACAGGCAACAGGTCTATACAGACAACAGAGGTCTATACAGACAACAGAGGTCTATACAGACAACAGGTCTATACAGGCAACAGGTCTATACAGACAACAGAGGTCTACACAGACAACAGGTCTATACAGACAACAGAGGTCTATACAGACAACAGAGGTCTATACAGACAACAAAGGTCTATACAGACAACAGGTCTATACAGACAACAGGTCTATACAGACAACAGAGGTCTGTATAGACAACACAGGTCTATACAGACAACAGAGGTCTATACAGACAACAGGTCTATACAGACAACAGAGGTCTATACAGGCAACATGTCTATACAGACAACAGGTCTATACAGACAACAGAGGTCTATACAGACAACAGAGGTTTATACAGACAACAAAGGTCTATACAGACAACAGGTCTATACAGACAACAGGTCTATACAGACAACAGAGGTCTGTATAGACAACACAGGTCTATACAGACAACAGAGGTCTATACAGACAACAGGTCTATACAGACAACAGAGGTCTATACAGACAACAGAGGTCTATACAGACAACAGGTCTATACAGGCAACATGTCTATACAGACAACAGAGGTCTATACAGACAACAGAGGTCTATACAGACAACAGGTCTATACAGACAACAGAGGTCTATACAGACAACAGGTCTATACAGGCAACAGGTCTATACAGACAACAAGTCTATACAGACAACAGAGGTCTATACAGACAACATGTCTATACAGACAACAGAGGTCTATACAGACAACAGAGGTATATACAGACAACAGGTCTATACAGACAACAGGTCTATACAGACAACAGAGGTCTATACAGACAACAGGTCTATACAGACAACAGGTCTATACAGACAACAGAGGTCTATACAGACAACAGAGGTCTATACAGACAACAGAGGTATATACAGACAACAGGTCTATACAGACAACAGAGGTCTATACAGACAACAGAGGTCTATACAGACAACAGGTCTATACAGACAACAGAGGTCTGTATAGACAGCAGAGGTCTATACAGACAACAGGTCTATACAGACAACAGAGGTCTACACAGACAACAGAGGTCTATACAGACAACAGAGGTCTATACAGACAACAGAGGTCTATACAGACAACAGAGGTCTATACAGACAACAGGTCTATACAGGCAACAGAGGTCTATACAGACAACAGAGGTCTATACAGACAACAGAGGTCTATACAGACAACAGAGGTCTATACAGGCAACAGAGGTCTATACAGACAACAGAGGTCTATACAGACAACAGAGGTCTATACAGACAACAGAGGTCTATACAGGCAACAGAGGTCTATACAGACAACAGAGGTCTATACAGACAACAGAGGTCTATACAGACAACAGAGGTCTATACAGACAACAGGTCTATACAGACAACAGGTCTACACAGACAACAGAGGTCTATACAGACAACAGAGGTCTATACAGACAACAGAGGTCTATACAGACAACAGAGGTCTATACAGACAACAGAAGTCTATACAGACAACAGGTCTATACAGACAACAGGTCTATACAGACAACGGGTCTATACAGACAACAGAGGTCTATACAGACAACAGGTCTATACAGGCAACAGGTCTATACAGACAACAGAGGTCTATACAGACAACAGAGGTCTATACAGACAACAGGTCTATACAGACAACAGAGGTCTGTATAGACAGCAGAGGTCTATACAGACAACAGGTCTATACAGACAACAGAGGTCTATACAGACAACAGAGGTCTATACAGACAACAGAGGTCTATACAGGCAACAGAGGTCTATACAGACAACAGAGGTCTATACAGACAACAGGTCTATACAGGCAACAGGTCTATACAGACAACAGAGGTCTATACAGACAACAGAGGTCTATACAGACAACAGAGGTCTATACAGACAACAGAGGTCTATACAGACAACAGAGGTCTATACAGACAACAGGTCTATACAGGCAACATGTCTATACAGACAACAGAGGTCTATACAGACAACAGAGGTCTATACAGACAACAGAGGTCTATACAGACAACAGGTCTATACAGACAACAGAGGTCTATACATGCAACAGAGGTCTATACAGACAACAGAGGTCTATACAGACAACAGAGGTCTATACAGACAACAGAGGTCTATACAGACAACAGAGGTCTATACAGACAACAGAGGTCTATACAGGCAACAGAGGTCTATACAGACAACAGAGGTCTATACAGACAACAGAGGTCTATACAGACAACAGGTCTATACAGGCAACAGAGGTCTATACAGACAACAGAGGTCTATACAGGCAACAGAGGTCTATACAGACAACAGAGGTCTATACAGACAACAGGTCTATACAGACAACAGGTCTATACAGACAACAGAGGTCTATACAGACAACAGAGGTCTATACAGACAACAGAGGTCTATACAGACAACAGGTCTATACAGGCAACAGGTCTATACAGACAACAGAGGTCTATACAGACAACAGAGGTCTATACAGACAACAGAGGTCTATACAGACAACAGAGGTCTATACATGCAACAGAGGTCCAGATAAACTGCTTAAATTAAAACCCCATGTTTGGACCACTCTTTAGAATGGTCTTGAAGAGACGATTCTAAAGAGTGGTCACAACATAGGGTTTGTAGGTGGAGAAATAGAGGTTTTAGTATTTGAATACACACTTTTATCAGTAGCTCTGCAGACAAGTTGGCTTCCACATGAACGATGTACTGTTCTTGTTATTATAGGCATATGTTACCATGTTACCATTCAATTGTTTATTTCAGGTATGTTGATGCACGGAAGGACAGAGTGACAGTTATATTTAGTACAATATTCAAAGACGATGATGATGTTATCATAGGCAAAGTTTTTATGCAGGTGAGCCAGAAATATTGATTTATTGTCAGTAGTTATTGTGAACTCAACTATGTTGTCCGTTTTTGACACATTAGTAATTATGTCCCCCCATTTGTTTTTGATCGTGTTGTCCGTCCGTTCGTCCGTCTGTCTGTCACACTTGTGTCCATTCCATATCTCTCACAAATATGGAAGGATTTCAGAATGCTTTGGCACAAATGCTCAACTCAACAAGATGATATGCAAAGCGTTCTATTCAGGCATGTGGGTCAAAGGTCAAAGTCAAAATTCAAGGTCAACTTTTTTAGCTACACCCTTAATGTCCCCTCCCTATCTCTTAAACCCTTGGAAGGATTTCAAAATGCTGTGGCACACACGTTCTCGATAACAATCCGATGTGCAGACAGCAGGATTCAGGCACATTCTTCAAAGGTCAAGGTTACAATTCAAGGTCGAATGTTTTTAGCCGTAATTTTCATGTCTGCTCCGCATCTGTATAAGTTAACCCTTGGAAGGATTCCAAAATGCTGTGGCACAAATGTTCTTCTTAATAACCTGATGTGCAGACAGCAGGATTCAGGCACATGGGTCAAAGGTCAAGGTCACAGTTCAAGGTCATGGTCACAATTCAAGGTAAATTATTCACACTTTCTTGTCCGGGCAATAACTCCTATATGGCTCATGCCATTTGATTAAAACTTCATACTTGGAATGATGAGTGTCATGTTTAAGGGCCATAACTCTAGCTTATATACTTTTCGTCTGATCAATAACTCCTGTTCTACTGATGCTATTGGAATGACATTTCATTTATGAAACGAGCGTGATGGAAGGAAGTGTTATGCACAAGTTTCGTAACTCTTTGATTCAATAATATTGGAGTTATCGCAGATTCTATTCTGCACAGATATGGGACTTTGAAATGAAAAAAAAAATTCTGGCCGTATTGATTAAAAACTATGGATTTGTATTTATAGGAGTTTAAGGAAGGAAGGCGGAATTACCAGCAGGCACCACAGGTTCTGTTCAGCCACAAAGAGCCACCAGCTGAGCTTGAAGGCACTGATGCTGCAACAGGGGACAATATTGGATACATTACTTTTGGTAAGAAAATTCAGTGTTTTCATTAAAATTTGGATCAGGCAAAGGAGACTATGAGTAATATCTCAAAATCTTTGATCACAAGAGAAAGATCATTTACCCCTTATCTATTATCCTGCCATTTTATGCCTTTTCAGAGTAGACATAGACCAGACAGCTCGTGTAGGAGCTAATTGATCAGTATTTACTGATATGCCACAGATTTACTGTCATGACAATAGGTTTCTGTATTTTCTATTTTTAACCCGTTCTTTCATATTGACACCTTTTGACGCCTCTGTAAAAGTCATTTGTTGAAACCATTGTGATGCTCTATTTATCACAATGGTTTCAGAACTACAAAATTCTTATTTTTTTCTTTTCTCTAGTTAATGCTCCTTTTTGGTAGATTTATTCAAAGAGGTTGGATCTAAAAATAGCCCAGGGGGGAATGGGTTAAACCAATGAATATTCATAATGGATAATCTTGCATGGTGAATATTCATCATGTATAGGGTCATCTGATTGTAAAGTCCACCACCCATGCAACAGATCTTGCCCTTAGGTTATAAAACTTCTAAGTTGTTCTCAAGCATCTGAATGGGTCAGAGTTTTAGCAATCCCTAAATCTGAACTATAAGATACTTTAGAATGAACTCAGACTTTACCTTAAGTTCTACACTTTTGCATTGTGTAAATAATCTTATTCCTGTGACTTTGTTACATCTCTTTATAATTGTATATAAACACAGGCATTGTTAGCCCTGACAGAAACTGTAGAATCAAATCTATATTGTTTCATTAGCAAACAGAGCAGATTCTGGTCAGTCGTCTGATCTAGATGTTTGCCAGTGCATTAGAAGTAATATTTATAGAGTAAAGGGTTCTACTGGTAGTTAGTCTAGCCATCATGGGAACTTGTACACCTTCTACTGTCATTTGATTCTGATTGCTATTAGCAGAGTTTCTGTCCCTTTTTTGATGTTTTTTTGGGTCAAAAGTGGGGATTTATTAGCCTTTGTCTTACAGTTCTGGTTTTGTTTTGTTTCAGTACTGTTTCCTAGACATACAACTGCAGCAGTGAAAGATAACACCATCAACTTGATTCACACCCTTAGAAATTACCTGCACTATCATATTAAGTGTTCAAAGGTAAGATTCTACACTAAGTACTTTAAGTATTGGGATGGCTAAACTTAAGAAAATAGAGCAGACCCAAATCAAAGTGTTCCTGAGGGAACAGTTTGATTAAGTTTTACAGTTTAATTAAAAGTTATTTAAAATTGTGCCAGTTTGACTTCTGCAGCTTTACTTACCTTTGGAGAGGCGAGACTTTTTAGTTGCAAAGATTCTTGCAGCTAGTTATCTAAAAAAAGTTTAGGAACTTCATTGTTCATTAGTTTTGGTTATAAAACGCTTCTCGTACTCCATTTACCTCAAATCTCTGGACAGCCAGTACATGTATTCCCTGTCCACTCTCTGGACAACCAGTATTTTCCAGTCCACTCTCTGGACAGCCATTATTTCCTGTCCACTCTCTGGACAACCAGTAATCCCTGTCCACTGGTTTGTTATGCTGAACAAGTCAGTTTTGATAACTTAACCCTATAGGCTATAAACATGCCGTCTAATCTATAAACATGCCGTCTAATCTATAAACATGCCGTCTAATCTATAAACATGCCGTCTAATCTATAAACATGCCGTCTAATCTATAAACATGCCGTCTAATCTATAAACATGCCGTCTAATCTATAAACATGCCGTCTAATCTATAAACATGCCGTCTAATCAGGGTCTGCTCTGTTTGCTTATGATATGATATAGTTTCTGCATGTGGTCAATACTCCCTGTGTCCATGTGTTATATTGGTCTACACTATTTGCATAAGTCATAAGCCTGTCTACATGTATGAGATAATAATGGAAAGTTCATATGATTAGGCTCACAATCAAATGCTCATAATTCCATCATGCAGTCTGAAAAACTTATGCAAATAGTGCAGATCCAGATCAAATTATTCCAGAAGGAGTTGTTCAAGGTCTACCTACTGTTTGCTACTTTATAAGTCTAGTTTAAAGTTATCAAAATTGTGCTAAATTGGCTAATTAATCCTTTACCTGATGGAGATGACTTGACAAATTGAGTAGACCCAAATTAGTTGACTCCTATAGGAGCTATCTGATCAGGGTCTGCTAAGTTTGCTTTATATTGAATAACATTGACCTTATTATAGTTTCTGCAAAGACCCAAACTTCCTGGATTCATATACCATTATTAACCCTTCTCTTGCTGAATTTTAAAATACATTTCTCCTTCTTTACCCATGCCCTGTTGTATAATTACATATATCTTCACTGTGTACAAGTATTTCGCTGTGCAATCACTGCTGTGGAGTGCACTGGTTGCACATTCAACTTGTAAATAGTGTAGACCCAGATGAGACAGCTCCTGCAGGAGCTGTCTTATCAGGGTCTTCACTATTTACATGTAGGTATATTGACGTGAACAGCAAGCGAAGGGTTAAAATGTCATCCATTAATATTCATGATGTCATTATTTCTTGCATGAAATATTCATGAGGTAAAGGGAGAGGAGAGATTGGGTGTCTGAAGGTTTACAGGAAATATTGTTTCTATGGAAACCTTTTAGTTTAACCCATTCCCTCATAGGCCATTTTTAAACCTAACCTCTTTGAATAAATCCACCGAAAAGGACCATTTACTAGAGAAAAGAAAAATGTTAGAATTGTGTAGTTTTGAAACCAATGTGATAAATATAGCATTTGCTACTTTTACAGAGGCGTAGAAAGGCGTATTTATGGAGGAAAGGGTTAACCCTTTACTCAATAAATACACTTTTCTATGCCTATGCAAACAAAATAGGCCCAGATCAGATGGCTCCTGTAGGAGCCGTCTGATCAGGGTCTGCTCTGTTTGCTATAAAATAACACAAATCTTGTTCTGCATTTTCTACCACGGCCAAAACTACATATGTCCATGTGCTATAAATAATTTAATTAATATTCATGATGAAATTATTTGTTGTATGAATATTCATAGAATAAAGGGGATTTCTAGGTTTATGTTGAAATTTTAAGTATCCCTCCACAGTATCTTTCTGCCCCAGAGGAACAGACTTGGATATAACATTGTATAAGTTTGACAAGACACCATATTGTAAGTGTGGTTGATCTGGGTCTACACCATTTACAAATGCTGGTATTCTTGCAGGCTTACATCCACTCCAGGATGAGGGCTAAGACCTCAGACTTCTTGAAAGTACTGAACAGAGCCAGACCAGACCCACAGAAAGTAGAGAAGAAGACCATTACGTAAGTTTGCCTTTTAAGTTTAGGCCAGCAAAAGTTCTGTAACTTTTTGTCCTGTCAAAAGGTAATATCATTCAACACTTAGTGCAACGTTGGAATTTCTTTTGCTAAAGTTTGGATCTGTAGAATGTGATGTGTAACTAGTATAAAGCAAATGTTTGCTTTTACACCATAGAATACACCTTTACAAACAGTGTAGACCAAGATCAGATGAGTTTTGTTGAAGTCATCTGATTAGGGTCTGCCCAATTTGCTTTATGGAATTACATAGATCTGATTTTACCAAGGCCTTTTCTTGTTGTATTAAATATTAACCCTTTCCTCCATAAATACGCTTTTCTGCACCTCTGTAGAAGTCACTTTTTGAAACCATTGTGATAAATAGAGCATTTGATCCTTAGTAGCAAATGCTGTATCACAGTGGTTTCAATATACACAATTCTAACATTTTCCCTTTCTCTAGTAAATGCTCCTTTTCGGTAGATTTATTCAAAGAGGTTGGATCTAAAAATAGCCTATGAGGTAATGGGTTAGTTAAATAATATTCATAATACTTTATTTCTTATATGAATATTCATGGAGCAATTGGTTAATATAGAATTGGAAAGGACAATTTCTTACAGAAACTTGGTGTTGAATGGGTTCAGAAAAGATATGTATTCTATTGTGGTTTTTACCACCAAATTCTACCTTATTGGTATTTGTTGAATCCCCTCTCCAGAGATGTAGATAAAATGGTGGAGCTAAATTTCTTTATTTGTCTACTTAGGAAACTTTAAAAATCTTCTTCTCGTAAATGAATGGCATTTGGTAGGAATAGTCTCCTGGTGACCCTTTATCAAACTTGTAACCTTGCTGATATCTTAAAAAAACATGGCCGCCAGGGTTGGCCTAAATTTCCTTATATGTCTATAGGGAAAACTTTGAAAATATTTTCTCCACAACTAAACTGGTGGTCTAGTTTGAATGGTATTTGGTAGAAATAGTCATCTGGTGACCATATTAAGAGTATATAATGGCTACCATGCATTTGAACTACTTGAATTATCTTCGGTTGAAAAAATTGTGTGACCCTCAAATCTTCATTATCTGGCAATGGTTGTGACTAGTTCACCTCTATCAAGTTTTCAAGCGAGTGGTACAGGGCCGTCATGGTCCTGTTGTTTTTACATTGTATATTTCTGTGCCAAACCATATTTCCGAGGCAGCTCTGGAATATTCATGAAGTAAAAGGACAATCAATCTTTTGACATCTTTCTTGCTTTTTTCTTTCCAGGGGGAAAACTTTCAACAGACAGATTTAGGTATCTCAGGCATGTGTGATTGGACTCGTGCTTCATTTTCAACTTGGAAGGAAGAGACTTGATTCATTTGGAAGGACAAGGAATAAGAACATTGAGGCGTGTTTAAGAAATCTAACTATAAATTTTTTTGTATATTTTTGACATCCAACCCCTATCTTGCTGCTATTCATATCGAGGGCTTGGTGCAAAACTATTCTAACTCCTTCACACAAAGTGAAGGAGTTAGAATAGTTTTGCACCAAGCCCTCGATATGAATTGCCTCGTTGAGGTTTGGCTGAGTCTCGTTGAGGTGATTCTTTGAGTAGCAGCTAGGTAGGATTTGGCTGAGAAATGAAAGTTTGATAAATTAGTACGCACCTAATCTACAGTCCTGCTCATGATGGCAACCAGAGCAAATGATAAACGTGCTGACTCAAGTGCTAAAATCATAATTTCTCCACCTAACACTATGTTGTGACCACTCTTTAGAATTGTCTCGAAGAGTCATTTCTAAAGATTGGTCACAATTTAGGATTTGGTGGAGAAATAAAGTTAGTCTGAATTTACATATCTTATCTGGACCTCTGAAGGTCTTACCGTCATTTGAACAAATTTTACTGTTTGTCTGCCATTGCAGATAACATCAAACTGTAGAACCATCAAAAAAGTGATGAAATGTTTTGTTCGATTCACGATTTGAATAAAAAACCCATCTTGCCAGGGATCTATTTGCATCATTATTCCATCTATCAAACCAGTTTCTCAAAATTGTCAGCAAGCTTGTGACTCATGTTCCAATTAGAACTTGCTTGTAGGATTACATGCAATTTGAAAGCTTGAACTATTTATCTAGTGTTTTACTATACGCATAAACTATTGCATAACAGAGGTTTGTGATATTATAATATTGAAGTGTCACTGGAAAGAAAAGGCTCTCAGATGATTAAAGTAGTTTAGTCCCAAATCAGCTGCCATGTGTCCAATGAATGATCCTGGTCTTCACTGTTTGCTAATACCTGCTGTCATTTTGACTGATACACATGTAGTTCATGATTATTTAACCCATTCCCTCATATTGATGCTTTCTACACATCTGTAAAAATCACTTTGTGAAACCATTGTGATATATATACAGCATTTGCGCCTATAGGTGCAAATACTCTATTTATCACAATGGTTTCAAACTACAAAATTCTAGAAAAAAATCCTTTTCTCTAGTTAATGTTCCTTTTCGGTAGATTTATTCAAAGTGGCTGGATCTAAAAATAGCCTATGAGGGAATGGGTTAATATGCTTCAATAAAATCAAGGTTAACATTCAGCTTGCAGAACAAATAAGTTTTACAGAATTTTTCACCCACTACATTTTCAAAATTCAAAGTACAAGTACATAGCCTTCCAAAATGCAATCAGGGTGTCAGGTAGTTTGGTAATCATGGAACACCCTGCAGCAGGTTATATATTAACTCATTCTCTCCTAGGCTATTTTTAGACCCAACCTCTTTGAATATATCTACCAAAAAGGAGCATGAATTATAGAAAAGGAGAGTTTTAGAATTGCGTAGTCTTGAAACCATTGTCATAAATATTAATTAATCCCAATGGTTTCAAAATTGGAATTTTATAGGTGCAAAAATGCGTCACTAGAGGGTAATGTGGTAAGCATATCTGACTGTTCAAAGTGCTACTCAATATAATTTTCGTGTACATATATTACCTGACAGTACGTAAACCTCAAACCTTGTGAATGTTGAATATTCAAAGTGGACTGGCTCTTCAGGATTTAACCCTTTACTCCATGAATATTCATGTAAGAAATTAGGACATCATGAATATTAATTAGATTATTTTTTATAATGGCACATGAACACAGGAACTTAACTGTCAAGTCATATCTATATTTCATCAGAAAGCAGAGCAGACACTAATCCTGTAGGAGCTGTCTGACCTGGGTCTGCTCTGTTTGCGAAGGCGTAAAAAGGCACATTAATGGTGTAAAGGGTTAAATATGGAGTACATTCAGTACGAGTATGCGAACGGGTTATGAATGCTTTCAGTGAATTGATATTTTCGAAAATGATTTCGATTCAGATGTGACTGTATATGCAACTGTGCTTTTCTGTAGAAAATGGCTTCTTTATTGAACATTAACCGTAGACCCGTGGATCCTCCCTACTGATATATGAACTCAGTTTATTAGGAACCAGATCAGGGGTGATTGGACAAGGTCAGAATCACAACTGTTTAAAGACTGGGTCGTTTTTTTTTACTATCAACATGCTTTGAATTGATGCTGTTTTATGTATGTAAAATGCATTGGTCGATGTTGAACATTACATGTACAAGTGTAGAAAAATAATTAAATATATGTTACAGTTATATATTTTGTTATATTTGTAGAAATTTGATAATAGTAAATACATGTATTGTATTATCTGTAATAAATGCTCCCAGGGGCATTACATTTTGTAAAAGTAGCTTCTTGCATTCTATACACAGGTGATTGCTTAATGCAGAAAGCAATGAAAAGCTCCTATGGGAGATTTCTGCATTGCTTTCAGTCTGCATTAAGCCACCACCTGTATTTTGAAAAACAGTTTTCTTTATATTTGGTTTTAGTTGTTTTATTGATTGATAATTTCCATCCAGAAATAAAGGGACATTTATTGGGGAGAATATGATAATACAGGTTAAAACAATATGTGCTTGTGAAACACTACACTATGTCCTCCACACCACCCTAACAGGCTAGTATCTGTACTAAATCAAATAGTATAGTGAATGTAAACTTTGACCTATACATTTGTCCTTTGACCTTTAAGGATGACCTTGACATGTCACCCCTGAAAATGTAAGGTTTCATGAGATACACATGCATGCCAAATATCAAGTCTCTATCTCTATTGGTTTGAAAGTGATTTTACCTATATATCTGGCCTTTGACCTTGGAGGATGACCTTGACATGTCACCCCTGAAAATGTGCGGCTTCAAGAGATTTATACATGAATGCTAAATATCAAGTCTCTATCTCTACTGATTCAAGTTATGGCCAATGTTAAAGTTGCTGACAAACATTTGACCCTGAAGGATGACCTTGACATTTCGCCCTTCAAAATATGCAGCTTCATGAGATACACATGCATGCCAAATATCAAGTCTCTATCTCTACTGGTTCAAAGTTAAAGTCAGTGATTTGACCTATATATTTGACCACTGACCTTGACATGTCACCACTCAAAATTGGTGGCTCCATGAGATACATATGCATGCCAAATATCAAGTCTCTGTCTGTACTGGTTCAAAAGTTATGACCAATGTTAAAGTTGGTGACAAACAAACAGACGGGGCAAAAACAATATGTCCCCTAGATCTGATCTTGGTGGCATAAAGAGAATAACTAAATTGTTCTGTAATTTGCAACAATGTAGACCTAAACTAGAAATGTGTCCATAGGACACTGATGCCCCCACTTCAGACATTTTGTCACAGAAAGTAAGGGTCCAGACAAGATATTTTTAAAGTCATTTTTGCAAATAAACGGCTGCAACTCCTAAACGACTAAAGCGATTTACTTGGCCATCAAACTTGACCAAGATATAACGGCCACAAACATGTGTGTAAAGTTTGGTGTGGATTGGACAAATACTTGCCAAGAAAGAGCCGGGAAAAATTCTTCTAGATGTGCGTACGGACAAGGGCAACCTTATATGCCACCACCATGGGGGCATAACAATTTGCTGGGCCATTGATTGATCCAGTTTGATAATATTAGTCAGATGCTCTACCACATGACAGATAGTTTGGATCTATACTTCCTGTCTATACTCAAAATCCTGAAGTGGTATAAAAAAAACATCACAAAACAGTTTTGGCAAGTTTTTTAATGATTTGCTGTAACAAATGTTTCAATAAATTCAATTATGATTAAATTGTAACCAAATGATAACAAACATGATTTAACTGACAAAATTATAAAGATTCTCTAACAATCTGGAAAATTGACTCATTGATCACTGCTTGTAAACTTTCCTTAACCCTTTCCCTCATGTAAACGACTTTTGGCACATTTGCAAACAGAATAGACCCAGATCAGACAGCCCCTGTAGATGATGTCTGATCTGGGTCTGCTCAGTTTGCTTAACCCTTTCCTCCATAAATACGCCTTTATACTCCTGTAATAACCACTTCTTGAAACCATTGTGATAAATAGAGCATTTGCTCCTGTAGGAGCAAATGCTATATTTATCATAATGGTTTCAAACTACAAAATTCTAAAAAAAAATACTTTTCTCTAGTAAATGCTCCTTTTGGGTATATTCATTCAAAGAGGATGGGTCTAAAATAACCTATGGAGGAAAGGGTTAACCCATAATTCCATGAATATTCATGTAAGAAATGATGACAATGGGCAATGATTAGATGAAATTTAATAATGACACTTGGACACATAAAAATTTGGTATGGCTGAAACTGTAGAGTCAGATCTGTATTATGTTATAAGCAAAAAGAGCAGACCCTGATCACATGGCTCCTAAAGAAGCCATCTTATCTAGGTCTACTCATATACATATATATGGGAGTAAAGGGTTACATAAAATTAAAACAGACCTGATTCTGAAGTTTTTACCACAGACAAAACTTCCCTGTTAATGTGTAAATGAAATCCATCTGTGAATATTCATGCAGTAATACATGTACATTCTTAAATTAATATTCTTGGGGGAAAGGGTTAAATTCATCAACACTGAACTCATAAGTAAAACTGAGATGAGCAATTCTTGAATACCTATCAAACAGGGAGAGGGTTAAACTCAGCCTACTTACAGTATTAATTAACCCTTCCCTTGCTGAATTTTAAAATACATTTCTCCTTCTTTACCCATGCCCTGTTGTATAATTACATATATCTTCACTGTGTACAAGTATTTCGCTGTGCAATCACTGCTGTGGAGTACACTGGTTGCACACTCAACTTGTAAATAGTGCAAACCCTGATGAGACAGCTCCTGCAGGAGCTGTCTCATCTGGGTCTTCACAATTTACAGGTAGGTATATTGACGCGAATAGCAAGCGAAGGGTTAACACATAGTTGTCTTTTATAATTCTTCTGTTTCTCTTAACTCCTTACTCCATGGATATTCATTTAACTCATTCCCTCATCGGCTAATTTTAGACCAATTAAACTTCTTTGGATAAATCTACCCAAAATGAGCATTTACTATAGAAAGGAAAATGTTAGAATTGTGTAGTATTGAAACCATTGTGATAAATAGAGCATTTGCTCCTGTGGAGCAAATGCTCTATTTATCACAATGGTTTCAAAAAGTGAATATTACAGAAGCGTAGAAAGGCATAATTATGGAGGAAAGGGTTAATAAAAAATGGATGTATACTAATCATCTAAATTGTTTAACACGGCATATGAAGAAGAAAATTTTGGCCATTGCAACAACTACAATCAGATCTATATACAGTTAAACTTCGTTAACTCGAACTCGGATAACTCGGACTAAAAGTTTGGTCCTTCCAAAATCTTACAATACAGAATTGCTCTAAAATGTATCACTACGCATATCTAAAAACACATTTCACAGCTTTGTTCAGGTCTACAGTAATGCTGAAAGCTCCTGCAGGAGCTTTCAGCATTTCTGTAGACCTGTATTAAGCTCTGAACTGGAGAAATTGTCCAGATTACAAATCGGATAACTCAAACTTCTGTTATCTCGAACTAATTTATATAGTCCCTTGAAGTTAGAGATATCGAAGTTAACTGTACATGTAAATTCATAAGCAAACAGAGCAGACCATGAGTCTACAGGTCTTATAAGAGCTATCAGATCTTGGTCTACTTGGTTTGCAAAGGCATATCTATGGAACAAAGGGTTAGCCCTTGACGTGATAAGAGACACCTTTTGACACCTTTGCAAACAGAGTAGACCTAGATCAGATGGCTCCTGAAAAATAATTATTTCTGTCATGAATGTTCATCTGGTATTAAGATGTTAAGAAATAGTTTTCAAAGTTTGGAACTTACATCAGATGAGCTGAATTGCCTAGCTCCCCATCTGAATAAAAACTGCTTGTCTGCATACAATCTAAGCTTCTAGATTTTCTTCCCTCAACCCTTTACTCAAACAGAGTAGACCAGACGTCTCCTGTTGGAGCTGTCTGAATAGAGTAGACAGAGACCAGACGTCTCCTGTTAGAGCTGTCTGAACAGAGTAGACACAGGCCAGACGTCTCCTGTTAGAGCTGTCTGAACAGAGTAGACACAGACCAGACGTCTCCTGTTAGAGCTGTCTAAACAGAGTAGACAGAGACCAGACGTCTCCTGTTAGAGCTGTCTGAACAGAGTAGACACAGGCCAGACGTCTCCTGTTAGAGCTGTCTGAACAGAGTAGACACAGACCAGACGTCTCCTGTTAGAGCTGTCTGAACAGAGTAGACAGAGACCAGACGTCTCCTGTTAGAGCTGTCTGAACAGAGTAGACACAGACCAGACGTCTCCTGTTAGAGCTGTCTGAACAGAGTAGACACAGACCAGACGTCTCCTGTTAGAGCTGTCTGAACAGAGTAGACACAGGCCAGACGTCTCCTGTTAGAGCTGTCTGAACAGAGTAGACACAGGCCAGACGTCTCCTGTTAGAGCTGTCTGAACAAAGTAGACACAGGCCAGACGTCTCCAGTAGGAGCTGTCTAAACAGAGTAGACACTGGCCAGACGTCTCCTGTTAGAGCTGTCTGAACAGAGTAGACACTGGCCAGACGTATCCTATTGGAGCTGTCTGATCAGAGTCTGCTTTGTTTCCTTTCAACATAATAAAGATTTTATTCTACAGTTTCTGGTATGGCCAAAATTTCCTTTGTTCATGTGATATTATAACAAGAGCAATTAACGCATGTGTGTGCCAATGCTCATCTGTCGTGACATTTTTAAGGACATAAAGGGGCATAATTCCGTAAAAATTTGTACAGTTATCAATTTGACTCTTGGTCAGATTTTAGCTACATGTATTGTGACGGTGATCAAGTGTGTGAATTTTTTGTAGGATGTGCTTGAATAGTTTTAAAACAATAGGCAACATTAATTTTTTTGTAAATTTTAAAATTTAGTTCAAAGGTCAAGGTCACAAGTAAAATAAAAAAGTAACATTGATGGAAAGGCCTTGCCACAAGGGTTTCACGTATGAAATATGAGAGCCTTGTAGGTTACGGTTACCAAATGGCAGACATCTAAAACATTTGAAAAAAAAAAAGCTTTACATAGTTATGGCCCTTGTTCAGATTATAGCCCTTGTAATGATGAACAAGTGTGTGAAGTTTCATACAATTTGGATAATTAGTAAAGAAGTAACAGCGAACATTAAAGTTTCCAGACAACAACGACAAACAAGAACAACGCAGACGCTGGAATTACGACAATAGCTCATAATCTTTTCTTTGAAAAACAGATGAGCTAAAAATTAATATTCAGAACGTCATTATTTTTACATGAATATTCATGGAGTCAAGGGTTAAAATTCTTCATAAACATATTTGGAGTGTCCGAGAGACTGAGCTAGGGCTGTATTGACTCTTTTGGTTAGTTAAACCTAGATTAGACAGCTCCTGTATGAGTCGTCTGATCAGGTTTTGCTGTGTTTGCTTATTTTGAAATTTGATATGATTCTACATTTCTGCCATTGGCCGAAAATTATTGTGCTCATATACATAATTAACCCTTTACTAACCATGAACATACATGGCAGAAACTGTAGAATCAGATCTATGTTATTTAATAAGCAAACAGAGCAGACCCTTATCAGAACGCTCCTACAGGTTCAAAATGATATAGATCTAAGCAGTTTGCATAGGCGTTGTTTCGGAGTAAAGGGTTAACCCTTTCCTTCATATCAAGGCCTTGGTCTTTTCAGTTTAAAATATGTCTTAACCCTTTCCCTCATATAAACCTTTTTCACACCTTTGCAAACAGAGAAGACCCAGGCCAGATGACTCCTGTAAGAGTCATCTGATCGGGTCTGCTCTGTTTACTTTTGACATGATAAAGTTTTGATTCTCCAGTTTTTGTCAAGGCAAAAACTTCCCCTGAAAGGTTTACATTATAAAAATTCAGCAAATAAATATTCATGATATCATCATTTCCTACATGAATATTGATCAAGGAAATGGTCAAATGCAGCAGTTTATCTGGATCTACACATATTGCAAAGCCCAAAGATTTGTTTTTCATATAGCAGGTCTATTTCACCCTTACCATGTTCAATACTCAGGTAAGAAATAACAAAATCATGAATATTTATGAACAGAATATTCATTAAGGTCTATGAATACAGGATTTTCTGGCTTTGACAGAAACTGTAGGATCAGATCTGTATAATTTCATGAGCAAACAGAGCAGAACCTGATCAGAATGCTCCTACAGGAGCCATCTGATCAAGTATTCTCTGTTTGCAAAGGCATATATTTATGGATTACATGTACAGGTTTAAAGAAGCTTAACTCCAGATGTTTGATATAGAAAATATTCCTGGTTGAATTCTCTTTCGATGAATATTTGGTCTCACATATTTTCCAACTCTTTGTTCATTTCTGTCAGATCATCTTCCAAAGCTTTCATTTCATGAAGAATCTTGTTCTCAACCTCGCCCAAGCTCATATCATTGCCACTGGTGTCATGCTCCTCTGCAAAAAAGTACAATGTAAATCAAGGGCTGGAAACTTATGGTTTGAGTCCCAGTTTGGATTTCATTTTGTACTGCTGTTATAGCGTTTGTTATCAAATTTATTCCCTGTGAAACTATTTTGAAAAATATAACAAAACATTGCAAAACAACACCATAAAAGAAGATTATTATTGGTTTTCTAAACATTTGACTGATTAGTGCAAGAACAAAATCCTCACAAGGGAACATGTACAGTATATTGTCGATATTTCGAGCACCATCGGGAATCAGCAAAAACCTCGGATTACTGCGATGCTCGAAAGAACCGAGAGCATTTTATGTCATTTCCTAAGAGCATTGTTTGACGACGACAGAAAGCGTATTTCTTCACAGTAAACTTTTTTTTAACATTATCATAAACTTCAATGCATATAATTCATTGATTCTTTCCTTATATAGGTGATAACGGAAAACACAATTCACATCGGCGACCGAAGTTTCACTATAATTTGTATGGGTCCATTCAACGGACCCTTCACAATTAACTCAAACCTTGTTTCAAACCATTTAGACATATCCCTAGAACAGTCGTAGCGTGTAGCTTTTTGTCGTTTATTTTGCATAATTTTCCATTTGTCGACATTAATTAAGTTGTTGGTGCTGAGTTGGGTGCACAAATAAACATTATTGTTTCGTTCCCATGCTGTTTCGTAGTAAGGAAAATCAGGGTGAGTGACCCAAGTAATTAATAATCGGAACACTCGGCTTTTTTCGTCTGAAATAGTTATTCTCGTTCATCTCTCGTAGCAAGAGTCTGCATGAACGAGGGTTTAACCCGTGTCTGATCTGGGCCTGCTGTTTTTGGCCTGACTGGGTTTATTTATTGTGTTTGCAATGGACATTTGTAGGAGGGAATTTGTTAAAATCTTCCTACAGCTAAAAAATTCCCAAATCAGACAAAATTCCAAAGTTCAGGGGTATGGGTCATCTTCCCAAAATCGTGAAAAAAAAGCCCTGATATGAGCCCTGGGAATGAGTGAGTATGTGACATGATATTTATCTCACCAGCATTTGCACCTTGGAACTCGGTGGCAGCATTCGCGTACTTCATGCAGGAGGACTCGGTAGAGTCGTCATGAAACTTCACTCCAAAGGCAGTCCTGGTATTCTTTTCTGCTGGAAAACATTAATCCTTTACTTCATATAAACGTCTTTTCACAAAGTTGCAAACAGAGTAGACTCAGATCAGACGGCTTCTATAGGATACTTGTTTCTACCCTGATCAAAAACTCCCGTTTCAAATACTGCCATTAAAAAAATCTAATGAATATTTATGAATTCAGGTACAAATATGCAATGAAGGGTTAACCCATTCCCTGTTGAATATTTATCTAAGAAATAATGATATCATGAATATTTATTAGCTGAATTTTCATAATGACATGTATTGGGTTGGATACCGTTAAGAACGAAACGGTACAATACCATAACGATACTATTGAAACAATACGATATTTTACTGATACCGATACCAGCGAGCTTTCTTAATGAAATCCATATAATTTTGTCAGAGTCGACTGGGAGTCCATTTTAAGAATTGTTTTTAATGCAAAAGTGGTATCTTTTATGTATTATATTGCATGTCTATGTCATTTTTAAGCATATTAAATGTAATTTTGATGCATTTTAAGCCAAAATAACATGAGAACTTACAGAGTATTTTTTGTCAAAGTATCGATAAGAGTATCGGTAATATCTGAAACGGTATATACTGGTACTTTTTTAACTGGGTATCGGTACCGATACGGACTAACGGTATCCAACCCTACATATGTACACATGAATTGTAGGTACTGGTAGAAATTGTAAAGACAGATCCATTACAATTTCATATACGTATTAAAGCAAACAGACAGGTCCTACAGGAGCCATCTGATCTGGGTCTACTCTATTTGCAAAGGTGCAAAAAAGCATTATGTATGAAAGAAAGGGTTACGCACATAGAGTGTAAAGAGTTTGGATCATAATGAAATGCATAGTTACTTAGCATGTAATATTGATTCAAACTGTTTGCAACAGTAATCACTGATTTATGTGTAGAGTGCTAAAGTTTGATAACTTAAAAAAACCAGAACATCTTTGTATAGGTTGGTTGTGTTGATCAACATCTGTTCAATTCTAAAATTTTCCTTTTCTCTAGTAAATGCACCTTAATTATTTAAGTAGATTTATTCACATTCACTGAGGTTGGGTCTAAAAACAGTCTAGGAGGGAATGGGTTAAGCAAGCTAAAGGTGACAGAAGACCCAGTACATCTGCAGTACTTACTGTCAGGCTGCAAGATAACCACATCCAATTCATCCCCAAGTTGTCCCAACAGCTGTTGGATGTCTTCTGAACTGGATTTGGACTGGGCTTAAATGTCAAGGAATACAGATACATGTATAATAAAATGTAAGCACATACATACATGTATAATAAAATGTAAGCACATACATACATGTATAATAAAATGTAAGCACATACATACATGTATAATAAAATGTAAGCACATACATGTATTTTCAAATACAGTTGAACTTCGATATATCGAACTTTGAAGGACCATACACATTATGTCAAGATAACAGAATTTCGAGTTTCGATTTCTAATTTCTCAGATTCACAGCTTAACCCTTTCCTCCATAGGCTATTTTTTAGACCCAACCTCTTTGAATGAATCTACCCAAAAAGGAGCATTTACTAGATAAAAGTAAAACTTTAGAATTTTGTAGTTTGAAACCATTGTGATAAATAGAGCATTTGCTCCTATAGGAGCAAATGCTCTATTTATCACAATGGTTTCAAGAAGTGGTTATTACAGAGGCGTAGAAAGGCGTATTTATGGAGGAAAGGGTTAATACAGGTCTAAAGTAATGCTGAATGCTCCAGTAGGATCTTTCAGCATTACTTTTGACCTTCATAAAGCTGTCACGTGTGTTTCAAGTCTTCTAGATATGCGTAGTGATATATATATATATTAGAACAATTTACTGTATTGTAAATTTTGGAAGGAACTTTGAACTTTTACTACGAATTATCCCGAAGATTGAGTTATCCGAGTTTGAGATATCCAAGTTCAGCTGTATCTTGTATTCAACTTGTTACATTTAAACCATTCCCTGAAAGAAGTGCTTTATGGTGCCTTTGTAAACAGAGTAGATCCAGATCAAATGGCTCCTGAAGCATACATGTGATAATGGGCAGCACCAACGCTCGTCTGATTAGGTGCTTGGCCCGCTAAATTAAAAAAAAATAAAGGGCCATGTTCATGTTGATACCTCGTATACTTTTCGAGTAATGAGCTACATTAAAGTTTTTGCACACCGACGACAACAATGACAATGCCGACGATGCCTACGACCCAGTGATCACAATAGCTTGACTTTTCTTCAAAACAGACAAGCTAATAATATGTTCATATGCCATTAAAGAAACAAGCCAATAAATATTCCTGATATTTCTTACAAGAATATTCATCAGGGAAAGGGTTAACTCACCTCATACAAAGGCAGGCGAGACATTGCCATTGACATACGACTCTGATCATGTATGAACCGTCTGATCAGTTCTTGCTCTGTTTGCTTAGGGAAATAACATAATAGAACTGACCTATACAGTTTCTACCAATACCAAACGATTCTGTGTACATATGCTATTATAAAAAATTTGGCTAATAAATGTTCAGGATATTATTTCTTACATGAATATTCAACAGGGAAAGGGTTAACGGCTCTTTTTGGGCCATTCAGTTTGTAAGGCTGAATAAATTCAATTTAGCATCATTTTCATTCCTTTATCCCTTTAAACCATATATATGCCTTTTAATGCCTTTGCACACAGAGCAGACCCAGATCAGATGGCTCTTATAGGAGCCATCTGATCAGTGTCTGCTCTGTTTGTTTATGGAATAATATAGATCTGATTCTACAGTTTGTGCCATGGCCAAAAAATCAAGTGTCCATATGCCATAATATAAATCTCTTTAATAGTCATTACATCATCATCTTACATGAATATTGATAGAGATTGTTGTTAGACTGTGTAGCAAATAGTGTAGACCCTGATCAAACTGCTCCTCAAGGAGCAGTTTGATCTGAGTCTACATTATTTGCCCAAGTTTCCAAATACCTAGTGTAGTTAGGGTACCACATACTAGTGCCTAATACTAAATTAATCCGGTGACTCCTGTTTTACTTTATAAATTCAATAGGCACACAAGAGTGTTTGGAGGTACATGTACACACATTTCTGATTTACAGAAAAGAGTTACTTGTTCACTAACGACAGAAGGGCAATCAAACAGAGCCCTAAATGTGATTCCTAGTTTTTGTCATGCTTTTAAAATAAATGCTTTTCAAGTAAATCCAAACAAAATTGATCAATCTTACAGTCATCAAACAGTTTAGAAGCCTTCTGATCTGTATTTTTGGTAGTCTCAGAAGTTTCATCAGTGGGCAGTGTTGGTTTCTCATTTTCTGGCATTTTGGCCGTTCTGGTGATATCTTTCTTTGCACCAAACTTTCGTGTCTTGCGCTTGCAGAAGCCTTTCAGAGCTGTCATGTAATCTTTACCTTTTATATATAGCTCATATGGAAGCAAGTTCCTACAAAGTAAAAAAAAATAGTTGAATCTTAAAAAAATAGTTGAATCTTATTAAGGTGACAACTAAACTTAAATATACATCAGGATTTAAAGATAATCATGCCCTTAAACACCTTTTGGAAACAGAGTAGATCCAGATCAGCCAGTTCCTGCAGGACCTGTCTAAGCTGTGTCTGCTCTGTTTGCTTATAGAGTTATATAGATCTGACTCTACAGTTTCTGTCAAGACTATAAATTCTGGTGTTCGTATATTCCACTATAAAAATTCATAAATATCTATCATTATTTCTTACATGTTTTCATTATGTAAATTATGTAAAGGGATTAACCCTTTCCCTTTTTACCTGTGTCCATGGATTACCTGTTTTAGCCATGTTAGCCAGGGTCTATCCATTCCCAACTTTAGCCATGTTAGCTTGTGTCTATCAATTTCCTGTTTACCTGTGTTACCCCGCGTCTCGTTTTCAGTTGCATATTAAAGGGATTTTCATTTGAAAAAACACATCAAAGTTTATGCAAACATAAACAACAAACCATTTTATATCTGAAAGTTGACAAGAAGAAACCATTATGTTGCTATGTAAATTAATGGTGTTTTTGGGCAACCAAATACAAGGGGGGTTCATAGTTTTACTAATGAATATTGCATAGATACTTTACTGATATGCCGAGGATGGGGGTTACACTCAAAAGCCCCTCACTACAAAAGCCCCTCGATCAAAAGCCCCTCACTAAAATGGTCAAGGCTTACAAAAGCCCCTTACTATTTTTCACATTACTT
The DNA here is from genome assembly GCA_963576725.1 of Azorinus chamasolen. NCBI lineage: Eukaryota > Metazoa > Mollusca > Bivalvia > Cardiida > Solecurtidae > Azorinus > Azorinus chamasolen. Next base: position 710,940 of record OY755247.1, on the reverse strand, counting down.
TTTTGTTAATTAATCATTATACTCCAAATATTTGGACCTCACTATGAAAACTGTATAATTTATTCACTTTATTTTTCACAATACAATATACATGTTTTGTTAATTAATCATTATCCTCCAAATATATGGACATGTAAACCTCTAGAAGGTTCCATAAAGCCTATTAAAATTTGATGCCTGTAAATGCCTCAATATTTAATTCGGCAGCCATTTGCAAACATTGATCAGGAAATACGTCATAAAAATGTCATCAGAAAAGCCTAGACTTTTCCAAACTTGAAGCCTTTTTATATGCTTGATGCAGGCAAAAGGTGTATGCAGCAGAATGATGTAATTTGACCAATGAGATTTTAAACGCCAAAAAATCAAGGGACATCATTTGTTGAAACAAAATACCACCATCTTTGTTGTTTTAACCAAGCAAGGAATCTCACATTTTTAATAGGATTTATGCTTTTAACTTGGTCTAACGCAATAAATTTCTCTCCTGTATGATATGCAATTTATTTCCTGTCAATTAGTCTCAAGAGCTTTTCAGCTTTTCTTCTATGAAAAATATTTAATTGTTTGAAATCTACTAATTTTGCCGACTAATGATACGCTCGACACAAATAAAACAAGATCTGGAGGTGATATACATATTTTTCCAATTTGAATATAGATAAATGACCAATTTAATAACAAAAAGGACTTCACATAACTGAGATCTAATCAATTATTCCAAAATTAGCTGTTTAAAACAAATTTAATGAACCTGACTGGAAGTTCTTTGGGGTTTCGGAGATTTGAGTCACACAATTTTTGTAGTCTGCAACATCCAACAATTAAGCAATTTGGTGATTTATGGTCGAGTCAGACTAGTATAATTATAGGAAACAGATCATGCATAACGATGGTATTTAGGAGAGTACATGGTTGCCATTTAAGATACTTATTTTGATTTGTTTTCTTGACTGCAGACCCTGACCAAACTGAAGCCCTAATCAAAGCCTGACAGTGTAGACCCTGATAAAACCTGGCAAACAGTATATATACGCTAATCAACAATGTATATTCTGATAAAAAAAAATCCTTACAATGTGTAGACCGTCTATTACGGTACACAAATTAGATAAACAATGCTGATTGGTACCAAATGTCAAACAGTGTAGATCCTGATAACCAATGTAAACCCTAACAACAAATCAGATTTAAAATGTACAACTCTTGTAAAACCCTGACAGTGTAGATACTGATCAGTACTGTCAGATTGAGTAGACCCTGATCAAAACCTGATATACTGTTTGGTTTTGTATCCCCACAATATAAATCATGATACATGTATAAGTAAAATTGGATTTTTTTTCTAATTACTAATTTCTTTCACCTCCTTATATTTTCACACTTTCTTAACTTACCTATGTAAAAATTACATCACTGTACATCAAATTTATAATTCCGTACAAACTATATTCTGAAATCTAAGAGCTTTAGTCAAGTTAAAATGCTATTAGAGTGTCTTAGAGGCATATTCTCAAATATGCTTACTTGATTCTTAAACAAGTTTGTTTTAAGTATGTTTTTATTATTTTTTTTCTGTCTTAACGAAGCATCACCAAATTCAAGATCAGCACTGAGAAAGTTTCTTCTTCTTACCTTTGGTAATAAAGTTTTGCTGCCGTTCCTGAGGTGACATGTTGTTGTTCTGTAGTTTCTCTGTATACAGACGTCCATTGCTTTTTCTGAGTAACCTGTTAAGAGATACTATTAACTAGACTATTGTCAGTAAAGGTGACTAATAGCCCTATAAGCATTGCATACTGTCAAATTAAATCAAAAGGGCATAACACATCAATAAGCATACACATAAAAAAAAAAAGTCATAAACATCTACTTTATAGCAATTCTGTGTAGATCAGAGATTCTCATTTCAATTAGTAATGAAGCTAAATTTGACCTATCTATCAATTGCAAACAGTTTGGATCCAGATGAGACGCTGAGATAGTGACGGCATCTTATTAGGATCCAAGCTGTTAGATACTGGGTCAACAGTTTATTTTAAGCTTGAACAAATCAGACGAAATTACAAGAGCCGCTTGCGCGCCAACGCTCGTCTAGTTTGGTGCTTGTCCAGCTAAATTTAACATTTTTGAAAAATATAAAGGACCATAACTCCAAAATTTTGAAATCAAGAGTTACTGTTCTTATGTAGGGGCCTTCCCCTCAATGAGATCTACTATTCTATTAAGTTTCATGTTGATACCTCTTATACTTTTCAAGTAATGAGCTAGTCACTAAAGTTTTTGCATGCCGAAGACAAAGACGACAACGCCTACTACCCAGTTATCACAATAGCTCTTGGAAACAGACGAGCTAAAAATGGTACTAGTCGAGGATTTAAGCAGACTTTATTTCGAAATGAGAAGGGTCAATGTCTTTTAGCATGTTTGCAAACAGAGTAGACCCAGATCAGAGGGCTCCTCTAGAAGCTGTCTGATCAGGGTCTGCTATTTGTTATGGAATAATACATGCAGATCTGATTCTACTGTTTCTGTCATGGCCAAAACATTGAGTGTTCATACACGGTTATCATAAAACTTCAGCCTCTATGTCTACACACGTTACACTTCAGCCTCTATGCCTACACACGTTACACTTCAGCCTCTATGCCTTCACGTGTTACACCTACAATTTTATACCTTTTCATAGCCCCCCCTCTCATACACAGCCAGAAACAACTGGAATATCCTAACAGGGACATTGTGCCACAGTGGGAAACTTCGGATTTTCAGTCCATTTCTTGACATAAACCTCCGAACATCATGTTCAAACGCCTGTTCATTCTTTCTGTACATCTGTAAAAATGAAAATAATATGCATGTACATCGTAGACAAAAGAATATTTTTGAAAACTACAGAAAGCTTCGCCATTGCAATAATACGTTTTTTCAGGACAATGCACACTGTGAAGATTCAACCAGTTGCCACTTCTAAATCATGTATCCCTTTGAATGCTCTATTTTCAAAAGTCAAATGATCCATCTTGGTTTAGCTGAATATTTATAATGTAATTTGTGCACAGGATATTTTGGTATTGGTAGAAACAGTAGAGTCAGATTTGTTATAATTTGGCATAAGCAAGTACAGCAGTCACTGATCAGATGGTTCCAACAAAAACAGTCTGGTCTTGATCTACTCTGTTTGCAAATGCATGAAAAAGCGTATACATTAGGGAAAGGGTTAATATTAGAGGTGTAACAATATGTCGGCTTATCGAGATATCGCAATAGTTGAGCTTCCAATAGTAATACAGTCTATGTCAAATTTCACAGGACCTCTGACAAATCCGGTAAAATTCTGTCTGGTCTGGTGAAAATTGCTAAAGTATCGGTCCTCGTGACCAGTGAATTTTAGCTTGGTTCGCCTACTGTTTGTGAAGATTTACCTGTATTCTTTCCAAATTTAAATAGCAATGTGGAAGTGATGCCTCAACTTATATAATGACAATATACAGTAAAACGGCGATAATCCGAGGAGCGATTTTCCGAGTATATGGCCTAATCCGAGGGAATTGGTATGGTCCGGACATGAAATCTATTATTTCAATACAACTATGTACCGTGTAATCCGAGTCTCGATAATCCGATTTTTCGAGCACGCTTCTCGGTCCCTTCAATCAATTGCTTCATTAAATTACCTGCCTAATCCGAGCATGCATCGCGGACACTTCGAAGTCAATTTATCACACCTCCATTGTTGATGTCTCGCGACTCCGTGTGTCCCCAGCAATTAGAGGTGCCACTGTGTTAGTTTGCTACTATGTGTGAATATCACCGGGTCCAGCAGTATACACGTATGTTGGCAGTAATTGTGAGCGCATAATTGTGTATAATGCATCGATTCTTTACTTATATATAAGTGAAAACGGTAAACACCATTCACAGCCGAGACCGAAGTTTCACTGTAGTTTGATCCGTTCAACGGACCCTTCACAATAAACCCAAATTTCGTTTCAAACTATTAGACATAGAACAGTCGTAGCTTCTAACCTCATACTTATGGATTTTAGTTTGCCTAAGTTTCCATTCGTCGACATTTCATTTTAGTTTTGGATGTTTAAAAACAATATCGCTTCGCTCCCGTACTGTTTCGTGATAAGAAAAATCAGGGCGAGTTGAATTAATTAATAATCGGAACACTTGGTGTTATTCGTCTAAAATACTCAATAAAGATTGTTTACTCTCGTAATAAGCGTTTGGTTGAACGAGACTTTTCTAAAAATACGCAAACATATCAATTTATCTTCTATGCATTCTGTAGGCAAACAACACATGTATGTGCATACACTGTACGATATATTTGACACGTTGAATCCACAAAGTATGAATTCATGGATAATCCGAGGGTAGCGGTAATCCGAGCATTTTCTCAGTTCCCGACAGACCTCGGATTATCGCCATTTTACTGTATGTTAATTATAAAGAATATATTAAATAACAAAATGTATCAGAAAAAGCACATTTTTACTCTTTTTTTTTGTCGGTCCTGTCCTGTGGAATCTAAACAACTTATGCATAGACTGGTAATAGGCCCATAGTAATTCTGACAGAACTCTCAAGAACTATTGCCAATAGTTAATTCAACAATCAATATATAGTTGCAATAGTTTTCTGATACCTTTTCCTGTTTATTCCACATTTCAATACCTACTGAATACTCATGAAAACAATAATGACAAAAATAATAAAATATGAAATTTATAACATAGTAGTCACTTTAGAAAGTAAAGAAACAGGTCTTTCAAATTCCATTAGCAAACAGAGCAGATGCTGTTCAGCCCTCAATAGTCACCCCTAGTTAATATACAAGTTTAGTGTAAAACAAATCTATCAAACTCCATTTACAGCAAACAGAGCAGACCATGATCAGAGAGCTCCACAAGGAGCTCCCTGACTTTGGTCTACAGGTTTGAAAGTGCCAGATGACATTGGCCTACACTGTTTGCAAATACCAACTAATTCGTTTCCCAAATTTAAAGTTTTGAACCATATCAAACAGTGAAAGAGTGATTTTGTCTAAAGTAATTAAATAGCAGTTGTTTTGCTAACATACCAAGTTTGGTTTCAATACCTACCCACTAACAAAATGATATCCCCAAGTAACAAGATGCAGTTAATTGCCAATTAATGAATACTTATAGCTCTCCTGAAAATCAGGTGTTTACTTAACCCATTCCTTCATATGGACGCCTTCTGACGCCTTTGTCAAAGTTTTCCTTTTCTCTAGTAAATGCTCCTTTTTGGTAGATTTATTCAGAGGTTGTATCTAAAAATAGCCTATGAGGTAATTGGTTAATGCTTGATGAAAGTAATGCAAAAAGCTCCCATAAGAGCTTTTTGCATTAACTTTCATCCTGCATTAAGCTACCACCTGTCTTAACCCTTGACCTGTTGAATATTCGTGTCACAAATAATGATATCATGAATATTAATTAGATCATTTTTTATAATTACATGAAAACAAGATAGTTTGGCCTAAACAGAAACTATAGATTCAAATCTATATAATACCACATTGTGGCACACGCAAACAGAGCAGACCCTGATCAGATGGCTCCTATACATGAAAAGAGATGTTTACATGGCGGAAAGGGTTAAAACACAGATTCATACCAAATTCAAATGGTCATTATAGAGGAGTTGCCTAACATTTAAAAGTCTACAAATCTCTATTTTCTATTTATAGAATACATTTGATGAAAATTCTAACAGAGTGGGAAAGAAATATTGTAAAGTATTGGTGTAACTTACATTAATGTCTAGTGTGAATTTTTCCTCCTTTGTCTTATTTTTAAGAGGGTTTTTAAACTTGAGGTTGGATTGTGAAAATTGGTCAGGAGAATCAAATCCGTACGTCGAATCCTGGTCTGATTTCACAGTAGGCACTGAAAGTAAAAGCAGAGGTTAAATCTTTGCTCCATGGATACTCAGCTTTGCAAACAGTGCAGACCCAGATGAAATGTCTCCTGCAGGAGTAATTTGATCAGGGTCTGCTCTGTTTGCTTATATTATATTATATAAATCTGATTCTAGACTTTCTGCTATGGCCAAAAAATTCCTGTGTATATATATCCTATAATGTTGTATATATGCTATAATGTTGTATATATGCTATAATGTCGTATATATGCTATAATGTCGTATATATGCTATAATGTCGTATATATGCTATACTTGTATGATTTTATGCTATAATGTCATCATTTCTTCTATAAATATTTATCAGGTAAAACGTTAAATTGCCATTTAGGCATTTAATCGTTTACTCCATGAATATTTATGTAAGAAATAATGGCATCATGAATATTGATTAGTTTAATTTATATAATGACACATGAACACAAGAATGTTTGGCCATAGCAGAAACTGTAGAATCATATCTGTATTATTTCATAAGCAAACAGAGCAGTCCCTAATCAGACAGCTTCTATAGGAGCTGTTTGGTTTGAGTCTACTCTGTTTGCAAAGGCATAAAAGGCGTATTTATGAAGTAAAGGGTTAATCTGGATAAACAATGTGTACCTGTATCTATATAAATTTATCAAATGCACAAATCACCTGAAAAGTTTAATTTACATGTTTATTTCTTCTAAATTGTCACCATAAAATTGATTCATTTAGCAAATTCATCAACATTTAAAAAATGCAATTATATTGAATCATAAAAATATTATGGCCGGCTTGCAAATTTACCCCCTCACTTGGTCAGCTCATCTTTTTATGCTTTTTGCAAATATAATAGAACTAGGTCAGACAGTTCCTGAAGGTTTAATTTGATAGGTAACTCTATTCCAACAAAAATTAGACTCAATATTTCCAAACTCTGCACAAAAAAAGAAGACTAGAACTGTAAGTCAAAGGATAACAAACACTGCCGTCAACTCCTTAGTCAGGAGGTGGTATTGTTGTGGGTTTGTATGGAGGGAGGGGAGGTGGAATGGGTGTAATAATAATGGTCTCATCCTAATGACAATCACAGATTCCTATATTAAATCAATACAAATAATTAAGCAAACAGTACATGTACCAAGAAATGTAAATTTTCTAAGTTCACAAACGACCACAACGCTTATAAAAATGTATTTCAGAGTAATGGCCTTTGCACTACATATTTAACTTATGATGGCCAATAAGTGTCCCAATTACAAGCCAATTGCTGTGATAGTTCTGAAGAAAAATTTGACTTCAGCACAAAACATGCCCCAAATAGAGTGCAATAAGCAACAAAAGGGGCCATATATATCTGGTAAAAATGGTTGCAGCAAAAATTCCGTTCTCCATGCTAATTTACATTTGAGTGTTATTCAACTATGAAAGTATGAAACAAACCAATCTATTAGTGGAGTTGTGCACACTAGAATATGACTATAGATGGACGGATGGACAAGCTGATGGACTGACACACTGAAACTGATACAGTATACCATCCCCCATTACAACTCATGTGATTGGTGTAAAAAGTCTAGAAAACTAACCCTTTACTGCATAAATACGCCTTGTACACCTTTGCAAATAGAGCAGACCCAGATCAAACGGCTCCTACAGGAGGAAATAATATACCCTATATGTATATGATACTGCAGTTTCTACTGTGGCCAAAAAGTCCCATGGCCATGCTGTGTGATTATAGAAATTAATCTAATTAATGTTCATGTCATTATTTGTTACATAAATATTCATGGAGTTCATAAATATTCATGGAGGTCATAAAATATTCATGAAGTTCATAAAATATTCATGGAGTTCATAAACTATTCATGGAGTTCATAAAATATTCATGAATATTCATGGAGTTCATAAATATTTATTATTATATTCATGGAGAGAAGAGTTAAATCATGACGACAGGACAGAATGACCTAAAAATTAAACAACTCATTAATGAAATGTCATTAGCAGTATACAACCTGAAATTCCTTCATCTGTTGAGAGTTCTACACTGTTTTCAGAGCCTTGTCTAGTGATGCAGTTCTTGTCTCCTGAGTTGCTGTATCTTTTCTTGAATCGATATGACTGCTTGACTGTTCTTTTAGTTCTGACAAGCCCTGCCTCATTCACCCGGGATTTCTTGTGCTGTCCACAGCTTTTGCATTTATCATGTATATTCTCTCTATTCCTCTTGTTCTCTTTAGATGAATCTAAACCAGCCACATAGATAAGATGAATAAAGTTGCATTTGCATTTTTCTTTAACCCTTTCCTCCATGAATATTCATGTAAGAAAATTAAAGTCATGAACACTAATTAGATTAATTTGTTGTAATAGCACACTGACACAGGAAGTTTTGGCCATGGCAGAACCTGTAGCATCATATCTATATTCTATCATAAGCAAACAGAGAGCAGACCCTGATCAGACAGCTCCTATTGGAGCCGTCTGATCTGGGCCTACTCTGTTTGCAAAGGCATAGAAAGGTGTATTTATGGAGTAAAGGGTTAACCCTTTCCCTGTTGTATATTGATGTAACAAATAATGAAATTATGAATATGCAACATGGAAAACATTACATGATCATTCATTTATTGAGCATAGGAGTCTTAAAAAGCAGCTGATTGCTTATTGAGCATAGGAGTCTTAAAAGCAGCTAATCGCTTATTGACCATACTGGAGTCTTAAAAAGCAGCTGATTGCTTATTGAGTCTGACCATAGGAGTCTAAAAAAGCAGCTGATTGCTTATTGACCATAGGAGTCTTAAAAAGCAGCCGATTGCTTATTTACCATACTGGAGTCTTAAAAAGCAGCTGATTGCTTATTGACCATAGGAGTCTTAAAAAGCAGCTGATTGCTTAATGCAGAGCAAAAATAGTGCAGAAAGCTCTAGTGGGATGCATATATAGATACAGAATAAAAAAAACTACATTTGTATTCTTGAAAGGTTTTAATCTATACATCTTATCTGGGCCTCTTGAGTTATGCATGACACATAAAAGTGTAACAGATCCTTAAAAACTTTTTACATTACTTTAGTACAGCAATAACAGTGTAATTTCCCTCATAGACTAACAATTACAGTAGATCCCCTCTAATGCAACAACTTAATGAATACACATGTGTGTCTGTACATGTATAAACAGATTGTTGCTTAATGCAGGACAAAGGCAATGCAGAAAGCTCCTCTAGGAGCTTTCTGCATTACTTTTGTCCTGCATTAAGCTACCACCTGCATCTAGCACCCAGAATTATACCTCTTTTAGGTGGTCACATTAGAGGGGTTTTACTGTACAAGTAGTTATCTTTTGAGTTGACACTTTAGACAAGTTTTAACCCTTTACTTCATAGGCCTGTTTTTTTACGCCTTTGCAAGTTGGGTCGACCCAGATCAGACAGCTCCTGAAGTTGTCTGATCAGGGTTCACTCCATTTGCTTAACTCTTTCCTCCATAAATACACCTTTCTAAGCCTCTGTTAAAGCCACTTTTTGAAACCATTGTGATAAATAGAGCATTTACTCCTAAGGAACAAATGTTCTATTTATCACAATGGTCTCAGAACAACAAAATTCTAAAGTTTTTCTTTTCTCTAGTTAGTATTTCTTTTCGGTAGATTTATTCAAAGAGGCTGGATCTAAAAATACCATATATGGGAATGGATTAAGTAACGCAATAGATTTGATTCTACACTGTCTGCCATGTAAGGGGTTGAAAAATCTTGTCTGCTCATCTTGCATGCTTTTTCCCTTTTTTGTCTATATTGCAGGACAAGTGAGGTTTTTGGTCTGCTTCTTTGTCTATCATGCAGGACAAGTGAGGTTTTTGGTCTGCTTCTTTGTCTATCATGCAGGACAAGTGAGGTTTTTGGTCTGCTTCTTTGTCTATCATGCAGGACAAGTGACAAATTTCAGAATTTTCAAGCCCTGCATGGCATCAATTTTTTTGTTACATGAACCACAATAAAATTTCACTCAATTAACCCATTCCCTCATATTAACACCTTTTGAAGTCTCTGCAAAAGTCACTTTTTGAAAGAACTTTGATGGAGCTACTACACAATTCTGAAATTTTCATTTTTTTTCTAGTACACGTATGTATGCTCCTTTTCAGTAGATTTATTCAACGAGGCTGGATCTTAAAATAGCCATGAGGGAATGGGTTAATATTCAAGAATTAACAAGAGATGTGTCGCAGTAGATGACAAGTGCCCCCCAAAGCAAGCACTGAAAATAAAATGTGTTTTGTAAGCAGGCCTGCATATACAACTGCAAAATAAAAGTCAGTATTGCATAGTATGACCAGAATTTGAACTCAAATTACCTCAAACAACAAGCTTTTGTTTTAATTGAGGTCAAAGGTCAAGGTCATGACCACATGGCCTACAAATAAAATGCAACATTCCGCCATCCTAAGATGAACTCACACACCATATTTTGTGATCCTAGCTGATTCGGTGTAGGGATATACTGTGACAAGCTATTTTTGTGGTTGAACCCCAAGGTCAAGATCACATTGACCTATAAATAGTATACGGCACTCTGCTAACCCAAGATGTACTCACATTGTCACACACCATATTGGTGATCCTAGCTGAAGTAGTGTGGGAGATATGCTCAGGACAAGCTTTTTTTGTAAATGAGGTCAAAGGTCAAGATCAAGGTCACATTGACCTAAAAATGGTAATATGACACTCCATCATCTCAAGATAAACTCACACACCATATTTGGTGATCCTAGGAGGTATATTTCTTTCAAGTTTTTTAGTAAATGAAGCCCAAGGTAAAGGTCACATTGACCTATAAATAGTATGTGACACTCCACCATCTCAAGAAGTACTCACACACCATATTTGGTGATCCTAGCCAAAGTAGTGTAGGAGATATGCTCCAGACAAGCAAAATCTAACTAACGGACGGACGGTTCAAGCACTAGCTTTGGGTGCATAAAAAAGCTTTTCATAAATATTCATGAAATAAAGGATTTTATATTTATGTAGTACAAATGCTTACTGCGAGCTGTAACTGGTTTTGGCTTGAAGGTGCAGTACGTAAGTCTTTCCTGGGGCTCAAGTCTCATCAGGAAATCAGCCTCGGTTATGACCGCATTTATGTGCATGTTCTTGAAACGCTGTCGACGTTTTGACTGGGATGCTACGGTGATTTTTTTGTTCCTGACCTTGCCTGACTTCCTCTAATACATTTTAAAAGATGTAAACCAACAGTGCAGAAAAATAAATTACATCAATGAATATTTACATACACTTATATATACTTGAAGGAGACCCAATTTATGTATTTGCATTCAGAGTAGACCCAGATCAAACAGCTCTTGTAGGATCTGTCTAATCAGGGTCTACTCTGCTTACTTATAGGATTATATGGATCTGTTTGTGTCATGGCCAAATATTCTAGTGTCCTGTTATAACAAAATGCCAATATGCCAACAAATACATCCGCCTTTTATAAACATGTATGTGTCAGAGAGCAGACAAGGTTAATTTTTGACAATTACAGCACCATTCTGAAATACCTGGGACAATATGACTTGTTATCAAACTTTGTCGAGATATTATAACCACCCATATTTTCAGCAAGTTTCGTAAAGATTGGATGAAAAGACCTTCCTCTTAGAGAGAGGACATGGTTTGGATGCCGTACTCCAGCTGGTAATTTTATCGTAATTCTGAAATGCTTGAAACAATATGACTGGTCATTAGACTTGGTGTAGACTGGATAAAGTCCACTTAAAGAGCAGACACCGCCAAACGCTGCCTCCCATGGGTAATCCCATTTAGGCCTGTCTTTAATTGGTGTATGATATAATTACAACATTCTGATGAAAATTAATAAAATCATTACTTAATTCTTGCACGAAAATTCATTAACCCTTTCCTCCATAAATGCCTTTCTACGCCTTTGAAAACAGAGTAGAGCCAGATCAGAACCCCTCCTCTGCGTCTATTCTGTTTGCAAAAGCATCAACATACATGAATAAGAAGTAAATGGTCAATGCAGAGTCCAGCAAGTGGATTCTCACAAGTGATGTGATAACAGTCAGCTCTTTACTCTATAGTCATCACCTTTAACAGCTTTACAAACAGAGCAGACCTAGATCAGACTTTTCCTGTTGGCAGAGAGTTTGGATTCAGATGAGACGCAAACTGAAACTCTGATTGAGTTTTGCAATTGATTTGAAAGAGAAGTTTAACTTTTAACCCATAACCTCATACTCATAGGCTGTTTTTAGATGCAACCTCTTGGAAAAAAAACTACCAAAAAGGAGCATTAACTAGAGAAAAGGAAAATTTCAGAAGTTTGAAACCATTGTGATAAATAGAGCATTTGCTTCTATAGGAGCAAATGCTCTATTTATCACAATGGTTTCACAAAGTGACTTTTACAAAGTCGTCAATATGAGGGAATGGGTTAACCGGGTAGAGAAGCCTTTTCACATCTTTGCAAAAAAAAGTAGAGTCCAGATCTAACAGCTGTAGGAGCTATCTGATTAGAATTTATTTGCTCAGAGAATTATATAGATCTGATTCTACATTTTCTGTAATGCGTGAATAGCCAAAATGCATATGTTCATGTAATCATTTAAAAAATTAAGCTAATTAATATTCGTAAATACACTAATTCTTACATAAATAATCATTGAGTAAATGGGAAAGATATGACAAACCCTGTCAACAGCGGCCTTTTGTGAATCTTGCCCATCTAGTCCTGTCTGTACTTTTTTGTGTCCATACACCTCTATACACTTGGCTGTCACCCAGGAGTGGGTGTGAGGATTACCCAGGAACTCAACATGGTAGCTGCTTGGGTCTCCGTCTACATCCAGCCACACACAGACGCCCATATCTGGGTCTAAGGTAACCACAGCAGGCCAACTGCGAAATATGACACAGTTTTTCCATTTCAATAGGTTTTCCTTCAATTCCTTTCTATAGATTCATATTTTTGAGTGTCAAATAATATTTAACCCTTTCCCTGTTCTATGTTTATTCCAAATATCAATACCCACTGAATATTCATAGACAAAATAGTCATCAGCAAATACGGAAAGTGGAACACTGTAGCCATTTTAGAAATTAAAAAAACAGATCTTTCAAATTCCATTGGTTTCATTAGGATTGGACTATTACTTACCGAGAAATGTATCAGACAAGTTCAAGATGGAAGGAGAAATAGAATTGGAAGAAAGAATAATATTATAATAAGAATAAACAGAGTAAACACATTGTCTCCCTTACTTCATTTACATTATTTTGATCTAAAAATAACTTAATTATCTGGCCTAAACGAACTGCAATGTAACCCTCGATCATTCTGATTGGTTCACGCTAGTTTTTTGGTTACAAAATGTACACATGTTGTGTCATTGGTTGTTATTTTGCTACCATAATGTCATTGGTTGTTGGATTTTTGGTGCTTAAATTAATATTCATGACTTGATTTCTTTTTCACATCATTCTGTATTTGTTTGATGACGAAGTCACATGTTGATAATTTGTTTTACCCACCCGCACCCTCCCTGCTTCATGATGGATATTATGTAATGATTATTTATAGTGTGCCAGGTTTATGGTAACCACTGACATATTTTCCATGATATTATTATATTGATTATATTTGACAGCTGTCAATTGATTTATATGAGTATATGTTTAATGCTTAAGTGAAGAACTTATAATTTGGGGGACATAATAATACCAAATACTTTACCTGCAGTATCCAGCGATTTTGGCCCAGACCAGGGCACCAGCTTGCAGCGTAGACATAACAAACTTGATCCCAGCTTTCCTGGCCATCCTGTCATATTGGGCATGGTCCTCTTCTGGAGCCGAACACTTGTTCATCCTAGGATCAGGGTTCATGCAGCAGAACCAAGCTGCATCATCAGAATTGTCAAAAGAGTCCACTGGGATCTTCCTCCACTTCTGACAATCTGGATTGTCACACTGGACCCAAATATTTTCTGTAAGCTGAATAATTCAAAATATATTTATGAACACATACATATTCATAACTTAAGGCTCCTTTTTTGGTAGTTGCATCCAAAGAGGCTGGATCTAAAAATAGCCTATGAGGGAATGGGTTAAGTGTCTCAACTGGATTTAGTGTTAAATTGCCTTTTTCATACGTCTACATGGTTCCTTCAAAAGAACCATCCCCAATGAAAAATAGGTAAAAAAAATCCCAATTTTGGTAAAAAATCTTAATAGTGAACAGAGACCAAAAATTTTAAAAAGCTAAAAACAAATTTGCAAAATATGTTAAAATGGACCAAAAATGGTCACCAAATCATTGAGTTTAAGGAGGGAAAAATCCCATTTATTTAAATGTTTTTTTCCCCAAAATTTCCAGAAAAAGGTTTATGCATGATGGTTACAAGAAAATAACCAACATCATACAAAGTGTAAACTCTTTCCTTCAAATAAACACCTTTTCATGCCTTAGCAAACAAAATAGACCCAGATCAGATGGCTCCTGTAGAAGCCGTCTGATCAGGGACTGTTGTTTCTTTAATATGGTATATAATATAGATCTGATTCTACAGTTTCTGCCTGAGCTTAAATTTCCTGTGCTTGTGTGTCAGTATAAACTAGAAATGTGTCCATATAGGACATTGAGTCCTCCATTTCAGTGTTTTTTGTCACAGAAACAGGGTTACAGATAAGGGGAGTATCGGGGTATTTACCCAATTAAAATTGTGGAAAAAGCAATTGTTTTTCAAAACAATGAGTAACAGAAAGCAAATAAATATAGCAAAAAGCAAAAGAAATTTAGAATACCTAATGAGATTATGAATAATACCCAATTATGAAAATTGCCAATACCCATTAAAAATTGCAAATACCCAATTCTGTAAAAAATCAAGGAGTAAATACCCAATTGCATCAAAACCTTATCTGTAACCCTGCAGAAAGTAAGGGCCATTTTTAAAGTCATTTTTGCAAATAAAGGGCAGCAACTCCTAAAAAACAAGGCGATTTTCATGGCTATCGAGCTTGACCAAGATATAATGGCCACAACCATGTGTGTAAAGTTTGGTATTGATTGGACAAATACTTTCCAAGAAAGAGCCCGTGGGTACGGACGTATATGCCACGTATATCTATGATGTCAACATTTCTTACATGAATATGTAACTTATAACATAAGAGGAAAGTGTTTACCCTTCACCTGATAAAGACGCATTTCAATGTCTTTAAAAACTCGACAGACTCATGCAGATCACACAGCTCCTGTAGGCAAAGAGGGGATTTGCATACAGATATAAAAAATTTTGAGGCTCTCCCTCTTGGCTCTTTGCCCTTGTGTAATGCACTGATTTTACCCAGTACTCCATAGAGATGTCTTTTGGCACCTTGTTGCAGCCATCTGATCAGGTCTGCTTTTTGCTTAAAGAATAATTTATTTAAGGACATTATTTCTTATATGAATATTCATAATTCTTATGGGAAGGGTTAACCCACTTCTACTGGCTCAGGCTCCTGCTCTAGAACAAAATGCTTACTGAACTTGTAAAATACATTTGACTTATCATATCTATCATATATATACCCAGAGCAACCGATAAAGGTGCATACTCAAATACTAAAATTGTCATTTCTAAAGAGTGGTCACAACATAGGGTTTGGTGGAAAAAAAGAGAAGTTATTCTTGAAAATGTTTTAAATTACGCAACTTATCTGAACCTCATATATACCTGAAGTGTAATATCAATTCCATTATGTATCTGAGCTGATGATTGGCTGCTGAACAAATCCTGACTCCCGTCCTCAGCTTGTTGTTGACAGTCAGAATCAGAAATGCTGCTTATTCCACTGAAAATTGCTTTGAGTGGATCAGGTTCCATAGCTAAGAATAAAACAAAGAAGCAATTAAGGCATAGAATGATTGCACCATGTCTGTAGAACAAAGAAGCAAGGCATAGAATGATTGCACCATGTCTGTGGAAAAAAGAAGCAAGGCATAGAATGATTGCATCTTGTCTGTGGAACAAAGAAACAAGGCATAGAATGACTGCACCATGTCTCTGGATGAATATTATGATAGAGTATTAAATTCAGTCCATTTCAATAACTGCTTTTTGGTGTACTATTTTCTATTTTATTCATATTAACCCTTTATCTGACAGAAACACCTTTTTTGCAAACAATAGTAGACCTAGATCAGAGGACTTCTGTAGGAGCCATCTAATAAGGGTCTGCTCTGTGTTTACTAAACAAAAGAAATAATATAGATCAGATTGTATAGTTTCTGTTGTTCATTGCCATTATTGAAATACAGTTAATGGATATTGATGATGTTAACCCTTTCCTCCATAAATATGCCTTTCTACACCCCTGTAAAAGTCACTGTTTGAAACCATTGGGATAAATAAAGCATTTGCTCCTATGGGGCAAATGCTTTATTTATCACAATGGTTTCAGAACTACACGATTGTAAAATTTTCCTTTTCTTTAGTAAATGCTCCATTTTGGCAGATTCATTCAAAGAGGTTCGATCTAAAAGTAACCTTTAGATGAGGTTATGGATCTAAAAATAGCCTGAGGTAATGGGTCTAAAAATAGCCTATGAGGTAAAGGGTTAATGAGTCAGACACTATAAATGTAATATAATTATTCATATTATGTTAACCCTTGGCACGTATGTAAGTCATCTATACAAACACTGTTTGGATCCAGATGAAATGCTGAGTAGCTTGGGGGTCTTGTCAGGATCAAAACTGTTTGACACACTGACTTTAGCAGAGAAATGCATGAAAATTGACTTTTGAGAATTGTAGCAGGGAATAAATTTTACAAAATGAAATTTACTTCAGCATACAACAGAAAAATATTCATTTTTCAGAAATTTTATACAAATAAACACAAGAAAGGTATGTCAACCCAACATCAAACTGGACTTCCCTTCACTATTATCGTCATCGGAGGTATTTTCGAAAACCGCCTGTTTTCGAACATCTCACGTTT
This sequence comes from Azorinus chamasolen, assembly GCA_963576725.1. Taxonomy (NCBI): domain Eukaryota; kingdom Metazoa; phylum Mollusca; class Bivalvia; order Cardiida; family Solecurtidae; genus Azorinus; species Azorinus chamasolen. The sequence continues at coordinate 693,990 of OY755247.1, read as the reverse complement.
TCGCGCAAAATTCCTCGTATGCACGCGCTATGACATCATACGCTTGTCTAATACACTATAAGTGTTGATAAGCAGATAGCTATCAAAATCAATGCGCAAAAAAAAATTACTTTTACATGACGTTATAGTTTCTGAGAGAAAAAATGGCCTTTTCTACTATTACCAGTATTGACCCCAGTTGAGAACCCTAAATTAAGGTGTCTAATATAAATAAAATTTGAGGAAATGCCACCAGCACTTCCCTTCTGAGTTTGTTGTGGAAATCCCAATGTAGAATTATGACGTAGTTGTCTTTATGATGCATATAGGGCAGTTCAAACAGCCTATTCTCTTAACGTGTATATAGAACACGTTACCTTTTCCCATTCAGAAACTTACTAGCCATGGTAGAACTATCTTTTAAGGCCCATCCATCAAAGTATGTGGGCAAATACATATTATATTATCCTACAGCACTCACAAATGCCTACAAAGCTGCCAATGACCTAAAAGCATTGAAACTGACGATCCTCATAATCTAGTTCAGGAAAAATAACCGCCCCGTTAGATTCCGCATGGGATCTAGCCACTAATTGCGATAAATATTTTTTTATATTTTTATTAATATTTTAGTTAACATTTTTGCGACCAACTTGTGTATATATGGTTGTTATGTGAAAGTGGAATGAATGGCATGAACCTAACTGCACTAATTACTTTACTATGATGATTTTGATTGGATGTTCGAAAACAGGTTGGGAAACCTGCCATATTGCCATTTAAGAAGGTACACAAAACACACGTTATTATTTGTGTATTCTAAATCATAAATGTTTTAATTCCACATGAATGTATGTAGTAATAGTTGATAACAATGAAATAAAATGTGCAAATGACATCCGCTGATTTTTCTCGGTTGAAAACAAAAAAATAAGCCTTAGGTGTTCGAAAACTGGTTGGACCACGCTAACTGTGTGCAAAAAAAATCGAAAATACTATTATGGCTAAGTCCATGTTGTTACAGAACATCTCAAAGCATTACATAAAGAACATGAGGTCATTAGTTAAAGTGTAGTTGCTCTTAGGGTTTAAAAACACAAACATTGAAAGGTTCGAAAAACAGGTGGGGTTCGAGAGAAGGCGCGTCGACGAAAATTAAATGGACAGTAGATCTAGAATTTTTATCATTTTTTGACACAACCTGGTGTTTGGTCGTGATAACTGTTGGTCACAAACCTCGTCTTTATTATATATATTCAACTTCAAATCGTACCTAAATCTTACTTTCCGCTAGACAAATCCAGAAAGTGAAGAAATTTCGAAAATTGCCGCTTCATTACCAAGAATGAAAACGGAAGTGAACTTTATGGTCTCGATAAAACCATGGCCAGTTTTCAAAAATTTACTTTTCCTTAGCTAAACTAAGTTCAGAAAATTATTGGCATACGTATTTAAGTCCATTTATTCTTTAAAAAATGTTACTTCGTGTACGTTGCATGCTTGAACGTATCTGCTATTACTTTTATGCCATTCACGCACGGGAATTCCCGGGTATTATTCCGTACCGAATTTAGTCTGGTACTCGTTCTGGATCGGGAAAGGTAACCAGATTTAGCTCTTCAATTAAGAAAGGTAGAGATGTGAAAACGAAAATTGCGGTTTCTGCTTTCTGGACATGTTATTTGCACATTGAGAAAAAAACCCTGCTTTTTTCAGCATGCAAACTTCTAAGAAAAGAAAGTATTATTATCAACCAAGCATTGGCGTGAAGGTAGATTTCGAAACCCTATTACAGCGTTTTTCTTCAGCAGGAACTGTCCGTTACCAGAAATTCGCAGAACTATGGAAAGAAATGAAGATGTCACTGTATTGTGCAGGAAGACAAACACAGAGAGAAGCAAGAGAAGTAAGGCACAATGATGCATACTTTAAAATTGGACGTTAAATTAATTGGTCTGTAATTGAACTTATACATACAAATAGTTTTGTTCTGTAAAAAACGTTTATAAATTCATTTCTCTCTCTCTCTCTCTCTTTCTCTCTCTCTCTCTCTCTCTCTCTCTCTCTCTGTGTCTCTCTGTTTCTGTCTGTCTCTCTCTCTCTCTCTCTGCCTCTCTCTCTCTCTGCCTCTCTCTCTGTCTCCCTGTCTCTCTGTCTGTCTGTCACCTTGAATATTAATTTGTACATGGACGCGGGAATTTTTGGCCATGACAGGTCAGAAACTGTGGAAGTGACCTGTGTAGATCTATATTATTTCACAGCAAACAATGCAGACCCTGATCAGATGATTCCTACAGGAGTAACATAATCTGGGTCTATTCTGTTAACAAAGGCTTAGAAAAGGTGTAATAAAAATAGGTATATATGGAATAAAGGGTCAAGTCACCAGGGACCCAATTGTAACAATGTAGGAAAGAAGTCAACTATTAGCTAGAGGACTCAATGCTTTGAACAGAAGGATAAAAGATGCATTAGACCTCTGATGAGTTATCAGAGCTGTTCTAGGTCAACTGCATGAAGGTTGTGCCAGTAAATACATTACAGAGATGCTAATGATTCGCCTCAGAATGATATACAATAATACAAAAGAAGAGTAGAGGCTGATTTAATTTAGAAAGTTACCCTCTAGCACGAGTGTGGTCAATGCCATCTCTTAATAAATTGAGACATTACCGGTACAGTATAACGGCGTTATTTCGACTCTCGTTTTTCCGAGATACCCTCTTATTCCGAGGGAATGTTGAGGTCCCGGTTCAAATTCTATCAAATCTAATTGAAAATACCTGCATTAATCCGAATAGCGATAATCCGAAAATTCGAGCATGTGTGCTGGTCCCGCGGATCATTCTGGTTCCTTTTATTGATTGTTTATTTCGAGCACGGTGTTTTCCCACCTCCGAGGTAATTATTCACACCTTCTCGATACGTTGTCGTGACCTTTTGAAAGATCCGGTCTATGGGACATTAGATCTTCCAAATGTGTGAATAACACAGTCATTGAATGCAGACTTTACTTTGGTGTAAATAATGATGCGAATTTAGTAGACTGAACAAAGAACGGAACCATGAATTTGCACACGTTCAAAACGTGTTGTGATTTTTCGGTAGCGCTGAAAGGGTTCCATATAACGTCTTTCTGCTTTAAATTTAGAAATAGTGCAGTGCTTTTCGTGTAGTGCTTTGAAATTCGCAATATTTTTGTTAATTTTAGACAGTCTCGTTCATGCAGACTCTTGCTACGAGAGATGAACGAGAATAACTATGTCAGACGAAAAAAGCCGAGTGTTCCGATTATTAATTAATTTGGTCACTCGCCCTGATTTTCTTTACTACGAAATAGCACGGGAACGAAACGTAAATGTTTGTTTGTGCACCAACTCAGCACCAACAACTAAATTAATGTCGACAAATGGAAAGTATGCAAAATAAACGACATAACGCTATATGCCACGACTGTTCAAGGGATATGTCTAAATGGTTTGAAACAAGTTTTGCGTTTATATTGTGAAGGGTCCGTTGAACGGACCCATACAAATTATACTGTTCAAAACTTCGTTCGCCGATGTAAATGGTGTTTTCTGTTATCACTTATATAAGGAAAGAATCGATGAATTATATACGCATTGAAGTTTATGATAATGTTAAAAAGTTTACTGTGAAGAAATATGCTTCCTCTTGTCGTCAAACAATGCTCTTTGAAATGACACAAAATGCTAGAGATCGGTTATTTCGAGCATTGCGATAATCCGAGGTTTTTACTGATTCCCGACGGTGCTCGAAATATCGCCAATATACTGTAATTATAGGGGGACCAACTTCAACCCAATCTACTAACATTATATGATTCAACATATTAAAGACAATGAAAACAGTTTCAACACATTGTATAATCAAATATGTAAATAATTAGATTTTGGGGAAATTGCCTTGTGGAAATGGAGATCAAATCTCCTAGTTAATACTCTTTTAAAAGTCTTTTACATCACCATAAAATCATAGCTGTACAAGTGTAAACCACTGTGGCACACATATTGACATTCTCCCATGTCAAGTTGAACTTTGTTTTGATTTTCTGTGGACAATGAAATGAATTTGCAATCACAGGCTTTTTTCTGGCGTCTACACAGTTGTGTTAAAAGAACCCATTCTAAATGCAAACTAGGTAACATTTTTCTCAATTTTAGGGGGAAAAATCCCAATTGAGAAAATTTTGATTAAAATTCTAAAAAAGTTAAATTGGGACCAAAACTCCTTTCAAAACCACTGAGTTTTGTGTGTGAAAATATTGCCCAACTATTAAAATGCATTTCCCCCCAAATTGCCAGAAAAAAGGCCTGGATAATTTGGAGCTTTATAAGTCCCAGTCCTATGCTGGGCACCAGGTTATTTATAAGGGCATATTACCCATCTTGATTGTGGAACCCAAAAACCACAAGGTTCCTAACAGAGCAATCTACATCACCATAAAAGCCAGCTTTGAAAGTAAGGCTGTGTACATTGTGGAAATTAATGTTACTAGAGAAACCTGCATATTCCAGTGCAAAAGGATATCAACAGGACAAACCATTTTTAAAAGTACTCGAGAAACTGCTTGTTTGTAACTTTGTATGTTTAGACTGGTATAGACCAATGCATACATGTGATAACCTGCTGAGGCATGTCAGGTAGATTTAGGAAATTTGTCAGGTAGATTTGACTTTTGTCAGGTAGATTTTACTGACGCGACAAAGGAGGAAAAAAAATTGCTTGATACATGTACTTATGTTTGTTATACTTTTTCACATTATCATTCATACTTTACCATAAATGCAGGCTGAAAGTGGCATACCATTATAAATCTTACGTTACACACATAACATTTACACACTTAACCCTTTCCCTCATATAAAAACTTTTTCACGCATAAATTTGCAAAGAGAATAGACCCAGATCAGATGGCTCCTACAGGAGCTGTCTGGTCAGGGTCTGCTCTGTTTGCTTATGATATAGGAATGGTTCTACACTTTCTGGTTTGGCCAAAAAATCCAATGTGGTGTTAAAATCCCCATTAACCCTTTCCTTCATATAAACAAGTTTTCATGCATTTGCAAACAGAGTAGACCCAGATCAGACAGCTCCTATATAGGAGCCATCTGATCAGGGTCTGCCCTGTTTGCTTTTGGAATTTTAAAAATGTTTCTGTTCTTTCTAAAATGGCAATAAAGTTACAATCTCCATATTTCTTTATATAACTACTTTGTTTATGAATATTCAGTAGGGACTGGAGTTTGAAATGAAAATGGAACAGGGAAAGGGTTAAAAACAAATACTAATAAGTGGCATGCAGTAATAATTCTAGATTATTTCATGGGTCAAAAGTAACTTTAAAATCAATAGGTCTCAAGCCCAAAACACTGGGTTCCTTATTAAATAATGTCATGAAAAAAATCACTATTTATTACTGTTTTATCATATAATGAAAAAGAAATTCTATTTTATTTTATTTTATAATAACATTTTTATTTTTATTTTTTTTGCTTATTTTGTAGCCCTTATTTAGCTATACTCCAAATGACAATCTTTACTCAGTTCAAGTCAGTTAAACCTTTACTCAGTTCAAATTATTTACTGCAAGCATTGAGCAGTCACAGAAATGTTGAAATCCCAACAGGGTCCAGAGTCCGTGTTTTAGCCCGTATCTACAATCGTCGCGAAAACTGATGACATTTCAACTTTATATAGTTATTATTTTTTGAAGAGTTTGCAATGGTAGATAATATTTCAGGGTGTTTTCAATTACTTCTTTAGTGTCCTTACCACTAATTATATTAATGAAAAAGTAATTTTGTGCACAAATTAAATGCATGATTATCAGTCCAAACAGTCTTATTTTCGAAGTGTTTCGACCCATTTCAACAACGAGGCCAAGCAAAACTGTCTTTGACAAGGAAACAGGGAAGCATTTCTATGTCTTATGATTTAATTATGGAAATATAATTCCTATTATAGGGTCATGACACTCCTATGTCGCCTCGCTTGAGTAATAAACCTGCTGCATGTGATATTTATGATAGACGTTTGCATTTTGACACGACTGGTTCCCGAACAATTTATTTGGTAAAGTCCAGTAGAGTGAAAACCGGAACCACCTCGTGATTATATAATTCGGGTGTTCTCCATGGTTTCCACAGGGGATTCCCTTGATTGGTCCCTACCAAAACAGACCAAGCGTGGATCACAGCATGATAGCAAGCTAAAGTTGGTCTGTGTGTGTACAGAACTAACAGATAAACTCCACCAGGGAGGAAAATGTATTTTTTTCTTTAAAAAATTGCCTCGCAAACTTTAAAAAACGGTAGATTTGCATACCGTTCCAGCAGAACGGTAAACCACCACCGAAAACGGTAGAATTCACCTACCGTCGGTAGTTATCACATGTATGCCAATGTATTAGATGTCATCAGAGATGACCAGTTTGACACTAACACAAAATAGAATACAATCTAATGTTGACCCAGTAGAACGGCAAATAGTACACCTCCTGCTCACACATTACTGTTTAAACATAGCGGCTGATTTGTTTAGATGTACTAGTTGGCCCAACTACCATGGACAGTATGTAGAATTTTTATCTAGATAAGAATATTGGTTTTTAAATATTTTGAAATACATCTTTTGTGATAGATACTTGTATGTACATTTTCTGTATACATGTACTTTCAGTTTGTGGAGGAGTGTTTCCATATTGCAGTACAGTTTTGGCTGCCTCCCTCATCATTCCTGGTCAGAGCAGGTGCTCTGTATCTACTGTACGGCTTGTATTATTTCCAGCTTGTGTCACCTAGGGCCAAGGTAATTCCCATAAAACTGTTTGAGGTGAAACAGGAAATATAGTTATTTTTTATGCCCCCAAAGCTAGACTTTGGCGGCATATAGTGATCGCACCGTGCGTGTGTGTGTGGGTGGGTGGGTGTGTGTGTGGGTGTGTATTTTTTATGCCCCCAAAGCTAGGCTTTGGCGGCATATAGTGATCGCACCGTGCGTGTGTGTGTGGGTGGGTGGGTGTGTGTGTGTGTGTGGGTGGGTGTGTGTGTGGGTGTGTGGGTGTGACGACTCTCTTGTTCATCCTAACCTTCTCTCAGATGTTTCTAATTAGAACCAGCATGATAGGGTTTAGCTCAAAAATTAACCTATAGATAAGAGAAGTAATTAGGAAATCTCGTAAAATATTTGTTTATATTTTCACCACCAAACCCTATCTCGCTGCTATCCGTTAGAATATCTTCCTGAGAGATGTGGGCCGTAAAACACCATTCATTCATTCCTGAGAGATGTGGGCCGTAAAACACCATTCATTCATTCCCGAGAGATGATTCAAATGAGAGGCAGCAAGATAGGCGTTGGCCAAAAAAAAAATGTTTTTGATAGATCAGAATGTAAAAAGTAAAAGTAAAGGATTAATCCTATCCTAAGAATGTAGACCTTGATCTGGAGTGAGTGTTTTTGTACAAGCTGTCTGATTGCCTCTAAAACTCTTCAAACAAACTGAACAGTTTCATTCATACTGAATGGACCATCAATCAATCATGGACCTTTCAATTTTGATTATTTACCATTCCGAGTTATCAGTTTGCTTAGAAACTCAAGAAACTAAGGATTACCTCTTTCCCTCATGAATTAGTGATGTCAAGAATATTAATTACCTGAATTTTTATATTGCTTAATGTAAAGGGGACTGGGATTGCCATTTCAGAAAGTGTAGAATCATATCTTTATTATTCCATAAGTAAACACAGAAGCCGTCTGACCTGGGTCTACCCTTTTTGCAATGACATGAAAAGGTGTCTAAGACTATGTCAGGTAAAGACTTAATTGAGGTCGACTAGTGAATTGTTACAAACTATAGGATTCAGATAGGACACGAAATAACTTGAGCATCAGGTCAGGATCCAAACTGTGTCACATACTGATCATTTGGTTTGGAAAGAAATGGAACGGAATTAAAAGTGAATTTAAACAACACTTACCTTGCAAGCAAAGAGTCAGGAGTAACATGTTCATAATAATGTGCCAGTTTAACCTGATAGGTACATCTTTTAACCATTGCCTTCATATAAATACCTTTTCCCACCTACACCTTTGCAAACAGAGTAGACCAAGATCAGATGTCTCATGTAGGAGCCGTCTGATCAGGGTCTGCTCTTTTTGCTAAGAGTTTGATACATCTTTTTCTTAAGTTTATAAAATGGCTACAATGTTCCACCTTCATATTTGAATATAACTATTTTGTCATGATTATTCTGTAGGTATTGAAAATTAGAATAAATATAGAACAGGGAAATGGTGGATATGGATATCCATGTAAAAAATGAACATTATGAATATTCATTACCAAAAAAATATTGTTAAAAATTGGCGTATGAAAACAGGAGTTTAGCCATGACAGAAAATAGAGAATTGGATCTATATAACTCCATTAGCAAACAGAGCAGACCCTGATCAGACAGCTCTTACAGGAGGTTCTCTGTTAGCAAAGACGTTAAATGATGTATGTATAAGATAAAGGCTCTTGTTGGGGCTGTCCGATCAGGGTCTGCTCAGCTTGCGTATGATATACTATAGATTTGACTTCACATTTTCTGTCATAATCAGGCATTCTCATGTTCATATGCTTTAACCCTTTCCTGCATGAATGTTCATGTAAGAAGTAATGACATCATGAATATTAATAAGATTAATTTTTTAAAATGGGACTTGAACACAGGAATGTTTGGATACGTGTATGTCAGAAACTGCAGAATCATATCTGTATTATTTCATAAGCAAACAGAACAGACCCTGATCAGACAGCTTCTGTAAGAGCTGTCTGATCTGGGTCTACCCTACTTGCAAAAGTGTAGAAAGACATATTTATGGAGTAAAGAGTTAATAAAAATGCAGCTATGTATTGATCATAAAGTCACTATGTCATTCATGAAGTAAATGGTAAAATGTGTTAATTTAATACTGTAGTTATATTTTACCTTACTTCACAGATCCGTATAACGAATGAGGACTGGAAGACAATTCTTGAGTTTCACAGGGAAGCCAGAGCACAGCAACATTTAGATCTTGACTACATCTTCCAGAAACTCCTAGTGGGCAAAGCATTCCAGTTTGTGGCAACCCAGACAGAGGTAAAGAGGGCAAGGGCATAAAAGTCTATTAAAAGACACTTTGTATTGAAGGGCTGGACATTTGTGTGGGTTGGAATCTCAGTATTGTTTTTATGCCCCCACATCAGATCTGGGCGGCATATTGTTTTTACCCCGCCTGTCTGTTTGTTTGTCACCAACTTTAACATTGGTCATAACTTTTTAGCCAGTACAGATAGAGACTTGATATTTGGCATGAATATGTATCTCATAAAGCCGCACATTTTGAGGGGTGACATGTTATGGTCAAGGTCATCCTTCAAGGTCAGATGTCAAATATATAGGTCAAATCACGAACTTTAACATTGGCCATAACTTTTGAACCAGTAGAGATAGATACTTGATATTTAGCATGCATGTGTATCTCATGAATACATGAAGCTGTGCATTTTGAGGGGCGACATGTCACGGTCATCCTTCAGGGTCAAAGGTCAAATTTGGGCGGAGGGGCATAGTGTTTCACAAACACATCTTGTTTGTTTATGTTGTTTTTATGCCCCCTAACGGCGGGCATATAGTAATCGCATTGTCCGTCCTTCCACCTGTCCGTCCCAAATTTCGTGTCCCTTCTGTAACTTTTTTATCTGTGAATGGATTTCAAAATAACTTGGCACAAATGTTCACCACACAAAGATGATGTGTCGCATTCAACTCCCTGGTCCATAGGCCAAAGGTCAAGGTCATCCTTCAGGGTCAAAGGTCGGAGGCATAAGTGTTTCACAAACGCACTATTGTTTTGTTTTTTGAAAAGAGAAAGTGTCAAAGTATTGCTATAGCTTTGGTTTTGTTTTTTATAACCACAGCCATTTGTTAAGTACAGTAGAACCTGTCTTAAGCGGCCATCAAAAAGAGGTATGTAAGGCTGCATTGCTTCTGCCCTGCATTAAGCAACCACCTGTATAAAATTTAAATGAATGGCCACTTAAGATAGGTTCTACTGTATATTTATATAGAGTTGTGATTTATCAATCTACCATCATTATCAGTCATACATAAAGGGGCATATTTTAAATGCTGAAATTGTCATTACTCCACAGCTTATGTTGTGTGTGATGTGACCAACTTTTAACCTTTTACTCAATGAATATGCCTTTTTATGTCTGTGAAAACAGAGTAGATCCAGATCAGATGGCTCGCATAGGAATCGTCAGTTCAGGGTCAGCTCTGTTTGCCTGTGACAGATCTTATTCTACAGTTTAATCATGAAAAAAAATTCCCTTGGAATCACATTTTCTGTCGGTCCATCCGTCCGTCTGTCTGCCTGTCCGTCCGTCCATCAACTATTTTGATGTGATGCCATAACTCAAACAGTACTTCACATATTGGTTTCATATTAAGGTCATATGCTTAGTATAATGAGAGGAAGTTGCCGTCCGTCCGTCAACACTTTTGATGTGATGCCATAACTCAAACAGTACACCACATATTGGTTTCATATTAACGGCATATCCTTAGTATCATCAGAGGAAGACGACTATAGTTTTTGGGTTGAATCAGATCACTATGTCTAGAGTTATCTGCCATTGATTCATCGAAAATGCCATGAACTTTTGTCAGCACTTTTGATGTGACGTGAAAACTCAAATAGTATTGCACATATTTGGTTCATATTAAGAGCATATACTAAGTATAATGTATTATTAGAGGAAGACACCTATAGTTTTTGGGTTGATTGAGATTACCATGACCAGAAGCAACTCTAAAGTCATTTTTGAGGGAGTTATTCCCCTTGGTTACTTTTAAGAAGCGATTTTTGTTCGGAGCACAACTTGTCAAGTTTTGTAGGCACAACTGTGAAATTTTATATATGGATAGAGGGTGATGTAAGGATATGCAGCCAACAATGGTTTTAACTCTAAATTCATTTAAATGGGAGTTATTCCGCTTAGTTATTTTTCAGAAGCAGTGTTTTGTCTGGAGTATAACTTGCAAGTATTGTAGGCACAACTGTAAAACGTTATATATGGATAAAGGGTGATTAGAGGATGTGCAGTCAATAAGGCTTGTAACTCTAAATTCATTTTTGAGGGAGTTATTTCCCTTAGTTACCTTTCAGAAACAATTTTTTTTCTGGAGCATAACTTCTCAAGTATTGTTACTTTATGTAGGCACAACTAAGAAATTTTACATATGGATAGATGGTGGTGAGAGGATGTGCAGTCAACATGGGTTGTAACTCTGAATTCATTTTTGAGGGTGTTATTCCCATGTGCTACTGTTCATAAGCAATTTAAGTGGATGAAAGGATTATTAAGCCATTGCCTCCTTGTCATTGGATCTTACGACAAGGTGGCAGGTGGGGGTATTAATCACCATAATGATAGCTCTAGTTTTGTTTATTTCAGCTGTACCCTTCATTTAGAGACAAAGAGGACCACGAACTGATTATACCTGACATTCTGAAAGAGGAGAGTAACGTAGTTGGGGAAATTTTCTCAGATGCTTCACTCGGGGTAAGCTACAGCCAGGCCTCTTTCTCATGTCTTCACAGATCCGTTAAAAGGATCCATTCCCAATGCCAAATAGCTAACCCAATTTTGGGAAGAAAATCCCAAAAGATGTCACATTTTGATTAAAATGCTCAAAAAATGCAAAATAAGTTAAAATGGGACTAAATATGCTCTCCAAATCATTGAGTATTAAGTGCGAAAAAATTCTCAATTAAAACGCATTTTCCCAATCAAAAGGCCTGAGAGCAAGGCCTCGTTACTTGACATATATCCATACAGGACTCCGTCAATAATGAATAATAATTAATTCTTGTAGTAGAAATATAAAATAAAGAAATTTATTGCCATGACAAACAGTAGAAAATAAGAAAAATGTAACCACTTAGCAAACAGAGCAAACCCAGATCAAACTAAAGAATTAAGATCTGTAACCATAGCAAACAGAGCAGACCCAGATCAAACAGTAGAGAAATAGATCTGTAACCATTTAGCAAACAGAGCAGACCGTGATCAAACAGATAATTAGATCTGTAACCATAGCAAACAGAGCAGACCCTGATCAAACAGTAGAGAATTAGATCTGTTATCATAGCAAACAGAGCAGACCCTGATCAAACATTAGATAATTAGATCTGTAATCATAGCAAACAGAGCAGACCCTGATCAAACATTAGAGAATTAGATCTGTAACCATAGCAAACAGAGCAGACCCTGATCAAAGTGTAGAGAACTAGATCTGTAACCATTTAATAAACAGAGCAGACCCTGATCAAACAGTTCCTATTGGAGGTGCTTTGTCTGGATCTACTCTGTTTGCAAGGACATATGTAACAAGGTAAAATAGTTGTGACTCGATTGGAACTCGAACCCAGGGCCTTTGGCTTACCATGCCTACACTCTACCGATGTATGTTAACTACGCCTCTGCGCTGACGATGATTGTTTTGTCTGGGCTGACAATGATTGTTTTGTTTTTCTCACATACAGCAACTAGAGTTAGTACATGAGCAGTATCAGAAGATGAAGGTAGCCTTGAACGGAGAGGGTGAGGACAAGCCAGACTCGTCCCTGGACATCATACACAGTGATATTATACAGGGAGTACAAAAGTACGTAATTCCTATAAGCTTTCCAAACAATGTCATCCTTTTCAATCCTCGATATCATTATGCCTTTGATACAATGGTCTTTAACCCTTTCCTTCATATAAACAACTTTTCACGGCTTTGCAAACAGAATAGACACAGATTTGGATCAGGGTCGATTAATCTGTATGCTTATGGTATAATATAGATCAAGCTAAAATGGACTGTGTTCATATGCCATTATAAAAAATAATCATAAAAAATAATACTAATAAAAACCAGTATTCATGATGTCATTATTTCTTGCATGAATATTGAACAGGTAAATGGGTAATTGTTTTGTAGTTGGTCGCTTGTTGGCTGGAATTGTTATGTTGTTTTATTAGCTCACCAGAGCACATAGTGCACAGGGTGAGCTTTTGTGATAGCCTGATGTTCATTGTGCGGTTTGACGTCAACAATTTCAACCTTTAAAAGTCTTCTCCTCTGAATCTACAGGTTTATCAGCTTTCATCCTTGGCACATAGCATCATCTATAGGTCCTCTACAAAAGTTATATAAATTATGCCCCTGGGGTCAAAATTGGCCCCGCCCCAGGGGTGCCTTGTTTTCTAAAGAAACATACAGTGAAACTTTGTAAATCTTCTCCTCTGAAACTGGAAGGTTCTTAGCTTTCATATTTGGCATATAGCATCATGTTCAGGTCCTCTACAAAGTTATATAAATTATGCCCCTGTGGTCAAAATTGGCTCGCCCCAGGGTGGCCAGTTTTCAATAGAAACATATAGCGAAAACTAAAAATCTTCTCTGATTGTCTGGTGATATCAGGGCCATCATGGCCCTTTTGTTTTGACACTTTTCAAAACTTAACCCTTACTGGCTGTAAGAATCATTCTGATCTGGTACATGTACAACTCCTGCCTGTTTCCGATCTGAGAAATTATATATTTACTGAGTGTCAAGAAGCTTGGATCCTGATGAGATGTGAGTTACTTGGCATCTGGACCTAAGCTGTTTGAAATGTCTGGTCGCGGAGTCTGGTCTCAGAGTCTGGTCGTGGATAGCGAGATAGGGCTTAAATAGGTAAAAATATAGAGTTTAGACTAGAGTATCGACCTATCTTTGGAAACAATGACCAATACAGTTGTTGGTATTTCAGGATAGTGCAGACCCACAGATGGAGGCAGAACTCAACCAGATATGTTGTAAGTACAGTAACCTTTTATTTTACAAATGTTCATGCAAGACTCCCCACATTCTGAATTTTAATTAATTATAACCCCGCGAACAAAGTTTGAGAGGGGGCATATATAGGAGTCAGTGCGATTGTCGGTTGGTTGGTCTGTATGTCTGTCCATGGCACAACCTGTTTGATTTGCGATCAAGGCAGCTATTAGTGGGTATTCCATCACCTTTAGTGATAGTTCTAGTTTTAAATCTTGTATTTAATCCTTTCCTCCATGAATATTCATGTAAGAAATAAGGACATCATGAATATTAACTAGATAAATTGTTCTAATAGCACATGGACACAGGAACTGTAGAATCATATCTATAGTATATCATAAGCAAACAGAGCAGACCCTGACCAGACAGCTCCTATAGGATCCATCTGACATATTTATGGAGTAAAAGGTCAAAATATAAAATTTATAGGAATTTATTACCAAAAAAGTAATGAATCTACTTTGTAATGTATATGAAGCAAACAGAGCAGAACCAGATCTGGCAGGACTTGTCTGATCTGGCTCTTCTCTGTTTGTAAAGGTGTGAAGAGGTGGGATTAATCCATTCTCTTATAGGCTATTTTTAGATCCAACCTCTTTGAATAAATCTGCTGAAAAGGAACATTTAAAATAGAAAAGGAAACTTTTAGAACTCTGTAGTTTTGAAACCATTTTGATAAATAGAGCAATTGCTCCATAGGAGCAAATGTTCCGTTTAACCCTTTCTTCACCTAATAGTCACTTCTTGAAACTATTGTGATAAATAGAGCATTTGCTCCTATGGAGCAAATGCTCTTTTTATCACAATGGTTTCAATACTACACAATTCTAACATTTTACTTTTCTCTAGGAATTTTACTGGAAATGCTCCTTTTGGGCAAATTCATTCAAAGAGGTTGGGTCTAAAAATAGCATATGGAGGACAGGGTTAATATCACAGTAGTTTCAAAAAGTGACTTTTACGGAGGCGTCAATATGAGGGAATGGGTTATAAGGCTTCTCATCAGAATAAAAAATGTTTGACAGTCTGGTGGCGTTTTAGAATAGAAATGACAAACATTTTTGCAGATGGCAATTAATTTGTGTTAGAAATCCAAGATATGCTTTACATAGCATCTGGTTATTGTTTATACATTACGCTGAGCATGAAAGACTTCGATGGTTCGGGATGGATGATTTTGATGGTTCGGGATAGGTGATTTCGATGGTTCGGGATGGATGATTTTGATGGTTCGGGATTGGTGAATTCGATGGTTCGGGATGTATGATTTTGATGATGCGGGATGGGTGATTTCGATGGTTCGGGATGGATGATTTTGATGGTGCGGGATGGGTGATTTCGATGGTTCGGGATGGATGATTTTGATGGTGCGGGATGGGTGATTTTGATGGTGCGGTATGGATGATTTTGATGGTGGGGGATGGGTGATTTCGATGGTTCGGGATGGATGATTTTGATGGTGCGGGATTCGTAATTTCGATAGTTCGGGATGGATGATTTTGATGGTGCGGGATGGATGATTTTGATGGTGCGGGATGGGTGATTTCGATGGTTCGGGATGGATGATTTTGATGGTGCGGGATGGGTGATTTTGATGGTGCGGTATGGATGATTTTGATGGTGGGGGATGGGTGATTTCGATGGTTCGGGATGGATGATTTTGATGGTGCGGGATTCGTAATTTCGATAGTTCGGGATGGATGATTTTGATGGTGCGGGATGGATGATTTTGATGGTGCGGGATGGGTGATTTCGATGGTTCGAGATGGATGATTTTGATGGTGTGGGATGGATGATTTTGATGGTTCGGGATGGGTGATTTCGATGGTGCGGGATGGATGATTTTGAGTGTGTGGGATGGATCTATGTTAACCTTTGTAACAGTTTTGATCCAGGTGTGACGTGGATGTTCATGGGGCCTCATCAAGATTCCAGCTTTTTATGCCCCCATAGATGATAGTCGGGGGCATATTGTTTTTGCCCTGTCTGTTTGTTTGTCTGTTTGTCTGTTTGTTTGTCAGCAACTTTAACATTGGTCATAACTTTTGAGCCAGTATAGATAGAGACTTGATATTTGGCATACATATGTATCTCATAAAGCCGCACATTTTGAGGGGTGACGTGTCAAGGTCAAGGTCATCCTTCAAGGTCAGAGGTCAAATATATGGGTCAAATCGCCGACTTTAACATTGGCCATAACTTTTGGACCAGTAGAGATAGAGACTTGATATTTGGCATGCTTGTGTATCTCATTAGGCTGCACATTTTGAGGGGTGCCATGTCAAGGTCAGAGGTCAAGGTCAGAGGTCAAATATATGAGGGGGCATAGTGTTTCACAAACACATCTTGTTGACATTATAAACACCTTATCCTTTTAACCCTTTCCTCCATTTATCACAATGGTCTCATAAGTGACTTTTACAGAGACGTAGAAAAGGTGTATTTAGGGAGGAAAGGGTTAAAGACAAATCTACAATGAAAACCCTTTCCTCCATAGGCTATTTTTAGATACAACCTCTTTGAATCAATCAGATTCAATCTACCGAAAAGGAGCATTTACTAGAGAAAAGGAAAAGTTTATAATTGTGTAGTTTTGAAACTATTGTGATAAACAGAGCATTTGCTCCTATAGGAGCAAATGCTCTATTTATCACAATGGTCTCATAAGTGACTTTTACAGAGGCGTAGAAAGGTGTATATATGGAGGAAAGGGTTAAAGACAAATCTACAATGAAAACTATTTTGAATTTTTGAAGTTAAGTTATATAAATTGAACCATTTAACCATAAGAGTAGACCCAGAGGTCTGCTGTGTATGCTTTTAGTATAATTATATAGATCTGATTCTACAGTTTCTGCCTGAGCCAAAATGCTATGTGTACATAGGCCATTATAAAAAAAATAATCCAATTAATATTCATGATGTCATTATTTCTTACATGAATATTCATGGAGTAAAGAATTAAAGAAAGAAGTTACAATAAATTGGATACTAATCCCTTTATTATGAGAAGGACAATCTCCTTTCCATTACAGAAAGAGCTGACAGACGATCATATTGCAGGGCATCACGACTTGGAGAAACAGGTTAGTGCAGGCTTAGAGGGTATAGATCAGGTCAGTACAGGCCTAGAGGGTATAAAACAGGTCAGTAGAGGGTATAAAACAGGTCAGTGCAGGTCTAGAGGGTATAAAACTGGTCAGTACAGGCCTAGAGGGTATAAAACAGGTCACTGCAGGCCTAGAGAGTATAAAACGGGTCAGTAGAGGGTATAAAACGGGTCAGTACTGGCCTAGAGGGTATAAAACGGGTCAGTACTGGCCTAGAGGGTATAAAACAGATCAGTACAGGCCTAGAGGGTATAAAACATGTAACTCTTTACCTGATGGATATTTATGCAAGAAATAAGGATATCGTGAATATTTATTAGCTGAAATTTTACAATAATATATTAAAACAGGAATTTTTGGCCATGGCAGAAACTTTAAAATCAGATCAATATAATTCCATAAACATCAGAGTAGACTGTTATCAGAATGATGTTTCATAGTGGCATACAGACGTGGGTATATTTGTCTGCGCAGAAACTGTAGAATCAGATCTACATGTATATTATTCCATAAGAAAACAGGACAGATCCTGATCAGGTGGCTACAAGAATATCTGATCTGGGTCTACGGTGTTGCAGCCAGGATTTTAAAAAGGGGGGATTTTAGTAAAGTACATAGTTATAGTCCACTTTCAGTCAAAGGACTGCTCAGCCGACTGTACATTTACTCCCCTGGTCATTGAGTCATTCACCTACAATATTGAGCACTGCTTACATATGGCGCAATCATGCAGCCGCAGTACCATCTAGTGACTCTTCCATTTTAACCCCTGGGTGGAGAGGAGGTGCGGGTGGGAGACACTGAAAAGTGTCGGAACTTTCCGGGAGGGACCGGGATTTGAACCCTGGACCTCCGGATTAGTAGTCAAGCCCGTTACACTAGACTACCACACACACACATTTTCCCCTCCTTTTGAAATGTAGGGGAGATTTGTACAAAATAGGGGGATTTTTATCTCACAATATCAATGCAAATTAACCTTTAATTTGAACACATCATTGGCATAAACAGTTTTGAACACTTTGAAACAATGTGCATGCTAAACAAATTGAGTAGACTCAGATCAGCCAGCTCCTGAAGGAACAGACTGATCTAAGTCTACTCTGTTTGTGCACATTTAAGTAAAGTGGAGCTTGTCTGATAGCATGACCTCTCATCACTGTCTAGAAGCTGAACAAATCAGTGCAGTCGCTACAGTATCTTTGACACCCAAATTTGGGTCGATTTTGGATGTAGGAGGTGTACCTACCCCAAAGTAGTTGCCCCCACC
Source organism: Azorinus chamasolen (assembly GCA_963576725.1). Lineage (NCBI taxonomy): Eukaryota > Metazoa > Mollusca > Bivalvia > Cardiida > Solecurtidae > Azorinus > Azorinus chamasolen. Next base: position 675,697 of record OY755247.1, on the reverse strand, counting down.
CCCTTTGTCAAAGGGGGCATATTGATTGCCCAGTCTGTTGGTTTGGCCCCAACTTTAAGGTTGGCGATAATTTTGTAGCCATTGCACATACATACTTCAAACTTGCCATGCATGTGCAACTTATGGAGGTGAATATTTTTAAGGGTGATTTATTAAGGTCAAAGTCAAGGGTCAAATTTATATAAGCGATAAATCTCGGGCATAGTGTTTCACTAACACATTTTGTTCTATTAGACATTGATATTTAATGATTTTTACAGCAGACAAACGTTTAATACTGTTTTGGGTTGATTTTACTATTTATAGAATTTAGATTATGGGCAGGGACTAAATACATGTCACCCTATGCAGTTAAAACTTTCCACAAAAAGGACAAATTAGTCACAATGTTCGCCAACAGATTTGATCCTGATGAGATGCTGAGTAAAGTTCTCATCATTATCTACTCAAAATTAAAGTCTACATTCAATGAAAGTGGGTTTTTTCACACATTTAGTAGATTAAATACCCCACAGATGGATATCTCAAATGGTTACAAAAGGGTATCGAGAAGGTGTGAATATTGACCTCAAAGGTTCGAGGAGATCGTGTGAAATAAACATCAATAAAAGGAACCATAATGATCCAGGGGACCGGCACACATGCTCGAATTTTCGGATTATCAGTATTCAGATTAATGCAGGTATTTTCAATGAGATTTAATAGAATTTGAGCTGGGCCCTCAAAATTCCCTCGGAATAGGCGGGTTTCTTTGAAGAATGAGTGTCGAAATAACGTTGTTATACTGTATACACAAGATGTTTTTATGCCCCCACCTTTAGGCGACGGGGACATTAAGTTTTACCCTTGTCCGTCCCGTCCGTCTGTCCTTACGTACGTCCATCCGCCTGTCAGAAATTTTCGTAAGGTGCTTGTGTAAGGTGTAATGATTTGAAATTTGATCTGAAGCATTACCATAGTAAGTTGTATTGTGTCTCCCCTTTTCAGGTCTGTTGTCCATCTACTTCCTGTTGCCGACACTTTGATTGAATTTTGGTGACTTTTTAATGACAAAATATTTCGTCAAAGATTTCTTCGCTTGTGTAAGCTGCAATGATTTGATATTTGGTCTGAAGCTTAATCATAGTGAGATGTATAGTGTCTCCCCTTTTCAGGTCTGTCGTTCATCTACTTCCCTGTTTGCCGATGGGGACATCCATGTCCCATAGACACATTTTCTTTTATTTGTATTCTTAAATAGTAGAGTTAGATCTATTATAATTTCCTTTAAAAGCAAACATAAGCAGATCTGTTGTAATTTTGTAAGCAAACAGAGCAGACACTGATAAGACAGTGCCTACAGGAGCCATCTGATTTGGGTCTACCTTTTTTTGCAAAGACATGATAAGCTTTTATGAGGGAAATTGTTGATGCAAGAATTACATGATTTATTGTTCATAATAGCCCTGAGGGTTTAACTATTGCAGGAAATCCAAGAGACATCAACCAAGAAGAGCTTGAAGAGGAAGGCATACAAGACATCATTGGGATATTTCAAGACCTCGAAGAGAGGTCAGGGCAAGTCCAACGAGGATACTGGTGATAGCACTGACAGCGACTTACTTTCCCCAGAAAGGAAGCGAGACGGGAGGGGTCGACAGCAGTTTGTGGAGTTGTACGACAAGGACGGTATGTGTAGATGGTACAGTAAAACCTAAAGGGGCTATGTAACCCATTTCCTCATAAAATTATGTACACTTTTTAGCTCACCAGAGCACAAAGTGCTCAGGGTGAGCTTTTGTGATCGCCTGATGTCCGTCATCGTGTGGTGTGCGTCGTCCCGCGTCAACAATTTGAACCTTTTAAAAATCTTGTCCTCTGAATCTACAGGGCTTTCATCTTTGGCACATAGCATCATCTGTAGGTCCTCTACAAAAGTTATATAAATTATGCCCCTGGGATCAAAATTGGCCCCGCCCCAGGGGTGCCTTGTTATACCCCCACAAACGAAGTTTTTTGGGGGGTGGGGGTATACTGGAGTCACCATGTCCATCCTGTTGTCTGTCCATCCATTCGTCCGTCTGTCAGGCTTGTCCGGATCATAACTTCCAAAGTATAAAAGCTATTTACTTCAAACTTAGATAGATCACATTGACCACAAGTGCAGTGCACAAGGTTTATAACTCTGTCTTCAGTATGTTTAGAGTTATTGCCCTTTTTATTATTTTTCAGTTTTCTTCTTAACCTTTACAGATATTGAAGTGATATGTGATATGTGACTTTATTATAATGAGTTACAGATCAAGTTTGAATTTTGTTACGCTTCATTGATTTTTCATGGAAATACAGTCATTTGACTTATAAATTTTCCGGAAATTCAGGTTTTCTGGAGTTTTTTTCTAAACCTTTACAGATATTGAAGTGATATTTGGTATGTGGCTTTATTATAATGAGTTACAGATCAAGTTAAAATTTCGTTACGCGTCAATGATTTTTAACGGAAATACAGCGATTTTACTTAAAATAAATTTTCCAGAAATTCAGGTTTTCCGGATTTTTTTCTAAACCCTTGCAGATATTGATGTGATACTTGGTATGTAGCTTTATAATAATAAGTTACAGATCAAGATTGAATTTTGTTACACTACATTGATTTTTAACGGAATTACAGCATATTGACTTAAAAATGTTTAGGAAATTTCAGGTTTTCCGAGTTTTTTTCTAAACTGTAGCAGATATTGTAGTGATTTATTTCTATAACCCCCATCTCTGTGTCAAAAGTGCTAGTGGGGGTATTCATCACCTTTAGTGGTAATTCTAGTTTTCTATAGAAACATATAGTAAAAACTTTGAAAATCTTCTCCTGAAACTGGAAGGTTCTCAGCTTTCATATTTGGCACATAACATCATGTTCAGGTCCTCTACAAAAATTATATAAATTATGCCCCTGGGGTCAAAATTGGCCCTGTCCTAGGGGTAGCCAGTTTTCAATAGAAACATATAGTAAAAACTTTGAAAATCTTCTCCTCTGAAACTGGAAGGTTCTCAGCTTTCATATTTGGCACATAACATCATGTTCAGGTCCTCTACAAAAATTATATAAATTATGCCCCTGGGGTCAAAATTGGCCCTGTCCTAGGGGTAAGCGGTTTTCAATAGAAACATATAATGAAAGCTTTGAAAATCTTCTCCACTGACACTGGAAGTTTCTCAGCTTTCATATTTGGCACATAGCATCATGTTTAGGTCCTCTACAAAAGTTATATAAATTATGCCCCTTGGGTCAATATTGACCCCGCCCCAGGGGTGGCCAGTTTTCTATAGAAACATTATAGTGAAAACTTTGAAAATTTTCTCCTCTGATTGTCTGGTGAGCGATATCAGGGCCATCATGGCCCTCTTGTTATGCGTTTGCAAAGAGTAGACCCAGATGAGACCGCTCTTGCAGGAGCTGTCTGATTAATGTCTGCTCTTTTTGCCCATGAAATTACATAGATCTGATTCTACAGTTTCTGCCTCAGTTATAAAAAATTTCCTTATTCATAGTACCATCATAAAAAAGTCAGGTAATTATGTTCTCGGTCATTATTGTTTTAATTTGTTTACATGAATATTCAAAGTTAAAGGGTTAAGGATAAAAATCTTGTGTGTCTTCTGTGCTTGTGTGTTATTTCATGTACTCTCATTTTGGTTTAATTCTAAGTAACTAATAGTTACCCCATGTACCTTACGTATTGAACAGACAAACCTGGACAAATAGTACAGACCTAGATCTATAACCGACAAACCTGGACAAATAGTACAGACCTAGATCTATAACATACAAACCTGGACAAATAGCACAGACCCAGATCTATAACGGACAAACCTGGACAAATAGCACAGACCTAGATCTATGACACACACCTGGACAAATAGCACAGACATAGATCTATAACACACAAACCTGGACAAATAGCACAGACCTAGATCTATAACACACAAACCTGGACAAATAGTACAGACCTAGATCTATAACACACAAACCTGGACAAAAAGCACAGACCTAGATCTATGACACACACCCGGACAAATAGCACAGACCTAGATCTATAACACACAAACCTGGACAAATAGTACAGACCCAGGTCTATAACAGACAAATAGCACAGACCTAGATCTATAAAACACAAACCTGGACAAATAGCACAGACCTAGATATATTACAGACAAATAGCACAGACCCAGATCTATAAAACACAAACCTGGACAAATGGCACAGACCTAGATCTATAACAGACAAATAGCACAGACCCAGATCTATAAAACACAAACCTGGACAAATAGCGCAGACCCAGATCTGTAACAGACAAACCTGGACAAATAGTACAGACCTAGATCTATAACAGACAAACCTGGACAAATAGCACAGACCCAGATCTGTAACAGACAAACCTGGACAAATAGCACAGACCTAGATCTATAACAGACAAATAGTACAGACCTAGATCTATAACACACAAACCTGGACAAATAGCACAGACCCAGATCTATAACAGACAAACCTGGACAAATAGCACATACCCAGATCTATAACAGACAAACCTGGACAAATAGCACAGACCTAGATATATAACAGACAAACCTGGACAAATAGCACAGATCCAGATCTATAACAGAAAAACCGGGACAAATAGCACAGACCCAGATCTATAACAGACAAACCTGGATAAATAGTACAGACCTAGATCTATAACAGACAAACCTGGACAAATAGCACAGACCCAGATCTATAACAGACAAATAGCACAGACCTAGATCTGTAACAGACAAACATGGACAAATAGCACAGATTCAGATCAATCTAAAAGCTCCTGAAGGAGCAGGTTGATCAGGGTCTACACTACGTAGGAACAAATGCTCTATTTATCAGAATTGTTTTAAAAAGAGACTTTTTCAGAGGTGTTTATATGCAGGAATGGGTTAAAATTCCAGTTTATAGGGATTTTACAGTCCTAGATTTTTGCTGCTGTTTGTATGATGCTAACCAAGCCCTAAAATCTGTGTTCATTGATTTTCGCCCTTTGCAAATGTTTTGTAGCCATTTATTATATTGACATTTAATAACCACATCTCCTTCATCAATTACAACCGACTGTTTTGCTTGTTTCGTCATACTTTCATCAGGCGACATATGTTCTTTTGCACACTCTTGTTATCATGAAATTGCTTATCTGCTATGTTATTAAACCTTTATTCCATGAGTAATTAAGTTCATGTAAGAAATAATGTACAGTAAAACCCGCTAATGCGACCACCTAAAAGAGGTATAATTCTCGGTGCTAGATGCAGGTGATAGCTTAATGAAGGACAAAAGTAATGCAGAAAGCTTCGAGCTTTCTGTATTACTTTTGCCCTGCATTAAGCAACCACCTGCTTATAAAGACACCCATGTTGATGCATTAATTGGTTGCATTAGAGGGGTTCTACTGTATATATCAATACTAGATAGAATAATTATTATAATATAAGATAATGTTTGGTCATGGTAGAAACTGTAGAGTCAGATGTTTTAACCCTTTCACAGTTCTATGTTTATTCCAAAATTCAATACCTACTGAATATTCATGGACAAAACAGAAATATGGAAGGTCCAGCACTGTAGCCATTTTAGAAAGTATAGAAACAGATCTATCGAATTCCATTAGCAAACAGAGCAGACCCTGATCAGACGGCTCCTGTTGGAGCCGTCTTATCTGGGTCTACTCAGTTTGCAGAAGCATGAAAACACATTTATATGAGGTAAAGGGTTAAGTTTAAAACCAATAAACAAACAGAGCAGAGCAAGATTAGACAACTCATACAGGAACTGTCTGATCTGGGTCTGCTTTGTTTGCAAAGGGTTAAAGTATCTATGGAGTAAAGGGTTAATACAACTGGAGGGCTATACCTAAATTTTTTGAAACTTTCAGGACTACTTATATTAATATTTAAAATTGATCTCTGCTTCAATATTCAAAGTAGAGTTGTCTTCCATTTCTTCTTAAATCTGTGATCAGAGAGTCATACTGTTTGGATCTATATATCACACCAAGTTACTGGCTGTCTCATTTGGATTCCAACTTTTGCAAAGCTTTGCAACCATTCGCCCACAAAGTGTAATTATCAAAGTCTTGCATAAAGCCCACAGGTTACCTTTTATCTTGCAGAGACTGAATTGGATCCGATGGAGCCTACTCTTAGTGCAGTGTACAGCATGCCAGACCTCGACCTAATTATCCCACCTAATCCCTTAGTTTCAGCAGGTAAGTAAAATAGCAAAACATGTCTTCAGTGACATCTCCTGCGTCTCCAAGACAACTGATAACTTAATGCAGATACCTATTATTTCACCCATTACCTCATAGGCTATTTTTAGATCCAACCTCTTTCAATGAATCTACCGAAAAGGAGCATTAAACAAGAGAAAAGGATTTTTTTTAGAATTTTGTAGTTTGAAACCATTGTGATAAATAGAGTATTTGCTCCTATAGGAGCAAATGCTCCATTTATCACAATGGTTTCAAGGACAGAGGTGTAGAAAGGCGTAACCCTGTCCTCCATGAATATTCATGTAAGGAATAACGAAAACATGAATATTAATTAGATTAATTGATTAAAACAGAACATAGACAAAGGAATTTATGGCTTTTGGCCTTGGCAGAAACTGTAGAATCATATCTGTATTATATCACAAGCGAACAGAGCAGACTCTGATCAGACGGCTCCTATAGGAGCTGTCTAATCTTGGTCTATTCTGTTTGCATAGTTGTAGAAAGGTATATTTATGGAGTAAAGGGTTGACCCTTTCTCTCATATAAACGTGTTTTCACGCATTTGCAAACAGAGTAGACCCAGATCAGATGGCTCTAGAGGAGCCGTCTGATCAGGGTCTGCTCTGTTTGCTAATAAAATTTAATAGTTCTTTTTCTTTGCTTTCTAAAATGTCTACACTGGTCCACCTTCAATATTTCGTTATGACTATTTTGTCCATGAATATTCAGTAGGTATTGAAATTTGGAATAAACTTGGAACAGGGAAAGTGTTAAAGCAAGCCAAGCAGACCTAGATCAGACAGTTTCTACAGGAGCTGTCTACCCTAGATCTACTCTACTTGCAAAGGTGCTAAAAGGCATATAATTATATGCAGTAAAAATTTAACCCTTGCCTTTATATAAACGCTTTTTCACTAGTTTACAAACAGAATAGACCTAGATCAGAAGTCTCCTACAGGAGCCGTCTGATCAGGGTCTACTCTGTGTGCTTATGAAGTTAAATACAATGTAGACCAGATTCTCCAGTGTCTATCAGATTCTCCAGTGTCTACCTAGCATAACATCCTCTGCACCTTAGCTAGTACATGTATGTATAAATATTAAAAAGCTGGTAGATATTCATAATGTCATTATTTTATACATAAATATTGACAGAGTAAGAGTTATAGGAAGAAATTGACTGGAAATCCAGTAAATTATTTTTGAAACCATTGTGATCCCAGCTTTCATTCCAATCCTTCTTAGGAACTACAGTAAAACCTCTCTATAACCGACACTAAATTGTGTTAATAAGTTGGTATTTAGGGCAGGTGGCCGCTTAAAGCAAGGTGAAAGTAAAACAGAATGCTCCTATAGGAGCGTTCTGTTTTACTTTCACCTTGCTTTAAGCAGTCACCTGTCTTTAATTCAAAATACTTGATGTAATTTAGTGGGCATTATAGAGAGGTTTTACTGTATGTATATTTATGCATGTTGTAAATTACAGAAATAAAACTAAATGCTCTATTTATCACAATGGTTTCAACAGGTGATTTTTACAGATGCGTAGAAAGGCGTATTTATGGAGGAAAGGGTTCATCAATAAGAGGTTTTATTATGGGTCTTTCAGGTAGATGGTAGCTTAAAGCAGGTCAAAAGTAATGCAGAAAGCTGCTATAGGAGTTTCTGCATTACTTTTGTCTTGCATTAAGCAATCACCTGCTTTTTAAGACTCCTATGTTCAATAAATAAATGGCCACTTAACCCTTCCCTTCATATAAACGTGTTTTCACGCTTCTGCAATCAGAGTAGACCCAGATCAGATGGGCCTCTTGTATTATATAGATTTTGTCCGTGAATATTCAGTAGGTATTGACATTAGGAATAAACGCAGAACAGGGAAAGCGTTAAGACAGGTTACTCAAATTTATCAGAATGGTGACATACTGAGTTTACAGATTGATGATAGGTACTGACTGTACTGACTGATGATGGGTACTGACTGTACAGAGTGATGGTGGGTACTGACTTTGCTGATTGATGGTGGGTACTGTGGTGGGTACTGACTGTACAGACTGATGGTGGGTACTGACTTTGCTGACTGATGATGGGTACTGACTGTACAGACTGATGGTGGGTACTGACTGTACAGACTGATGGTGGGTACTGACTGTACTGACTGATGGTGGGTACTGACTGTACAGACTGATGGTGGGTACTGACTGTACAAACTGATGGTAGGTACTGACTGGGTACTGACTATACAGACTGATGGTGGGTACTGACTGGGTACTTACCGTACAGACTGATGGTGGGTACTGACTTTGCTGACTGATGGTGGGTACTGACTGTACAGACTGATGGTGGGTACTGACTTTGCTGACTGATGGTGGGTACTGACTGTACAGACTTATGGTGGGTACTGACTTTGCTGACTGATGGTGGGTACTGACTGTACAGACTGATGGTGGGTACTGACTGTACAGACTGATGGTGGGTACTGACTGTACAGACTGATGGTGGGTACTGACTGTACAGACTGATGGTGGGTACTGACTGTACAAACTGATGGTAGGTACTGACTGGGTACTGACTATACAGACTGATGGTGGGTACTGACTGGGTACTGACTATACAGACTGATGGTGGGTACTGACTGTACAGACTGATGGTGGGTACTGACTGTACAAACTGATGGTAGGTACTGACTGGGTACTGACTATACAGACTGATGGTGGGTACTGACTGTACAGACTGATGGTGGGTACTGACTGTACAGACTGATGGTGGGTACTGACTGTACAAACTGATGGTAGGTACTGACTGGGTACTGACTATACAGACTGATGGTGGGTACTGACTGGGTACTGACTATACAGACTGATGGTGGGTACTGACTGGGTACTTACTGTACAGACTGATGGTGGGTACTGACTGGGTACTGACTATACAGACTGATGGTGGGTACTGACTGTACAGACTGATGGTGGGTACTGACTGTACAGACTGATGGTGGGTACTGACTGTACAAACTGATGGTAGGTACTGACTGGGTACTTACTATACAGACTGATGGTGGGTACTGACTGGGTACTGACTATACAGACTGATGGTGGGTACTGACTGGGTACTGACTATACAGACTGATGGTGGGTACTGACTATACAGACTGATGGTGGGTACTGACTGATGGTGGGTACTGACTGTACAGACTGATGGTGGGTACTGACTGTACAGACTGATGGTGGGTACTGACTGTACAGACTGATGGTGGGTACTGACTGTACTGACTGATGGTGGGTACTGACTACAGACTGATGGTGGGTACTGACTGTACAGACTGATGGTGGGTACTGACTGTACTGACTGGTGGTGGGTACTGACTGTACAGACTGATGGTGGGTACTATGGTGGGTACTGACTGTACAGACTGATGGTGGGTACTGACTGTAGAAACTGATGAAGGGTACTGACTGTACAGACTGATGGTGGGTACTGACTGTACTGACTGATGGTGGGTACTGACTGTACTGACTGATGGTGGGTACTGACTGTACAGACTGATGGTGGGTACTGACTGTACAGACTGATAGTGGGTACTGTGGTGGGTACTGACTGTACAGACTGATGGTGGGTACTGACTGTACTGACTGATGGTGGGTACTGACTGATGGTGGGTACTGACTGTACTGACTGATGGTGGGTACTGACTGTACAGACTGATGGTGGGTACTGACTGTACAGACTGATGATAGGTACTGACTGTACAGACTGATGGTGGGTACTGACTGTACAGACTGATGTTGGGTACTGATTTTGCTGACTGATGGTGGGTACTGTGGTGGGTACTGACTGTACAGACTGATGGTGGCACTGGCACTTGATCGAAAAAGACTATATTTTATTTATAGCAACTAGTACATTAATACACTACATGGTGCGGCAGCCGATTCTCCACCTGTTCGGTTCCGGTGGAAATTTCCGATATAAAACGCAGATCAAGGCAAAATCTACTCAGCGGTCGGGAAGGAAATACATTTATCTCTGTAGAAACGATAAGTTCTTGTCCATAAACAAGCCTCTATCGAAAATATTTGATAATATTTGGAGGAGAAAATGGTGTTTCATTTTGTCGCCGTTTTCATTCCTAGTCAACTTCCGGTTTGAGCGACCTTCAACTGTTTCGGTTGAAACGGGTGTTTTCATTGGACAAATCCGAAAGGTGTGTCAAGCGTTGTTGTTCCCGCGGTCTGTCAAATATTTGTCTTTAAAATGCAAATCTTGGCAATAAAAACCATCTTAGAAGGCCACAACATTGTGGTTACCGGTCATTATGACGAGGCTAGTGAGGGATGATGATGCAATTGGACCATGTCCGTCAGAATGTTTTGGGAACGGATGTTTTGTTATTTGATGACGTTTCAATGTTATCAAAGAAAGACGCGCTCATGACGTCATTAGGTGACGTCATGACATTTTAAGTAACAACTTAACGTCACCATGGCGCTGGATCAACATTGTTCTCTTTGATTTTATGGCTGAATGCATGTAACAAAAATGTGACGTGTATTTTTGTCGAAATATTAGATCAGAGCTATTCAAGTATTTATGTTTACATGTAGTTTGACTTCGAGTAGATAGTCGAAATAACCGGGTCATTGTCAACCAATCAAATGGCTCGTAACATTTTCTCGGGGTCAGAGGAGGTCACCGGAAGTTAACACGGAATGAAAGTCCTGATAAATCAACTCCGTCAATTTATCCCTGAAATATCATCAAATAGCTTCGATAGAGGTTTGTTAATGGACAAGAACTTACAGTTTCTACAGAGATAAATGTCTTTTCTTCCCGGCTGCTGAGTAGATTTCGCGCTGATCTGCGTTTTATATCGGAAATTTACGCCGGTACGAAACAATGGGCGAATCGGCTGCCGCACCATGTATATGATATAACTATTATATATCACAACTATAGTCTGTTTCGATCAAGTGCCAGTGGATGGTGGGTACTGACTGTACAGACTGATGTTGGGTACTGACTTTGCTGACTGATGGTGGGTACTGTGGTGGGTACTGACTGTACAGACTGATGGTGGGTACTGACTGTACAGACTGATGGTGGGTACTGACTGTACAGACTGATGGTGGGTACTGACTGTACTGACTGATGGTGGGAACTGACTGTACTGACTGATGGTGGGTACTGACTGATGGTGGATACTGACTGATGGTGGGTACTGAGACTGTACTGACTGATGGTGGGTACTGTGCTGACTGGTGTGTACTGACTGTATAGACTCACTGATGGTGGGGTGGGTGCTGACTGTACAGACTGATGGTGGGGTGGGTGCTGACTGTACAGACTGATGGTGGGTACTGACTACAGACTGATGGTGGGTACTGACTGTACAGACTGATGGTGGGTACTGACTGTACTGACTGATGGTGGGTACTGACTGTACAGACTGGTGGTGGATACTAACTGTACAAACTGATGTTGGGTACTGACTTTGCTGACTGATGGTGGGTACTGACTGTACTGACTGATGGTGGGTACTGACTGTACTGACTGATGGTGGGTACTGACTGTACAGACATGGTGGGTACTGACTGACCGGACTGATGGTGGGTACTAACTGTACTGACTTATGGTGGGTACTGACTGTACAGACTGATGGTGGGTACTGACTGTACAGACTGATGGTGGGTACTGACTGTACAGACTGATGGTGGGTACTGACTGATGGTGGATACTGACTGATGGTGGGTACTGAGACTGTACTGACTGATGGTGGGTACTGACTGTGCTGACTGGTGTGTACTGACTGTATAGACTGATGGTGGGGTGGGTACTGACTGTACAGACTGATGGTGGGTACTGACTGTACAGACTGATGGTAGGTACTGACTGTACAGACTGATGGTGGGTACTGACTGTTCTGACTGATGGTGGGTACTGACTGTACAGACTGGTGGTAGGTACTGACTGTACAGACTGATGGTGGGTACTGACTGTTCTGACTGATGGTGGGTACTGACTGATGGTGGGTACCGGCTGTGCTGACTGGTGATGGGTACTATGAGTTGTACTGACTGTACAGACTGATGGTGGGGTGGGTACTGACTGTACAGCCTGATGGGGGTACTGACTGTGCTGACTGATGGTGGGTACTGACTGTACTGACTGATGGTGGGTAGTGACTGTGCTGACTGGTGGGTACTGACTGTACAGACTGATGGTGGGTACTATGGTGGGTACGAACTGTACTAACTGATGGTGGGTACTGACTGTACAGATTGATGGTGGGTACTGACTGTACTGACTGATGGTGGGTACTGACTGTACAGACTGATGGTGGGTACTGACTGTACTGACTGATGGTGGGTACTATGGTGGGTACTGAGACTGTACTGACTGGTGGTGGGTACTGACTGTACAGACTGGTGGTGGGTACTGACTGTACAGACTGATGGTGGGTACTGACTGTACAGACTGATGGTGGGTACTGACTGTACTGACTGATGGTGGGTACTGACTGTACAGACTGATGGTGGGTACTGACTGTACAGACTGATGGTGGGTACTGACTGTACAGACTGATGGTGGGTACTGACTGATGGTGGATACTGACTGTACTGACTGGTGATGGGTACTATGGTGGGTACTGACTGTACAGACTGATGGTGGGGTGGGTACTGACTGTACAGACTGATGGTGGGTACTGACTGTACAGCCTGATGGGGGTACTGACTGTGCTGACTGATGGTGGGTACTGACTGTACTGACTGATGGTGGGTACTGACTGATGGTGGGTACTGACTGTACTGACTGATGGTGGGTACTGACTGTACAGACTGATGGTGGATACTATGGTGGGTACTGACTGTACTGACTGATGGTGGGTACTGACTGTACAGACTGATGGTGGGTACTGACTATACAGAGTGATGGTGGATACTATGGTGGGTACTGACTGATGGTGGGTACTGACTGTACTGACTGATGGTGGGTACTGACTGTGCTGACTGATGGTGGGTACTATGGTGGGTATTGACTGTACTGACTGATGGTGGGTACTATGGTGGGTACTGACTGTAAAGACTGATGATGGGTACTGACTGTGCTGACTGATGGTGGGTGCTGACTGTACAGACTGATGGTGGGTGCTGACTGTACAGACTGATGGTGGGTACTGACTGTGCTGACTGATGGTGGGTACTGACTGTACTGACTGATGGTGGGTACTATGGTGGGTACTGACTGTACTGACTGATGGTGGGTACTGACTGATGGTGGGTACTGACTGTACTGACTGATGGTGGGTACTGACTGTACTGACTGATGGTGGGTACTATGGTGGGTACTGACTGTGCTGACTGATGGTGGGTACTATGGTGGGTACTGACTGTACTGACTGATGGTGGGTACTATGGTGGGTGCTGACTGTACTGACTGATGGTGGGTACTGACTGTACTGACTGATGGTGGGTACTGACTGTAAAGACTGTAAAACAGATCTTTCATATTCCATTAGCAAACAGAGCAGACCCTGATCAGACGGCTCCTATAGGAGCCATCTTATTTGGGTCTACTCTGTTTGCAAATGAGTGAAAACATGTTTATGTGAAGGAAAGGTTTAACATAATTAGGAGTATTGTCTAGTCATAATATTTGTTCTTATCAACAGATAATACACAGGACACTGCCGAAACACCAAGCAGCGCAGGAAAGGGTAAAAGACTGGTATCTGGTAAAGGCAGGCCTAAAAAAGGACAGAAGGCATCAAAACGAACATTGGAAAATGACAGTGTTAATGACAATACCAACAGAAGATCAAAAGACAGTGATAAAAAGCAGAAAAACACTGGTAAAGGTTCAAAAAAGAAATTGGTAAAAGTTGAGAAAGGGAGTGGTGAAATTTGCTCACCGAAAAAGAGAATAAAAACTGAAGTTCCTAGTGATGAATATGCTAAAAGTGAGGTGAAGAAGAAGTCTAATAAGTCTAAAGGTCAAATTAGACCGCAAACTGGTAAAGGACAAAAGAAAAAGCCACAGAAGGAAAAAGCAGGAGAGAAAACTACAAATAAGAAAACAACGGAGAAAATTAAAGAACTCACTGAAGATGAAAAGGGTAAAAAGAAAAAACCTACGGCTCAAGAAATACTTTTCCAGTCATTGAAAGCAAGAAAAAAAAAGAAAGTGACAAAGAAAAAGAAAAAGTAAATGCAAAGAACTTACAGTTCAATACATTGTACATTGAGAGAACTTGATAGTCAATCAACAGAACATTGAGCACAGCTGAAGTACCTTCCTTTTGCAAGTACAATCAAACCTGCTGTAAATGGCCAGTCTAGTGGAGTGGCCAATTTGGCTGCTTCCAGCAGGTGACCACCTAAACCAGGTGCTGGTTACCAAGCATGCTTTCGAGTGATGATGATAAGAGTCATGTATTAAGGCTGCTAACCAGTACACCCTAACCCTATTAATCACCTTTAGTGATACTTCTAGTTTATTCAGGCACTTGATCAGAGTCTGCTCTGTTTGCTTATGGAATAACTCTGATCTGATACTACATCAGATCTAAATTATAGTTAAACCTCTCTATAACGGCCACTAAATTACATCAAGTATTTTGTGTTAAAGGCAGGTGGCCGCTTAGAGCAAGGTGAAGGTTAAACAGAACGCTCCTATAGGAACCTTGTTTTACTTTCACCTTGCTTTAAGCAGCCACCTGCCCTAAATACCAACTAATTAATACAATTTGGTGGTCGTTATAGAGAGGTTTTACTGTTGTTCATAAGCAAACAGAGCAGATGACAATTAGACAGCTCCTACAGGAGCAAAGGCGCGTCTATGAGACAAAGGGTTTAAACAGTTACATGTGTCCCTGAGATCTTGCCCCTTTACTTAAATAGATGCATCTTTTAACTTTTTCCCTGGTATAAATGCCTTTTCAAGCATTTGCAGAGTAGACCAAGATCAGATGGCTCCTATATGAGTTGTCTGATCAGGGTCTGCTCTGTTTGCTAATGGAATTTGATAGATCTGCCTCTTTAGTTTCTAAAATGGCAACAATGTTACACCTTCCATATTTCATTATAACTATTTTGTCTGAATATTCTTTAGGTATTGAAAATTGGACAGTCTGCATATAGAACAGGGAAAGGGACAGCATATAGAACAGGGAAAGGGACAGAGGTCCAGATAAGATTTTAACAGTTTCAAGAATAACTTCTCCACCAAACCCTATGTTGTGACCACTCTTTAGAATCGTCTAGAAGAGACGATTCAAAAGAAATGTCACAACATAGGGTTTGGTGGAGAGCTGATGATTTTAGTACTTGAGTACTCACCTTCATCTGTTGCTCTGTTAACCCCTTCCCTGATTGATATTCATGTAAGAATTAATGACGTCATGACAATTAATAAGATTATTTTTTATAACGGTATATGAACACAGCACATGTTGCCTCAGACAGAAGCTGTAGAATCAGATCTGTATTACACCATAAGCAAATAGAGCAGACCCTGATCAGATGGCTCCTATAGGAGCTGTCTGATCTAGGTCTACTCTGTTTGCAGATCCGTCAAAATGCGCTTACATAAGGGAAAGGGTTAATACATTTGCATAGAGTAGGTGACTGCTAGGGAGTAGACCCAGAATAGATAGCTCCTGTAAGAGCAAATGGAGTAGAACTAGAATGGTTAGCTCCTGTAAGATCAACAGAGTAGAACCAGAATGGATAGCTCCTGTAAGAGCAAACGGAGTAGACCAAGAATGGTTAGCTCCTGTAAGAGGAAACGGAGTAGACCAAGAGTTGATAGCTCCTGTCAGAGCAAACAGAGTAGACCCAGAATGGAAAGCTCCTGTATTAGCGAACGGAGTAGACCAAGAATGGTTAGCTCCTGTAAGAGCAAACGGAGTAGACCCAGAACAGATAGCTCCTGTAAGAGCAAACGGAGTAGACCCAGAATAAATAGCTACTGTAAGGGCAAACAGAGTAGACCCAGAACAGATAGCTCCTTAGAGTAGACCCAGAATGGTTAGCTCCTGTAAGAGCAAACAGAGTAGACCCAGATTAGATAGCTCATGTAAGAATAAACAGAGTAGACCCAGAATAGAGCTGTCTTAACAGGATCTAGTGTTTGTTCATGAAAGAGTTGGATATGATTCTACAGTGTCTGCCATTGAAAAACTTTTTTGTTTTATATGCCAATTTAAACTTTCAGCAAATTAATATGCATGGTCATCATTTCTTACATGAATATTCATGAGGTGATTGGTTAATGGTTTCAGTTTGTTTCACCCTGTAACCCATTACCTCATAGGTTATTTTTAGACCCAACCTCTTTGAATGAATCTACCGAAAAGGAGCATTTACTAGAGAAAAGGAAAATGTTATACATTTTGTAATTGTTTAGTATAGAGACCATTGTGATAAATAGAGCATTTGCTCCTAAGGAGCAAATGCTCTATTTATCACAATGGTTTCAGGAAGTGACTACATTATTACAGAGGCGTATTTATGGAGGAAAGGGTTAATTCATATAAAAAACCGTTTCATGCCTTTGCAAACAGAGTAGACCCAGTTACTGTACAGGAGCCGTCATATCTGGAACTACTCTGTTTGTAAAGGTGTTAAAAGGGCATCTAAACCATCTATAGAGTAAAGAGTTAAGACCCAGTATTATAAATATGAGGTTTACCAATTTATGAAAATGTGTTATTTCTCTGACATTCAAACCTGATCTTTTTGGTACTCTTTATACTTTAAAATGCCGAGTTTGTTGAAAATGTGGATGTTTTAACACCTAAAGCGGCCGGAAAATGAGCTGCAAGTTTACACCGAAATGGAGGGTCATTACAAGGCTATCTATATCTTCTCGTCAATCTTTATTTGGTGGGAGAAAAAAAATCCGCTATTCGTTAATTCATGAAGGATAGAAATATCTCCCGTGAGGGTCAGAAATTCAAGGAAGGCCGAGGATTTTCCGAGTCCTTTCTTGATTTTCTGACCCTCGGGCGAGATATTTCTATTCTTCATGAATACTCATGGTGGATTCTTATAATCTTCCATGTAATGTTATTGCAGCTGTTTTATTCTTTTCCTGTTCAATATTCATGTAATAAATGATGACATCATGAATATTTAATAGCTGAATTTTTTAAATATAAATATTTCAAGGAATGTTTTTGGTTTAACAAAAACTAGTATCGGATCTATGTCATGTAAAAAGAAATCAGAGCAGACCCTAATCAAACTGCTCCTAAGGTTCCTTCAGATCTGGGTCTACTCTATTTGCAAATGCATGGAAAGGTGTTTATATACAGGAAAAGGTTAACCAACATATCTTAGGTAAACAATAGCCATCCAATTTGTTATTGTCGGTCCAATAACATTGATAAGAGCCATTTGCTATTCTGTATTGATACATCAATTGATCCAGTATCGACGATATATCAGTGTGTATTGTGAACAGGAATAAAGTAAAGAGAAACTGCAACACAAAGTTAGCGTACTTTATCTAGCCTTTTAATCACATCATGATACACCAATGCCTATGTGACAGGCCGGGTACAGGTACTGGGTGAAAGACAGTAAGCTGTTCGGATAGCTCAGTGGTTAGAGCACTTGCCTTGTAAGTCAGGGGTCCCGGGTTTGATCCCCAGTCTGGCTGCATGTTTTTTCACCAGTCCTGTTACACCTAACATGTGAGGAAGCCTTTCAGCTGGCTTTGGGTAGGTCGTAGTTCTACCCGGATGTTCTGTGCACAAAACAGTGCAATCTGTTCCGTGCACAGAACATCTGGGGTCTTCCTCCACCTGTAATTAGCTGGACGTCGTGATATGACTGAAATACTGTTAAAGCGACGTAAAACCTGATAAAAACCAAAACAAACCAATCCTGCATTAACCCTTTCCTCCATAAATACGCCTTTCTAAGCCTCTATAATAGCTTCTTGAAACCACTGTGATAAATAGAGCATTTGCTCGATATAGGAGCACATGCTCTATTTATTACAGTGGTTTCAGTACTACTCAATTCTAACACTTTCCTTTTCTCTAGTAAATACTCCTTTTCGGTAGATTAATTCAAAGAGGTTGGATCTAAAATAGCCTATGATGTAATGGGTTAAAACACTGCAGACCTCTAATCAGAGAACTCATTCTCAAAGTGTGAAAAAAGGGTTTGTATGTGGGAAAGGGGGTTTGTATGCGGGAAAGGGGTTTGTATGGGTTAAGATTCTGATTTACAGGATTTATGAGATGTTTACAGAAACTTGTCAATATTGAATATTGCGGCTTGTGACATACTTAAGCAGTAGACCAGAACCATTTGTATAAATTTAATAATAGACTATCTAAAGATGCTTGGTTGTGCTAAACCAATTACCTCATAGGCTATTTTTAGACCTACCCTCTTTGAATAAATCTACCTAAAAGGAGCATTTACGAGAGAAAAGGAATTTTTTTAGAATTTTGTAGTTTGAAACCATTGTGATAAATAGAGCATTTGCTCCTATAGGAGCAAATGCTCTATTTATCACAATGGATTCAACAGAGGACTTTTACAGAGGCGTAGAAAGGCGTACTTATGGAGGAAAGGGTAAACATCCGTTTCTGTCAACTAGGGGTTAATTGGATGCTCCAGAGAGGGCAGTGGATACAGATACAGAGAAGGCAGCGTGATGCCTTACTCTTATTATCGATCCATCTCTGGTTTTTTAGAAGCCCAGTGTAAAGCTATGATACATCGGACAAGTTGGGTTTATATAATCTCATCTAAAAGATCATTCCTGTCAAGTGTTTGGTTGTATTCCTTTCAGAGATAAGATGTCCTTTCATGAAATTGCTGATAATAATCTATTTTAGCTTCTGAGACACATTTATGCAACAGACCCAAACAACTTATATATAAACTTCATATAGGATCTTCTGAGAATGATTTCTTTGAAGTTTGGTCACTCCCATTTATCGGTTTAGATGCTGTTCAAACCTTGTAAAAATCTATCTTTATCACTTTGATATACTTATGCACTGGACAGGACTCATTAATATAATATTATAGTGGACCACCTGAGGATAATTCCTGTAAAGTTTGGTCAAATTCCATTCAGTACTTTAGGAGGAGATGTTTAAAGTGATTGTGTCATCCCAATAGCTTGTGCCAGTCAGCTAAAAATAAATGCTTAAAGGACAACCAGACATGACAAAGTAAAGCAGGTGACACAAGTACTAGCTCTACCCCTGGCAGCCATGAAAATAGCTTCATGGAATGCAATTCTTTGAATAACTTTAGATGAGATCCATCGTGTTTGGTGATTTAGGAAATTCAATGCTGAAATTGGAACAAAATAAGAATCTGAAAAACCAAAATGTTCAATAACGATTTATTAATTCATTTAACCAATTTATTCAATATAAATATATACTGCTTTTACCTTTAATATAAACATTCTGACTGCCAATCTCCCCTAACATTAATTCAGCACCATGTTTTAGACTAAGAAGCCATATTGTAGACACTTATCAAACCGCTCCCTCTGGATCAGTTTGATCTGGGTCTGCACTATCTGCCTAGATTTGTCAACCCAAGGAAAAAATCTGGAAGACAAATTCAATACAAGCAGTATAGATAACAAAACAGCACAACTCAGATGCACATTTTATGAAGTATTGTATTCACTTTGCTCAAATTATGACATAATCAACTGGTACAAGGATGTACAGTATTGTAAATCCCTTATAAACCAGACTTTTAGAAAATAATTAATATCTCAGGTGGTAGCTTAATGCAGGGTGAAAGTCATGCAGAAAGCTCCCAAAGGAGCTTTCTGCATGACTCACCCTGCATTTAGCTGCCATCTGTCAAAGATCACCGATGCTAATATTAAAGTCCAGACTCGAGAGGTATTACTGACAACCACACCTCTCTACAGCTCTGTAGAATAATTCAGATTTTGCCAGCAAAGCAAATCAATTGTTGTGAATGTTCATATTCACACACAAGCACTGCAATATTAAATAGAATTGGGTCATTTTATTTAACCATGCCATATTTTGAACTCCAAATCGGGGTGAATAAACATTTGTCAATGACCCAGAACCATTTTGAGAAAAATCATTGGATAACATAACATACCGTCAGAAGGTTGTATTTATTTGGTAGTAAAATTCTTGGCATTCAATAGCCGAAATAATTACGAGCATATCATGTAAGAGTTACAGACTTGTTTGTACTTGTGGTACACGGATGTCTAGTCTGTCAGTTGGAACCCTTGTTATTTAGTATATATAAACTTCCAGGAAATGGTACAGACCCCTATGTTTGCAAGTTTCTGCCATAGCAAACATTCATGTGTTCATATGCCCAAAAATCATTTAATTCAGAGATGTGAAAATGTGTTTCAAGAACATGTTTTCAAACCTCTTCGATATGGTTCTAAAGAGTGGTCACATAATAGGGTAACAGTAGTGCAGTAAAACCCCTCTAATGTGACCACTTTATGAATGGAAATGAATGTCTTTAAAAGCAGGTGGTTGCTTAATGCAGGTCAAAAGTTATGCAGAAAGCTCCTGTATAACTGTCGACCTGTATTAAGCTATCAGCTGCATTTAAGACCCAGAATTATACATATTTTTGGTGGTCGCATTAGAGGGTTTTACTGTATTTGAATACACATCATTATCTATTTCTCTAGTTCATATTTATCATGTCATAATGACATTATTTCTAACACAAACATTCAGGAAGTAAAGCAATAAATGATGATAATGACTACTAAATATACAGTAGAATCTCTCTAATGCGACCACTTAATGAATAAACATTGGTCTTTATAAGCAGGTGGCTGCTTAATGCAGGGCAAAAGTAATGCAGAAAGCTCCTCTTTTGTCCTACATTAAGCTACCACCTGCATATAGCACTCAGAATTATACCTCTTTTAGGTGATCGCATTAGCAGGGTTTTAATGTTCTATAAAAGTGACAAAGCATATACAAGTTAAAACACCATGGCGAACACACCATGGCAAACCAATAAAATCGCATGACAGATGTTTATTTATTAACCCTTTACTCCATGAATATTCATGAGAGAAATAATGACATTACCAGCCAGTATTCATTACATGTTTTTTTTATAATGATAATGAACACGAGGAATGTTGGAACACGAGGAATGTTGGCTCTTGTAGAAATTGTAGAATCGGTATTGGTCCATAAGGCGCATTTACAGATGACGGGGTTTATATATATATATATGTTCAATGTTCCCTTTCCCTGTTCTGTTTTAATATAAGAAATAATGACATCATGAATATTTATGAGCTTAATGTTTATAATATAAACTTTTCAAGGGATTTTTTTTTGCTTTGATAAAATACAATCAGATCTATATCATGTCAAAAGCAAAGAGAAAAGACACTGATCAGACGGCTCCTATAGGAGCAGTCTGATCTGGGTCTACTCTGCAAATGCGTGAAAACATGTTTATATGAGGTAAAGGGTTAATACATAAGAATTGAAACAAGATTTATCAAAACAATATTCAGTCATGAAATCACTGACAAACATTAACGACTCAAACAATTTGTGGATTAGGTTATATGGCACTGCTAAAATTTGTAAACAAAACATATCAGAGCTCCAGATATGATGCGTAAATTAAAACATTTTCAACAATAACTTCTTTATTTCTCAAAGAGACGATTCTAAACAGTGGTCACAACATAGGGTTTGGTGGAGAAATGACGATTTCAGTATTTGTGTACGCAGTTATCTGTTGCTCCGATATATAAAGCTATCTAAAACTCACAACATCGCTGGGTTTTAAAACTGTAAAACCAGTTCAGTAAGCCCATTCATGACCACTAATTCTGTTCAACAATAAATATATAAATGATGTAATTGCATACTGTCTTTATAACAATTAATTAAAAGGTTTGTGTAAGTTGGTACTCTATATACGACTGTAGTGCTACAACAGATTAGTCAACTGTCATAACAATGAAGCTCGCCACAGACAAGAACAGGGAACCAAGAAAATCTGTGCATTCACTAGCCTTCAGTGGCAATATGCAGATGTTGACCTTTTGAATACTGAATATTCAAATTGGACTGGCTCATCATAGTTTAACCCTTTACCTTATAAATATTCATGTAGGAAATAATGATGTCATGAATATTAATAAGATTATGGCACATCAACATGTGACATATTGGCTCAGGCAGAAGCTGTAGAATCAGATCTATATTACACCACAAGCAAACAGAGTAGACCCTGATCAGACGGCTCCTATAGGAGCCGTCTGATCTGGGTCTACTCTGTTTGCAGATGTGTCCAAATGCCCTTACATATGGAAAAGAGTTATAAGGCAAGAAATAATGACATCATGAACATTAATTACCGTAGCTTCATAATCTCAATAAGGTAATTTTTTAGCATTACAGAAACTGAAGAATCAGATCTTTATTATCCCATAAAAAAACCCAGCACAGACTGCGATCAGACGGCTCCTACAACAGCTGTATGATCTGGGTCTACTCTGTTTGCATTAAAAAGTATTTCTATCAGGTAAAGTTAAACAATAGTCCATTCAGCATAGAAGACCATGCAGGTCATTATTACAAGGCTCCCCCCTAGTAACCCTCTGCTCCCCTAGTAACCCTCTGACCTGGGTCTACACTGTAAGGCTCCCCTAGTAACCCTCTGACCTGGGTCTACACTGTAAGGCACCCCTAGTAACCCTCTGCTCCCCTAGTAACCCTCTGACCTGGGTCTAAACTGTTTGCAATTGCCAGTTCACTTATTTCTCGCATTCAAAGGCTTCATCTACCAACCAATACGATACAAGTTTAGTCAAACATAAATTAAGCTATTTATTATAAAATATACACTAACATTATATAAAACAAGGAAGCCATACAAAATACATGTAGTTTGTGCTGTACAAATTAAATCAAAGTGTAATACACAAGAAAAATTGGCTACAGAAAAACAACCGCAAGATAGCTATAAACAAGGCACACGTTTTGGATCTAGATGAGATATAAACAGCCTGGCATCTCGGAGGGAGCAGAATTAACCCTTTCCTTCATATACAAGTAGATGCTTTTTCTCACAGATTAGACCCTGATCAGACGGCTCCTATAGGAGCTGTCTGATCAGGGTCTGCTCTGCTTGCTTATGAAATTATAGACCTGGTCATACAGTTTTTGTCCAAGCCAAAAGTTCCCTTGAAAAATTTCCTTAAATATATGTTTCATGAAGTGATCAATTCATGCAAATATGTTCATTAGAGAAATGGTTCAAGCAGTCCAGACCACATTTCCATGTACTTAGCCAGCTAAGAGCCATCCATACATTGTAAACTCCACCCCGCCTGCAGCAGAAAACTGCAAAACACTTCATGCTTAGTTACAAACAGTGCATTACAAGATGTCATTATTTTTTTTACATACATGCATATTATATATATTCGTGGAGTAATGTATAAACATATGGCAAACAATGAGGGTGACATGTATAAATATATTGCAAACAATAAGGGTAATATATGAAATAGTACGGTACTAAAAAATCTCATTTGGTTTCCATTACATTTTATCTCTGGATACAAACATTAGAGGCCTAGACAAAATGCATACGCTAAGAGTTTGAATTTTCAAGAATAGCCCCTTTATAACCCCCACTAATTTGACAATCTATTGACCAAGTGTCAAGCAGCTTTAATCCTGACGAGATGTCCACTTACTTAGCGTCTCATTTGGATCAAAGCTGTTTTTAAATGGGAGAAGTGGATAGTGGGACAAGAATTAGTAATACCTCTTCAAAAGAGACATTGACAATGCATGAGACCACTTGACACAACTTCAAGCACAGAGGAACATTTGGTTAGAAGCACTACAGTACATCATCACAACTCATCTGGAGGGTTACTGAGCCCTTTACTCTTTAACCCTTTCCCTGCTCTATGTTTATTTCAATACCTACTGAATATTCATGGACAAAATAGTTATAAAGAAATATGGATGGTGGAATATTATTATTTTAATTTATATAGATTTCAGAGAGTAAAGAAACAGACCTATCAAATTTCATTAGCAAACGGAGCAGACCCTGATCAGACGGCTCCTATAGGAGCTGTCTGATCTGGATCTACTCCGTTTGCAAATGCGAGAAAACACGTTTATATGAGACAAAGGGATAAATATGCCTTTCTAAATAGAGCAAACCCAGATCAGTCTGCTCGGTTTGCTAATGTTATAAAATAGGTATGCATGGCCAAACATTCCTGTGTCCATTTGCTATTATAACAATCTAATTAATATTCATGATGTCATTGTCATTATTTCTTACATGAATATTCATGCAGTAATGGGTTAACCCTTTACCTGATGAATATTCATGCAAGAATATTGTTAATATTGCATTAATACAGGAGTTTCTGGACATGGCAGAAATCGCATCTATACAATTTTCTAAGCAAACAGAGTAGACCCTGATCAAAAGGTTCCAGCTCAAGCTGTATGATCTGGGTCTACTCTGTAAAGTTATCAACAGATGTCTCTATCAAAACAAGAGGGTAATGATGGCCCCGATATCGCTCACCAGACAATCAGAGGAGATTTTCAAAGTTTTCACTATATGTTTCTATAGAAAACTGGCCACTCCTAGGGCAGGGCCAATTTTGACCCACAAAGGCATAACTTATATAACTTTTGTAGAGGACCTCAACATGATGCTATGTGCCAAATATGAAAGCTGAGAACCTTCCAGTTTCAGAGAAGGTTTACACAATATATTTCTATAGAAAACGAGGCACCCCTGGGGCGGGGCCAATTTTGAGCCCAGGGACATAATTTATGTAACTTTTGTAGAGGACCTTCAGATAATACTATGTGCCAAAGATGAAAGCTGAGAACCCTGTAGATTTAGAGAAGATTTTTAAAGGTTCAAATTGTTGACGACACAGGACAACGGACATCAGGCGATCACAAAAGCTCACCCTGAGCACTTTGTGCTCTGGTGAGTTAAAAAAGGTTAACACATAGCAATCCTGTTCCCAAAGGACTCTAAGCCACAGCACTGAAGATCTTACTCACTCATCATCTTGTCTAGTCTGAGTGTGTTACCACAGGGCTTCACTTCTAGTATGCTAGTGAGTAAATAACCCAAGCTTATGTGTATAAACACAGCTGTGATATGTATAAATACAACTGTTGATACTATATGTATAATGTGTAAGTAACATTCTATTACACACTTTTGACAACAGTCCAACAAAAAAGCAAGCTTGCATTCTCGGACATTTCTATGTAACCATGTTATGATAACTGGAATACCCTTCCTCTTAAGTATCTCAACCTCCTCCCCTGTTCCAACTTGCAGACATATGTTCATTTCTTCTTTACTTTTTCTCTTAACTTATCTTTTAATTTGTCCTGTTCATTGCGTATGATCGTTCCATCTTCCCCAGTCATGTTCAAATCAACGAGGTTTGGAACCCCAAGTCTGTGATCATAACTAGGAGCATTACTGGACATTCCAGTATCAGACAGCAGGGTCTGTCCATATCGTCCCGTTGATGAACCCTGCAGTATTTGTTGTGGCTCCACCAAGGCAGGATTTGGGGATACTATCCCAGGCGCTTGTGAAGCATTAGGAACAGCCTGCACTGCATTTTGGATTAAGCCAGGATTTCTGATCAACAAAGCCAACAACTGTTTAGATAGAACATAATTGTTCATCTTGGGTACTTCTGATGCTGACATATTTTGGCTGTCAAGGTTTAGGTTCTGAGTTTTATGGGTTAAGCTTGGTAGATTGTCCTGTTCAATGATTTCTACTTCAGAATCTTCTTTCATATGAGCTGGATTCTTCAACTCCTCAACTTCCTCCATTTTTTGATGACTTGAATCCAGACCAACTGTGTCAACAACTGGGTATGTTGTGTCAAGTGGATTGTCTGTTACACTGACAGGAGCAGCCTTTGTGCTGAAGTCAAGTGGTTCGTCTTGATCTAGGCTTTTCCTAGTAAGATCAAGAGGAACTTCCTGAACAGTTGTTGGAAGTGTAACTTCTTTGTCTGCAGTTGGCATGCATTCCTCATGTATTGTTTTCAGGCTTGTTACTTCATATGTCTCCTCTACATCCATGAAGCTAGAAACTTCAACTGTGCTGTCAACCTCCTGTTTCTCCATGAAAGTCTGAGATTCAGACAGACAATCATCTACAGTGCCTGGACTGAAATCATGCTGTTTCAAGTAAGATTCGTCTGGTGTGGGAGACTCCTGCTCTGAAACAAGCTTGACTTTAAATTTCTGGCCATTTATGGTTATTCCGTCCTTCATCAAATTTAGTAAAACTGCATACATTAACTCTGGTGAAATTTTTTCACTTGATGGTTGTCCAATGCTTGGTTTTGCTCTTTCAAGTTTCTTGAAAGGTGAATCTGGCCGCATTCTTTTCTTTAAAGGTACATTCTGTTCACCTGGGGTTCTTCTAGTTGACGTTGTGTTATGACAGTTGAAATTCATGTTTAGCGTCAGAGGAGGTATATTTCCATCTGTTTTCTTTTCTTTCGTCTTGAAAGCTGAAAAAGATAGACAAATGCATGAAAAAATCTTAGATCATTTTGACATGTTACAATTATCATGAAGAATATGCCATTTTTTCTCATGTCTTTTTCTGTGATATTGTCTCTAAATCAGACTTTTTTCACTATATATTATACACGGAAAAACATTTCAAAGTCCCATAACTCTAGTTACAAGAGTGCAAGTGGACACGACATACACCAGTCGCGGAGTCATCTGATCTGGATCTACTCTGTTTGCAAATGTGTGAAACCACGTTTATATGAGGGAAAGGGTTAGGATTGGTTGTACTGATGTTTCAACTTACTAGGAGAGTGACTTCTCTTTCTGGCAACCCTAACATCTGGGCGAGTCTGGGAATCAAACTGCCAAAGATAAAAACAAGTAAAATTAAATTGGTTCTGCTTAAAGAATATCAACATTTTGTCAAAACTACAAAGGAATACAATGATTAAAGTTTGCATGTGAATAGTTATCAGTTATTGAGCAGACATGCTTTTTTCAGTGAAGGCCATTGTGACCTTGACCTTTGACTGACTGACCTTAAAATCAATAGGGGCCATCTACTAACCATTACCAACCTCCCTACTAGGTATAAAGACAGCACATTCAATAGTTATCAAATTATTGAGCGAACAAGATTTTAAGTTGAAAGTCACTGTGACCTTTCCCTTTGACCGACTGTCCTCAACTCAATAGGGGTCATCTACTAGCCATGACCAACCTTCCTACTAAGTATGAACAGAGCACACCTAATAGTTATCAAGTTAATGAGCAGACATTTTTTTGGAGTGAAGGTCAGTGACCTTGACCTTTGATCGATTGACCTCAATAACAATAGGTCATCTACTGACCATTACCAACCTCCCTACAAAGTACGAAGACAGCACACCTGATATTTATCAAGTTATCGAGTAGACAAGCACACCTAATACTTTATTAGTTATACAGTTCTTTCCCAGGGTACATGACGATTTATTCCCGGCTGAGGAAAATCATGTTGCCCGAGCCGTTAGGCGAGGGTTACATGATTTTACCAGCCGGGAATAAATCGTCATGTACCCTGGGAAAGAACTGTATAACGAATTTATTATACTGCAAAGTTTTACGGTTCGGATAATTTATATAAATCCATTTTGGCATGTTGAATCACTAAACACGCTAATTCCCCTAAAAGCGCCCCAATACATTAATTCTACCCGAAGGTATCCGAAGTGGTGCGTATTGTATTTCATCGGCGTTCGTGTTATTATAGATGGCTGGACGATATTATAACTCCTCCTAAAACTGTTTTACTGGTCATTTCAAACAATGATGTTCTACAATTCATTTCTGCATGTTCTTCTTTACGTATCAATAGTTCTCTATTATGAATTTTGCTATTATTTAGCCGAGTCGAGAAGTCGGTCTTTTGGTTTCTGACCATAATATGTGGGGCCTGCCATGGGGAAATTCTATGTACCCTGTCAGCTCACAGGGTACATGGACTCATGTACACGGCTAGTTAACCAATCAGAAGTGAGGATTTTACTTTGCAGTATAATAAATCAAGTTATTGAGCGGACATGGTTTTTTATTGAAGGCCACTGTGACCTTGACCGACTGACCTCAAAATAAATACTAGTCAATCTACTAGTCATGACCAACCTTCCAACTAAGTATGAAGACAGCACACCTTATACTTATCATAATACTTACCAAGTTATTGAGCAGACAAGATTTTTTAGTTGAAGGTCACTGTGACCTTGACTTTTGACCGACTGACCTCAAAATCAATAGGGGTTATCTACAGGCCATGACCTATCTCTCTATTATGAATGAGGACTGTACACCTAATAGTTGTCAAGTTATTGAGCGGACAAAGATGTGGCGAACGGACATACAAGCGCCATACCATTATATGACTGAAGTTACCTTGGGGCGTATAAAAAGTAGTCACAACATAGGTTTTGTGGAGAAATAAATGAGTAAGATGCAATGTTTACTACAAAGATGCAAAGTTGATAACTGTCCTAATACTTAGTGTAAATAGGGTAGATTCTAAATTGAAGGTCTACAAAGATGCAAATTTGATTAAAAATTTGATAAAAAAAAAGTATATGTACCCCAATGTCACTCTCTTGGTAAATTCCTTTCTCTGTGCAAGCTGCTTCTGGAAAGTTGGCCCTGCAAAAGAAAGAGATATGAAACAGTGTGGAATATCAGTTAAGAAATTGTAGCGTTTAGCTACAAGAGCACAGCTTACCTCCTAGGCGAAATTGTTATATTGAGGCCATGCTAGCTTTTAGTGAAATCATCAAATACTTACAAAATTCTTCATGTCTAAAGACAACTTCAGATATCATGGTCATTTAGCCATTTTTTTTAAATTGATGCATTTAACTATAAATCAAAATATTACTGTAAATGTGGCTAAACAAACATTTTACTTAGCTCCAGTCCCGCCATATGACCAGTGTTATGGGAAATATTACTGGAGCATTTGAAAAGTGTATAGATCCAGATTAGCCAGTGAAAGAATTTGGCATATATGTATGATTATTGTCTACAGATGTTTGATCGGAGTTTCAGTAACTTTAGTATTTTTCACATTAACACATTCCCACTTACTGATGCCTCTCCACGCCTCAGTAAAAGTCATTTTTGAAACCATTGTGATGAATAGAGCATTTGTTCCATAGGAGGCTAGCTCTATTTATCAAAATGAAAATGAAAATTTTCTCTGAAAATGCTCTTTGGTAGATTTATTCAGCAAATGCTCAATTTATCACAATGGTTTAAAAAACTACACAATTCTAAGTTTCCTTTTCTCTGGAAATGCCCTTCCTTAGTAGATTTATTCAAGGAAGTTTGGTCTAAAAACAGTCCAGGAGAGATGGATTAACATAACCAGATGTCATGTTCTAATGGTCTAATGCTATTCTGTTTTCATATCATCTGATCAGTTTTAGACAGGGGCCATTTGATTTGGGTCTGCACTATTAAATTGTTATTTGCCAGAGTTTGTCCAAATAATTAGTGTAATTATGGTAGCATATATCTATAATTATTTGGCCAATGATTCCAGTTTTCAGAAACTTTAAACCTTTTGAACAAAGGATTTTTCTTCTATGACAGAAACTGGACAACCTGATCGATATTAACTCTAAAACTTGTTCTACCTATTGCCTTGAAGGGCCATTGTCCTGTAAGGATGAACATTTAAAAAAAAGTTTGAAAAATTATGAAATATCCTTCAAACCATTTTGGCAATAAAAAAAAGGACACAAAACTGATTAACAGGCGTTTCAAACAAAACTAGAAAATTGTGGGAAGACATAATTTAAGGGCCATTTTCTATGTGAAACAGACAAACTGAAAACAATTCAAATCAAAGTTACTTACTTCCTTTGATTGACAAAATTTTCATTTATTTTTATCTCCTTCCCTTTCCCCTTCAATCTGACACTAGTAATTGGGGCCTCATCTTCTGAACACTCCGACCTTTTTTCACCACCAGTTGCCATACAAGTGTAAGGGTTCTCTGCAAAAAACATAAAGATTTGATGAGAGACATGTCAATATAACTTAACTCAGAGGAACAATTAAGCTGTGCATTTGAGTGATTACTCAATATAAATTAGTCCAAAGCTCAATTAAACCTTTACATGAATATTGAAGTAAGCCATAATGTCAACAGCAATATTCACCCTTTTAACGCCACAGTCGCATAAATGCACGACGACAAATAGTGCAGTCCCAGATCAGACACTGCCTTTTCAAGGTGGCGTCTGATCAGGGACTTCACTATTTGTCTCAATCTCTATTTCTATATATGTGCTTTATTCCTTTGAAATTTGCATTTATTTATCTCATTTCCTCATTTTACTGAATGATTTAACAAACTTGGATTGCAGACGACAATTAGAAATTTGGCACCGAAAGGGTTAATCAGCTGGATTTTTATAATGGCATTTGAGCACATGGTTGTTTGGCCATGACAGAAACTGAAGTATCAGATACGTATTACTCCATAAGCAAACAGAACAAACTATAGCTGTCTGATCTGGGTCTTCTCTCAGTCTCTGTTTACAGAAGCTTTAAAAGACATATTTATGGTGTAAAGTGTTAATTTGATATCAGTGTGTAACAAAACTCAATGAAAATCTGAAATTCAATCTGCAGCATCTAAGCAACAGATATTTACCCATTACTCCATGTATGAATATTCATGTAAGAAACAATGACATTATGAATATTAATTCACTGAATACTCTGAACAAAACACATTTTGTTTTATTGTAACAGAAACTGTAGAATCAGATCTGTATTACATGTATATATATCAAAGGCAAACAGAGCAGACGCTGGTAAGGCGGCTCCTATAGGAGTCTTTCTGATCTGTGTCTATCAATTGCAAAGGCATGAAATGGCATTTATATGAAGGAAAGATCAAATGATACCCGTCGATTGGGTAGGGCCTTATCATGTTCCCTAACAGATCTGTCTTCATAGAATACTCAGGACTGTCATTGTATGTATCACGATTATACATTATCTTGATTGATCTAATGTAGAGATGCAAAATGCTTGAGTTCTCAGATCTTCTGTAGGAGCCATCTAATCAGAGTCTGCTCTGTTTGCTTATATTTATGGTATAATATTAATCTGATTCTACAATTTCTATCTCATCTAAAATGACATGTGTTCATGTAAAAAATAATCTAATTAATATTCATTTTGTCATTATTTCTGGCATGAATATTCATGGAGTAAAGGGTTAATGATGATATTTTGGCTGGTAAGCCAACAAAACTTACCACCATCTACTGGTATGGCCATCGAATGTCTTCTCTCTCTAATCCCGCTTCCTTCTTCAGCAGACATCTTACATGTCACAGATCATCTTAAAATACAAAACTTAATACCTGTACAAAAAGAATTGCAATGCTACTAATTGCGAAAGGAGGAGACCAGTTGGTGTTAGCGATATGTATTTGATATGTTATTTTCACGACTGTTTTACACATTCTAATTAAAGTCGGCTGGCTAGAGTAGGCAAACTGTGGCTGTTCAATGTTTGCAGTTGCCAATCCGCTAAAAAAAAGTCGATATGCATTATCCCACTTCTCTCTCACTATTAGTAGTAATCAGTTTATATTATTCGTGTCAAAGTACAACAAGAGTACCGCATACGGTACATAATACGCCCACTTGCAAACTGATTCAACATGCCTTATAAGTGTTGACATTTTCTAATCTGTGCTCCAGATCTTGATTTCCATATTAAGGTGATACTATTTTTTAAAAAAATGAAGTGAATATCTTATTAAATAAAAAAGTTACAGCTAATCCTCATTTTTGCAGATTTTTGTAAAGTGCAACGGCCATAACTCTGTAAAGACAAACTGAATGAACCTCAAAATAAACTCAGCTTCAAATTTTGTTGCTTAAAACATTTGTGTTAAGTTTCATTCATATCATTTTAATAGTTTTCCTAAAAAACAACAGACAAACTAAAAGTTGACCGACAAACAAAGCAACAAACACACAAAGTTCAAGGACCATAACTTTAGAATAAAATGACATATCAAAACACCCGCAATATATGTGAAAATTCACATTAAGGTTTAACCATATAAAACAAGAGTACCGCATACGGTACATAATACGCCCACTTGCAAACGTTCTCCGATTCAACATGCCTTATAAGTGTTGACATTTTCTAATCTGTGCTTCAGATCTTGATTTCCATATTAAGGTGATACTATTTTTAAAACAAATGAAGTGAATATCTTATTAAATACAAAAGTTACA
Source organism: Azorinus chamasolen (assembly GCA_963576725.1). Classification (NCBI taxonomy): domain Eukaryota; kingdom Metazoa; phylum Mollusca; class Bivalvia; order Cardiida; family Solecurtidae; genus Azorinus; species Azorinus chamasolen. The sequence continues at coordinate 643,048 of OY755247.1, read as the reverse complement.
GCTAATCCTCATTTCTGCAGATTTTTGTAAAGTGCAACGGCCATAACTCTGTAAAGACAAACTGAATGAACCTCAAAATAAACTCAGCTTCAAATTTTGTTGCTTAAAACATTTGTGTTACGTTTCATTTATATCATTTTAATAGTTTTCCCAGAAAACAACAAACTAAAAGTTGACCGACAAACAAAACAACGAACACACAAAGCTCAAGGACCTTAACTTTAGAATAAAATGACATATCAAAACCCCCGCAATATATCTGAAAATTCACATTAAGGTTTAACCATATAAAAAAAATGAAGTAAATATCATTTCAAAAGAAAATTTATGACCATCCTCATATTTGCATAGATTTGCATTATTTTTATAGTGCAAGGGCCGAAAAAACAAATCAAATGATCCTCAGAATCAACTTAGCTTCAGGTCTTGATGCATTAAACATGTGTATGAAGTTTCATTAATATCTGTCAAACAGTTTTGCCAGAAAACAGCGGACAAACTATATACATATTTTGCATTATTTTTTAAGTAAAAGGGCCATAACTCCGTAACGACAAATCAAATAAACCTCAAAATCTACTCAGCATCAGATCTTGATGCATTAAACATTTTTGTGAAGTTTCATTAATATCTCTCAAATAGTTTTCCCAGAAAACAGCGGACAAACTATTTGCATGTATTTGCATTATTTTTTAAGGATAAGGGCCATAACTCTGAAAAGAAAAATCAAATGATCCTCAGAATCAATTCAGTTTCAGATCTTGATGCATTAAACATTTTTGTGAAGTTTCATTAATATCTCTCAAATAGTTTTCCCAGAAAACAGCGGACAAACTATTTGCATGTATTTGCATTATTTTTTAAGGACAAGGGTCGTAACTCTGAAAAGAAAAATCAAATGATCCTCAGAATCAATACAGTTTCAGATCTTGATGCATTAAACATTTGTGTGAAGTTTCATTAATATCTCTCAAATAGTTTTCTCAGAAAACGGCAGACAAACTATTTGCATGTATTTGCATTATTTTTTAAATACAAGGGCCATAACTCCGAAACGACAAATCAAATGAATCTTAGAATTGACTCAGCTTCAGATCTTGATGCATTAAACATTTGTGTGAAGTTTCATTAATATCTCTCAAATAGTTTTTCCAGAAAACAGCGGACAAGCTATTTGCATATTTTTTAAGGACAAGGGCCATAACTCTAGAATGAAAAATCCAATGAACCTCAGAATCAACTCAGCTTCAGATCTTGATGCATTAAACATTTGTGTGAAGTTTCATTAATATCTCTCAAATAGTTTTCCCAGAAAACAGCGGACAAACTATTTGCATTTTTTTAAAACAAGGGCCATAACTCTGAAATGAAAAATCAAATGAACCTCAGAATCATCTCAGCTTCAGATCTTGATGCATTAAACATTTGTGTGAAGTTTCATTAATATCTGTCAAATAGTTTTCCCAGAAAACAGCGGACAAACAAAATGTTGATCCTCAGAATCGACTTAGCTTCAGGTCTTGATGCATTAAACATGTGTATGAAGTTTCATTAATATCTGTCAAATAGTTTTATCAGAAAACAGCAGACAAACTATATGCATATATTTGCATTATTTTTAAAGTAAAAGGGCCATAACTCCGACACGACAAATCAAATAAACCTCAAAATTAACTCGGCACCAGATCTTGATGCATTAAATATTTTTGTGAAGTTTCATAAATATCTCTCATATAGTTTTCCCAGAAAACAGCGGACAAACTATTTGCATGTATTTGCATTATTTTTTAAGTAAAAGGGCGATAACTCCGAAACGACAAATCAAATGAACCTTAGAATTGACTCAGCTTCAGATCTTGATGCATTAAACATTTGTGTGAAGTTTCATTAATATCTGTCAAATAGTTTTCCCAGAAAACAGCGGACAAACTATTTGCATATTTTTTAAGGACAAGGGCCATAACTCTGAAATGAAAAATCAAATGAACCTCAGAATCAACTCAGCTTCAGATCTTGATGCATTAAACATTTGTATGAAGTTTCATTAATATCTGTCAAATAGTTTTCCCAGAAAACAGCGGACAAACAAAATGTTGACGGACGAACGAACGAACGAACGGACGGACGGACAGGGCCACGACAATATACGACCACCTTTATTAGGTGGGCGTATAATAAAAATGTTTTAATGAAAAACAGGAGCTGTGCCCATTACTCCACCAAATAACAAGATGTGCTTGTGAAACACTATGTCCCCGCCTAATTTGACCTTTGACCCTGAAGGATAACCTTGACCTTGACATGCCATCCCTCAAAATGTGCAGCTTCATGAGATACACATGCATGCCAAATATCAAGTCTCTATCTCTACAGGTTCAAAAGTCATGGCCAATGTTAAAGTCAGTGATTTGACCTACATATTTGACCTCTGACCTTGAAGAATGACCTTGACATGTCACCCCTCAAAATGTGCAGCTTCATGAGATACACATGCATACCAAATATCAAGTCTCTATCTGTACTGGCTCAAAAGTTATGACAAATGTTAAAGTTGCTGACAGACAGACAGACAGACAGGGCAAAAACAATATGCCCCCAGATAGGGCTTTTTTTCTTTTATATAACAGATACCCGCGAATTTCTTTAAAAATCATGCAGTTTCCCCCTAAAATGGGTTTACCTCAGGTTTTCTTTTCCCCAACTGGCAAACTGCGCATGATTGTTTCCCCTAATTAGCCAATTTTACTATATACAAGAGGGCCAAGATGGCCCTTAATCGCTCACCTGATTACCATAGATTTAAGATTTTTGCAGGGTAGCCCATGGGTAGGGTCAATATTGAACTTAGGGACAATATATGAACAATGTTGATAGTGGATCATGAGCAGTGGATCATGAGCAGTGGTTCTGCATAACAAGATTTTCAAAGATTTAGTATATTGATTTTATCAAGACAATGATTCTGATCAATGAAGATTGCGCTAAAAATGTGCTCTCCAAAGTATTTTTCTAAGACTTGACCTAGTGACCTACTTTCTATTCCCACCCAACCCATGATCACACTCAACCTTGATATCACCAAGACAAACACTCTGTGCAAGTTTGAGGAAGACTGGGCTAAAAATGTGGCCACTGTAGTGTAAACTAGATTTCTCTAAGATATGACCCAGTGACCTACTTTTTGACCTCACATAACCCACTTTCAAACTTGTCCAAGATTTTATTAGGACAATCATTCTGACCAATTTTCATGAAGATTTGGCTATAAATGTGACATCTAGGGTGTTCACAAGGTTTTCGTACTATTTGACCTAGTGACCTAGTTTTTAACCCAACATAACCCACTTTCAAACTCGTTTGAGATTTTATCAAGACAATCATTATGACTAAGTTTTTATAAAGATTGGACTAAAATTGTGACCACTAGAGTGTTCACAAGGTTTTTCTACTGTTTGACCAAGTGACCTAGTTTTTAACTCCACTTGACCTACTTTCGAACTAGTCCGAGATTTTATCAAGACATTCATTCTGAACAAGTTTCATGAAAATTGGACTAAAATTGTGACCACTAGAGTGTTCAAAAGGTTTTTCTACTGTTTGACCTAGTGACCTAGTTTTTAACTCCACTTGACCCACTTTCGAACTCGTCCGAGATTTTATTAAGACATTCATTCTGACCAAGTTTCATGAAGATTGGACTAAAATTGTGACTACTAGAGTGTTCACAAGGTTTTTCTACTGTTTGACCTAGTGACCTAGTTTTTTACCCCACATAACCCATTTTTCAAACTCCTCCAAGATTTTATCAAGACAATCATTCTGACCAAGTTTCAAGAAAATTGGGCTAAAAATGTGACCTGTAGAGGGTTCACAAGGTTTTCCTACTATTTGACCTAGTGACCTAGTTTTTAACCCAACTTGACCCACTTTCGAGCTCGTCCGAGATTTTATCAAGACATTCATTCTGACCAAGTTTCATGAAGATTAGACTACAATTGTGACCACTAGAGTGTTCACAAGCAAATTGTTGACGACGCACGACGCACACCGCACGACGGACGACGGACTTTCAAGTCTCCCAAAAGCTCACCATGAGCTTTGCTCAGGTGAGCTAATAAAAATGGGTAAAAGGCCTGCGGCTGCCAGATATGATCTGGGGGGCATAAAAAGAAGTATTTGTGTAAATTCAATCCTACAGCTACTCTGTAAAGGATGCATAAATATGCCTCACTAGGGTTCAATGGGTTAAGTCAGTAGTTCTTTTGTTTTGTTATGTTTAAAAATTTAGATATACTTTGGTGCCTGGTTTGGAGAAACAAATTCATGTAATAAATTCAAACAAGACTTAAAAAAAAACAAGAGGGCCAGAATGGCCCTGACATCGCTCACCAGACAATCAGAGGAGAAGATTTTCAAAGTTTTCACTATATGTTTCTATTGAAAACTTAACACCCCAGGGGCGGTGCCAATTTTGACCCCAGGGACACAATTTATATAACTTTTGTAGAGGACCTGAACATGAAGCTGAAAGAATGTAGTGAAAGAATGGATAGAGCATTAGACCACTGGAACTTGTATTCTTTGGATGCTAGAGGTGGATTCTCCCACCACTAATGACCTATGCAAACAGTTTGGATCCAGATCAGGCCCCACATAATGTGAGGCCTGATCTGATATCCAAATTGTTTGTAAATGAGACTGAACTTCTGAAAAACTTAGAAAGAAAGTGTGTAGTGGGATTCTCCCACCACTAATGACCTATGCAAACAGTTTGGATCCAGATCAGGGCCAACATAATGTGGTGCCTGATCTGATATCCAAACTGTTTGCCAATGAGACTGAACTTCTGAAAAATTTAAAAAGAAAGTGTGAAGTGGGATTCTCCCACCACTAATGACCTACGCAAACAGTTTGGATCCAGATCAGGGCCAACATAATGTGGTGCCTGATCTGATATCCGAACTGTTTGTCAATGAGACTGAACTTCTGAAAAACTCAGAAAGAAAGCGTGTAGTTAGGATAACTTGTGAATATGCTGCAGTCAACAATTTAGCAGATCACAAAATTACCCAGCATGCAAAGAGTTAAGCTGAAATTCACAACAGATATGCTCTATATTGATAGCTGGTAGCTTAATGCAGGGCATAGGTATGAAAAAAAGCTTTAAGAGTATTCTGCATTTTGAAAATTATCCACAGTTTTCTCGATCTTAAATGAGTGTGTGTTATTTGTCTAAACACAATTTCTACTCTACTGATCAGGCTAAGGGTGATTATATAAGAACTCCCACTGACTGGTCTCAGCTAAGAGTGATATTAAGGAGAAACCTTTAGAATGTTGTTTGTGATGTAAAGAAGTATATACACACAGGGCAGGGCCAATTTTAACCCCAGAACTATGATACTTATAAAACTCATAAAGTTATGCTAAGTAAATCTATACACCAAATATCTAAGCTCTGGGACATGTAGTTTCTGACAAGAATATTTTTAAAGTTTTTCCTATGCATAACTAGTGATCCCATAGGCTGTTTACGCAGTCGGCTAGAAAAAACTTGCAATCCCTGGGGTGGGACCAATTTTGACCCTAGGGACATAATTTATATAACTTTTGTAGAAGTCCTGAAGTTGAAGCTATGTGCCAAATATGAAAGCTGAGGACCTTCTAGTTTTAGAGGAGACGATGTTCAAAGTTTTCACTATATGTTTCTATTGAAAACTGAAAACCCCTGGGGCAGGGCCAATTTTGACCCCAGGGGTATAATTTATATAACTTTTGTAGAGGACCTACATATGATGCTATGTGCCAAAGATGAAAGCTGAGACCCCTGTAGATTCAGAGGAGAAGAACTTTAAAGGTTCAAATTGTTGACGACGAACGACGGACGACGCACGCCGACGGACGACGGACATCAGGCGATCACAAAAGCTCACCCTGAGCACTTTGTGCTCTGGTGAGCTAAAAAGCTTTGCTGTTTCCTTCAATTACAACACTATAGATAAATATCCAACCTCAAACAGCCACCAGGTGAAACTTGGAAGACTTATGATTGCAGTTTCGGTATATCTATCACTGGTAAAACACAGCTAAAACCCAATGAACACACCTTTTTTAGCAACAGTCGTCTCGAGTCTATAAAACTAGAAAACAAGAGATGTTTGTAAAACATGTATACCCCCCAGACCCCCTGACCTTTGATCTAGTGACCTCAACTATAGAGGTCATCTAGCGGTCATGACTAATCACCACAGCAACTTTGAAGATCCTAAGCCAAACCACTGATCATTTATTGATCTGAAAACATTTCACATATTAAGGTCATGGTGACCTTGACCTTTGACCTAGTGACCTCAACAACTATAGGGGTCATCTAGTGGTCACGACCAACTACCACAGCAAGTTTGAAGATCCCGAACCAAACCATTAAGCAGTTATTAATTGGAAACCATTTCATCAGTTAAGGTCATGATGACCTTGACCTTTGACCTAGTGACCTCAAAATCAATAGGGGTCATCTAGTTGTCATGACCAACCACCACAGCAAGTTGGAAGATCCTAAGCCAAACCCTTGAGCAGTTATTGATCAGAAACCATTTCACCAGTTAAGGTCATGGTGACCTTGACCTTTGACCTAGTGACCTCAAAAATAATAGGGGTTATCTATTGGTCATGACCAACCACCACAGCAAGTTTGAAGATCCTAAGCCAAACCCTTGAGCAGTTATTGATCGAAAACCATTTCACCAGTTAAGGTCATGGTGACCTTGACCTTTGACCTAGTGACCTAAAAACCAATAGGGCTCATCTAGTTGTCATGATCAACCACCTAAGCAAATTTGAAGATCCTAAGCCAAACCCTTGAGCAGTTTTTGATCAGAAACCATTTTACAAGTTAAGGTCATGGTGACCTTGACCTTTGACCTAGTGACCTCAAATACAATAGGGGTCATCCAGTTGTCATGACCAACTACCACAGCAAGTTTGAAGATTCTAAGCCAAACCCTTGAGCAGTTATTGATCGGAAACCATTTGACCAGTTAAGAGCATGGTGACCTTGACCTTTGACCTAGTGATCTAAAAAACATTAGGGGTCATCTAGTGGTCATTACCAACCACCACAGCAAATTTGAAGATCCTAGGCCAAACCCTTGAGCAGTTATTGATCGCAAACCATTTCACCCTTTAAGGTCACGGTGAACTTGACCTTTGACCTAGTGACCTAAAAAACAATAGGACTCATCTAGTTGTCATGACCAACCACCTAAGCAAATTTGAAGATCCTAAGCCAAACCCTTGAGCAGTTATTGATCAGAAACCATTTTACCAGTTAAGGTCATGGTGACCTTGACCTTTGACCTAGTGACCTCAAAATCAATAGGGGTCATCTAGTGGTCATGACCAACTACCACAGCAAGTTTGAAGATTCTAAGCTAAACCCTTGAGCAGTTATTGATCGGAAACCATTTAACCATTTAAGGTCATGGTGACCTTGACCTTTGACCTAGTGACCTCAAAATCAATAGGGGTCATCTAGTGGTCATGACCAACCACCACAGCAAGTTTGAAGATCCCAAGCCAGACCCTTGAGCAGTTATTGATCGGAAACTATTTCACTATTTTAGGTCATGGTGACCTTGACCTTTGACCTAGTGACCTCAAAAACAATAGGGGTCATCTACTTGTCATGACCAACCACCACAGCAAGTTTGAAGATTCTAGGCCAAGTCGTTTATTAGTTATCGTTCGGAAACCATCGATCTACCGACCGACATGTGCAAAGCAATATACCCCCATTTTTTCAAAAGGGGGGTATAATAATGTCACAATCAACGCTCACATTGCTCTATAAAATAATGTCACAATCAACGCTCACGTCGCTCAGTGTCTCAAAAAATATTTTTACAAGAAACATAACTAATAGCCTTTTTCTCTGCGATATTTTCAATTCGACAAGCAGTGGCAGTGGTCATGCAGGTTGGGAATTTTATAACACAACGCCTCATTGGTAAGCTGTACGCTGGGCCCAGACACACTACCGCTATAGACCAATGAGGCGTCGTGTTATAAAATATACCAATACAGTGCAATCAGTCTTCTGAGTTTCACTTGATGGCTGTTTGAGGTTGGATATTTATTTTGATTTGGAAAATACTGAAATATATTCCAGGAACAAATATTCATTTCTCAAACAGTCGGTACCTTTTTTGTAAAAATCAGTTGAAAATTGTTGGATTAATGAGATGAAAACCGAGAGGGGTGTGCGTTTTCTGTAGAAAATGAAAGTAGAGTTGATTAATTTTATCGTCGATGGCCCTGTTTCGGTGCATGCCCTATTTCGGTGCACTTTACTTGGGAAACGATATCTTCTTTAAGAAGAGTTGAATTACGTCATCACTTTTGCAATCCACTAAATAAACAAATACCTGTCATCGCTGTCAAAAAAATCTAAAATGTGCTGCAAACAGTTAAGTTACTTACTATATTTGATAAAGCATAGCAATTTCAGCCATTTTCCTTATGTCTGTTTTCACTTGGATAACTGTTGTTCCAAAAAATGCTGTCCTGAAAACGTTTCTCTCAATTTTGTAGAGATGTACATTTGCTTTCATATGCTGCAGCAAAGTCACACGACTTCAATGTCTTTGCTCACTGTTTTTCAAGTACGGGCTATGTCCAAAAGTATGTCCTTCACTATATTTTTCACATAGGAGAGAGACCTTACAGAGCGGTGACCTACTTTAGTTTATTCATACAGGATAGAGACCTAATCTTATTCATGCCGGAGAGATACCTACTAGATTTTAATCAAATATTTTACTTGAGAAAACGCCCTACTAGAGTTATTTTAGTAAACAAAAACGCCCTACTAGAGTTGTTTTAGTAAAAATACACACATTCCAGAAAATGAGTTTAAACAAGGTAAGGATATTGACAATTTGGCAATAATTGGTTCTTGTTATAAAAATACTTTAAACTCGTTATATAGCATGCAACATTTGTTTGATATGCATTTCATTTTGTTTTAACAGTTCAAAGTTAAAACTTATACTATAGACCTACTACTTTTAATTTACAAATGTAGTCATACGCTTTAGTTGAACACTGTATTTGGATAAAACATAAGCCACACCGAAATAGGGCAGATAAACACAAATAGCACAAAATGGCTACGTCATTAAAAAGGTTTCAACCGCGATAAATATGATTATTTTGGGAATTAATTTACACTGATTTAACTTAGAAGACCTATTACAAAGGTAATATTAGTTGTTTTCATACAATTTTAAGATTTGTGATCACCGCCATCAGTTTGATTGCTAAGTGCACCGAAACTGGTCCATCCACGATATAATACTTATAGTACACTTTTTGTTGGGGTTAATGAAAATGAGTTCTATGAAAGGTTATGGTGTTTAATGACATTTGGGGGATTGTAGTCGAACAACGCAACGTATACCTATGGTAAAAGAGGGGTCCCAGGTTAGATCCCCGGTCTGGCTGCATTTTTTTTCATCAGTCCTGTTACACTTGTATATTTATAATTATTCATGAGGAAATGGATCAATAAGGCCAGCCCTACATACAAGTGACTTCGTTCACAAGTACATGTAAGTAATTTATAAAAGTTAATTATATTGGCTAAACTTTTTTTTAAAAGTTTCTAGCCCAGCCATTGCCTACACATTCCCACTTATGGCCTAAAGCAAATAAGGTGTGACATTTTGTAAAAAAATAATTTTTCTTAAAGCTTATTTTCTCTAGCTGCATTATATTGTAAAACCATCAAAATTAATACAAATCGATAGATTTTGAAGAAATGTGTGGACGTTTTTCAGTAAATGTTCTTTAAATTACCCATTTAGCTGCAAAATATTTAACGGACATGGTTAATTTGAGTAGCATGCAATAGTACTGTAATAGTAATATGATACTTAACTAATATATTCATAGTTACACAAGGTCTAAGTAGACACGTTTGTGTATTTTACATTGAGCAAACTAGCTCATCGATGATTTTTTCTGATGTTATTCAAGAAAATTAGCAGAAAAATATCAATATTGACACAAAAAAAATCTATTTTTAACATCAGAGACCATTTAGACTGCCAAATCATATTTTAGCAAATAAAACAATACACTGTAAGTGATATGCCAAATTTTATATCTTTTACATTTACTTCTAAAAAGATATTAACATCTGAAGTAAGCTGTTAAACCTAACCGTTAGGGTTGGGACATAATATGTTCATGTCATGTTGTTAAGAGTAAGTTGTTATTTGTACCTAAATATCCTCAGAAAGTATTAATATGATTAAGGGAAGCTTTTTTTATAAATATAACTATGAAAAATTTCTGTATTGTACTTAATCAAGACTCATTATATGGCTTGTTTGTCTAGAGAGAGGCTTAAATGTTGGAAACTTGATTTTCCTAAAGGCTTAAAACATCATTCCTAATATTTTACACCCTATTCCATGATACTGGTGAATGAGGGAAGAGTAAAAATGTATAATGATATAAACTTATTTGCATTTTGCAATAAAACAAGCTGACACATGTTTAACCTGAAAACCGTTAGGGTTGGGACACTTCTAAGGTTCTGATAAAATTGTTGATGTTATTCAACTACATACAAAAACACTACTATTTTGTTAAATTTAGTTGGCTATTCTTAATTTCTGATGAAATTCAATGTCCCAGGATGGGTTATTATTACTGTTCAGAAACTTGTACTTTCATTACTTGTATTTTTTCCTCATCATAATTATATCTCATAAAAAATTACTTCAGCACAAGTACATTTCCTAACATACATTATTAACAAATGTTGCAATGATAATGTAGTTTGATTTCCAATATTATTTTGAAACACCAGCCATTAAATATTTCTGTATTTGTTTGAATTTTCCACTACCTACCTTTGCGTTAGGGTTGGGACATAGACAGAAATAGTAAACCAATAATTGAAAATAAGAGGTTTTATAACTCAAAACTGAAATTATGAAACTGAAATAATGTCCAAACCCAAACAATGTTTTAACAAGAATGATGAAAGGAACAACGGTGCCATCAGCTGGACAAAAAATATGCCCCTTGAAGGCGTCACCATTCCAAGAACTCACAGCTATAATTAGATTTGCTAAAAAAAAATAGACTGCCACATAAAGTCTATACTAAAGTTAATTCGAAATGAAAGTACTTTCGTATGAAGCTGTGAATAAACCTTTGGAATGCTTAAATACCAATGTTCATAGTTGTGGGCTAGTGTTAAAAATACCGTTAGGGTTGGGACAAAAACCGTTAGGGTTGGGACAAGAATTTATGATGCAATAGCAGAAAGAAGGTTAGAAGTAAAACTATTCCTTTTAGACAAGTATCTAAATGAGGATAAAGGAATATAATCAAAGTGGTTGTAGACTTGCCAAACTAACTTCAATTACAAGCTGCATACAAATGATCAAGCTAACTGTTAGGCCGTTAGGGTTGGGACAAAAAATCATCTTTAAAGGAAACATGCCATTTTTTCGTATGTAAATTCATAGATGAAAATCTAAAAGTGCATTGTGTCTGCCAATAAAGATACCACATTTCATACTTCTAAGCCTTCTTCTTTTTCATTAATGCACACATCTTTATAAAAGGTCTAGTTAAGGGTGTTTGGCTTCATTTTGGTACTTTTCAAAACATTATAGAAAAAAAATATAATGTGTCTAATGAATATTTTAATGGTTTACATTTGAATATTTATGTTCATTTTGTTGTTAAAACATTTAACATTATGAAAAGAACTGATAACAAAATTGTATCTCTATAAAACATTTTTTTAAAAAGCGAATGTCACGCCAAAACAACTATTTTTTCAGAAATTCTGAGTTTTCAAATTTTCATATCTTTACAACAAATCAACCGATTTGCCTGAAATTTGAAACATGCATTGCTTCAGATTGGCTCAGTGTAAACTCAGGGGATTTATATATTACTGTGCTCGGGTGGTACTAAACAGAGACAACAAGTGTCAACTAGAGACAACTAGAGACAACTAACTTAAAAATGCGTTTTAGGGTATTATTTATATATTCACAGCCAGATAAAGTAGTATTATACCGTAACAGATTGAAAATTATCAGTTTGGATCCAAAATAATGTCTTAGATTGCATTTTGAACCCCTGTTGCACCCCAATTACACCAACTATATTCCGCCGAGTATAGCCGACTCAGAGTCAACTGGAGTCAACAAGGGATATACCTCTTATTAACTGTGTTAATGTGGAGAATTATATTATAATGATAAAAGAAGTTATTATTTTTATTATTTCTGTTGTTTTCATTTTGATCAGAACATGACTTGTAAAGTGAGATAGTTTATTAATTTTGATCGCTGTACACACGATAGCTGATTATGTGTTGACGTGTGATTTACAAAGTCGTGATAATCGCACATAAGCTACTACTGTTTGAGCACCGGTCCATTTGAGCACTATGTAGACCCAGATCAGTCATTTCACCGTCAATATGGATTTTGATCAAGATATGTGGGGTTTGATCTGGCAAAGGAAAACACTTTTTAGACGAATGCAGTGAATACAATGAAGACCCTGATCAGCCACCGAGTTGACAGTGTAGACCCAGAAATTCATATTTTGATTACGTTTTTATTGAACGCATCAGTCACACTAACGTACTCTTACATGTGCACAAGTTAGTGCGCCCAGGAATCGGGACGAGGACTCGGCATTTTTTGAGCCCCGAATTTTGAATTTTGAAAACTTATGCCAATGTTCAAAAAAATACTCAAAACTCCTCAAAATAATTTCGATCAATTGTTACAAGATAACACTATTTACAGCTATTTACAAACATCCCGCATATATTAAAGTAAGTTGTTAATCTGGCTAAATAATTTAAATGTTTGTTTAAAATACATTTAAAATCAGATTATAAACCAAAGAGACAAATTTGGTAATATTAAAATTTAGTGGATGGAAAGTCTGCAGTTCAAACGCCTAATTACTTTCTCCAAACTTTATTCGATGGAGAATATATAACTATCATAATGTGAATAACATTTAACCCTTTCCCTCATATAAACGTGTTTTCACGCTTCTGCAAACAGAGAAGCCCCAGATCAGATGGCTCCTCTAGGAGCCATCTGATCGGGGTCTGCTATGTTTGCTTATGGAATTTTGAAAGAGCGATATGTTTCATTACTGTCTAAAATGGCTATAATGTTCCATGTTCCTTATTTCATTATAACTATTTTGTCCATGAATATTCAGTAGGTATTGAAATTTAGAATAAACACTGAACAGGGAAAGGGTTAAACGTTGAGATTGGCTCAGATCGTTTCAGAACCATGGCCTAAATCAGAGACAGATAACGTCCTTTGTCAGCCATGTTTTTAAAACGGATAGCCAAATGTAATAGTTTACGGCACATATCGTTAGTCTAAGTTATAGCTGACCATTTGAATTAACCATGGCAAAAAACGGATGAACGAATAATATAGTAATTGTTGAATTAATAGTTAGCACCTGACCTATTTCGGTACTGTTAGTTGTAAAATATTAACATAACATGGTAGTGGCAAGAAAACGAAATTACTATGAGGAGTATAAAAAGAGTCCTTTTGATGCGGGTTGAAGGTTCGAGGTTTTGGAAATTTTAAAATTTGAAAGCCTCGCGAGTCTTTTTGGCCGTTGCTCGGGGTTAAGTTGTGTCCGAGTCTCATGAGAGACTCGATCTGAAGCCTGGCTGGAAAGTTCAAATTTTCCTGTATCATGTAGAGCCCCTCCAGTATGGAATACATGCCGTTCAATATTCGGCATTAATCTTTTTGCCAGATATGGAACGTCACAGTCTGCGATGATCTCACTTTAAGCTCAGATATTTGGAGCTTAAAATACCATCAGATCCAGACAATCTGTTAATAACTACAGAAACTTCAAGCTGGGCCAAATGTTCCGTAGGTTCTCAACAGCATTGTCTTTGAGGTGCTTTGCACATAGGACCCTAGTTGCTTTCACATATACCCCGTCATTCCAAACAATTTCAGTGAATTTTACTGAGATTTCTTGGGACCTATCAGCACTGTGAGATAAAGACTTGCCAGGGGTAGAAGTGTTGTTTTTTTAAAAGTCTCAGAAGCCTCAATGTCATCAATAATGATTGGATCACTAACTAAATTTTCAGGGATTAGTGGGTTTCCAAAAGGATCTTATTCCATTAACACCAGACCATAAATTTTGTACACTTTCTCTGGACCGAGAATTTCGGAATTTGAACGTGGTGTTCAGAATTCTAATGTTAAAGTCGGCTGGGTCGTTAACGACAGGATAAACAGACTATCGGCCTGCCTGTTACCCATGATCCAAGCACAGGAATACGCAGACATCTGCGCACAGTTTCGTGGCTTCTGCGAATGAGGGACTGACGTCTGGAATATCTGTTTTTGAATATATGTATTATTCTTTATTATAGTCTCAATTACATACAATATAATAATACACAGAATATAAATATGTACATATCACACACATGTATGTAATCATTCTTAATTTAGAAATACTAGATACTTTAATATTTCTCTCACTTCATATATCTTATAGGCGAAAAACAAATATCACCCCGATCAGATCGTTTTGAATGTCGGTTAACATAAAGCTTAACTAATTATTATTAACGCATATATGCAAACATAGTAGACTCAGATTAGACGGCTACTATACAGGAGTCGTCTGAAGCGTCTGCTCAATTTGCTAGAGGAATTTGATAGATCTGTTTCTTTACTTTCTAAAATGGCTACAAATGTTCCACCTTCCATATTTCATTATAACTATTTTGTTCATGAATATTAAGTAGGTATAGAAAGTTGGACCAAATATAGAACAGGGAAAGGGTTAAAAGACATGGTAAAAGTTAAACTGGTAAAAAGTTAAATCTCTTGACACACGCCGCTAGTTATCGGTGATCGATGATCCAATCATCGGATTAGTACCTCTGTTGATTATGTATTATGCTCAAGGCACGGTTAATCTTCACCTGTCACTTGCCACGTGCCGCAATTAACATATCAATACTAAATCAAATATATACCGGTATGCAAACTGAAGCTGCTGAATCTGGGTCTACTCTGTTTGCAAAGGCATATCTATGAGGGGAAAGGGATAATTAACACTCGTTGATTTATTACAAACAAACACGGCAGTTAATTTTGCTGGTCCATATCCATAGCCGTCGCAATTACTTAGATTTTTTTTAGAAGATTATTATATGAAAAATTGTGAATACACGATATCCATTCATGCTATCAGACCGGGGAAATGCCTTATAGAGCAGTTATATGGTGTTTCGACTAGAATTATAGCGTATTTCTATTTCGAACCTCAAGAGTCAACCTGTGTCCTAGAGAGGCTGGTTGTCACTGGCGACTCGTTGTAAAAGCGTGTTAATATTCTGAGAAAAATAGATGACTGCTCATCAAGAGTGGTGATTTCTTTGATAAATAAGACACAGTTAATGGAAATCTGTGGTCAAATAAGCTTTCAAGGACGACTGCAGTGAATGAACCCATCGATTTTTGAGCAGATTTCGGCCGGAGTTGGATACCTTCTACCTTCTCATTTTTTTGGATGGGTCAGAAAACTATCTTTTGGTATGTTTTAGATACTTATATGATGGAGTTCTTGTTGTTGTTGAGACATAGCACCTGTGGATCAGATGGATCGGTTTTGGGTCTACTCTGTTTGCAACACATTTAAATAAGGCAAAGGGTTAACTATTTCTGGAAATTGTGTATGTATGAATATGCACTTACTGAATGAATAAAGTTTAATTTAACACCATTGTTATCATTTTCAAATCCGTTACTAGCCTATGCTAACTGAGTAGATCCAAATCAGGCAGCTGATTGATCAAGATACACTCTGTTTTTCATAAAATTAAAATGTGCAGTTTTCCGTTGAAGCAGTGTACCAGATTAACTGAATCGTTTATATATAGCATACGCCAGCAAAAATCAATCCGAAATAGTAGGGAAACAACTTGTGAAAAAGTGGTTTGGTTTTGCAAGCTATGTGCGAAAGTGCGAATGTCATGACTATCCAAATCTCACGCCAACACAATTTCTAATTTAGAACACGGTTGGAAAATATCCCATTTTAAACGTTTACATCGCATATTTTGACGTTAAAAAATTATTATGGTCATTTAGAATGACTTTACCAACTAATATTGAGAATAACCCTACTATATTAACCACAGTAACCCGATATTTATTGAGTTGGCTTTGTTGACTCTGGGTTGGCCGGTGTCGGTGTCTTTCCGTTGCTATAATTCGGGTTCTAAATGCAATCTAAGGCAATATTTCGAACATTTAAATATTTTTTATTCATTTATTACAGTATAATATTACTATATATGGCTGTTTATATATAAATAATGCCCTAAAACGCTTTTTTAAGTTAGTTGTCTCTAGTTGACACTTGTTGTCTCTGTTTAGTACCACCGCTGTGCTTTGTAGTTTCATTTATATTATGTACAACATTGGCTTCAGTGAAAATATTCCTTATTTGCTCTAGGCCTTATGTACCCTTATATTCTGCTGTCGAAATTATTCTGTAAACGCACATTATCATAAACAGGTAACACCTCCCCCTCCCCCTCCCCCTCCCCCCCCCCCCCCCCCCCAATTTTTACTCAAAATGTATACAGTACATAACTTGGACAGTTTTAGTCTTGGAAAACTGCCAACAGCGATTATCCCCAACATAACCACAGCGAACATCAACATACGTGTATATTAGTTTAGAATAATGTAGATATTCAATTTAAGTGTCTTGTGAGTTACCATGTTTTTAAAAGAGAACAAAAATAACCGGGACAAAGTGAAAATTGATATATTTTAACACTTTTCTCGCCACCGGTCGTCACAAAATGGCGAATGTCTCTGGCGGAGATATGCTTCTCGATTAAATAAAGACAGATACAGTATACAAGAGAAATTGTCAATTCATTGTGTATTCATAATTGTTTTTCCCCATGTCATTTTATCTAATGTTAATAGCATATATCACAGATTACCTGGTTAAACATCTGTATTTTGATGTTTAATCTTCACTTCCGAATACCCCCGTGTTGATATTGTGTTGTGTTGTGACGTCAGAATCCGGGGCTTTCAGAGGTAATTTCGCACCCTAACTATTTCATACCCTAACATTGGTTGTAATACATACCCGTGAAACATCTCGGTAATTTTGGTCATTTTTAGTACCCATAAAACTATTGTAAATTTCCTACTTTCTATTGAAGTTGAATTATCAAACATGTCATTTTCAGTATTGTTTCTCTTTGTTTAAGTAGGCGTATGACATTGCCCAAAGATAGTCAGGCATTATACAAAGATAGATAGATAGATAGATAGATAGATAGATAGTTTAGACCCAGATCAAGATCGCTTTATATTGTATAAAACGTGATAGATTCAATGTGTTTAAGTATTTATGAATAATTGTTTTGTCGATATAACATAAGCATTTGATGTATGTATCCAATAGACGCTTGCAATTAAGCAAACTGCCGATTTTATAGTTTAGACCCAGATCTAAATCACATTATATTGATAAAAAAAAGTGTTCTGTTTAAACTGTTAAAATTGAACTGCTCTGATCTAATATTTCGACCACTAATTAAGGACCTTTTTCAAAGATTATCATGTCAAAATACACGTCACATTTTTACGCCCCCCCCCCCCCCCCCCGATCAGATCTGGGGGCATATTGTTTTTGCCCTGTCTGTCTGTTTGTTTGTCAGCAACTTTAACATTGGTCATAATTTTGAGCCAGTACAGATAGAGACTTGATATTTGGCATGCATATGTATCTCACGAGGCCGCACATTTTGAGGGGTGACATGTCAAGGTTAAGGTCATCCTTCAAGGTCAGAGGTCAAATATATGGGTCAAATCACCGACTTTAACATTGGCCATAACTTTAGGACCAGTAGAGATAGAGACTTGATATTTTGAATGCTTGTGTATCTCACGAGGCTGCACATTTTGAGAGGTGACATGTCAAGGTCAAGATCATCCTTCAGGGTCAAAGGTCAAATTGTCTGTTTCTTTGTCTGTAACTTTAACGCAACCTTAACATTGGTCTTAACTTTTGAGCCAGTACAGATAGAGACTTGATAGGGTTACCCTAACCCTGTATCTCCCTGTAGCCGCACATTTTGAGGGGTGACATGCCAATTAAGGTCAAGGTCATCCTTCAAGGTCAGAGGTCAAATATATGAGGGGGCATAGTGTTTCACAAACACATCTTGTTGTTACATACATTCAGCCATAAAATCAAAGAGAATAATCAGGTTATTCTCTTTGATTTTATGGCTGAATGCATGTAACAAAAATGTGACGTGTATTTTGACATGATAATCTTTGAAAAAGGCCCTTAGTGGTCGAAATATTAGATCAGAGCAGTTAAAGTATTTATGTATTATATTAATTCCCTATTTTGGAATATTTTCTTCATTGTTAAAATTGTGTTAATGATTTTTTAGGTCAGATAGACCCAGATCTAAATCACATTATATTGATAAAAATTTAAGTGGTATGTTTTAAAACTCTTAATTTAAATGTGTATTTGTTTTATAAATATCATCTGTGTATAGCAGATGTGTTTAGTAGTCACGGGGGAAACATGTTTTGGTAATTATCGCAAACTTCCGATTTGATAATTTGTACACAGATTACGTTATATTGAACATAAATTTTAAATGTTCAAATACTAAATTTAAATATTGTATTCAACATTACTACGTATTATTAGATAACTAAAGCGTGCTATTTATCTAAATATTTCTACCTAAATATCAGTGTTCCATTAGCAAGCAGGGAAGACCCTGATCAGACGGCTCTTATAGGATCTGTCTAACCTGGGTATACTTTTTATGCAAATGCGTGAAAATGCGTTTATATGGAGGAAAGGGTTAACACCTGTACAAATAGATTAAATTAATAAGAGCCAGATCTGCAAATACGCGAAAAGGTATTTATAAATATGAGTGAAGGGTAAATATAGGTCTATTCTATCTTCATAGTTTCCCCTTAGGTTAGACACTACGCATATGTCACATTCCAATAAATTTAAATGCATGAAGTGCACATTTGACTTTTATGACAAATAACGTGATCTGTGTTTACAAACGCTTTGTAATAATTGCCAATACAAATTTCCCTCGTCGCCAATATATAAACACATCTACACTGTAAAAAAACACAAGCACAATTTTAACAAATAATATAAATAGCACTCTACTATCTTTCTCCTACTTTAACTTTTACTAACTGCATTGACGCGCAGCTGAACATAATACATGTACTTGCAAAAGGGTGTTGCAGTACATGTATAGATATGTTCTCATAAATATTCATACATATATATGCAAATAAGTTTATATCAGAAAAGCAATATATACTATTAAAGCAATGCCTCATCTCTATGTTTGTAACAATTGATTGCATGGTTCATCAAAACATAACCGAGATCTAGCGAAGTATTATAAGTAGATGTCATATTTCCAAAATGTGTGAAAGGATCGGTTACCATGGAAACAGTTAAACTGTTATTATTTGGTTATCAATTTAATACTTTGCTTTCTGAGTATTTTTCCATCAATTTAAACTACATTTGAAGTTGTTTTCTGATATTGGCAGGATAAAAATTGAGAGGTTTCTGTTATTTCTGTATTTTATTTGACTATTTTGTTTATTATTTTCATTAATATTCATGTGTATGCAAATTAGGTAATACATATTCTTTAAACAAAAGCACAAGGTCTTAGCTTTAATTCGGCAACAGTTTTATTCAGTTAACACAAGAACTTTCTGTGAAGAGTTTGCAGGTACATGTAGCTGTCGACTAATAAAATATGTGTGAACGGAGTGAAATAAATGGTTACTATGGAAACAATTAAAACGTTTTGGTCCTCAAAATAGATATTATGTTTTCTGAGGATTTTGTCATCACGTAAAAGTGCATTTGAAGTTGTTTCTGATATTTGTAGGATAAAAACGTGAATAGTTTACATTATTTACGTTATTTCTTATTTTTAATGTTCTCTTTAATATCCACGAGTATGCAAAAAAAATATCAAGGAATAGCTAGAAAGAAAAGCACAATGTCTTATCTTGAATTTGGTACCAGTTTTACAGGTTTAGGAAAAAACTGGCTGTGTTATGGACGATTTTGCAGATATGAATCATTACGAAAACGGGGGGTTGCCATGGAAACGGTTAAAACGTTACTTAAAGTTTATGGTTTGGTCCTCAAAATGGATATTTTGTTTTCTTAGGATTTTTTCATCATGTTAAACTGCATTTGAAGTTGTTTTCTGATATTTGTAGGATAAAAAATGAAAGGTTTACGTTATTTCTATATACCTTTTTACTATTTTTAATGTTCTCGTTAATATTCATGAGTATGCAAATAAGGTGATTTAAAAAATAGATGGAGATAAAAGCACATGTCCTATCTTATCTTCACATGGCTTTCCCCAGGATTTTGAGAAGGCATGTTGGGACTAAGGGGGTGGGTGCGAGAGGGAATGCCCCTCTCGCGATGCGGCATTTTTTCTCTCACATTATGAACAGCAAATGGTGTGATTTTAGCCTATCTTGAGGTGTAACATAACAACTACAAACAGTATTGGTGCAAGAGTTATGAACATTGTGCATGTCACTTCCATGCATAGTTGTTGGAAAAAACCCTGTTTCAACTAGAGATTTTTGTCACAAAAACAGATGTCCCCCACCCCACCCTCGCACTCAATTTCTATACATGAGAACTCGACCGGACAAGATGTGTGACAGACGGACAGACAAACGACTCTAACAAAAACAATATGTAAAGGGAAATAATTCAAAATTTTGCTACCATAGTAATGGACTTGATGAATGATACTTCCCCTGATCATGCGCTTTCCACACCACATTTTTCAAGAAAAAATGATAGCAACCAATATCTCATAAACTATTGATACCAACGTTATAGCCCTTGTGCATGACACTTCCTTTCATCATGCTTTTTCCATATATGGAATATCATTCAAATAGCATCAGAAGAACAGGAGTTATTGATCGAATAAAAAGTAACAAAGGCCAGTAACTCCAAAAGTATTGAAGTCAGAGTTATGGCCCTTGTACATGACACTTTCTTTCATCATGCTTTCTTTCATCATGCTCTGTCCATGTATGAAGTTTCAATCTATTGGCATGAACCATATTGGAGTTATCGTCCCGACAAGAAAGTGTGAAACAAATATACAAGAGGCAATAACACCAATATTATTGAAGAGTTCATAACCTTGTGCTAATACATGTAGTTTATTCATACATAAGGCCATAGGCCCAATAGTACACAAGCATACAAATATACAATACTTATGGTCAACGGCATGCAGTATACTATGCTTAGTACTAGAAATATTCGTATCATCAGCATTGATTATATTAATAACTAGAACTGTAAGCCAAAGGCTAACGAATACCCCCACCTGTCTGCTTGTCAGAACACCTATCATCAATCTGAACATATGTACATACAGAAACATGAAGATATTTAAAAACAATACATGCCCAAACCTAATTTATGTAATAAAAATGAAGAATAATTCAGAGAAACAAGACCCTTTCATGAGGTTTTTTGTCAAATCCAAAGTTCTAAAGCTAGGTACCTTTTCAGAAAAACATTAAGTTCAAGGACAATAACTCTGACAAAAATTATTCAACCAGACCCATATTTGAACTTAAGCTGTACCTCATCTAGATTTAGCTCTATGTCAAATATGAAGTTAATATCTCTAACCACTTCCAAAGAAAGACCGGAAAATTGAAAATTTGACAAAAAATTAAAATTCAAGGGCCATAACTCTGTCAAAAATTATTCAACCAGACTGAGATTGGGAATTAAGCTGTAATTCATCTAGAGTTAGCTTTATGCCAAATATAAAGGTAATATCTGCAACCGATTCCAAAAAAAGTCTGGAAAATCCCAAATTTTAAGAAAAAAATTAAAGTTCAAGGGCAATTACTCTAGAAATAATTATTCAACCTGGTTGAGATTGTAACATAAGCTGTAACTTATCTAGATTTAGCTTTGTACTAAATATAGAGTTGATATCTCTAGTCACTTCCATAAAAAGTCCAGAAAACCGGAAAACATTGATAGGGGACTAAAAAGGGGAGATAACTCCTGAAGTAGTGGTCCGATCATAATGGAAATATGCGGTGCCAAGGTTTATATGGTCATATGGCTATACATGAACTTTCAATAAAATTGAAGCAAAACTGTAGAAGAAGAAGGCCGGACAAAATTGTGTCCACGGACGGACAGACGGACGGACAGACGGACCACCTGATTCCAGTATACCCCCCCCCCAACTTCGTTGTGGGGGGGGGGGTATGATAACAAAAACCCATCTTTACGAGATGGAGCAAATACATGCTTGTGGTTGTTTGCTCTTAGTTTTTCATCCAATCATATTAAGCATTATTATGCATATAAGCACGTTTTGACGGCGAGGTAATTGCTGAAACAATGCTGAGTTTTTGGAATATGGATACACTTTCACATAGATAAACACTTGCATGAGTAGGCTATTCTTAAAAACCGTTTTTAAGAATAGCCTTTGTTATATATAAAAAAAAATCAGTTTTAGATTCATACTCGGTCTTTCTATCTCGCCTGACGGATATGAATTTCATATACAGGGGAGATAGGACGAAATGAAATTTCAGTAAAGAGTCACAATTTCTTTCATGAATAATCAGAGTAAAGGTATAAATACTAATTTGTTCGTCCGGTTTAGAGGGATAGTAGTCTCCAACTTGACTTTAATATACTCTGTTCTATCTTCGTTAGATACCGACAGGCCGTTACAGACCCTTAGCTGTACAGTACAAACCTGTCAGTATATATGAAGAATGGAATAGTGGTGATAGAACAATGGGGCTATGGAAATCCTGAAGATCTAAGGTAAGGGTTTAAAGTCAAATGGACATAACTGTAGTTCGATTTCGAGCGCTGAGCCTTGACAACACTTTTCTATTTATAGAAGTTACAACCATTCTAATTGATGGGTAAGTGGACAATGATTGTCACACGAAGCTCGTAGTAATCGTGCAGAATTAGTATATACAGTAAACTCCCGCTAATATGACCATCTAAAAGAGGTACAATTATGGGTGCTAGATGCAGGTGGTAGCTTAATGCAGGACAAAAGTAATGCAGAAAGCTCCTAGAGTAGCTTTCTGCATTACTTTTGTCCTTCATTAAGCAACCACCTGCTTATAAAGACACCCATGTTTATTCATTAAGTGGTCGCATTAGAGGGGTTCTACTGTATACATGTATGCTTATTACAGGTCTGTATAACCACGGGTAAATCCGGAACAAATACATGGTTTGTTACGCGTTTTACCTCCACGGGTGGACTCGTCCTAAAGGTCACAGCTCACGGGTCAAAATCGAACTGTACTCACAGACCATTCCACTGGCATACAGTAGAACCTGTCTTAAGAGGTCATCACAAAGTGGTCTTATTATGGGTCTGTAAAGCAGATAATAGTTTAATGCAGGCCAAACGTTTTTCCCTGCATTAAGCAACCACCTTTTTTGTACTGTAAATATCTCATTTTCACAAAACACCACATGAATAAAGTGACGATTGTAATATGTGTGTAGTCCAGCTTTACATGAGTAGACCATTCTACTTCTACTAGATCTAGATAGTGACCACCTTCAGCAGTTTGATTTTATGTCACTGGTGATGAGGTGCGACACGACTGGACGATCGTTGAAAAAGACAAGTGAAAACTATTTACATTTAACATAATTTAGTGGGGTGACTTTTGACAGAGTCGCTCAGAACCACACTCAGTGGGAGGCTGTTCCAATCTCTTATTATATTATATTATATATATGTCTAACTTGAGTTTTGCATGATGGGACCTGGAAGGCTAAGGAATGCATATTACGCGTCTGTCTATGTGAGGAAGTAATCTATCTGTTTTGGGAATTGCAATAAGTTCATGTGTTATTTTATAGAACATAGTTAGGCGTGCATCTGTGCGTCTGTCAGCAAGGCTTCTCCATTCTTGGCTGTACAGCATGTCATCAACACTAGAGGTATTCCTATATCTGTTAGTGACATACCTTGCAGCCCTCCTCTGAACTTTTCCTAAATTCATGATATCTTCATTTAGGTATGGATCCCAGACAGAGCAGGCATATTCTAATGATGGGTATACCAGTGATTTGTATGCCTTCTCTTTAATAGAGAATGAACTGATGTTTAGGTTCCTTTTTAAAACACAAGGTGTTCTTTTGCCTTGTTACAGACATTATTTACATGACTCTGCCATTTGAGATCAGACTGTATGGTAACTCCTAAATACTTTGCTTTATCTGTGTGTTCTAGGACTTGACCATGCAGTGTGTAGTGTAGTTGTGTCTAATGGGGTGTTTGCTTCTTGTGATGGACAGGACATTGCATTTGTCTGGATGGAATGCCATTTTCCAATGGTGTTCCCATATGCTGAGTTTGTCGAGGTCATTCTGGAGTGTTTTGCAGTCTCTGTTAGATTTGATTGTGAGATAAGCAATTATGTCGTCTGCAAATAGCCGTGCGGTTGAGTTTAAGCCACAAGGTATGTCATTTATATATATAAAATAGAAACAGACTAGGCCCCAGTACAGATCCTTGGGGGACCCCAGATCGCACCGGGACATAGTCTGATTTCTCACCTTCCAGAACGACTGCCTGTGTGCGACTTGTGAGAAATCCGAGGATCCATCTGTTGGTGTTTCCCTGTATGCCATAGTGTGAGAGTTTATGAATTAGAAGGTTGTGATTGACTTTGTCAAATGCTTTAGAGAAATCCATTACTAAAATATCGGGTTGTCTAGATTTTTCCAGGTTTTTTTGTGACATTATCTATAAATTCCAGAAGGTGTGTTTCGCATGATCTTTGTTTTCGAAAGCCGTGTTGTAAGTGATAAAGGATGGTTTGCTGGTCTGCATGGATCATGATGGCACTGACAACAATGTGCTTCAATAACTTGCAGCAAATACAAGTTAAAGATATAGGCCTGTAGTTTTCAGGGTTGTATTTAGATCCTTTGTTATAAATTGGGGACACATGTGCTGACCGCCAGTCTGTGGGCACCATACCAGTGTCAAGAGATTTCTGATATAACAAGCAGAGAATTTATGAGATTTCATGGGCTAGCTCTTTGAGTATTCTATGTTTTATTTCATCATGGCCACATGCTTTTTTGGGATCTAGATTTGAAAGAAGTTGTTTGATACTGACCTGAGCCGTGTTTGATACTGACCTGAGTCGTGTTTGATACTGACCTGAGCCGTGTTTGATACTGACCTGAGTCATATTTGATACTGACCTAAGCCGTGTTTGATATTGACCTGAGCCGTGTTTGATACTGACCTGAGTCATGTTTGATACTGACCTGAGCCTTATTTGATACTGACCTGAGCCGTGTTTGATATTGACATGAGCTGTGTTTGATACTGACCTGAGTCATGTTTGATACTGACCTGAGCCGTGTTTGATATTGACCTGAGTCATGTTTGATACTGACCTGAGCCGTGTTTGATACTGACCTGAGCCTGGTTTGATATTGACCTGAGCCGTGTTTGTAAAAAATTCTTAATTCGAATCTGACATAAACTTAGACTCCAGAAAAAGTTTTGTAACACCAGGACCATTTCTATGTCGCGACGGCGGGGAAACTCTACACTGTCTGCAAAAAGGGCACTGTTGAATCGAACTACCTCACAAGTATGCTGCACGAAAAAAATAAGCAATTTCTTGATTCTCATTGTTTTGTTTTTGAATATTTAACTATTTCACTGCCGAGTACTGTGGAATACAAAAATTGTCGTCTGCTTTAATTTTCATCGTCGACTTCCGTTCCCTTTAACCCTTTACTCCATGAATATTCATGTAAGATATATCGGTACTTACATCATAACTATTGATAAGAGTATTTTTTAACAATGACACATGGATACAGGGGAGTTTGGCAATGGCAGAAACTGTAAAATTATGTCTATATCATTTCAAAAGCAAACAGAGCAGACCCTGATCAGACGGCTCCTCCAGGAGTCGTCTGGTCTGGGTCTACACTGTTTGCAAATGTTTAGAAAGGTGTATTTATGGAGTAAAGGTTTTAACCATTCCCTCACATTGACGCATTTTGGCGCTTCTGTAAATGTCACATTGAGAAATCATTGTGATAAATAGAGCATTTGCTGCTATAGGAGCAAATACTCTATTTATCACAATGGTTTCAAACTACAAAATTCTAAAATGTTCATTTTCAGTAGATTTATTTAAAGAGGTTGGGTCTAAATATAGCCTATGATGTAATGAGTTAAATATATAATCAGAATATCAACCAGTATCAATTCTCATATGTATACAAGTACAGACTGTTTGTATATATACTCACACATTCGTCCATGTGGGAGAATGAGTTTAACCCTTTCACCGCCAATGTCGCATAAATGCACCTCGACAAATAGTGCAGTCCCAGATCAGACGCCGCCTTTTTTAAGGTAGTTCGCGCTGTTGCTCGGCAAAAATCGAAGTTTATCCAATTATTATCATATTTGGTCCATGTATACAGAAAGTTACCGCCGACACGACTGTGACGTTTATTTTAAATTTGACGTCGGTTGCTTAGCAATATATGCCGTCAAAAGCGCCCTCTGGTGTCATCTGAGTAATTCGCATGTGTTTGCGTATTTCTTTATTTATTTACAAATGCCGTTGTGTAGTTCAGTGATTCGAAAACTGTTTTGAAGAAGAAGAATAGTTCTTCAACATGATATGCGATATATGTTTTACAAGCGTAACACTTTTGTTAAGTCGGGAGTTGAAAGTTGGGAAACTCATTTACCGCATTCTGAAAATTATTTTTTTTCGCCATTTTCGTGAAATTCCGAAAATACTAGACGGTGAAAGTTTATAAAATTATTATATGTCATACTCTGTTCATTTCTTAACAAGATCAAGTAAAAAAATCAATACCTATTCGAGTTCATTTTTTCGCTACGAGTGATTTTGCTAGGTTATCTCGTCATCATATTCGACGTCAAGGCGACGTTGAAATATATATAAAACTGTTCCAGATCTTATTTACATTATATATGCTCATTACTCTTCTTATTACACTATTTATTCATGGAAATATCAGTATGACTTGAAATTTTAGTTTTAATATTCCTGAAAACTAAATGTCTTTCATCAGAAAAAAACTTTTTTCTTCTATTAATAACAAATAGAGCAAACCCATATCAGACACTTCATGCAGGAGTTTCTGATTAGGGACTTCTCATTTTGTGTAAAAATATATTTTAGAAAAGAGTACTGTACACATATAATTAATAACTATTATTTAATATGCCTTTTTAATATGCTCTTTATTTGTTTAGAGTTGTCATATTGTATGAAATGTACTTATTTTGAGGGCCTCGGGGATAGATTAGTCTTTTGACTAACCGAGCTACCCTCGTAAAATAAAAGTGTTTCATTCATTCATTGACACAGGGCGCAAATGGAACGGGTCCATGTAGGAAGTTTCTCGCTTGGTTCAGTTTTCAAATTTGAAACTTTGTGTATGTAGTTTGTATAATTATGCTGATTTCATTTTGCGTTATTGAAATTGTTTAGCGTAATATCTGCATTGGACACATTGTTTATTATGATATGTGATTGTTATTTTTGCATATGGGTGGTTTCAAAAAAAATGAAGCCAAATTAAAATACTCATTTATTTTTCTACCATGAGGCTTAATTGGATTCTTTTTCAGTCCTGCAGATTTGTTTCCTTGTGGTGAACTTGAATGCAAAGTTTGGTCATGATACCTTGCTTAAGTAAAAAGATATTTTGGAAAAACACCCCCAAAATGTCCCAAGTGTACTGTTTTTGCGTGACATTTTCACTTAAGCCTCAATTTCAACACTAAACTACACCAAAAGTTGCAGGATTACAATATATTATCATTGTTTATCAAGTAGGAAAATATATATTAGTTCAGAAAAGTTGAATTTAACAATTTGTTGATGTTATTATTTTTTGTCAGAGGGGTTCAAAGCATTGAGGTGCTTGTCATTTTCACACCAAAATATTTATCATTGTTTACAAATCAAGATGCAGTTATAAAATGTGATCGAAAATTTAAAAGAAACTTTTGCTTATTTTAGCAGGAACAGGTGTATTCTTCATATTTTTGAAGGTATTTGTATAATACTTTGTCAGTGTAAGTTGTTATAAGCTGTATAGTAAATGCAGTCAGAATTTGTCCCAAGTGTACATTTTGCTATAAATGGCTGATAATTATTTTCACAACACACATGTTCAAAGTTTTACACTTTTAAATTCACACCATGGATACTTAAAACAAGTTGTAATAAAAACCTAATGCCAAAATATTATGTACATTTTTTTCAAGGCACATCTTGTGTTGTCCCAAGTGTACATTTTGAAACTTTGGATTGACAAGTGTTATGTTCTAAGGTCAATATCAATGATACTTGCAGAGACGCATGTCCTAATGCTATTAAACGTTTTCATATTTAGTTTCATAGAAATTTTTTGAATATTTTCTAAGAAATGGTTCAGGACAGACATTTTTTTGCAAACAAAGGGCCACAACTCTAGTGTTCCAAGGTCAAGACATTAAAACAACCTCATCTTGTTTCAGGAAGAGAAATTAAGCTCATGTTTTACGATGATCCCATGTCTTCGTTCTAAAATATGCTTTGTAGTTGGTCACATATACTAAATGTAGGACAATTTCCCCTTAAGACTAGTGCTTGCCCTTTAGGATGATTGCCCCTTTGGACAATTGCCCTAGATATATAGGATAATTATAGCAGTATATTGTAGGATATAGCAGTATATTGTAGTAAAGGTAATATTATACTAATATATAAGTAATATGTAATAATTTTTATAATACATAAATGAGCAGAAGGCTGTGTAGACCATATATAGCACTCTTGTATGCATTGTTTTTACTCCAAATATTTGGATATGTAAACCTTTACAAATAGCATAGTCTCGGAGACTCTCCCAATGGAAAGTAGACACTGAATCACATTTCAACTTTTTGTAGCTGTACAACTTAAATGAATAATTCTTTTTTCCAACAGTTTGCCTGCTAGGTGCAACCTAACTAGTATTTGCAAACAGTTTGGATCCAGATGAGATGCCGAGTAACTTGGGGTCACAACAGAATGCATTAGCTGTTTGACACCCGGTCAGAAGTTTCTTGAAATTCGAAGTAAGCTAAAACTGTAACAGGTCCACAGAGGCAGGATACTCCTATTTTATTTATTCCTATACAGAGTAGACTCAAATCTAAATGAACTCGTATCTGATCTGGATCTACCCTGGTTTTTCACTGACAGTTTATGAAGATTTATTGGGTAAGAATAATGTAATTAGCACACACCTTATACAAGTATACATTGTATAACCACAATGGGAGGAAATTCCATATATTAATTCCAAAACAGAGTAGACCCAGATCTACATGATCTATCTGATCTGGATCTACCACATTTGCTCAGTGACAGTTAATGAAGTAAAAATATGTTGCCTGAAGCATGTGTTTGATAGACTGTCCCAAGTGTACAAAATGTTGAACATAAGTATTTATGTTTACAAGTCCTTCAAGGCTCGTCTTGCTAATATTCAATTATATTTTATTGGTTGTTAATAAAACACCCTCTCATTTGATGAAATGGCTTCCTTATGTGACCTAATTAAGTTAGGCCAAAAACAATAGAAAGTTGTGTAATTGTGAAAGGAGTAAGGTCAGTTGATCACTGTTATATTGTTATTCTACGCATAATGTGTATCTACATAAGTTTCACCCAAGTATATCTTTACTTAGTCCTCTTGAAATCACAAAAGGGGGAAAACAAACTTTTTCTGTGATATTAAGTACATTATGACTTGATATTTGTTCCAGTCCATTATTGTCCCAAGTGTACAAAAATGGTGTGAAGGTTTTATATAAAGAATAATTTAAGTTTCCAAAACATGTTCATATCAATTGATTGTCTAGAACAGTATGGATAATGATAAGTTAGTTTAAAATGCGTAAATTTGACTGCTATGATCACATTCTGGGAATAGATGGGCATTGTATGTTTTTGAAAGTGCAAGAAAACATAATGCTCTTACCATTGATTCTAAGACTTCTTAACATAATTCTAGTACCAAAATTTGTTATAGGTGGTAACATAATTTTATAGCCAAGTGTAACTAACACTAAATCTGTGTGTTAAAGTTGTTTATATGTGTTTAATGTATGGATCATTGTTCTTGCAACCTGTTGTCCCAAGTGTACGAAATATCTCAAGAATATGCACCATTTTGAACCAGCAATATCTGCAGCATTGTTTCGTATACAGTAATGAAACTTTGCATATATCTGAGGAACATGCTCAATTTTAGTAAACATTAGGTTTTTATTTCCTAATTTACTTCAGACAGACATGAACAAAACATTTAGGGGTGCACATTTGAAAATAATAGGTCAGAAAGCATAAAAATCTCCATTTTTCAACATTTTCTTGAAGTACACTGTAGTTTTTTGTGTTGAAATTTTGAAAAAATGCATAGTTTGTGTTGACATAATGGTAAAACATTGATTAGATGTTATTATATGTTTCAATTGAGTGCCACATACTGGTACAGTTTTTTGTAAAAGTTCAATAAAAGTTTAAACAAAATCTTCAATTCTGAATTTATGTTCACGTTTGTCAATACGGCCCTGCTCATTTATAAAAGTTGGACCCTTTTGCTACGTGATGCAAGCAAAGATTTTGTGCAATCTTATCATTTAAAATTCAGCAAAAAAATAAAATCAGGCTTCATTTTTTTTGAAACCACCCATATAAATGTATGAAATGTACTGATTAACAAGGTCTCGGAGTACCTAATGAGCTACCCTCATTAAATAAAGTATTTTAGCATGCATTCATTAATTTAGATTAATTGGGTTACTCTCAAGCCTTTCATTCGTTCATTCATTCAATTCGTTATAAACCTTGTGCATATACAATGTAGCTTGGATCCAGATGAGACGCTGAGTAACTCAACGTCTCATCAGGTTCAATTAGTTAACAATCTAACTGCATTTTTCTAATTTTGAAGCAGATAACATTTTATTTTAACTAAAACTAAGCAAAAATATTTTTTCGTATTATAGTATTGACAGCGTGGGTGAATGACGTCACAAATATGTGGGTTTTAATAGCGCGTGCATTTATCCACCTGAATCGGGGTAAATAGAGAATAATAGGTTAGTGCCGTAGATGGGACGCTTTATCCGACGAGGGGAGAAAACGTTGAGGCGAGGCTTGCCGAGCCTCAACTGTTTTCTCTCCGAGTCGGATAAAGGCGTCCCATCTACGGCACTAACCTATTATTCGATTTATCCAGTCAATATAGTTAAATGTCTTTTTTATAGACTCATAACACTCTTGAAATAATTTACATTGAAAATGCAGTTTTTCGATCAACGGATCCCTCCCTTTTCACTTCCATTTAGACGTAAATAGATCTAATGAACTACCGCAGAGGAATATAGTTTCGATACTTGTATTACTAGAAGGGAAACGTGGTTGAATTTGAAAAATAAGATGATTTGAATCGAGGGTCGATAAGTTATTTCAAACAGACATGATCTATATTCTTTGGTCAAATTCGAGTTACGTAGTCTCGGTTTCTATTTTTAGATTCTACCTAACGTCACTCAGAAATCGATGGAACTGAACAGGCTATATTTAGGTTTATGACTATCACCGCTCCTGTAATCAAATAATCATGAGAGTGAAAAGAAAACATTTACTATTTATCTGTCAATCTTTGCTTCCAGGTTTGATTTTATCAAAAACGGGTTTTGCCAGCGATGGATTAAATTAATAAAAGTGATAAATCAACGTCATTTTGTATGTGGCCTCAGTGGCGTAATCGGTAAGGGCGACGTCTCTAGAGAGATTAGAATTAGTTGTTGTAGGATCAGGCGCGGGTTCGATTCCAGCTGTAGCCAATTATTTTTATTTTTTCTCATTTGAATAATTCTTCTGGCTACCAAATAGATCTATTCCATCAACATGTTTATGAATATTTACAGAAAACTAAAATAGTTCCATGGTTATAGAATCATTACGCCTATCTACTAACCTAATAAACCTTCCACTACCGGAAGTAACCTAATAAACCTAAGTTTATTTGCACCCCCTTTATTATGTCACAAGAGTAGCCTGGTGACTGGATAAAATGGCATTTATGCACTTCATTTGTGCAACCGTTACATGTAAGCTAAATCCAGCTTTATATTAACTACAGTAAAACTTCGATTATTCGAACACTAAAATACGTATTATTATCGATCTTTAAGACAGGTGCTTAATGCATTGGTGAACGTCATGCAGAAAGCTCTTCCAGGAGCTTTCTGCATGACTTTCACCATGCATTAAGCAGCCATCTGCCTAAAAGGGTCTAAATTCTTCTATACCGAAAATTCGGATAATCGAGGTTTTACTGTATTTGGATGCTAGTGGCAAATCAAAACTTTGATAACAGATTGGATCTAGATAAGACGCCAAGATACTCGACATTTTATAAGGATCCAAATGCGTGTCCTTGAAGAATAGATCTACAAATTGAAGCAGACAACAATTTTCAATTATACAGACACATCATTACTTAGCGAGCAATGAGTTTATATCTTATATTGATTTCTTGTGCGTATATATATATATGTGATTTACTCTTTTGTATTAAATGCTTTTGTTTCAGGGCCTCAAGGTAGACTAATTGAGCTACCCTCATTAGATAAAGTATTTCATTAATTCATTAATTCATACATCCATTCATTCATTCATTCATTCAATGAATGAATGAATTAATTCATTCATTCATTATTAATTAATCAATTAATTAATTCATTCATTCATTCACTCTTCCGTGGGAAGATATGACTGGATATAAAAGAATAAGAAGTAGATCTAAAACAATAAATAAAAAAATACATAAGAAAATAAATACAATCAATTGATACGGTGTCAAATGTTTTACTGCCAAATATTTACATTGCAACGCAAAATGTAAAAACGACGCAAAATATAATACATGTAATTATTACAAGTTGCGTTGATTCATTACATTGTGCTGGAAAACTGTTAACGCAAAATGTGATAACGACGCAAAATGTAATAATTATTGAAACGGGTCTGATTCATGAATTTCATACAGTACTATATTCGCGACTTTCGAAGAGAAATGCACATACATGTACCAGTAAAATTTAACCTAGACTGGAAAAGCGGAGAGTATAGTAGAGAGCGACGGGTCAAAAGTCGAAACTTTCATTTTATCGACATGAAACCCTATCAAAGTGCACTGGATGAGGTGTAAATGTTAACCAACGCAAAATGTAATAACGACGCAAAATGTAATAAACTTTGAGGTGAGCCTGATTCACACCATACAACTATATATCCACGACTTTCGAAGAGAAAGTGAATATATAACGAAAATATTTACCTGTCTGACCACAAGAGCCGGAGATAAGTGTAGTGGAGGGGGTGGGTCAAAAATCGAAAATTTCATTTCATCGACAAAAAGACATATCAGAGTGTACTGGGTGAAGAGTAGATGTTGCTAGAGTCAGTATGTTATACTTATTATAAAGATGTTCGATATATAAAGGAAATCATTACATATTGCGTTACTACATTTTGCGTTGATATGCTTATTTTAAACCAACGCAAAATGTAATAACAACGCAAAATGTAATACATTTTGAGGTGGGCCTGACTCATACCATACAACGTAATGTTCGTAACTTTCGAAGAGAAAACTGATATAAAACTATAATACATGCAAAAACTATCTCAGCACTGGCACCGAGGAAGGGATAAGGAGGGGGAACGGGTCAAAGCTCGAAATTGTCATTGCTTCGACGAGCAAATATCAAAATACACCGGAAGAAGAGTAAATCCATTTGGACACAAGGGCCGTGGCAAGGGAAGGGGTGGGCAGACGCAAAATGCAAAACAAAATGAGACGGGTCTGATCCATAACATGCAACTCTATATCTGCAACTTTCGAAGAGACACAGATAGATATACCAGTATAATATAACCCGCCGTGGCACTAGAATAGCAGAAATGGATAGTGGGTGGAAGGGGTGGGGGCAGTGCAAAAATAGAAACTATCGTTTTATCGACAAGAAACAATTTGAAGTGCATCTGATGGAGTGTAGATGTTGCTAGGGTCTGTATTTTACGTATTCTAAAGATTTTTGATTTTTTTTTCATTTTGCAACTATGATAGATATGGGACAGGCGCACTTAACGCATTGTTGAAAGAGCGTGTCAAAAATTATCAGAAGTTATGCAAGTCCATATCCCTCTTCTATGAAATGAGATAAACAGTGATGTAGCTGCGTTATCATGTTTACACTATGTAGACAGCTTTCTACATTAAGTTATATTTATGATCCCTTGCATAGTGTCCGGCAGTTGTCTATCATGCAACATACATTATGACAAGATTTGTCGATCATGGAAAGATAATCAATTAGTAGATGTACGCAAATAGCAGTACAGAATCAATTAAATGTAGTTAAAACATTTGTTTGTTTTCTGACGCTAACGCTAGATACATCGTGTATGCATTTTCAAAGTATATGCAAATTACAATATTAATAAATGTTCTCAAAACGTTGTTGCTTGTTAAATGCATATTAAGCGCAAATGTAAGTTTATGAAACGGTTTAACCCATTACAGCATACACCTTTACGTCGGTCAAGACAAACAGCATACCAGTGAAACGGTTTGCGAGTAATTCGTAGGCTGAATGTACGCAATATGATGTTTGCTACTCGGTAACTTTGGCAAGTAAAGAGAGTGTTGATACATTAATAAAACAGAGAATCAGTTGTATATGATTTTCAATGGAACTCTATTGCATTAAAGGCGTTTATATACTGTTAAAGGTTTACCCAAAACTTGGTTTCTGCACTATATATTAATTCATAAATTGTATTTTTAATTCAAATTGTATGAAAGTATATTTCAATGCATGTCTTCGATGAGACTAAAATCAATAAATATTCAGAATAATAAATTTTTGCATTGTTATCTGTAAAAGTCAAGCGACAAATAGGGCAATTAATTATTTTACTGACGATCACATCGCATCAACGTCGCGTTGACGTCGAATATGACGATGAGTTGACCTAGCAGAATCACTCATAGCGAAAAAATAACTCGAATAGGTATTGTTTTTTTACTTGCTTCTATTAAGAAGTGAACGGAGTATGACATATAATTTTTTTGTAAACTTTCACCGTCTAGTTTTTTTGGAATTCCACGAAAATGGCAAAAATAATCCAATACCAGAAAGTGGTAAAAAAGGTTTTCCAACATTCAACTCTTGACGGAACAAAAGTGTAACGCTTGTAAAATATATATCGCATATCACATTGAAGAACTATTCTTCTTCTTCAAAACTGTTTTCGAATCATTGAAATACGCAACGGCATTTGTAAATAAATAAAGAAATACGCAAGCACATGTGAATTGCTTATATGACACCAGAGGGCGCTTTTGACGTCATATGTTGCTAAGCAACCGACGTCAAATTTAAAATGAACGTCGTAGTCGTGTCGGCGGTAACTTTCTGAATACTTTGACCAAATATGATGTTAATTGGATAAACTTCGATTTTTGCCGAGCAACAGCGCGAACTACCTTAAGGCGGCGTCTGATCAGGGACTTCACTTTTTGTCTCAATCTCTATTTCTATATCTGTGCTTTATTCCTTTGAAATTTGCATTTATTTATCTCATTTACCGAATGATTTAACGAACTTGGATTGCAGACGACAATTAGAAATTTGTCGCCGAAATGGTTAAACCCTTTACAACGGCCACTAAAGGGTGGATTTTTTCTGGACCTGTAACACAGGACCTGATGGTGGCTTATTGCAGGACGACGGTTTCGACGTACCTCGACGTCAAATCAGAAGACATGAAAAAAACTTTATCTGATAGCTTTCTGTATGAGTTATATTACTATTTTTACCCCCCCCCCCCCCTACGGCGGGCATATAGTAATAGCATTGTCCGTCCTTCCGTATGTCCGTCCGTCTGTCCGTCCGTTCGCCCGTCTGTCCTTCCATCCGTCCGTCCCAAATTCGTGTCCCTTCTATAACTTCTTAATCTGTGAATGGATTTCAAAATAACCTGGCACAAATGTTCACCACACAAAGACGATGTGTCGTTTTCAACTCCCTGGTCCATGGGTCAAAGGTCAAGGTCACAGGGTACAATTACTTTGTCACAAATTTCGTGTCCGGTCTGTACCTTCTTTATCTATCAATGGATTTCAATATAACATGGCACAAATGTTCACCAGACAAAGACGATGTGTCGCTTTCAGCTTCCTGGTCCATAGGCCAAAGGTCAAAGTCACAGGGTACAATTACTTGTTACAAATTTGGTGTCAGGTCTATAGTTTATTTATTATTATACCCCCCACAACGAAGTTTGGGGGGGGGGTATACTGGAATCAGGTTGTCCGTCTGTCTGTCTGTCTGTCTGTCTGTCCGTCTGTCTGTCCGTCTGTCCGTCTGTCCGTCCGTGGACACAATTTTGTCCGGCCTTCTTCTTCTACAGTTTTGCTTCAATTTTGTTGAAACTTCATGTATAGCCATATGACCATATAAACCTGTGCACCGCATATTTTCATTATGATCGGAGCATTACTTCAGGAGTTATCTCCCCCTTTTAGTCCCCTACCAATGTTTTTCGGTTTTCTGGACTTTTAATGGAAGTGACTGGAAGTATCAACTCTATATTTAGTACAAAGCTAAATCTAGATAAGTTACAACTTATGTTCCAATCTCAGTCTGGTTGAATAATTATTTCCAGAGTTATTGCCCTTGAACTTCATTTTTTTTCTTCAAATTTTGAATTTTCCAGACTTTTTTGGAAGTGGTTAGAGATTTTAACTTCATTTTTGGCATAAAGCTAAATATAGATGATTTACAGCTTAATTCCCAATCTCAGTCTGGTTGAATAATTTTTGCCAGAGTTATGGCCCTTGAACATAATTTTTTTTATCAAATTTTCAATTTTCAGGTGTTTCTTTGGAAGTGCTTGGAGATATTAACTTTATATTTGACATAATCTAAATCTAGATGAGTTGCAGCTTAAGTTTGAATATCGGTCTGGTTGAATAATTTTCCCCAGAGTTATTAATATATGGTCCTTGAACTTAAGGTTTTTTCTGAAAAGGTACGTATTTGTTTAGAACTTTGGAGTTGACACTTCACAAAAATAAACAAAGCTGCTTGAACTTAGTGGATGACATTGTCTGGCAGCAGCCATAACACTTCTTTGAATTTTAACAACAGACTTATCTCCCTTTTTGGACTTGACAATATTTGGTAAAAGTTGCTTTATTTATGTTTGTGATTGATCTTGGATTGAATATTACATTTTTTCTTTCTTGCTGAACATCTTGTCATTTTTATTACATAAATTGGGTTTTATAAATCTCTTCATGTTTCTGTATGTACATATGTTCAACGATTGATGATAGGTGTTCTGACAAGCAGCCAGGTGGGGGGGGGGGGGGGGGGGGTATTCGTTAGCCTGTGGCTTACAGTTCTAGTTTATAAATGGATTATGGATTTAAAAATAATTGGGCACAAATATTTACCACATGTCCCATTAAACTATCATGCCCATGTTTCAAAGGTCAGAGTTACAGGGCATGATTCCGTTGTGAAAACTTTCATGTCCATTTTCTCTACCTTTGAATATCTCAATCTCTTGTTTTGTGCAATATGACATGTTTTACACTTAACTTTTAAACAGGCGAGCTTCAGGTGGCTTGGACACAATTTCTGTCATTTTCACTTAGGCTGCTGCACTCTGATTAGCCGATTGGTTTCTGTGCAATATCTCCTGAAGGAATGGTCCACTTTTCACCAAACTTGCTCAGTGTACTTGATATCCAATTACCTCATATGGGTTCTGTGGTTGGTATATTCTGCACATATTTATTGATGATGTTACAATCTGATTGGCTGATTATTTCTGTGACATATCTTCTGAAAGATTGGTCCGATTTCTATCAAACTTGCTCACTATATGCTTATTATTCAAGTGCCTAGCAAAGAGTACCCAGAAACATTTTTAGGGGTGACTTATTAAGGTCAAGGTCATACATCAAGGTCCGTATGGGT
Source organism: Azorinus chamasolen (assembly GCA_963576725.1). Lineage (NCBI taxonomy): Eukaryota > Metazoa > Mollusca > Bivalvia > Cardiida > Solecurtidae > Azorinus > Azorinus chamasolen. The sequence continues at coordinate 604,686 of OY755247.1, read as the reverse complement.
TATTTTCCTTGATCTTTCTGTATGAGTTATATTATTTGATCTTTCTGTATGAGTTATATTACTTGATCTTTCTGTATGAGTTATATTACTTGGTCTTTCTGTATGAGTTATATTACTTGATCTTTCCGTATGAGTTATATTATGAGATCTTTCCGTATGAGTTATATTACTTTAACCTTACACCAGCCTTTAACCTCATACTTTTACGGAGTAGACCCAGATCAAACGATCCCTAAAGGAATCTTTTAACGCATTTGCAACAGAGTACACCCAAATCAGACGGCGCCTACATGAGTCGTTTGGCGTATTTGCAAATACAGTTGACCAAGATCAGACGGCACCTGGTCAGGGTCTGCTTTGATTGTGTATGTACTTACAGAGATCTGATTTGTCATTTTTTCTTGCATGAACATTCACCAGGTAAGGGATTATATCTAACCCTTTACTCCATAAATAACCCCTTTCTACGCCTTTGCAAACTGAGTAGACCCAGATCAGACGGCTCCCATAGGAGCCGTCTGATCAGGGTCTGCTCTGTTTGCTTATGAAATAAATTACATATGATTCTATAGTTTCTGACCCAATTGTTCCTGGCCTTGTGTGCTATTATAAAAATGTAATCTAATTAATATTCATGGTGTTATTATTTGCTACATTATGAATATTCATGGTGCAAAAGGTCAAACAACACGTGTACCATCTGTCTAGTGTACATAGTGAGCTCCAATGTTAGTCGAAGTTGATATGGAATAGTACAAATAACATGCGAGGTTTCAAGATTATACATAAATTTATTGCGCTCTAATACATAAAAAAAACTATGCATATAATGATAAATAAGCAAGGAACACTCTATGGATGTACGCGGTGTTAATTTTGTGAAACAACTAGAAAGACAACTCTTGCACGTCATAACCGTTTTTCATCTACTTTTATCTGAACAGTATGCTGTAGAATATCTCCAGGGTCTACATAAATACACATTAATTTCTGTAACGTAGTGCCAATGTAAGCTTTTGGGATCGCCCTGTGTCCATAGCCCGTTGTCTATCGTGCATCGTGTGGTAGCTTAATGCAGAACGAAAGTAATGCAGAAATCGACTAGTTCTAAGAGCTTTCTGAATAACCTTCGTCCTGCATTAAGCTACCATCTTTCTTACAAATCTAGATGCAGACTTCTTTCGAGTGACCAGTGTAGAAATGTCTTACTGTGTACAGTGTAGGTATCTATGTAATAAATATTGTCTCTTGTTCCAAAATACAGTAAAAAGGACCACTCAAAAGAAATCTAATTCTGTGTTTTTAAAACAGGTGATAGCTTAATGATAATAAATAATGTGATCGCTTTAGTGAGATTCGACAGCATATAACAATAGCACCATTACTATACAATAGCACCATTACTATACAATAGCACCATTACTATACAATAGCACCATTACTATACAATAGCACCATTACTGTACAATAGCACCATTACTGTATGTTAGCAAACCGTGTTAAGTTAAGGTTAGGACATAACTTGGTAAATAGGTATGACATTCTAACGGGACTAGTTATAAAGATCTTAAAGTTGTAACTGTAGTCACTATTAGTGCTCGACAATATAAAACACCTAAACTGAGACTAAATATAGCAATTACTTTTGAAAGTAGTAGTAGTAGTAGTAATAGTAGTAGTAGTAGTAGTAGTAGTAGTAGTAGTAGTAGTAGTAGTAGTAGTAGTATCCTCCATATATACGAAGAGCTATTCTGAAAGTAAATAGCACACTTGTCCAATGCATCGATTATAATGAAGTTAAGCCTGATTGATCGAAGCTCCGGCGTTGTTTATACCGACGTTGTATTACGAAGGAAAGAAATACAGTAGAACCTCTCCAATGCGACCACTTAAAGAATAACCTTAGCTGTCTTTATAAGCAGGTGGTTGCTTAATGCAGGACGAAAGTAATGCAGAAAGCTCCTCTAGGAACTTTCTGCATTACTTTTGTCCTGCATTAAGCTACCACCTGTATCTAGCACCCATAATTATACGTATTTTAGGTGGTCGCATTAGCGGGATTTTACTGTATGTACATATCAAGAAGGGCAGTGGGTAAGAGGGACACTGGCTCTCTTAATCCTTTACGTCATGAATATACTAGAATGAATATTCATGCAAGTAATAATGACGTCATGCATATTAACCAGAATAATTGTTATAACAGCACATGGATACATTCATTTTGGGTCATGACAGAAACTGTAGAACAGTATCTGCATATTATCTCATAAGCACATAAAGCAGACCCTGATCAGACGACTCCTATAGGAGTCGTCTGATCAGGGTCTACTTTGTTTGCAAAAAGCGTAGAAAGGCGTATTTATGGAGTAAAGGATTGAAATTCATTAGTTAATGTACAAGAAAATATTTAACCATATTCAGAAACTCTAGAATCAGGGTCCATGCTTATAAAACTTTTAGTTGAGTCTGAGTTCGTTCTCAAGTTTTTGATTGGTCAGATTTGAGCCTTTGACCAATCAAAAGCTTGAGAACTCAAATCTGACCAATCAAAAGCTTGAGAACGAAACTCAGACTCAACTAAAAGCTTTATAAGCATGGACCTGACCTATATCATTGGATGGGTAGACAGGACAGACGCTGATCAGACGTCTCCTATGTTTTGAAACCATTGTGATAAATAGAGCATTTGCTCTTTCAAAAATGACTTTTACAGGGGCGTGAAAGGGCGTCAGTAGGAGCGAATTTGGTTAAGCAATCATTCGCATATAAATACACATGCTTATTCATAAAGTTGTTCCATTAGAGATGTGTCACTGTACATTTAATTTATGATGACGAATCAGTAAATTTACATATTAGCCATAAATTCATTAAAGTCAATGTTCCCGTCGCCATCTTTGTCCGCGTCACCAATAACTGTGTTTACGTCACTCTCCTTGTATCCGTTCGCCAACATCATATCTTTCAGCTCCTGTTGGGAAATAAAACCGTCGCCGTTCTTGTCGAAATCTTTGAAAGCCTTTTGTAGATTTTCACTGGAAAATAAATGCATGTGTAAGAGTATTTCCGGAACGTAAATGCAATTTTCAGCTTGTAACTGGAAAATAAATGCAATTTTCTTGTTGTTACCGGGATATATATATAAATGTATGTAGGATAAGTTGCGAGTTGTCATTTTGTACAAACTGATATTAAATGAGTCTTGAAAACTGTTCTTAAGCGCAAGCGAGCTCCGGCGAGCTTAATAACATTTCCCAAGACGAGTCGTGGCCCAACAATCCACCCTCTTTTTCAGGATGTCCTAATAAACCATGGGCTAATCAATATCCATACAGTAATTAGATTCTATTTCACCAGGTAAAGGGTTAATCCTCTACCATGTTTTCAACCACCAAACCGACATTTTCTAGTAGTTTGGATCCAAATCAAATTGCAGAACAGAACAGAACAGGTCCTTTATATTCGTCACAGTTTACATAAAAGTAACAACATGTGAGCTTATAGAGGAAAATATAAATCACAAAGACAAAGCAGACAACTCATTAATAATTTCATTCAAATTCAAATAAATTGGTTTAGCACATTGTTTTTACACACTACATTTTTAAAAACCAGGTTATCATCGATTTGTTTACCAAAAATGCAATAAGAGTGTCAAACAGTTTGGATCCTGATGAAACGCCTAGTTACTCCGTATCTCATCTGGATCAAAAGTATTTGATAAGATAATCAATCATCCGCCCGCAGCAAGCTAAAGGTTTAGTCCTGGCGGGTCTTACCTGTTGGCCGCCTCTCTGTCAACGTGAGAAAAATATTCCTCCTTCGACAGGAACTTATCATTGTCGTCATTCAAGGATTGAAACAGGTTCTGAAAGATATAAAGCCGAAGCTATACATTGCATAACTGTCTGTTTCCTTCATGAATATTCGTGTAAGAAATCATATAGATCTGTTTGCTGAATGTTTGTAATGTTTTATAAACACAGAGTTTCTTAACCCTTTCCTTGTTGCATATTAATGTAAGAAATAATGACGTCATGAATATTAGAAAGATTATTTTTTCATAATGGAATATGAACATATGGCATTTTGCCTCAGGCAGAAGCTGTAGAATCAGATCTATATTACACCATAAGCAACAGGGCAGACCCTGATCAGACGGCTCCTATAGGAGCCGTCGGATCTGGGTCTACTGTGTATGCAGATGCGTCAAAATGCGCTTACATAAGGGAAAGGGTTAACTGTAACAAAAAATGTAGAATCGCATCTTCATAATTCCATAAACAAACAGAGCAGACTCTGATTACACGGCTCTTACATCAGCAGTCTGATCTGGGTCTGCCCTGTTTGCAAAAGCGTGAAAAGGCGTTTATACTAGTTATACCATTCCCTCATATTGACGACTTTTGACGACTCTGTAAAAGTCACTTTGTGATACCATTGTGATAAATAGAGCATTTGCTCCTATAGGAGCAAATGCTCTATTTATCACAATGGTTTCAAACTACAAAAATCTAATTATTTTCCTTTTCTCTAGTTAATGCTCCTTTTCGGTAGATTTATTCAGAGGTTGTTTCTAAAAATAGCCTTTGAGGTAATGGGTTATCCATTTACTCAGTGAATATTCATGCAAAACATAATTACACAATATTTACACAATATTTACTCCGTGAAACATAATTACACAATATTTACTCCGTGAAACATGATTACACAATATTTACACAATATTTACTCCGTCAAACATAATTACACTATGAATATTTATTATTTTATTTTTTATAATGGTACATGAACATAAGAGGTTTTGGTCATGACAGACATCTGTAAAATCATATCTACATAATTTTTAATAAGCAGAACAGACACTGGCATTTACACCATGAATATTCGTGTAAGACATAATTACACCATGAATATGTATTATATATATTTTTACAATGTCACATAAACACAATAAGAGTTTGGCCATGGCAGAAGTGTATAATCATATCTATATTACCACTGGGGGCCAACTACGTATTATTATCAAATATTTATATGAATATTATAATACGAAGCCAGTGTATCAATTGGGAAATGTTTTCCTACGAAAACAAAGTTGTCTTCGTAGGAAAACAAATCTATTATAATACTCATATAAATTGTCGTAGCAAAACATTTTGATAATAATACGTAGTTGACCGCCAGTGATTACATGTATATTATAAGAGAACAGAGTAGACCTTGACCAGACGGCTCCCACAGGAGCCGTCTGATCTGGGTCTACTCTGTTTGCAAAGACGTGAAAATACATTTATATGAGGGAAACGGTTAATGCACAATGCATTAATATTTATATCAACGTCTGAATGACCTTGAATATAATGACCCGGATGCGGTTAGGGCTAAGATATGGTGACATAATTTGAATAGCGAAAAGAGGCTAGCATGATTGTAGAGTTATGGAAAGGAAACGACATTGCGCAAACATTGATATCCTTTAATACCATATCCTTGACCTTAACCCATTACTTAATAGGCTATTTTAAGCTACAACCTCTTTGAATAAATCTACCGAAAAGGAGCATTAACTAGAAACAAGGATTTTTTTTTTTAATTTTGTAGTTTGAAACCATTGTGATAAAAAGAGCATTTTCTCCTATAGGAGCAAATGCTCTATTTATCACAATGGTTTCACAAAGTGACTTCTACAGAGTCGTCAAAATAAGTCGTCAATATGAGGGAATGGGTTAATGATGTCGGTTCTTGTCATTTACGCGCGACATGCATTCAGATTACAGTAAACACGAGTTTCAACTTATTGAACAATAGCTCATGTATGGCGTATGAGTAGTTATGGAGCAGAAACGAAATTGCATTTATAGTCATTTTTTTTTACCTTTGTCGTGACCTTTACCTGAATATATCGACATGGTTAACGTGTGCGAAAATAATAAATTGGAAAAAAGCATGGACGAGCTATGTAGCGGACGGACGGACAGATGCATAGACGGACATGCTGATTACAATAGGGTGCTCGCCATAAGCGGGCCCTAATCACAGAACTAATTCCATGCTGCCTACTTTGTCACCCTCTTCAATTTTTCTCTCATCCTCAGTTTTGAAGCAACAACAGCAACCGATAAGATCATCCATTTTCTTTTCGTTCAACTCTTTTGTCGTCAAAGACAAATCTGTGATTACTTCTACAAACAGTTCGAGGGCTTGGTGCAAAACTATTCTAACTCCTTCACAAAGTGAAGGAGTTAGAATAGTTTTGCACCAAGCCCTCGAGTTTGAATCCAGATGAGGCATCGAGTAACTCGGCGTCTCATCAGGATCCAAACTGTTTGACATTTTGATTATGATTTTTTAAAAGAAAAATACTTGACTTTGAAACGTGAAGCAGACGATAATCTCATTTGGCGGCGAAAGGGCTTATTATTCCCTTACCGCTATATCTCGGTCACTCGGTGGGGCACATTGCGCCTGTCCTCCGCTCGTTTTGTAATGCACGACTGCCTTTTTGAATTCGTGGATGTCCAGCTTCCCGTCATTGTTCTTGTCTGCAAAGCCCCAGAAATTCTGAAGATCTTCTTTTGATGGTCTTGACATGGTGACTGGTTAGTGATGGTTCTGAATTATATGAATATTAGGAGATAATACCACCTTGTAATGCGTTAACAAACAAAGTAGACCCTGGTTAGACATCCCCTGTGGGAGGTCATGTGAGAACTGTCTGATCAGTGTCTGGTGTGGGAACAGTCTGATCAGTGTCTCCTGTGGGGACTGTCTGGCCAGCGTCTGCTGTGGGAACTGTCTGATCAGTGTCTGCTGTGTGAACTGTCTGATCAGTGTCTGCTGTGGGAACAGTCTGATCAGTGTCTCCTGTGGGGACTGTCTGGCCAGCGTCTGCTGTGGGAACTGTCTGATCAGTGTCTGCTGTGTGAACTGTCTGACCAGTGTCTGCTATGTGAACTGTCTGATTAGTGTCTGCCGTGGGAACTGTCTGACCAGTGTCTACTGTGTGAACTATCTGATCAGTGTCTGCTGTGAGAACTGTCTGATCAGTGTCTGCTGTGAGAACTGTCTGATCAGTGTCTGCTGTGAGAACTGTCTGATCAGTGTCTGTTGTGGGAACTGTCTGATCAGTGTCTGCTGTGAGAACTGTCTGGTCAGTGTCTGCTTTGTTAGCTTATATGTGATTGATCGGAGTCTCTACCTTTTGCTTTTGGAATCAATCTCCTTATTTTTCTACGTTTAACCCTTCCTTCATATTAAACGTATTTTCACGCATTTGCAAACAGAGTAGACCCATATCAGACGGCACCTATAAGAGCCGTCTGATCAGGGTCTGCTTTGTTTGCGAATTTTTTTTAATATACATGTTTCTTTACTTTTTCAATGGCTACAGTGTATTTGATTATAACTATTTTGTCCATGAGTATTCAGTAGGTATTGAAATTTGACTAAATATAGAACAGGGAAAGGGTTAACAGGAAAAGTCTATACCCTCACCAGAAGGCTCCTGAATGAACCCTCTGATCTGGGTCTACACTGCTTGAATATATGTCCTACAAATGGGGTAGCGGGAGTTTATGGATTGAAGTTGTCCAAGTTTTACATTTTGACAATAAACCTTAATTACAAATAGACCCATGCCATACAATCATGCATATTGACATGGGAACAGTGTTGAACTGGAACAAATATAATATATAATATACATTGTATCAACAAGGGAGGTAACATACATACAGTGCAACGTCTATAACAAAATTAGCTTCCCTTTACCCATTCCCCTTTCTTTTTTCATAGCCACTCAATCGGGTATTTTAGGAAGGTTATATCGAGGGATTGGTGCAAAACTATTCTAACTTCTTCACAAAGTGAAGGAGTTAGAATAGTTTTGCACCAAGCCCTCTATATAAAAATCGCCTACAGCAGATTTATAGTTAACCCATATCAACGTTTAATCCGATGAATAATTAAACATGGCTACTCCTTTCCTAAATATTGATTCAACAAAATGTTGTATCTAAATTGATCGAAGAAAATTAATTGTATGGAAAATAGTGCAGATACTGATCTGGGTCTACACTGTTATCTTATATACTCGGTCCCCATATATTAATGGTTAACTGTTAAACCGCTGTAAAAATAATGTTTGCTCAATTCGGAGCTGGCGCAGTGTTAGCTACAGTAAAACATCTTTAAACCCGCAATTCTGCCAGAGAAGAATTTAGAAACATTTAGGCAGGTGGCTGCTAAATACAGGCTGAAAGTCATACAGACAGCTCCTAGAAGAGCTTTCTGTATGACTTACACCCTGCATTCAGCTGCATGCCTGTCTACAAGATTGTTAGTTATTAAACACAACACTATTTTTATAACTTTCTGTAACTTGTGATAAGAGTGCCAATCTAGATTGCTTATTTCATATTGTTTGTATAATTCTAGTAATTAATAGAGCAATGGCAACACTGTGATACATTTCTTACGTTTCCATTTAAGTAATTTATTTAATTTTCTTCATAATTCATGCCTCTCTATGTCAGTCCATCAGTAACAAGGACCACAATGGAAATAAGAGATATATTTTCTCTTTTTGTCGTCCTTGATATTGATGCGACTGACATGGTTCATAACACACATATAACACTATCATTATTAATTTTTATATTGTTATGATTTTAAAATATGTATGTGTTATTAACTATTGTCTTGTTGCTCGATATTGAAATCTATCTATCTATCTATCTATCTATCTATCTATCTATCTATCTATCTATCTATCTATCTATCTATCTATCTATCTATCTATCTATCTGTCTCATTTCGACCCAAGTTGTTTTCAGGTGATATGACGTCATCGAAAGGATAATGGTTGGCATAATATATCTTATCCTTGAGTCATTTTGTAATGTATAGTTTCAAACTGATACCATATGTACGACTAACAACATTTTCCACCACACAACTATCGTCTGTAAAATGTATCGTCTGCTTAAAAAAATCACGGTAGAGTTTTCTTCAATTGATTTTGAGAAACAGACTCGCACGATTACAGTAAAGGGCATATTCAGTATCACTATTCTATCAAAATGCAGCATCAAGCAATTTGAATACTAATGAGACGAGCTGTTACCCAGCACCCGATCTTTGTTTACATTGGATGCACAGGTAATGAAACAAGAGCCTATAAATTTCCATAAAACTAATATTGTTTGCTCAAGTTTACTGAAACCAGAATCTAGAAGTTTCATCTTCAGGTTGTCCAAAGTGGCTTTTCCCACAACTCCTATCCCTGTATGCTGTCGAAATATGATATACCCTAAAATCCTGAAATGTTATAAGTTTTCTTTACTTCAATGTATTCAGAAACTAATGACCGAGTGTCAAACGAGCTGGGCCCTGTTTGTAAAGGCGTACAACATGTGTATCGAGGCAGTCAAGGGTTAATATATTCATATTTATTAATTCAGTTTTCGTTGAACAGAGGGCTAACAGTGTACAGTAAAACCCCTCTATTCCAGAATATTAGTATAGACTAATTTAAATACTTTTAGGAAGATGGCTGATTAATGCACCCTGTATTAAGCTGCCATCTGCCCCAATACGGATAATTATATTAACCATTCGCTTGCTATTCACGTCAATATACCTACCTGTAAATAGTGAAGACCCAGATGAGACAGCTCCTGCAGGAGCTGTCTCATCAGGGTCTGCACTATTTACAAGTTGATTGTGCAACCAGTGCACTCCACAGCAGTGATTGCACAGCGATATGCCTGTACATAATGAAGATACATGTATATGTAATTATACAACAGGGCATGGGTAAATAAGGAGAAATGTATTTTAAAATTCAGCAAGAGAAGGGTTAAATCTAACGCCCGGTTTAGAGAGGTTTTACTACATATATAACATCGTGTTTATCTGACCATTAATGCTTCAGTGATCTTTTCCCGACCTCGTTTCTTTCAGATGTTCGGTATTAACTTTTCCCCGTTGTGAAAACAAATGTCTGCTTAACTTCCTGATCTGGTGCAATTTCGACTAATTCCGATTCGGTCAAGTTCTCTAGAAACTATTGACCGACAGTCAAACAGCTTGGATCCTGATGAGATGCCGAGTTACTCGGCGTCTCATCTGGATCCAAGTTGTTTGGCAACTGCGAGTTCGGCCGCGCCTAGAGGACTAAGGGGCAATTAGAGCGATCAAATCCCACAGTGTTACATCGTTGCTGCAGGGTGCTTTGAAAATATCTGTTTAATCTTTTGAAGACTAAGTAAAGTTCTATCGTCTGCAGAAAATAACAACAATAACGATAATAGTCGTCTGCTCTCTTAATCAAAGTAGTAAAATCATACACGTATATCTGTTTTGTTTCTTATCGAAAACATTGACCGGTGGTCCTGGTGAGACGAGACGTTAGTGAACTGGCATTTCAGTTTAACCATTTTTATTTCTTTACAAAGATAATCATGAATTCATACAAGTTTTACCGTCTCCAGGGAATTGAACAAACTGTCGTGTGTTCTTACATTCCTCTGAAAAAATTACCATTTACTCCATAGATAAGCGTTTAACGTCATTGCAGACAGAGTAGACACAGCTCCTATAGGAGCCGTCTAAGCTGGGTCTACTCTTACATAAATAGTCGTTGATTTAAAGGTTATATGATATCACACTTAACATGTACAGTTAAACCTCTCTAACTGGAATTCTAGTTGAGAAAAGTCATGCAGAAAGTTCCTAGAGGAGCTTTCTGCATGACTTATACCATGCATTAAGCCACCACATGTCTCCTAGACCGATATTTATACTAAATTTAACGCCTGGTTTAGAGAGGTTTTACTGTATTCTACAAAGGAACTCATCGTACGCTGCATACAGTTTGTAAACTGTCATCCACGACGATCCTTTAGATTTCCACTGGTCACCTTGAATCCTTTTTCTGAATTAGACATAAACCTTGACAACCAGTTGCAGTCAAGATAAAAATACAATTGTCTCTTTATGTGCTCTAGTTCTGGTCCGGATCCACAAGAATCTTTTTTTTTTCGATCATTTTGGCGAGAAAGGGTAACGAAGCTCACTTGAACAAACTGACTAAAGGTATTTGGTTGAACATTTTCTACCCTATTATGGCCAATTTAACCAACCAGTCACATTCCACACACAAATGGTTTTGTCCATTCAAACCCTAATCTGGCCAACCAGCTTGGATCCAGATGAGACGATGGGTAACCATAGACGCCGTGATCCAAGTTGTTTGACATTTGGTCAATAGTTTCCCCAAAGTTGGTGCCATGACACTTGCTACACTGTTCCTCAAAAGCTTGATCGAATCGTTGATAGTCAAAATTGCACCGGATCCCAAAATGAGCAGACAGTGTTTTTTGCATAACGCGGTAAAGAGCTAATGTAAATGATTTATTTTTCTATTTAGCTACCAGATCGGCGACAAGCTCGAATTCTGGCAAAGTTCCAATGAATTACTATACCATCATTGAATGGACGTTTATTTTCCCGATGTTCAAACGAAAACAAGATTCTACTATACGCTTTTACCCAACAGAGACACATTTGACTCTCTTTGCAAACAGAGGAAATCCAGATCTGAGTCTACACTGTTTGCTTATGAAGTAATATAAAACTGACTTTACACTGTCTGCAATAACCAAAGTTTCTTTTGTTTATAACGGCATTGTCAAAATTCAGCTCATTAATATTCATAATGCCATTACTGGTAAATTACTATTGTTCATAATGTCATTACTGGGAAATTGCTCTTGTTCATAATGCCAGTACTGAGAAATTGCTCTTGTTCATAATGCCAGTACTGGGAAATTACTCTTGTTCATAATGCCAGTACTGGTAAATTGCTCTTGTTCATAATGCCAGTACTGGTAAATTGCTCTTGTTCATAATGCCAGTATTGGTAAATTGCTCTTGTTCATAATGCCAGTACTGGTAAATTGCTCTTGTTCATAATGCCAGTACTGGGAAATTGGTCTTGTTCATAATGCCAGTACCGGTAAATTGCTCTTGTTCATAATGCCAGTACTGGGAAATTGCTCTTGTTCATAATGCCAGTATAAAATTCAGCTAATTAACATTGTTACAATCATTATTTCTTACATGAATATTAATTAACCATTTACTGCATAAATTCGCCTATCTACGGCTTTGCAAACAGAGTAGACCTAGATCAGAAGGCTCCTGTAGAAACTGTCTGATCAGGAGATGCTCTGTTTGCTGTTCTACAATTTCTGCCATGGCCAAAACGTCTCATGTCAATGTGCCATTATAAAAATTAAACTAATTGATGTTCATGAAGCATTATTTCTTACATGAAAACAGTTAACCCTTCGCTTGCTATTCACGTCAATATACCTACCTGTAAATAGTGAAGACCCAGATGAGACAGCTCCTGCAGGAGCTGTCTCATCAGGGTCTGTACTATTTACAAGTTGATTGTGCAAACAGTGCACTCAACAGCAGTGATTTCACAGCGAAATACTTGTACACGCTCAAAGATATAGGTAATTATACAACAGGACATGGGTAAAGAAGGAGAAATGTATTTTAAAATTCAGCAAGCGAAGGGTTAAAACTTAACACACCGTCCTGAGACTATTTCGTTGTCATGTGATCACATTTGCACTTTGGCTCCAGATAAGACACCAAGTAATCGGCGTCTGATCTGGATCCAAACTGTTTGTTTCATATTTATAATATAATTTTTAAACAAACAGATAGAAACTTAAAAAATATAAATGAAGCAGACAACCTCTTTTGCAGATGACATTAACTGGTAGTTTACCAACGGTGTCTCCAACATCTTGTTACCATTGGCGACCATTTCCAAATTCATAAAAACGTTTTCTACATCTACGAACAGTGAATGTTGGTGTTATTTTGTTTGTTAACAACAACAATGTTATGTTCGAAATTTAATCCTTTTTAACGAACGAAGAAAAAGAAAATCTACAAACAACCGCATTAGCTGTAAATATGTGATCACATATGCAAATAGTTTGGATTCAGATCTGACACCGAGTAACTCGGCGTTTAACTCGGCGTCTAACTCGGCGTCTCTTCAGAATCCAATCTGTTTGACACTCTGGCTGTAAATTGGTGGAGAAATTGAAGAAAAAACACAACATAAAGTTATGACAGACGACACGTTCGGTAGACGGCAGTTACTTAACTCTTTCTCTGTTCTATGTTTATTCCAAATTTAAATACCTACTGAATATTCATGGACAAAAACATGTACATGTAGTTACAACAAAATATGGAAGGTAGAACATTGTAGTCATTTTTGAAAGTAAAGCAGCATATCTTTCAAATTCCATAAGCAAATAGCGCAGACCCTGATCAGACGGCTCCTATAAGATACCGTTATGAAAGATTATCAATATTCAAAGTGTCATTACATGTATTTCTTTCTATTCATGTTATTATTATTTCTTACATGAAGACAATATGTATGCACAAATGGTGTTAAGTACAAAAATTCTTCATGTTTAAATTTAAGTATGCTAGATCCAGATAGAAAGCGATTTCTGTCTAGGGCTCATAGTGTTTCTTTGCGATGTAGTCTACTACAACAAAAAGTCTGTTTTCTAAGAAGAATTTGTTTTCTCACACCAACCGATGAACTGTATGCTGCTGTGAAAAAAATGTCTGCTCAAATTTGAATCTTGGGTAATTATGACAACTTCCGGTACGATGGAGCATTCCGGAAACTATTGACGAGTATCAAACAGTCTGGATCCAGAGTAGACGTCCCATCTGGATCCATGTGAGTCCGATAGTTGGTAGCGGGAAAAGACTTAAAATCTTTAACTCATTACCTCATGAGCTATTTTTAGATCCATTATCTCATGGGATATTTTTAGACCCAACCTCTTTGAGTAAATCTACCGAAAAGGAGGATTAACTAGAAAAAAGAAAAATTTCAGAATTGTGTAGTTTTGAAACCATTGGTAAGCAACCAAGGGAGCAAATGCTCTCTTTATCACAATGGTTTCAGAAAATGACTTTTACAGAGGGGTAGAAATAGGCGCATTTATGGAGGAAGGGGTTCACCCTTGTAGATCATGCATAAAACTTTCTACAGATTCTCATTCTCACGACACCTTTCTTTTCTTTAGTTGTTAAACAATGATTATTAAACAGTTTGGATCCTGATGCGATGCCGAGTTCCTTGGCATCTCATTTGATTCCAAACTATTTTACATATATAAATATTATTACAAGTCCGCTCACAGCATATTTATGGTTAACATATCTACTCGGTGTCTTTTTTCCAGCGAAAATGCTGCATTTCTCACGATTGTCACCCAATGTTCAGGTTCGGGTGACAATCCGGTACAAGCAATTAATCAATGTAAGTCTCACACTTTTCGATGGCCGTACACCGAAAAAACACGTTAACTGTAATAAATAGTACTCAGATATAGGATAGGTCTAATCTCTCAGTCTCAAATGATTCGTACTCAAGTACGTTCGTCAAATTACTCGGACTTATGCAGATTTTGTTAAAAAATTTCTATGTTCAATATTCATGAAAGAAATAATGTCAGGAGCCGTCCGATCTGGGTCTACCCTGTTTGCAAAGGCGTGAAAAGATGTTAACCATTCGCTTGCTATTCACGTCAATATAACTACCTGTAAATAGTGAAGACCCAAATGAGACAGCTCCTGCAGGAGCTGTCTCATCAGGGTCTGCACTATTTACATGTACAAGTTTAATGTGCAAACAGTGCACACCACAGCTACGATTGCACAGCTAAATACTTGTACACAGTGAATATATATGTAATTATACAACAGGGCATGGGTAAAGAAGGAGAAATGTATTTTAAAATTCAGCAAGAGAAGGGTTAAAATGAGGGAAAAAAGGTTAGTCCCTAGCCCGCTATAAAGTTTTTATGATATAATTCTGATCAGAGTATAACGTTAGCTTATACCCGCTGTAAAGTGTATTTGATATAGTTCTGGTCAGAGTATAACGTTAGCTTATACCCGCTGTAAAGTGTATTTGATATAATTCTGATCAGAGTATAATTTTAGCCCATACCCCGCTGTTAAGCTTATATGATATAATTCTGATCTGGGAATAACGTTAGCCTATATCCCGCTGTAAAGTTTATTTGATATAATTCTGATCTGAGTATAGAGGTAGCCTATACCCCGCTGTAAAGCTTATATGATATAATTCTGACCTGAGTGTAACGTTAGCCTATACCCCGCTGTAAGCGTACATGTAGATATAGTTTTGATCTGAGTCTAACGTTAGCCTATACCCCGCTGTAAAGCTTATATAATTCTGATTTGAGTGTAACGTTAGCCTACTGCTGATTCGGTCAAGCTTTTGAGAAACTATTGACTGGGTGTACAACTGGTTAGACTCTGATGAGACGCCGAGTTACTTGGCATCTGATCTGGCTCCAAACTGTTTACAGATGCGAGGCAGGTCACGGTTATTAGGAAAAAGGTTAGAATGTGTGTCAGAATGTGTGGACAAATGTGTGTCAAAATGTGTGTCCGAATGTGTGACGAATGTGAGACGAATGTGTGTGACGAATGTGTGACGAATGTGTGTCAGAATGTGTGTCATAATGTGTGTCAGAATGTGTGACGAATGTGTGACGAATTTGTGACGAATGTGTGTCAGAATGTGTGTCAGCATATGTGACGAATGTGTATCAGAATGAGTGACGAATGTGTATCAGAATGTGTGACGAATGTGTGTCAGAATGTGTGACGAATGTGTGTGACGAATGTGTGTCAGAATATGTGACGAATGTGTATCAGAATGTGTGTCAGAATGTGTGACGATTACAAAACGAACGTAGCGCTAGCAATAAGAATGGAGCTATGATTGAAACCAGACACCATAATACATGTACAATGTACATGTATTCGAATTCGTTCGCAGAAATTAAACCTAACGTGCACCAGACATAGTACAGTCAGTGCACTGTTGTATGTATAAATAAAACTATAAGAATATTCTTCATGTTGCAGGGATATTGTGGCATAAATATACCACATGATACAGCAGACTGATATAAGGTACATTGTATTCATATGGAATTCTTAAGGCCTAATTATCTAAATGGTATCATAGCACCCGCCCACTATTCAGGAGGTCGTGAGCTCGAATCGCAGCGGGCGATCACGCGTCCTCATATTTAATTTTATGTAACACCTAGGTTAAAATCCAGGGTCTACCCCGTTTACAAATGCTTTACATGGAGGAAAGGACAGATAGCAGCTTAGCTCTTTAGGCGTCCAATAAAGTTCGTCTGAAATCAATGATGAATAGGAGGGAGATATAATCTAGCATAACATATTTTACATAGATTTCCTTAATATTTCACTTACATCAACTCTACAAAAAAGTTCTTATCATGCTCTTAAAACATAAAACTGCAAGGTATAATTAAAAAAAAACCACCACATTTTAAATTAAGCGGATAAAAGCCTAAACTTTGTAATGCACTCATCGTGTGCGCCCATTTTATGACAAAAATAATGGTCTCCGCTGTTATATTAGAGTTTTGAGTTTTTATTGTTTGAAGGAATGGACCTTTTTGAATTTCATAATTAAAGAAAAGCATAACAACTTAAAATGTTTTGTACACATTCCTGTTAATAAACAGTAAACAAAGTAGCTTTGCGTGGGAGAAGACATCTCCGTACGATTCGACATTTGCGAGACGGAGATGAAACATCATTAGCTATCTACAAGTATGTAGTAATTCACAGACAGGCCGCTGAGATGAAACATCATTAGCTATCTACAAGTATGTAGTAATTCACAGACAGGCCGCTGAGGCGGAATAACGGGTGGAAGAAGTGACGGTCGGACGGACAGACAGAGGGTGTGGTAGACGTAGGGACGGACAATCAACCATACAGACAGACAGGGAGACAGACAGAAACAGGGATTCAGAGAGAGAGAGAGAGAAAGAGAGACAGACATAGACAGACAGAGAGAGAGAAAGAGAGTGAGTGAGAGAGCAAAGAGAGATATAAGAGAAAGAGAGAGTGAGAGAGATCAAAGAGAGATGGAGATATAAGAGATAGAGAGAGGGGAGAGAAACTGCACAGATAGTGTTTGGATCCAGATTATATAGTGAGTAGCTCAGCGTGTCAATAGGATCCAAACTATATGTCACTGTTTGGGCTTAAAATATAAAGGAAGAAAAATAAACAACGATAACTGTAGCAGACGACAGTTGTTACAGACGACTTTACGCGATAGGGAAAGAGTTATGAACAGACGAAATGATACCTTCAGCTTTGTCGGTATACATAAGTACATACTAGTCATAGCAGGGTGGGTCAGCCTTTGTGGCCACGAAGAAGTTCAAAGAACTATCGTATCCAAATAAGACAGCTGTGAGCCGCACCATGAAAACTGTTTATCATTCGGACATATAATAACACATGCATTTTTGCGAAAGCAAAATCGGTAGAATAATATCCATATTATTCCGTTAAGAAAAAGAGCAGACCCTGATCAGACGGCTCCTATAGGAGCCGTCTAATCTGGGTCTACTCTGTTTGCAAAAGCGTAGTTCTAAATCCGTTTTTGTGGAGTAAAGGGTTAAAAAGAGTGTAGAGCCAGATCTGACGTCGAGTCAGAACCATTGTCTACGCCATTTGTCAAGTTAAGTTTTGTTTTTGCCCTGTCTGTCTGTCTGTTTGTCTATTTGTCTGTTTGTTTGTCAGCAACTTTAACATTGGTCATAACTTTTGAGCCAGTACAGATAGAGAGACTTGATATTTGGTATGCATATGTATCTCATAAAGCCGCACATTTTGAGGGGTGACATGTCAATGTCATCCTTCAAGGTCAGAGGGCAAATATATGGGTCAAATCACCGACTTTAACATTGGCTATAACTTTTGGATCAGTAGTGAGAGAGACTTGATATTGGGCATGCTTGTGTATCTCATGAAGCCGCACATTTTGAGGGGTGACATGTCAAGGTCAATGTCATCCTTCAGGGTCAAAGGTCAAATTGTCTGTTTTTTGTCTGTAACTTTAACGCAACTTTAACATTGGTCATAACTTTTGAGCCAGTACAGATAGAGACTTGATATTTGGCATGCATTTGTATCTCATTAAGCCGCACATTTTGAGGGGTGACATGTCAAGGTCAAGGTCATCCTTCAAGGTCAGAGGTCAATATATGGGTCAAATCACCGACTTTAACATTGGCCATAACTTTTGGACCAGTAGAGATAGAGACTTGATATTTAGCATGCGTATGTATCTCATAAAGCTGCACATGTTGAGGGGTGAAATATCAAGGTCAAGGTCATCCTTCAGGGTCAAAGGTCAAATTGTCTGTTTCTTTGTCTGTAACTTTAACATTGGTCATAACTTTTGAGCCAGTACAGCTAGTGACTTGATATTTGGTATGCATATGTATCTCATAAGGCCGCACATTGTCAAGGTCAGTGTCATCTTTAAAGGTCAGAGGTCAAACACATGGGTCAAATCACCGACTTTAACATTGGTCATAACTTTTGAACCAGTAGAGATAGAGACTTGATATGTGGCATGCTTGTGTATCTCATGAAGCTGCACAGTTTGAGGGGTGAAATGTCAAGGTCATCCTTCAGGGTCAAAGGTCACCAACTTCAAATTGGCCATAACTTTTTAACCAATAGAGATAGAGTCTTGATATTTGGTATGCATGTGTATCTCATGAAGCTGCACATTTTGAGGGGCAACATGTCAAGGTAAAGGTCATCTTTTAGGGTTAAAGGTCACCGATGTTAACATTGGCCATAACTTTTGAACCTGTAGATGCAGACTTGGCATTTGGTATGCATGTGTATGTCATGAAGCTGCACAGTTTGAGGGTGACATTTCAAGGTCAAGGTCATCCTTTAGGGTCAAATATCATATCGAGGGGGCATAGTGTTTCACAAACACATCTGGTTTATTTTTTATACTATAGTCCAGACAAATTCACATGAGGTTAGTGACCTCTATTAGCATAATTTCACATTTCGTTGCATTCCTAAATATAAGTTCGGGATACTTCGAAATTGTACGATGTGGCATGGGATGGCACGTGGTAAGAAGATAGTGAAAAGATCATGTCACCCGTGCATTTAATTTTGTCACCCGTCGCTGGCGATTATTGATTTATACTGTGTCATCTCACTTTAATTTATTCATGCATAAAGGTCAACGCCAGATGAATTTGTCTGGACTATATCAACGATTTACTGAGATTTCCCGGATAAATCTACGACTCATTAGTAATGTTATCACTTTCAATGAAGATATCATTGTTTTGCCTTAGAATTCATGTGTTTCACACAGAATTCATCAATATGTATATTAAACAGAAAAACGTCAGGTCTAGATCAGGTGTATATCAGGTGTATATCTGGTCTATATCAGGTCTATATCTGGTCTATATCAGGTCTATATCAGGTGTATATTAGGTCTATATCAGGTCTATATCAGGTCTATATCTGGTCTATATCAGGTCTATATCAGGTGTATATCTGGTCTATATCAGGTGTATATCAGGTCTATATCTGGTCTATATCAGGTCTATATCTGGTCTATATCAGGTCTATATCAGGTGTATATCAGGTGTATATCTGGTCTATATCTGGTCTATTTTAGGTCTATATCAGGTCTATATCAGGTCTATATCTGGTCTATATCAGGTCTATATCTGGTCTATATCAGGTCTATATCAGGTGTATATCTGGTCTATATCAGGTCTATATCTGGTCTATATCTGGTCTATATCAGGTCTATATCAGGTCTATATCAGGTGTATATCAGGTCTATATCTGGTCTATATCAGGTCTATATCAGGTCTATATCAGGTCTATATCTGGTCTATATCATTTCTATATTAGGTCTATATCAAATGTATATCTGGTCTATATCAGGTGTATATCAGGTCTATATTTGGTCTATATCAGGTCTATATCAGGTGTATATCATGTCTATATCAGGTCTATATTAGGTCTATATCAGGTGTATATCATGTCTTTATATGGTCTGTATCAGGTCTGTATCAGGTCTGTATCAGTTCTATATAAGTTTCTATCGGGTCTATATCAGGTCTGTATCAGGTCTATATTAGGTCTACATCAGGTCTACATCAGGTTTATATCAGGTCTATATCAAGTGTATATCAGGTGTATATCAGGTCTATATTAGGTATATATCAGGTCTATATTAGATCTACATCAGGTCTATATCAGGTCAATACCAGGTCTATATCAGGTGATAAGTATCAGTGCAGGCATGTAAGGCAGGCGGTAGCTTAATGAAGGTTGAACGTTATACAGAAAGCTCCTTGTGGAACTTTCTGAACGACTTTTATTCTGCATTAAGCAACCACCTGTAAAAATATAAAACATTCTTTATTTAATTTCCGGTATATATAGAGAGGTTTTGCTGTACGTGTAATAATCAGTTTCTTTATGTTGATATTAAAATATATCACACGAGTGGAGCGGCTCAAACCTTGTTCTTCAAACTCGCTTCCAATCGGATAAACAACCAGTTCTCGAGACATATTTTAAATACCAACCAACATGAACTGATTATCCTTCATACACATAAAGACGTGTCGTAGACCCCGATCAAACAGTTGAGTTTTAAGGGCGGACAAAAAAGTAGTCTGCCCAAATACCGGTCTCAAAACTAGAGTTGCCGCTCCTTGTCGCTCATGTGCAAGTAATTTGCTGATAAAGACATGCCTATGACACGCGCGCCCTCAGGTGAAAAACTGTCTGAACTGGCCAGTTGACAGCGTCCCCATTAACCCATTACTTCATGCATACGCCTTTTAACGTATTTACAAACAGAGTTGAGCCAGATCAGACGACAGCTATAGGAGCTATTTAATCAGGGTCTACTCTGTCTGGTTATGATATTGTATATATATATGTATATACCTGATTCATCAGGTTTTGTCAGGGTCAAACTATAAATAGTACGCTAAGTGATAGTCATACATTATTATTGCATGAACATTCATGGAGAAGATGGTTAACCATCCCAGTAAGACCGCACATTACTTTCATAGTACGATATATTTGTTATGTCCATTTATTATCACCTATATGCAACGAGGTGTCCCTACCGGCAATATCTGCATCACTTCACGATGAGCAACATGATACATGATATGTCCAAATGTTTCATCCACAGTTAAACGTGTTTTAAGCGACCTTTAAAAAGAGGTCCGTATATTGTTTTCGATGTAGATAGCTTAAAACCTGGTTAATATATCACAGCGAACTCCCAGAGGAGTTAATGCATTACTTTAGACTGTGTTTGGCCTACTGTCTACATTTTAAACTGATAATCCTTACAATAAACACATATTTCCAACGGGGTATTTGTTATGTTCAATCATTATTATGAAGATTGTCAATTTGAACATATCGAAAGATGTCCATGTGATACAAAATGAACTTTTTCATCGATAGTAATTTTTCTTTGTTATACAACACAATTCTCGGCCTTAGTCGAAAAGTTAACGAGTCTAACATGCAGCCCGAATAAGCACTAATACATTGCCGAATAACATCGGGTCATCAAAATATAAAACATGAACGTTTTGTCTTTAAAAATTCGGTGTTTATTTGATTTTTTTTTTGCGGAATACTTCTTTTTAGTATATACACAGATGATTAATATATTTTTAGGCATTTTTATACACAGTGCAAGTAGAGACTACCACTCTACCCTTTCCCTTATGTAAGCGCATTTTGACGCATCTGCAAACAGAGTAGACCCAGATCAGACGGCTCCTATAGGAGCCGTCTGATCAGGGTCTGCTCTGTTTGCTTATGGTGTAATATAGATCTAATTCTACAGCTTCTTCCTGATTCAAAATGTCGTGTTCATAAGCCATTATATTTAAAAAAAAATCTTATTAATATTTATGACGTCATTATTTCCTATATGAATATTAATCAGGGAAAATGTTAAGGATCCAACAATGAACACTGAACGTGTGGGTATGGGTTGGGGCACTGAGCAAGTGAACCCACATTCCTTAGTCGAATCGACCGAATCACTCAAATCGCCAGTATATTAATAATGTAGTATTTATCATGAGCCAAACCACTTTTTATTTGAGGAAAATCCCTGGTCTAATCCCATCTCATCAAATGCGGGGAGGGGGGGGGGGGGGGGGGGGGGGGGAGGGCTTAAAAATATATAGTAGTTATTGATCTAGCTGAACTACTGAAGCATGATTCTCCGTAAAGAAGCCCGGCAAGCCCCCGATAGTTGGAACACTAAAACAAGTATCTTTATCGGTCTTTAAGACAGGTGGTAGCTTAATGCAGGGTGATAAAAATATGTAGAACGCTACTTTTGGAACTTTCTATATACCTGTCATCCTGCATTAAGTAGCCATGTGCCTAATAAGTCATCAATTCATTTCATTTCCAAATTTCGAAGTATCAAGCGTTTACTGTATTTGTAAACGTGAATATGAATACTAGTCACGAGCTACTGTAAAAGCCTGGTCTAATATCAGAAAGTTGTCTCTGTGGTATATCCTTTGCTTCAAAGATACGCCTTACAGTGATAGTCTCTATTTGTAACGTGTTTTAACGATGCATAACAACTACATTAAACATTTGTTTATATACTGAAAAGAAGTATACCGCAAAAAAATCAATCGAATAAACACCGGAGAAGACACACCATTCATGTGTTTAATATGTTATTCGGTAGTGTTAGTATTGACCGTATTCGGTATGTGCTTTGAGCATTATAGAAAGTACTCGTACATGTTATAAGACGCCCAATCTGGTGCATGTTTGCTCGGTATCTGGACTGATTGGAAACCACACATTTGGGAAATGGTATATTTAGGGGGAATACCCACATAAGCACTATACGCATATATATGCAGTACTGCACAACCTGTCTTAAGCGATCATCAAAACAATGTCTGATTATCGGTCTGTAAGGCAGATGGAGGCATAATGCAGGCCAAAAGTACAGTATAACCTCTCTATAACGGCCACTAAATTACACCAAGTATTTTGTGTTAAAGGCAGATGACTGCTTAAAGCAATGAGAAAGTAAAACAGAATGATCCTATAGGAGCGTTCTGTTTTACTTTCACCTTGCTTTAAGCAGCCACCTGCCCTAAATACCAATTAATTAACATAATTTAGTGGCCGTTATAGAGGGATTTTACTGTAATGCAGAAAACTGCTATAGGCTTTCTGCATTACTTTTGCCCAACACTAAACAATCACCTATTTTTAAAGACTCAAACGATCAATAAATAAATGGCCGCTTAGTACGTGTTCTACTGTACTGTAAATGTATTGTCAGACAAATGGCCGCTTAGAACAGATTCTACTGTACTGTAAATGTATTGTCAGACAAATGGCCGCTTAGTACTGATTATACTTTACTGTAAATGTATTGTCAGACAGTTAAGCAGTGTTGTTATGCATTATAAACGTAGATGTTTAACCATTTCCTCCACACTTCGCCTTTCTACGCCTCTGTAAAGGTCACCTGTTGAAACCATTGTGATAAATAGAGCATTTGCTCATATACGAGAAAATGTTCTATTTATCACAATGGTTTCAAACAATAAAATTAAAAAATATGTCTTTTCTCTAGTTAATGCTTCTTTTCGGTAGATTTATTCAAAGTGGTTGGATATAAAAATAGCCTGTGAGGGAATGGGTTAACAATTCAAAAATGTTTGTCTGCCAATGGTAGATCTATGATTATATATGCAAACAGTGTGGATCCAGATGAGACGCTGAATAACTCGGCGTCTCATCATGATCCAAACTGCTTGATGGTTGTTTTTGTTGAAAGAAAGTGTAATAAAATTATGGAATAATGGAAATTGTAAGCCGACGCATGTACGTATTATAGTTATGTTTATAGTACAGTACATTTATCTTTTTTTCAAACCAATTAAATTCCTGTGATCTAGATAAAGACTGTTTGCAGTTCGCATACTAGCAGTTAGAAGTGACCTGTCGTTTTTATCTATAGATTTGCTTTTTCCCCAGAATATTCCATTCTGTACAAAAGGATTTTGCTAAAACTGACGAGCGAATTGCTCGTGAAGCTCGTGCCGCCTTTAGTGATTAAATGAATAGTATAAATTGAAATAGTCGCTGCAATGCTGAGCTCACCTAATGCAATAGTGATATTATCCCAACCTACGGGTCATCTATGAATAAAAACGACATGTCAGATCTAAAGGCTTATACAAAAGGGGAAAGTATTCAAGTAAACGTATTTACATACCTCAGAGTGTCCGACGACAGAGTGTACAGGTGAAAATCACGGCTAGATCTGACAACGCTACCTGCGACAAGCTACTACGAAAATCTTAACCCCGCCCACTTTTCCAGGCTGTACACACACAGGTAAGGATGTATAGTCCAAATTACAAATAAGTTGCTCGCTAGATTATTTTTTTTTATAACGGCACATCGACAAAGGAAGTTTTGGCCATGGCAGAATACTATACAATACCATAAGTAAACAGAGAAGATCCTGACCACACAGCTCCTACATGAGTCGCCTGATATGATACGCCTTACACTGTTTGCAAAGGCGTGGAAATGCCTTTATACGAGGGAAAGGGTTCATTTGACCATCCACTATGAAATGCTTAAACATTGCTAGAACATTTTGAATGACAAACAAGAGCCTAAATTGACCTCTGATCTTGCTCTACACTGTTTGAAAATGCCTATGCTCGCTTACAGCATTCAAAGGTTTGACACAAGGGGATGTCTAATCTGGGTCTACTGTTTGTTTATGAATTTTAGAAGATTTGGTCTGACTGAATTTTCTGGGAAGGAGCTATTCAAGGATATTGCCGCAGATTCTTTCTTCAAAGATAAAAAAAAATAACCGGGGCAAAGTGAAAGTTTATATGCTTGACACGTTCTCGTCACCGATCTTCGCAACCTCGTGCAAACACTGAAAAGCGTCTCTGAAACGACGGGATTTGAACTCCGGACTGGTAGTCAAGCGCGTAACCGCTAGATCACCGCACCACCACCACCACCGCTCCAATACAAGTCGAAGTTAATATGGAATTGCACACATAACATGCGAGTTTACAAGGTTATATAACAATTTATTGCGCTCTAATACATGAAAAACCATGCAAAATACGATAAATAAGCAAGGGACTCCTACGAATCTACTCTGTGTAAGTTTTGTGAAACAACAAGAAAGACAACTCTTGCATGTTACAATCATTTTCTGCTATTATATCTTAGCAGTACACTGTAGAATGTCTATAGTGTCTGCATAAATACACATATATTTCTGTAACCAAGTGCCATGGTGAGCTTTTGAGATTGCTTCGTGTCCATCGTCCGTCGTCATCTATCGTGCATCGTGTAGTAGCTTAATGCAGAACGAAAGTAATGCAGAAATATACTAGAGGAACTTTCGGAATAACTTTCACCCTGCATTAAGCTGCCATCTTTCTTACAAATCTAGATGTAGACTTTCGAGTGACCAGTGTAGAAAGGTCTTATGTAGATTACCCTGACCAGCCGACATTACGTCGTAGACACACGTGTCTCTTGTTGCAAAATACGGTACAGTCTGGATAATACGTTCACTCAAAACACATAATTCTGGAATTTTAAAACAGGTGGTAGATTAACCCTTTCGCTGCCAAACTATGTCGTCTGCTAACATTGTCGTCTGCTACAAATTTTCATTTTTTCTTATTTTCTTCATTTTTGTTTCAAAAACATAGTAACAATAACAAACAGTTTGGATCCTGATGAGACGCCGAGTTACTCGGCGTCTCATCTGGATCCAAACTGTTTGCATAGGTAATCACACATCTAGCATTGGCAGCGAAAGGGGTAATGCAGGACACAAGTGATACAAAAAGCTCCTACAAAAACTTGTTTGCATCACTTTTACCTTGTATTAAGCAATCGCATGCGTTTACAGTCTCATGTGATAATCAATCACATTTTATTATAAACAGCCAAACTCCAACGCAGTTATCTCCCCTAATCGCTACGCTGACCGCACGTAGTGACAAGGGAGATCACTGTGAGGAGTTTGATAGCCAACCTCCAATGCAGTTATCTCCCCCAATCGCTACGCTGACCGCACGTAGTGACAAGGGAGATCACTGTGAGGAGTTTGATAGCCAACCTCCAATGCAGTTATCTCCCCCAATCGCTACGCTAACCGCACCTAGTGACAAGGGAGATAACTGTGAGGAGTTTGATAGCCAACATCCAACGCAGTTATCTCCCCCAATAGCTACGCTGACCGCACGTAGTGACAAGGGAGATCACTGTGAGGAGTTTGATAGCCAACATCCAACGCAGTTATCTCCCCCAATAGCTACGCTGACCGCACGTGGTGACAAGGGAGACCACTGTGAGGAGTTTAAATAGAGAGATTCGACTACATCTAAAATAGCACCATATCTCTTTATTCGCAAAACGTTTTCGAGAAAGTACAGAATTTGGTAAATAAATTTGATTCTAATCATAATACATTCTAATGGGGGTATGGTAAATATTATTTTTCGACAAAACAAAAACCTACACTGAGACTAAATATAGCATTTACTTTTGATAGGAGCTACACTGATACTATAGATAACATGCACGTCCAATGCAGTGATCAAAGTAATTTTTGGCTGATTGTTCGAGAAAAGGTTCGGCCTGTTGTATTACGAAAGAAAAAACAAACAACATGTATACATGAACACATCAAGAAGAGCATGCAGTAGGTAATAGGGTCACTGACTGGTCTCTCTTATAGTTTACATCACGGAAACTAGACTGAATATTCATGTTAGAAATAATGACATCATGCATATTGATCAGAATAAGTGTTAGATAACAGCACATGGATACATACATTGTGGTCATGGCAGAAACTGTAGAATCATATATGTATATGAACTATAAACAAACAGAACAGACCCATATTAGACGGCTCCTGCAGGATGACTCTGGATTACTCCTGCAGGAGTTGTCTGACCAGGTTTACCCTGTTTGCAAAGGGCGCAGAAAGAAGGCGCATTTATGGAGTGAAGGGTTAAGATTCATTAGTTAATAGAATTTAATATTGCTCAATAAACAAGGATCTGTCTGTTCATTCCACATTTATATAATTCAATAAGCAAACAGAGCAGACCCTGATCAGACCGCCACCACACGGACCATCTGATCTATATCTACACTGTTTGCAAATGCTTGAAAACGCGTTACACTAACGGTAAAGGATTAATTCTCCAATATTCCCCATAGACCCTGTAGTGCCATGTGGTGCTAATAAACCCTGTAGTGCTAATACACCCTATAGTACTTATTGACCATGCAGTACTAATAGACCCTATAGTGCTAATAGACCATGCAGTGCTAATAGACCCTGCAGTGCTTATAGATACTGTAGTGCTAATATACCATATAGAGCTAATAGACACCGTAGTGCTAATACACTCTAGTGCTTACATACCATGTAGTGCTAATAGACCATATAGTGCCCTGTAGTGCTAATAGACCATGTAGTGCTAATAGACCCTGCAGTGCTAATCGACCCAGACTCCGTAGTGCTAATAGACCATATTGTGCTAATATATTATGTAGTGCTAATAGACCCCGTAGTGGTAATAAACATCGTAGTGCTAATATACCCCGTAGTGCCCTATACTGCTAGTAGACCCCGTAGTGCTAATAGACAATGTAGTGCTAATATACCCAGTAGTGCTAATATGTCCCGTAGTGCTTATATACCCGTAGTACAATTTATTGACTCCATATTGTCCTGTAATGCTAATAGACCCCGTAGTGCAAATAGACCCTGTTGTGCTAATATACCCCGTAGTGCCAATAGACCCC
Source organism: Azorinus chamasolen (assembly GCA_963576725.1). Lineage (NCBI taxonomy): Eukaryota > Metazoa > Mollusca > Bivalvia > Cardiida > Solecurtidae > Azorinus > Azorinus chamasolen. The sequence continues at coordinate 576,777 of OY755247.1, read as the reverse complement.
GTAGTGCCAATAGACCCCGTAGTGCCCTGTAGTGCTCATAGCCCTGTAGTGCTAATAGACCCCTTAGTGCTAATAGACCATGTAGTGCTAATATACCTTGTAGTTCTTATAGATCCCGTAGAGCTAATATACCTCGTAGTACTAATAGACCCCACAGTGCCTTGTAGTGTTAGTATACCCTGTAGTGCTAATATACCCCTTAGCGCTAATATACCCTGTAGTGCTAATAGACCATGTAGTGCTTATAAACCCCGTAGTGCTTATAAACCTCTTAGTGTTAATAGACTCCGTAGTGCCATGTAGTGCTGATATACCCTGTAGTGCTATTACCATGTAGTGCTAACATACCTCTTAGTGCCAATAGACCCGGTAGTGTCCTGTAGTGCTAATATACCATATAGTGCTTATAAACCCCGTAGTGCTAATATACCTCTTAGTGCTAATAGACTCCGTAGTGCCCAGTATTGCTAATATACCCTATAGTGCTAATAGACTCCGTAGTGCTAATAGACCCCGTAGTGCTAATAGATCCCGTAGTGCTAATAGACCCCGTAGTGCTAATAGATCCCGTAGTGCTTATAGACCCCGTAGTTCTAATAGACCCCGTATTGCAAATATACCCTGTACTGCTAATAGTGAATCACCTCTCCGTGACAATTCTAATGGATACCAACAATGAGCTACAGATAAAGGTTCGTACCCAAAATACAAACTCGTCCATTCTCCACCAAAGCCTGTACTGTGACCATTCTTTAGAATCGTCTCGAAGGGGTTAGCGGAGATACAATCTTCTATGGGTACCTGACTTTCTTAATACATTACTTCATTGGCTATTTTAGACCCAACCTATTTGAATATATCGACTGAAAAGGAGCATTTACTAGATAAAGCGATTTGTTTAAACTACACAACATCAATATAACACCGATCTGAGTCTACAGTGTCGACCATTGACAACTATGCATGTAGGCATTTACCATTTTAAAAATATCTAATTAATATTCATGAAGCCATTATTTCTTACATACACAATCATGACGTAAAAAGGCCGAACGATCGACTTCTAATGAGCGGTCTCTACAGAGTGGATACACTGTACAAGTTTTAGATGACACAGTTAACAATATGTCGACTTTGGGACACAGTAATAATCTCTCTAACGTAACCACCAAAAAGGGGTCTAATTCTTGATAAAGGCATGTGATAGCAAAACGCTGGACGAAAACTATACATGTACAAAAAGCTTCTCGCGATAACTCGAAGTAACAGTGCGGTCCTTCCAAATTTTACAATACATAATTGTGCATATCTAGAAACACATGTGACAGCTTAATGCAGGTCTAAAGTAATGCTGAACTTTCACATGTGACAGCTTAATGCAGGTCTAAAGTAATACTGAACTTTCCTACATGAACTTTCAGCATTACTTTAGACTTGCATTAAGCTGTGAAATTGTTCAAATCAGAAATCGGATGACTGGAACCTCTTTTATATCGAACTAATAAGTATGGCTCCTTGAATTTCGAGATACCGAAGTTCAACTATACTTTCGTCCTGCATTAAGAAACAATCCGCTTTTAAATACACATGATTATTCATAATTGGGTTCCATTAGTGTTGTTTCACAACACGCGTAGAATATGGTAACAAAGTAATGTGGTGTGCGGTGGTCTAGTGGTAACGCGCTTTACTACCAATCTGGAGGTCCGGGGTTCAAATCCCGGTCTCTCTTGGAAATTTCAGAGACGCTTTTAAATGTCTCCCACCCGCACCCCCTCATCACCCAGGGGTTTAAATGGGTACCTGTGAGGGTCACTAGCCGGTACTGCGGCTGCATGATTGCGCCATATGTTAGTGCTCAATATTGTAGGCGAATGACTCAATGACCAGGGGAGTAAAGAGCGGTCCTTCGGACTGAAAGTAGACTATAACTAGGTATACTTTACTTTTTTAATCAGTGATTTTGCATAATATCCATCAACTCGTGAAAGTTAATGAGTCCGTCACTATCTGTGTCTACTTTATCAAGAACTGCTTTTGCTCTCCTCTCCTTGTAGCCATTGGCCACCATCAAATCTGTCAGTTCCTGCCGGGAAATGAACCCGTCACCATTCCTGTCGAATTTTTTGAAAGCCTTTATCAGCTTTTCACTGGAACATAAATGCAAGAGTAAGATTGTTTATGTAGCATAAATGTAACAATGTACCAGTGTGTAACTGGAAAATAAATGCAATTTTCATGTTGTTAACTCATTTTCTTCATGTTGACGCATTGTGACGCCTCTATAAAGGTCATTTTTTGAAACCATTGTGATTAATATTTGCAGCTTATCCTCGAAATAGTCTAGCCCTTTCATCTGATACATAGTTAGGACAGAATTGCTGCCTTGGAGAACAGAGAAGTCCAAGACTGAATGCCTCCTGTAGGAAGCGGTCTGCTCTGTTCGCTTATACTATAGATATGCTAATTGTTGTCATCAACAAAAATGCTCTTCTTGAATACGTCATTATAAAACATGGGCCGATCAACATTCCTTGTTATTATTTCTGACATGAATATTCAGTGGGCATAGGGCTAATCACCAGCCACCCACCCTATTTTTCAACCATCTGACAGGCATTTTCAAGAAGTTCTGATCCAGATCAAATGCAGACAACAAGGTGTCTGGTCGGACAAGTTTCTAAAATACAATGTACTCTAACGATTTGGGAGTAGATATACAGCAGATCTCGTGAACCCTATCAACCCGGGACACGCGTACTGTCATTTACAAACAGTGTAGACCCAGATCAGGGGGCTCCTAGAGGAGCCATCTGACCATGGTGTACACCGTTTGCCATTTAAAACCCTGTAGCGAATGAAAGCCTTTCACACCGAGTGGACTTTATGATTAATCGCTAAAGGGCTAGTCCATTCTGATAATTTCGGGTTGAAAGGTTTAAATCGCACGTGACGGGCTTTAACCATTTACGGTATATACCATGATAAAAACACACCAGCTTTACAGTATAATGAGGGTGAAAATTAACCTTTAGTCTGCTGAGCAAATTGTTTTAGCATACTGTTTTTCACTCACTACTTTTTCAAAATTCAGACTATATTTAGTTTGTCTACAATCATGCAATCAGGATGTCAAACAATTTGCATCTTGATGAGTATTCGAATTACTCGGCGTCTCATCTGGATCCAAACTGGTTGCATAGACACACACGCATCCACTCGCCGCAGACTAAATGTTAGTTTCTGCCTTGTCTTACTCTTTGAAATCTTCCCTGCCAACGTGACGAAAATATTCCTCTTTCGACAGAAGTTTGTCCATGTCGTCATCCAGGGATTGAAACAACTTCTGAAAGGTAAGTCCAAATACTACACACTGCATAACTGTTTCCCTCGTGAATATTCGTATAAAACCATGCATGCATGTTAGCTGAATGCTTCCAATGTTTTTAAAGACAGGATTTCTTTTGTAATATAATATGAGTCTGTGTGAAAACAAAAGCATGAACAGGCGTCTATATCAGTTAACCTTTAGCCTGCTGACCAAATTATTTTTACAGAAACTTTCACCTACTACATTTTCAAGATTCAAGCTATAATCAATTTGTCTACCAAAATGCAATCAGGGTGTCAAACAGTTTGGATTCTGCTGAGATTCTGAGTTACTCGGCGTCTCATCTGGATCCAAACTGTTTGCAAAGGTATTCACTCATCCGCCCATAGCAGGCTAAAGGTTAAAGGGTCAATGCATAGCTACATGTATAATGCAAACTTACGTATTCGGACACCAACTGTACCCACTCCAGGGGCTTGTAAATGGGACAGTTAACCCTTTACTCCATGAATATTCATGGCGGGAATAATAACACCGTGCATTATAATTAGATTAATTTTTATTATTGCACATGAAAACAGGAATGTTTGGCCATAGCAGAAACTGTAAAATCACATTTATATTATAATCAATTTCATAAGCAAATAGCAGACCTCCTACATGAGATGTCTGATCTGGGTCAACTCTGTTTGCAAAGCCGTAGAAATGCCTGTTTATAGAGTAAAGTGTTAATTTAAACAAGTGAATTTGGCACAGATGTGACAGTATAAAGTAGACTAACATAGTACCATATAGTTTGAACCCTGACCGATATGTTTCTTAAGCACCAAATTGATCTAGTTCTACACGATTTGCCCAAGCGTGTATATCCAAGTGCTTTGCATACTAAGGGTAGCTACATGTATATTCATTATAGTAAACTAGTTTCATGAAAACAATTTGTAATGAACACGAATGTAAGATTCTTTTTATCACATTATCCTTAAAAGTGCCATAGAAAGTGAAACACACTACATGACATTGTATATCTGGCGGCTATTTCGGCCATTTTTACAGCATAGAACAGCCAGTTCAAACTGCCTTTTTGCATAAAAATGCACTAGTGCATTTACGCGATTTACTACACTCTGTTACGGCACTCCCGCACGGCAGATTATATGATACACATAAATATGGCATGATATATTTAACTCTAGCACCTATGCCATAATGCATCATAATACAAATCTGTAAATATATAACTCATGATACATATACACTTAACGGAACTTCTAACGCTACCTTTAGTCTTTATTTATTATTTTAAAAACCAATGTAACACTTTACTTGAAAGTTCATACAAATAATCAATATTATATTAGACACATTTTGTATAAATTTTTATTGCAAACGATTTATTTGTTATAAAATTACACTCGCTAAAAGAAAATAATCAAAAGTCGCAAAATTTGCCGTTTGTAATGTACGTTACCTTCGAAATCGAAATTCGCAAACATGGACAACACATTTCATAGGTTTCAAATCAATATTTTAATCTGTTATTCAATCTCTACAGTGTTTAACAATAGTAAAGCCATATTTTTTAAAAATAAAATCACAGACTTGAATTCCTTCAAACAACAGCAACAATATCACAAAGCACAAACCAAAGAAAGCTACAAAATTATAACGTATTTGGGACTCTTCTATTATTGTTTTCATTTTCAATAACACGGGAACACAAATTCTAATAAAAGCTGAACATTATTTCATGGTTAATAAACAATATTTCTTGTTACAGTAACACCCGCTCATTTGTTATATATCTAGTATGGCCACCATTGCCTGACGGTCCGGCCAATAACATCCCAAATGTGCTCAATAGGGTTGAGGTCGGGTGAACAAGAAGTCCATGACAACATGCGGATTCTGTGTGCCTGTAGCGTTGCCCGGGTGACGCGGGCGGTGTGGCATGGTGCCCCGTCCTGCAATAACTGCATCTTATCGCGATATCTGGCGGCGTTGAGATTGCCGAGAATAACAAATCTAGCTTTCTAAATAAAACAATTTCCCCAAAACCGCTCGTTCCTTCTGCGATTTACCCGGAAGCAGTCTTCTTTTTCATCCAGAATTGAAGCGTGACTAATCGGTAAAAAGAACCGTTGCCAAGCCCGCTCTTGTTCAACGAACGTGCCGACTGGCACGTTGTAAATGATTATGCCTGTGGCGTTCAGTGATCACGAGTCGCACAGTAAGGGATTCTGCAGAGAATGCCGTTTGCATGTAACCAGGATTGTGGTTTTGTTATTTATAGCACGACCGTGCGTTCCGATAGTGACTCTTGCCGTTTCGACCTCGGTTCGAGCCCTATTTCGTATGTGCTGGTCTACGCGACCCCGATGCTGTCTAGGCAATCGCTGACTGACCCAGGCTGACGAAACTTGTTCAAGAGACATATGACACTGCTCCGGTGTATGTTGAAAGAACATCTGCTCTCATTTCTTGTGGCAACTCAACAGACTGTGCTCTACATCAGCAGAAGCCTCAACACCAGTAGCAAAGTTTACAAGTTTTGAAGGAGGGTTGTTGATAGAAAATGGATCTATGATTGTTTCATCGAGCAAATCCACCATTTTTGGACACCCTTATTGTACGACTGTGTGTAAAACTGTTTGTCACTGTAATGTTTGAATAGGTGCTTCTGGCAACAATCTTTGCTGGGGTTATATGTCAATGCATATTTCGTAGTTATTGGTCGGGACAGGAACCAACAGGCCAATGCATTGGCATTGTGTGTGGTGCCTATAATACCACCAGAAGATTTCAGTGCCTTATTGTCTGTCACTTCGAGGACGTAATAATTCCATACAGCATTGAAAGAACCTCTGGCGAGTTTTGTGACTAAATGGCCTTTATCAAAACATTCGGACAAGATTTCAGGGATGTGTTTCATCGCAAGCACCTGGTAAGGCATAGCTTGGAAAACACAGTGCGATTGGAGGCAAACAGTAATTGGAGGAGTCTTTGTGTACATATTGAAATTGGACAGTTGCGTTTTAAATAAGGATATTATTATTTTTATTATTCTAATAATTATAATTATAATAATAATAATAATTAATAATAATAATAATAATAATAATAATAATAATAATAATAATAATAATTATATTATTAAGGTAATGAAATAAAACAACAATAAGAAAACCTGACTTGTCCATTAGTACATGTAGCAATACCTTCTATCATACTAACAATTTGAGCCCTTTGCTGTATAAATATTCTAGGCATTTTCCTAACTCAAATTTCAACATGTATGAAGTGGAAATTAAATTGAATCATAATTACATGTGTTGTAATTAGGGGTAGCGGGTTACACAAGTGCCATGTGCAGAATGGTTTAAATTTTGGACAGTGTAACGGTGCCCTTAAAAACAGAATTACCAGGCGCTCTAATCAAAGGTAATTGTCTTCCCAGCAACATCAATTTCGAATAATGTACAATAGTATCACCTTACCGGGTATTCAGTCAATGTAGAATGAAACGTTCAAGTTTGAGAAAAAATGAAATTCGACCACACGCAAGACCCAAAAGCAATGGTTTTTATACGTGAATTCCGTCCCATTACACATTGCGTAAACGGCAAATATTGCAACTTTCGATTTGGGGAGTTATTATCTTTTAGCGAGTGTAAATTAATAACAAATAGATCGCTTGCAATAAAAATTATACAGAATGTGTCTAATATGATATTGATTATTTGTATGAACTTTCAAGTAAATTGTTACATTGGTTTTTAAAATAATAAATAAAGACTAAAGGTAGCGTTAGAAGTTCCGTTAAGTGTATGTACATACATAAATCATAATGCATATCTGTATATACATTTATTACATAATCTGCATTGTTGAAGTGCCGTAACTGAGTGCCGTAAATCGAGAAAATGCACTAGTGCATTTTTTTATGCAAGTTAGCAATCGCTAGTCAATCGTAGCGCTCAATTAAGCGTTAGCCAATCGTAGCCCTCCATGTGCGTCGTCCGTTGTATTACTAAACTGTTTGTAAGTTATGGCCGAAACAGCCGCCAGCTGTTTTATTATCTATGGTATTTTTAAGGCTTATGTGATAAAAAGATTCTTACATTCGTGTTCAATACAAATTATTTTCATGAAACTCGTTTACTATTATCAATATGACACTCATGTTAGATCCTCTATAAATCATAATGCAGATATGTACATGTACATACATCAGCCATAATACAAATCTGTAAATATATAAATCACAATATATAAGAATTACTATGCTAGTAGTTTGGAAGTTCAGCTGTATTTTGGCGAGTTAGAAAAGTTGTTAAATGCGAGCCTTGGCGAGCAGTAATTGTTTTATCATGCAACACCCAGGGCGTGCATATATTGCAACCTGAAGCATGTCCCAGACATGTTCTATGGGGTTGAGGTCTGGAGATCTCGCAGGCCAGTTCATCCTGACGATTGTTTCAGCTTGGAGGTACGCATTGGTCACTCCGGCTCTGTGAGGTCTGGCATTGTCGTCCATTAAAATAAAATCTGGGCCTGCTGCACCAGCAAATGGACGAACGTATACATCCAAGACCTCTCTGACGTTACTCTGATCTGTCAGAGTGCCGTTTTCAATGATATGCAGATCGGTCTTCCCTGCATGCTGACCCCTGCCCAAACCATTACTGAGCCCCCACCATAACGTTCATGGTTTGCGATGCATACCGGTGCAAAACGCTCATTGGTTGCTCTCCACACCCGGACACGCCTATCTGTAAAGTCAACACAGAATCTGGACTCGTCTGTGAAAAGTACCGATGTCCAGTCGTTCAAAGTCCATGTTACGAGACCTTGGGTCCATTGGAGACGTGCCTGGGTGTGGTTGTGCATCAATGGAATACGAGTTACAGGTCGTCTAGCCCTCATGCCAACACCATGCAGTCTATTTCGAATGGTTTGAGTTGACACCCGAACCCCTGTTGCATTCTGGAAGTCATTCTGGAGGGCATTGGCGTCCATGAAGCGACGACGTCAATATTGTACCACAATAAAACGGTTTTCTGCCTGTATAGTAGCCCTCTGACGACCTCCCCCGTGTCTGTGGATAACATTGGATAACATCACCATGCATTTGGAAGCGGTTCCACATCCTCGCTACAACGCTCTGTGAAACGCCCAGTTGACGCGCCACGTGACGTTGTGACGTCCCTGCTTCCAGCATACCAATCCCTCTGTTCATTTCTTCCACGCTAAGACGTTGTCTTACACGATAATTAGCCATTTCAAACAACTTTCAAGATGAATAATTGAGCTACAAGTGTAGATCTGAAGCATGTACACAAAGTACATGTCAAGGTGCACCCCACTTTTTCATGGGTATTGCTTTTCCCGTGCAAATTTGCAAGCCTGTATAGACAGATCCGGTAAGACAGGTTATTGTTTATGTAGAATACACACACTAAATAAGAAAATACAAGCCTCTTCGTGTGTTATCACAAAAACTTCAAATTACATTAACTTTAAAAAGTGATCCTTACCAAATATTGAGTAGGCCTAGTATACGTTAGGAAACGCATATCTTGAATATGTCCTATGTATTTGCAGGAATCCTGTTATAGACCATTTGTGGCCAGGGGAAATAAATCGCTGAATAAGTTGCCAAGTTTGTCATTCTAAAACAGGTCACATAATCTGGCAATATACATGTAGTTGATTACATTTAATTGTACAAGTGAGAACGTTTTTGATTGATATTTGCCAGAAATTTTGTTGATCTACGCTGATCTGCACAATTTCAGACAACTGTTGATTTGGAGCTGTAAAGTACATTTTCTGGTACCATAATCTACTCTAATTGTTTGCAGTAATCATATTTTTAGAGATTTGATTAATGCAGCTCATTGTGCAACAGACATTTATCAATATTGTATTTTCATAAGCTGTCTTGTGCTTAAGATATTTCCCCAGTTTAAAGTTGTCAGAGTTGTTACTGTATTTATCAACAGTGAACGTATTGTAAAGAGAGTAAGTGATTCACATTTATTAATTAAAACCTGGTAATGGGTCACATTCTTTTGCATGTATAGCACCTAATTTGTTTAATTAATACCATTAATGCATGTAGACAGTCTTGCATATCCATTTAGGCCCTGTTATTTCATTTAGACCTTTATAAAGAGCCTGGAAATCTTTTGCAGTGTCTTCGCACTAGTTGACCTTGCTTACTACGGAATTTCATTCAGGAAACGGTTGTAGCTTTTCATTGGCTGGATTGTAGAATTGACCATTATCATTGGTTTATCGCTGGTTCTTGAAGTTTACGGACATTTCGCTACACAGCGTTTCGCTACCCTGACCATTTCGCTACCCTGACCATTTCGCTACAGTCATTTCGCACCCTTACGGGAAGTCATTTCGCTACCCTGCACTAACCCTGTCACCCAATATAATTATTCAAATATGTCATTAATTTGGACGATAAAATAGTTTAACAGATTTAAAAAATATACGTTAACCAAATTTAACTACTGTAGCAGCATATAGCAAACAGTTATTTATCGAGAGTTTGTTGATGCAAACACCTCGATCAGGCAAAGTGTTAACCGACCTTAACCCTTTCCCTGGTCTATGTTTATTTCAACTTTCAATAATACGTACTTAATTAATATTTTGGGACAAAATTGATATAATGAAATGTGGAAGGCGGAACATTGTAGCCATTTTTTTCAAAATTTCTATAACTCTTTTTTTGTATCTGAATATAAATATCCATTATATATATATATAAAGTTGACTCACAAATCAGTAGCCACCGCTGCAACAATATTGTTTTCATATTAAAATTGATAGGTAGCGAAACGTACAGGTAGCGAAATGGTCAGGGTAGCGAAATGACTTCCCGGTGGGTAGCGAAATGACTGTAGCGAAAATGTATGGGTAGCGAAACGTCCGTCAGCCGTTCTTGAAAGCAACGGAATATTACTTGAAAATAAACTTTAATCATTTAGCGGATACATTAATTGCTGTTTGCAATAAGAAATAAGTTCAGTAATTCTAATTTAGATTTAATTTTCTCTTGTTACTTAGGTTTGATGACCATATCACATACATACAGTGCTATGTAATAGATCATATCACATACATACAGTGCTATGTAATAGATCATATCATATACCTACAGTGCTATGTAATAGATCATACCACATACATACAGTGCTGTGTAATAGATCATATCACATACATACAGTGCTATGTAATAGATCATATCACACACATACAGTGCTATGTAATAGATAATACCACATACATACATACAGTGCTATGTAATAGATCATATCACATACATACAGTGCTATGTAATAGATCATACCACATATATACAGTGCTGTGTAATAGATCATACCACATACATACAGTGCTATGTAATAGATCATATCACATACATACAGTGCTATGTAATAGATCATACCACATACATAGTGCTATGTAATAGATCATATCACATGCATACAGTGCTATGTAATGGATCATATCACATACATACAGTGCTATGTAATAGATCATATCACATACATACAGTGCTATGTAATAGATCATATCATATACCTACAGTGCTATGTAATAGATCATACCACATACATACAGTGCTGTGTAATAGATCATATCACATACATACAGTGCTATGTAATAGATCATATCACACACATACAGTGCTATGTAATAGATAATACCACATACATACATACATACAGTGCTATGTAATAGATCATATCACATACATACAGTGCTATGTAATAGATCATACCACATATATACAGTGCTGTGTAATAGATCATACCACATACATACAGTGCTATGTAATAGATCATATCACATAAATACAGTGCTATGTAATAGATCATACCACATACATAGTGCTATGTAATAGATCATATCACATGCATACAGTGCTATGTAATGGATCATATCACATACATACATTGCTATGTAATAGATCATACCACATACATAGTGCTATGTAATAGATCATACCACATACATACAGTGCTATGTAATATATCATAACACATACACACAGTGCTATGTAATAGATCATACCACATACATAGTGCTATGTAATAGATCATACCACATACATACATACAGTGCTATGTAATAGATCATATCACACACATACAGTGCTATGTAATAGATCATAACACATACACACAGTGCTATGTAATAGATCATACCACATACATACAGTGCTGTGTAATAGATCATATCACATACATACAGTGCTGTGTAATAGATTATATCACATACATACAGTGCTATGTAATAGATCATCTCGCATACATACAGTGCTGTGTAATAGATCATATCACATACATACAGCGCTGTGTAATAGATCATATCGCATACATACAGTGCTGTGTAATAGATCATACCACATACATACAGTGCTATGTAATATATCATAACACATACACACAGTGCTATGTAATAGATCATACCACATACATAGTGCTATGTAATAGATCATACCACATACATACATACAGTGCTATGTAATAGATCATATCACATACATACAGTGCTATGTAATAGATCATATCACATACATACAGTGCTATGTAATAGATCATACCACATACATACAGTGCTATGTAATAGATCATACCACATACATACAGTGCTGTGTAATAGATCATATCCATACATACAGTGCTATTTACTAGATCACACCACATACATAGTGCTATTTAATAGATCATATCACCTACATACAGTGCTATGTAATAGATCATATCACATACATACATTGCTATGTAATAGATCATATCACATACATACAGTGCTGTGTAATATATCATACCACATACATATAGTGCTATGTAATAGATCATACCACATACATACAGTGCTGTGTAATAGATCATATCACATACATACAGTGCTAATTAATAGATCATACCACATACATAGTGCTATTTAATTAGGGATGTCAATAATCGGTATTTTCACTAACCGATTAATCGTTCATTCTTTCGACCGGTTAACCGGTTAATCGGAAGATATGTGACTATTATACAACGACATTACAAATTTGACGAAGTTCGTGTGTGTCTGGATACCTCATAACAGCGGACTGCACGTGTATTGGCCCCAGATGTTTAATATATTGTTCTATTAAACGTGTTTTCAAAACAAATCCGACCAATGAATAAATGTAATGACTATGGTTTTCTCAAAGATATGTCAACAGACTCAACAACAAAGTATCAGCGTTCTAGCTGTCAGATTTTCATCAAGGGAGATAATGCAAACGCACTTCCGGCGAGTTCTATTCGGTGACTCGAATCTCACTTTCGATTACATTTGAAAATTATTATGTTCATACTGCAGCTGTATCTATTAAAACTCAAAGGTATAGAGTTATCACCTATTTTATCTGTCGTGTGTTTAGCGAAGGAATTCTGCCCACATGACTACAGATTGACAGCTCGGATAATTCATTGTTTCTTGCGTATATTTGGTAAGTGGAATGAATTTATCCTGCTTCACCACTCGGAACACCTCAGCTAATTTCCGACCACTGACGGAATACGACGGGTAGTTACGAATTGCTGCTTCATCACTGGGGGTAAACGTATCCCGGATATTGCTAATAAATGAGCTGTATTTTGACGCAACGGAGAGAACAGGATGACAACGAGGGTAAGTAAATGCGTATTTTCTCTTAATTAGTTCTTTTTCGGCAATTGATAGGTGGTGCTTTTGATTCACCATACTCATATTACACACGCTATATACATGATTTGGAATCAAACAATGCAAACGTTGGGGAAAATCACAAAATGAACGTCGTGCTCGCGAAAGAATGCATAACAATCTCCCAGATTTTTTTAAATTACTAAAAGATGGAATAAAAATATAAAATTCTGAATTGAGCGATCGCTTTGAATATCATTCAACTATGTATACTGAAAATTTCAGTCAAATTGGTTCAAGTTTGCCCAAAATATGGCCTGAAACGAATAGTCGGTTAGTCACTGTTAGGGTACTGGGGATTGGTTGCTCAAAGATTTTAGTGTACTGGGTATTGCATGATAGTGTACTGGGTATTGCATTTCATTTGTTCTCTTTTTTTTCGTTTTATTGAACGTTGTTGGTTATTTCAGATATATTTCTGTCGTGATAAATGCTATTTCTAGTCAATCGCACATTCTAGATAGATCTATATGCATCTGTATTGAAATACTCGATGACCACTGACTTATTAAAAGCCATTATCTATAAGTACTGGCTACCTGTTAATACAAGTAATAGTTTTTTGTGTAGCAGTGAAGTAAAATCCAACTCATCCATCCATCAATCATTATAGTCTTTTTACTTATTTCTCAATAGATCTGTTGTTTACTCTTCAGTTAATTGATGTGAGATTACATGTAGATCTATGTGTAGCTCCAGTTAACATGCTCAGTACCATATTGAGTACAGTAAAATTGAAATAGTAGTGCATAGTTAGCTCCCCTGTTGAAATTGTCTCCATTTACAGTGACAAAGAAGAAACTCATTGATAACGATCACGGCATCGTCTGGTTAGTCTCATACAAATTTGTAGATCTATGCAGGATAAACAAATTGTACAAATTAAGTATGAAAATTAGGAGTTGAACACCACACTCAACTTCATAAAAATGTAGTTTCATGAATGTTGTATTTGAACTTTTACACAGTTAAAATAAGTGAAAAAAAATGAGGGTCAGGAAACGTGCCCGATGTAATATAAATTCATACATAGGTACACAAAATCGTTAAGACAATTTGTAAAATTTCTCTTTCGAAAGTCACAGTCCCGTACGTTATATGAATGTGTCCTGTAAATTAGACTGACAAATAATATGATATACATTGCTTTAAAAACAGCAGGATTCATCAAAACGAGCATTTAGGAGTATACCTGTAGACCGGAAATTTCAAATTCAACTCTGTATGTCGTGTTCAACTCTGTAATTTTACTGTCTGCGTTAAAACATCCCTTTTGACTGAACTATGCACTGACCGCTGACAAATGTATGTAATGAAAATAGTTTGATTCAGTCGAACAATCAATTGTTAATTGTTTGCAAGAGTTACTAATAAAAATAACTAAACTGATTACTACTTGCGTTCACATAACCCAGAACCAACCATTTGCTGGTAAAAAGTGTGTCATTGAATTGTCCCGTAAATTATAAAATTATGTTTAAGAACTATTGGTAAAGGACGTGAAGTTGAAAACTTTTTCAGGGACAGTGAACATTCTTCTCCCTTTTCCTGTAGGTACCAGGACGCCTGTTTTGTGCATTACATTTTCTTTTTCAATCAATTTCATCTGCTTTTGATGGCCTTAAGTTTGTTATATTTTATAGTACAGTCAAACATTGATAAGTCTATTAACACGATTTCCTACATACTCGTAATTCAAAGTTTCCATTAGAACTAAAACTACACTTAATTGTTCACCTCTTTATTGGCGAGTCTATATTATCTTTTTCAAACAGCTCAAAGTGCGAATAAATTCTCATTTTGAGTCATTTGAAACAGATATATAATCCTCCCAGCTGTCATTGAATCTATATCTTTCATATTGATGATACATCGTTATATATTTTCAATGACAGCTATACATTTATCAAAGGTTGGCTGTACTTTCTTATTTAAATTATTGCTGCTCTAAATTATCACACTGTTACCAATGTTTTGCTAACTCATGGGCCGAAACTGAAGGTGCTCATGTTCAAATAATGCACGTTTCAACAGTCCGCTTCAATAAGTGTTTGAGTAATGAGTCACACAACACCTCGAGACAGATAAACACTATCACAACATATGAAAAGACAGACATACTGACAGACAGACGAAAGTAGGGTTGGACGAATAAAACAATTCAGCCATTTAATGGGATTCAAACATGTTGATGTGAATAACACTATTACTATAATTTATGGGACAAAAGAGATTATATTTTACGGGACACTTTGGTGACTGTATGTGTGGCTTTGTAAATGCCTATTTAAAAGGAGACATACTTGACTATATTCGTATGTAGATCGGGCAATAGGAATAAATGCAATGAAGTGAACGTTTTCTCTTTTTGTAGAAGAAATACCAAGTAAGCATGTTCGTGAGTTAACAAAAATAAAAGTAAATATAGTAGTGAAATAAATCTGAAAAATTCTACAAATACTTGCCATTAATATATTGCCAATCTTGTTTTTATTAAACCATTTATTATTTCTAAATAGATTTGTATGATACTGGCATAATTTAAACTTACTTTACGTTTGAAAAATTGTGTAGAAATACTTTGATATTGGCATCCTCGTCTACGGGACAATTTAATCTAAGCTACGAACTTTCATGTGGAATATTTAAACAATGCGAAAAGTTATGTTATTCAAACGTCCATAATTCGGTATTCAAATCATAATTATGAAATAATATATATACAAATTCAAGGAGGCAATCCTGTAAGCTATTTCTGCAAAATGTCAAATAACTCACCGCCTTCTTAGGGAATTGTGTAGACAAATTATGTAGCAAAATTACATCCTCCGTGAATTATTTACATGTGACTGTGGTTTAAGTATTGAATTAGACGTAATTGAGTGGCATGACACTCGGGAATGATGGAAGGGGCAACTGCAGAAATATATTTGTCTCGTAAATTAGGCCTCGTAGATTAGGATTTTTTCTTTTCCGCTGTATTTGATTGGCCAGCAAAATTGTATATGCTTTCTCAAAGTACTTTTCATTAAATTTTGATAAACATTAGGTTATTTAGTACACAAAATTTGCAAAACAAACATAAAAAGTGTTTCATGGGGAAACGAATATGCTTATTTGTGATGACTCGTAGATTAGAAAGCTAAATTCCCGAAGTGTAATTTAGACATTGGCCTCTGATTTTTTTTCCATAGATAAAGTTCGTAAAAATCTTTTGTCATACACATGATATGCATTATAAAAGGGTGAATGAATAAGGCATTGCAGAATTATCGTGCAGTATGTGATATTCTATTTACCGTTATAGTTTAGCCTCGTAGATTAGGTCTGGTTTGGCGACATTGCATTAGCATGTCAGTGTATTTTAATGTTTGGTTGCTTTAGCGCCGTTTTGTCTTCGTGAAAAACATCCGTTAATAATGAATAAATGCAGGGGTTTATATCGGGCATGATTACATTCTACACTATATTATGGGTACAAGGAAAACTAAAACTGTCCATGGCGACATGCAAATTCCGCCACCCCTTGCAGATTTAAAGGCCTGGAAAGCCATTCAGAACAACATTTTATACCGTAAAAATGTTTATGAAATAATCCTAATATAATGAAAAAATGAGAAAAACAATGACACGACGTTAATTGCTTTTAATTGGCGAAATATCAGTTGACTTATATTGGCGACATTAATTGTCCATTTTTTTGAGAATAGGTCCCCACCAAATAAGCTGTCCTATATCATTGAATGATTCATATAAACTGCATCAACTACAGTACAAGGTAAAGAAATGTCAACTTTTATACCCAACACAGGAACCAGTCTGTATTGTCCTCAAAGATAAGTTCATGCATAATTGAAAAATGCAAACACTGGGGTGTCATGTGTTATGTAAGAAAAATATCTTGCACTCCAGTTACTTGACACTTCTGACACAGGCATTGACTAAACAGGGACATGTCACTTAGGTCCCCCTAAGTTCTTCACAAACCCTTTCTAGAATGACAGACATGCATTGTATCTATTCTCTGACAACCATGTATATCTACATGATAAACACAAAATGATGAAAATCCCATGAAAACAGTGCTACTTTATTTTGAGGCAAAATATTTGACACTAATTCTCAGTGGACTTGTAACCTTTGACTACACCATGGAGCATTTGCGGCTAATTGGTGTTCTGGTACCAGTTACTTCTATCCAGTTACTGATTTGTATCTGAAAATGTGTATAAAGGGTATCTGGGGTCTTCCTCCACCAGTAATTAGCTGGACGTCGCAATATGACTGAAAAACTGTTAAAGAGACGTAATATCTGAAACAAATAAACAAACAATTTTTAATGCATTTTTTCATATAAAATAGTTTGAAAATCATTTTCTGTCTCAATATGACACTGTACATAAAGAATATGTATTGCTAGAATAGTACAATTAACGTTTTCAGGCTATCCGATCCCTGCTGAATTACATAGATGGATAGGGCATATTTTAACAACGCTCAAAGACCTATTTTAGGGGTTCATAACTGCCCCTTTACCGCAAGCCAGTTAGCACAGTAGGTGCTAAACCCATATCATGATGCAAAAATTATATATGTACAGATTTTAATTCAAAAGGTCTCGGAGACAAATGTATTTTAAATCTAACAGCCTGGATCTAGATCAAACGCGGCATTATGCAGCATCTGATTGGATCCAAAACTGTTTGCAAATAACAGTCAAGACACGACCAGCAGGATAAGGGTTAGTTGCAATTTATCTTTATCCTGCTGGTGGCCTCTTGACTGTTATTTGCAAACAGTTTGGATCCAGATCAGAGGTAGCATAGCATACAGATTCTGATGTATGTACAAATCGTATTTAGATCTAAATATTGTTTTGCAGACGGCAATTTCAAAGCAGACGAAAGTACTGGAGGATATGGGTTAATATGATGCAATAACTATCAAGCATGGTGGGACCCAACCACAATAAACATTCCAATTAACACCCCATCAAGTCAAAACTAGACCTTTAAACACTACTCTATGATGAAAATAGAAGAATATTGCCTGAATAAACTTTTCAGAGGTCTTTTCAAATTATTATGCTGGTGAATAAGCCAAAAAACAACTAAAGTGTAATGTGCAATCCCCAGTACACCAAATTTTGACAATATGCAATACCCAGTACACCTTTTATCAATCCCCAGTACACTAATAGTGACTAACCGACTTTTCGTTTGTGGCCATATTTTGGTCAAACTTGAACCAATATGACTGAAATTTTCAGTATACATAGTTGAATGATATTCAAAGCGATCGCTCAATTCAGAATGTTATATTTTGATTCCATCTTTCAGTAACATAAAAAAAATCTGGGAGAGGGTTATGCATTCTTTCGCGAGCACGGCGTTCATTTTGTGATTTTCCCCAATGTTTGCATTGTTTGATTCCAAATCATGTATATAGCGTGTATAATATGAGAATGGTGAATCTAAAGCACCACCTGTCAATTGCCGAAAAAGAACTAATTAAGAGAAAATACGCATTTACTTACCCTCGTTGCCATCCTGTTCTCTCCGTTGCGTCAAAATACAGCTCATTTATTAGCAATATCCGGGATACGTTTCCCCCCAGTGTTCATGTGTTCTTTAACTAAACACAAATTGATGTAGCGAGTAACGTGCGCAAAACAGGTGTTGATCCACTTGAGTGGATATTGTCATTCGACCGAAACAATATGCAGACAACAAACTGCTCCAAATGATACAAAATGTGCTTGATTGGCGCTTATCTACTGGCGCTAGACCTATGGATGCTATCACTAATATGCCTTGAGGGCTTGTTTGTCACAACAGGGGGCAGTCTTTATGATATGGATGGGAAGAGAAAGTTAAATTTTCGGGATTTTAGTGTCAGTATAAAATGAATGACACTAACATTTTTAATATTTATTTTTTAAGTAATTTATTCAGGTAATCGAATATCATATTTAATAACCGATTATCGGTCATCCGATCGATTAACCGGTTAACCGGTTAGCCGTTGACATCCCTATATTTAATAGATCATATCACCTACATACAGTGCTATGTAATAGATCATATCACATACATACAGTTCTATATAATAGCTCATACCACATACATACAGTGCTGTGTAATAGATCATACCACATACATACAGTGCTGTGTAATAGATCATATCACATACATACAGTGCTGTGTAACAGATCATATCACATACATACAGTGCTGTGTAATAGCTCATATCACATACATACAGTGCTGTGTAATAGATCATATCACATACATACAGTGCTGTGTAATAGATCATACCACATATATACAGTGCTATGTAATAGATCATATCACATACATCCAGTGCTATGTGATAGATCATACCACCGACATATACATACATACAGTGCTATGTAATAGATCATACCACATACATACAGTGCTATGTAATAGAGAATATCACATACATACAGTGCTATGTAATAGATCATACCACATACATACAGTGCTGTGTAATAGATCATACAACATACATACAGTGCTGCGTAATAGATCATATCACATACATACAGTGCTATGTAATAGATCATACCACATACACACAGTGCTGTGTAATAGATCATATCACATACATACAGTGCTGTGTAATAGATCATACCCCATACATACAGTGCTATGTAATAGATCATACCACATACATACAGTGCTATGTAATAGATCATATCACACACATACAGTGCTATGTAATAGATCATACCACATACATACAGTGCTATGTTATAGTTCATACAGTGCTATGTAATAGATCATATCACATACATACAGTGCTATGTAATAGATCATACCACATACATAGTGCTATGTAATAGATCATACCACATACATACATACAGTGCTATGTACTAGAAAATTTCACATACATACAGTGCTATGTAATAGATCATATCACATACATACAGTGCTATGTAATAGATCATACCACATACATACAGTACTGTGTAATAGATCATATCACATACAAACAGTGCTTTTTAATAGATCATACCACATACATAGTGCTATTTAATAGATCATATCACCTACATACAGTGCTATGTAATAGATCATATCACATACTTACAGTGCTATGTAATAGATCATATCACATACATACAGTGCTATGTAATAGACCATATCACATACATACAGTGCTATGTAATAGATCATACCACATAAATACAGTGCTATGTAATAGATCATATCACACACATAGTGCTATGTAATAGATCATATCACATACAAACAGTGCTATGTAATAGATTATATCACATACATACTGTGCTATGTAATAGATCATATCATATATATACAATGCTGTGTAATATATCATATCACATACAGTGCTATGTAATAGCTCATACCACATACATACAGTGCTGTGTAATAGATCATATCACATACATATAGTGCTATGTAATAGATCATACCACATACATACAGTGCTGTGTAATAGATCAAATCACATACATACAGTGCTATGTAATAGATCATACCACATATATACAGTGCTGTGTAATAGACCATATCACATACATACAGTGCTATGTAATAGATCAAATCACATACATACAATGCTGTGTAATAGATCATACCACATACATACAGTGCTATGTAATATATCATACCACATACATACAGTGCTGTGTAATAGATAATACTACATAGATAGAGCTATGTAATAGATCATATCACATACATACAGTGCTAATTAATAGATCATACCACATACATACAGTGCTATGTAATAGATCATATCACATACATACAGTGCTATTTTGACGTCTCGTCTGGATCTTAACTATTTGCGAATGGTGACCAGACCGCGGAGAGGCAGGCAAGGGTCAATATTTATGCGCTCATTCACATAGAAAAACTGCAGCATTCAGAAAATTATTTTTTACTCTCTGAATATAACTGCCGGATAATGACTGCCAGGCCAAATAACTGGTATCCGGTTATACAGAAGCCGTCTGGTCAGAATCTTCTCCATTTGCTTATGGAATTATTATTTTTATTATTATTATTATTATCATTATTATTATTATTATACCACATTTATATAGCGCTCTTTTCACACCGGATATGTGCGTTCAAAAGCGCTTCACATGGATGAAATCACTAACCGGAACGAACCGCATGATTATCTATCCAGGCAATAAAAGCTATACAATAAATATACAATATATACGAAATCATTGGAAAAATCATGGAACCACATGATTGTCTATCCGGTCAATGAAAGATATGCAGAAGATATACAATAGATTTAAAATCACTAACCGGAAGGAACCGCATAAACTGTATTAACAAACTTGACACAGACAAGTTGACTGAAAGCCATGCTCATCAATACCATAATATTAGTTATGCAGTGCTTAGTGTCCCTAATATGGAATATACACTGCCAGCAGATATTCATATGGGACGAGGCGAATGGCTAACGCGTGCGTAAAAAAATAAATGGAAAGAGAAAAACAAACATGGGAGAGATATGAAGCGGAAACGACATCACTGATAGGCGGACAGACGGACGGACGCGTGGACGGACATGCTGGTTACGATAGGGCGCTAGCCATAAGCACAGGACCAACTTTCATGCAGTATACTTCGTTCTCTTCATTTTTCTCTTTCTCATCCTCGAAACAACAATAAAAACAACATTAACAACAATGAATAAGATCAGCCATTTTGTTTTCTTTTGCCGTCATTGGAGGATCCGTGATTACTTCTGCAAATATTTTGCATCCAGATGAGATGCCGAGTAACTCGGCGTCTCATCAGGATCCAAACTGCTTGACACATTGCTTATGATCTAATGTGTTAACACATTATCCCCTAGTGACGCATTTTTGAGCATCTATAAAAGTCACTTTATAAAACCATTGTGATAAATAGAGAATTTGCTCCTATTTGGAGCAAATGCTCTGTTCTAAATTGTTCCTTCCTCTAGTTAATGCTCCTTTTCGGTAGATACATTCAAAGAGGTTGGGTCTAAAATAGCCTGGGAGAGAACGAGTTAAAGAATAATAATCGACGTTAAAACCTGAAGCAGACGATAATCTTAGCAGACGACATTCATTTGGCGGCGAAAGGGCGATAACTGTTTACTTACCATTATCTCCAGGTCGATGGGTGGGGCACTATTCGCATGTCTTCCACCCGTTCTAAAGTTCACTACTGCATGCCTGAATTCTCTGAATCCTATTCTCCCGTCATTATTTTTGTCTGCAAAGTTCCAGAAATTCTCAAACCGTTGTGTTGATAGTCTTTGCATGGTGACTGATTATTGATGGTTCTGAGAACAGAAAATGTACATGCATACATGTAACTGTTATGAGACAATACCGATTTGTAATGCGTTAACACTCAAAGTAGACCCTGGTTATACAGCGCCTGTGGGCGCTCCTGTGGGAGATGTCTGATTAGGATCTGCTTCGTTAGCATCTATGTAGGTCTTATTCACATTGACTTTGGAACTCCAGATTTATGGTCCTTTGTTTGCAGAACATGTAACATTTTATCTGCCGAAGGCATATCTCAGACACTGAATATATGAATGATACGTGCCTGATCACATGTCCTTATACTACGGAACACTTTCTCACAGTTTCATATGTAAAGTTCAAATAGTTCATTAGATATGGCTCTGGACAGACAACAACATTATATAGTTTTCGCAAACAAAGGGCGATAATGCTGGTGATCAAAGTTCAATATGAATGGTACTTGCAGGGCCGCATGGCCTTATGCTAAACATTTACAGATAGTTCCCATAGAAAAGCTCTTTACAGCCATTTAGAAATGACTCTGGACAGAAAAAAATGTTACATTTTCCTAAACAAAATGGTCAAAACTCTAGTACTCGTATTCCAATACCAATATGCTCAGTCCTCGTACGTGTAATTCATATTCATGACGTCATTATTTTTTACATGAATATGCAGCATAGGAAGGGCTGAAAATTGACCAGTTTTTTTCGCACCTCATTGTATGCCCAGGTAATGAAATAAAAGAGCATACACATTTCCATAAAATAATATTTTTTGCTCGAGTTTACAGTAACCAGAATCTAGACGTTTCACCTTCAGGTTTTTCACAGAAGGAAAACGTAGCTTTTCCCAGAAATAGTATCCCTGTATGCTGTCGAAAAAGGATATACAGTTGAACTTCGATATCTCGAACTTCAAGGGACCGTACAATTTTTTTTCGAAATAACAGCAGTTCGAGTTATCCGTTTACTGATCTGAACAATTTATTAAGTTCACGTCTTAATGCAGCTCTAAAGTAATGTTGAAAGCTCCTGTAGGAGCTTTCAGCATTACTTTAGAGCTGCATTAAGCTGTCACGTGTGTTTCTAGATATGCGTAGTTATACATTTTAGAGCAATTCTGTATTGTATGTTTTGGTTCCAATTGTTCCGAGGTTCGAGTAATCCGAGTTCGAGATATCGAAGTTCAACTGTACTCTAAAATCCTAAACTATTATAAGTTTTCCTTACATCAAGGTTTTGATAAACTAATGACGGAGTGTCAAACGACGTGTGTCCTCTTTGCAATGACGTAATGTGTATCGATACAATAAAGGGTTAAGGGACCGCCTGATCAGGGTCTGCTCTGTTTGCTTAGGGAATTTGATAGACATGTTTCTTTACTTTCTAAAATGGCTTGTCTGTTCTACCTTCCATATTTAATTAAAACTATTTTGTCCATAAATATTCACAATGAAGAAATATTCCAAAATAGGGAATTAATATAATACATAAATACTTGAATTGCTCTTATCTAATATTTCGACCACTAAGGGCCTTAGTGGTCGAAATATTAGATAAGAGCAATTCAGGTATTTATGCATAAATATTCAGTAGGTATGAAAAGTTGAAATAAACACAGAAGAGGGAAAGGGCTAATACATATAGACGATATCAATATTTCTTATATGAATACGTATGCAGTGAAGGGTTGACCATTTACTCCATAAATACGCCTTTCCACGCATTGGCAAATAGAGTATACCCATATCAGACGACCCCTGTAGGAACGGCCTGATCAGGATCTGCTCTGTTTGCTTATGGTATAATATAGATACGAATCTACAGTATATGTCTTGGTCAAAACTACACGTGCCCATGAACTATTTTAACCTTCGATCTTATTAGCTCTTCGCTTGCTGTTCACGTCAATATACCTACAGGTCTGTAAATAGTGAAGACCCAGATGAGACAGCTCCTGCAGGAGCTGTCTCATCAGGGTCTGCACTATTTACAAATTGTTGTGCAACCACTGCACTCCACAGCAGTGATTGCACAGCGAACTACTTGTACATAGTGAAGATATATGTAATTATACAACAGGGCATGGGTAAAGAATGAGAAATGTATTTTAAAATTCAGCAAGAGAACGGTAATATATTCATGATATCATTATTTCTTACAGGAATATTCACGGAGTAAAGTTTTAAGATGATAATTAAATTCTGCCTTCGCTATAAAATGATGTTGAAATACATTACAAGGCGTACTTAGGTGCAGAGAAAAAACACACACACATTAACCTGAAACATAATCGAAGGGTTGAAGAAAGGTTGAACACGCTTTAAAATATCCATAACAACAAAACTTACGATTCATATGGCAAAACTGTAAGTAAGGCAATCTCTAACCAGCAAAATATGAGGGTCTATATATAAGGGGTAGGGTGTATTTATAGTAATTGACTCTGATAATTATAGAATTTCAAACTTAAAGTGAAAGACCCTACAATGAACGCATATTTTCAACAACATCATAAAGTTTGATAACTTCATTCTTATGAAAATTGTCACTTTAAACTTATGTCGAGAAATGCCCCTGTGATACAAAATAAACCGTTTTCGTCGGTATTTATAATTTGTGCAACAAACTATTTTCGGCCTATGTTAAACAGTTAACAAAAATAAAACTAATACTAACACATTGACGAATAACATCGGGTGTTCACATGGAACTTTTGTTTTCTTCATAGTTATATTTCGAGTGGTTTTCTAACGGTATACCTTTTTTCAGCATATAAAAAAATAATTTGAGTACTTTTTGGCAACCCACCCAAGGACATCGTAGGCATAAATTCCAAAACAAAGATGAAACTCCATTCGGGTGATGGTTTCTTTGTGTTTATTAACGTCTGTTTCTGTTCACTATGGGCTAATTGGACGCCCCAGAGAGAGGGGAGAGGATACAGAGAAACCCGGGCACGATGCCCTACTCTTATCATCGACAGAGTTTCTCTGGTTCTTTTAGATGCCCAGTGTAAAGCACTGATACGTCGGACCTCAGTTTATAGTCTTGTCCGAATTACTTGTCTAGTAGGGGATCGAACCAGGGACCCCTATAGAACATAATATCTGCTCAAATTAGGAATATGGTTTTTGGCTACTTTAGGTTCCATCTAACTTTTGCTAAACTACTGACCGACTGTCAGTTTCCATTCTGACGAGATACCGTGTTACTCGACGTCTCATCTGGATCCAAGCTGTTTGCAAGTCAGATATTAGGGTCAGCTGTGGTTAATCCTCAGAGTGTAAGAAACGAATGTACTGACGTAATAGGACTCCTAGAGGAGATCTCACTGATATTAGGACTCCTAGAGGAGCCCACTTATAATAGTACTCCTAGAGTAGACCACTGATAAAAGGGCTCCTAGAGGAGCCCACTGATAAGAGGACTCTTAGAGGAGGAGACCACTGATAATACGACTCCTAGAGGAGACCACTGATAATAGGACGCCTAGAGGACCTCACTGACAATAGGACTCCAAGAGGCTCTCACTGATAATAGGACTCCTAGAGGAGACCACTGATAATAGGACTCCTAGAGGAGACCACTGATCCGGGTATGGACCGTTTGTCATTAGACATCCTATGGCAAGTTATACCCTTTCATACTGAATGGGCTCTATGTTAAAACAATAACAGACCATTCCATAGTGCATAGTTCATTATTGCACAGTGTCCTCAACAATGAAATCGGCTAACAGTGTAGACACAGATCAGAGAACTCATTCAGGGGCCCTCTGATCAGGATCTGCACTGTTTCCTGCACCCATCAATGTCACTGGCTTATTCCAGCAAATATTGTGTTTGCTTTGCACCCATCCACAAGAAGAATGTACGGGTTCCAGAGTGAGATCTGGACGGGGTTTACGTAAGTAATAGGAGAATAAATGAGTTAATGTACGGGTTCCAGAGTAAAATCTGGACGGGGTTTACTTAAGTAGTAGGAGAATAAATGAGTTAGGTTAACCCTTTCCCTGATGAATATTCATGTAAGAAATAATTACGTCATCAATATCAATAAGATTATTATTTATAATGGCATATGAACACATGACATTTTGGTTCAGGCAGAAGCTGTAGAATCAGATCTATATTACACCATAAGCAAACAGAGCAGACCCTGATCAGACGGCTCCTATAGGAGCCGTCTGATCTTGGTCAACTCTGTTTGCAGTTGCGTCAAAATGCGCTTACACAAGGAAAAGGGTAAGATATATTTCCAAAAACAACGACCAGAGTATCAACTACATGTACTCGGAATTAGTGCCAGATGCCAAGTACAGGTGACTCATGACGACCATGGTGATTGGTATCGAAACTCTCTAAGTACTTAAGAGTTCTACAGGTTTAACAGTGCCAATGATAGATCTCTGATTACATATGCAAACAGTGTGGATCCAGATGAGACGCCGATTACTTAAGCGTCGCATCAGGATCGGAACTGCTTAGCACTGTGATTATGCTTTTTTGAAGGAACAAAAATCCTATCATCTAGATCAAACTGTTTGCAGGTCGCATACAAAAGGTGTACATACCTCAGGGTGTCCAACAACAGAGTGCAGATCTATGTGAAAACCACGGCTAGATCTGATGTGGCAAGCCAATACGAAAATCTTAGCACTGCCCCTTTTCCCTCGCTGCACAGGTATAGATGTACACAAATATTAGGTGTGCTATGCAGATTGGTAAGTGATGACGTATGCAAACAGCTTGGATCCAGATGAGACGCCGGTATGATCACCAAATATTGTGTGTGAAAGTGAGTACATCTTGGGATGGCAGAGTGTCGGATACTATTTATAGGTCAATGTGACCTTGACCTTGGGCTTTATTTACAAAGAAATTTTGTCCGAAGCATGTACCTCCTTCACCGAATTAGCTAGGATCACCAAATATAGCATGTGAGTTTGTCTTGGGATGGCGGAGTGTTGCATACTAATTTTAGGTTAATGTGACCTTGACCTCATTTA
Source organism: Azorinus chamasolen (assembly GCA_963576725.1). NCBI lineage: Eukaryota > Metazoa > Mollusca > Bivalvia > Cardiida > Solecurtidae > Azorinus > Azorinus chamasolen. The sequence goes on along the minus strand of OY755247.1, from coordinate 549,376 downwards.
CAAATAAAAGCCTGTCCTGAGCATATCTTCTACACTACTTCAGCTAAGATCACCAAATATGGTGTGTGTGTGTGTGAGTACATCTTAGGATGGCAGAGTGTCGCATACTATTTATAGGTCAATGTGATCTTGACCTTGGGCTTCATTTACAAAAAAAGTTGTCTTGAGCTTACCTCCTACACTGAATCAGCTAGGTTCATCAAATGTGGTGTGTGAGTTTGTCTTGGGATCATATACTAGTTATAGGTTAATGTGACCATGACCTTGACCTTTGACCTCATTTTAAAAAATGGCTTGTCCGGAGCATATCTTCTAAACTACTTCAGCTAGGATCACCAAATATGGTTTGTCGAGGTTTATTCTGATTCATACATTTTTCTCAGCGGGGGCAAATATTTTTGTCGAGGTTATTTGTTTCTTTTCTGCCAATGAAAATGCTAGTGCATTAGGTATAAATGGTTTAAAAGCACGTTCCCCAATTATAGCAGTCAGCGTAGTCGAAGGGTTATAACGGTGGCCTATGAAATGTGAGGTCGTGGGTTAGATCCTCGGTGAAAGCTTAATTTTTTTCTCTCATTTTTGTTAGCACCCTTTGTTTACGTGCTTTTGGTTTAAAAACAATTTTGTGTAAAATATAAGTCCTTTGTTTGAATTTTGTCTTTGGTAAAGTTATTTAGCTGAAACCTTTTACTCGTGGTTTTGTTGACCGTTTTGAATATTTCACCATTGTGCATGAATACCATTGATCTGTGACGTAATGTGTATTATTGATGTCATACACAGGTATTATGCATCATGGTTCATTAAATCATTCCCCCGTTTCTGCTGTTAATTTATACATTACAGTCGTGTTTTCCCAATGTATCTGTTAATTAAAACTACTAAACAATATTGCTCCCTCTTTTTCTTCTATCCTGCTTAAAAACATGTTACGCAGCCATTTTACGGTTGCGTAAAACCTTGCTTGTTATTACTGGAACACATTTTAAAATGTAAAGAGACCACACTTTGCATTTTCAGAAATAAGGATGATAGAGACTGGTAAGTATAACTCGAATGTGTTGCATGATGTTCTTCATCCCCCACTATCCACTCACCTATTATTTTACTCGTACACTAATAGATGGAAATCGAGGAATATCCACTACCGCCAGACGGACAAAGGTTTAATTACAACTAATCCAACAGCAACATAACACGTTAATTAGACATGAAAATGGTTGAATGAAACAAAATCAAACACATACATGTATTAGCATTTTAATTAAATAGATTGCATATCTCTGTCGTAGCATTAGTTTGTAATCGATTCTAATCTGGTAAGGTCCTGTACATTTCGCACAGGACTGAGATATATATGTGTATTGAAATGCCACTAGTATTGGTATGATTGTATATGAGGGCTTTAGCGTGCACTTTTGTTTAAATAATTAGCCTTTGATTAAAGTTTCACCTACTCAAAACTTAGTCAACGTAAGCCAGATTGTTTTTTTTACAAACACTTAATCTAAATATAAATTACTGAAAAGTGCCGAAAGAGTCACACCCGTTTTATCTCATATTTTCAGATGCTTTAGTTCATTTGAGAACAAAGTGCTCAATTGATCTATATTGATAGTTTTTGTTCATTATACGCCCACCTAATAAAGGTGGTCGTATATTGTCGTGGCCCTGTCCGTCCGTGTCCGTTCGTTCGTTCGTTCGTCCGTCAACATTTTGTTTGTCCGCTGTTTTCTGGGAAAACTATTTGACATATATTAATGAAACTTCACACAAATGTTTAATGCATCAAGATCTGAAGCTGAGTTGATTCTAAGGTTCATTTGATTTTTCATTTCAGAGTTATGGCCCTTGTCCTTAAAAAATGCAAATAGTTTGTCCGCTGTTTTCTGGGAAAACTATTAGAGAGATATTAATGAAACTTCACACAAATGTTGAATGCATCAAGATCTGAGGTTGAGTCGATTCTGAGATTCATTTGATTTTTCGTTTCAGAGTTATGGCCCTTGTCCTTAAAAAATAATGCAAATAGTTTGTCAGCTGTTTTCTGGGAAAACTATTTGACAGATATTAATGAAACTTCACAAAAATGTTTATTGCATCAAGATCTGATGCTGAGTCGATTTTGAGGTTTATTTGATTTTTCGTTTCAGAGTTATTTCCCTTTTACTTAAAAAATAATGCAAATATATGCAAATAGTTTGTCCGCTGTTTTCTGGGTAAACTATTTGAGAGATATTAATGAAACTTCACACATCTGTTTAATGCATCAAGATCTGAAGCTGAGTCGATTCTGAGGTTCATTTGATTTGTCGTTTCGGAGTTATTGCCCTTTTACTTAAAAAATAATGCAAATACATGCAAATAGTTTGTCCGCTGTTTTCTGGGAAAACTATTTTACAGATATTAATGAAACTTCACACAAATGTTTAATGCATCAAGATCTGAAGCTGAATTTATTCTGAGGTTCATTTGATTTTTCATTTCAGAGTTATGGCCCTTGTCCATAAAAAATATGCAAATAGTTTGTCCGCTGTTTTCTGGGAAAACTATTTGAGAGATATTAATGAAACTTCACACAAATGTTTAATGCATCAAGATCTGAAACTGAATTGATTCTGAGGATCATTTGATTTTTCGTTTCAGAGTTATGGCCATTGTCCTTAAAAAATAATGCAAATAGTTTGTCCGCTGTTTTCTGGGAAAACTATTTGACAGATATTAATGAAACTTCAAAAAAATGTTTAATGCATCAAGATCTGATGCTGAGTCGATTTTGAGGTTTATTTGATTTTTAGTTTCAGAGTTATTGCCCTTTTACTTAAAAAATAATGCAAATATATGCACATAGTTTGTCCGCTGTTTTCTGGCAAAACTGTTAGACAGATATTAATGAAACTTCATACACATGTTTAATGCATCAATACCTGAAGCTAAGTCGATTCTGAGGATCATTTGATTTGTTGTTTTGGAGTTATGGCCCTTGCACTTAAAAAAATAATGCAAATCTATGCAAATATGAGGATGGCCATAACTTTTTCATTTGAAATGATATTTACTTCAATTTTTTTATATGGTTAAACCTTAATGTGAATTTTCACATATATTGTGGGGGCTTTTGATATGTCATTTTATTCTAAAGTTATGGTCCTTGAACTTCGTGTGTTCGTTGCTTTGTTAGTCGGTCAACTTTTAGTTTGTCTGTTGTTTTCTGGGAAAACTATTAAAATGATATAAATGAAACTTAACACAAATGTTTTAAGCAACAAAATTTGAAGCTGAGTTTATTTTGAGGTTCATTCAGTTTGTCTTTACAGAGTTATGGCCGTTGCACTGCAAAAATGAGGATTAGCTGTAACTTTTTTATTTAATAAGATAGTCACTTCATTTTTTTAAGAAATAGTATCACCTTAATATGGAAATCAAGATCTGAAGCACAGATTAGAAAATGTCAACACTTATAAGGCATGTTGAATCGGAGAAAGTTTGCAAGTGGGCGTATTATGTACCGTATGCGGTACTCTTGTTGTGAACTATTCTGGTGGTGTTTTTGATATATATGTTGTCATGCGTCGTATGTCGTCAACAATACACTTAAAACAACTCTTCTGAAACACATGGGCCAATTCTGACCACAGAAATAGGTATCGTAAGGTTCTTTTTCATTTAAGAAAAATCCACGCAAAAAATCGAAACTCAACTGTACACTCGGTTCCAAAAGAAAGTAAGCACTTTTTTAATTTTAAATATTTCAATAATGAGCAAACGTATCGGTTCGATATTTCGCATACTATAGTTCGTGTTATTTATCGTCAATCGTGTGCAAAATCTTTTCCTAGATGTATATAGATTTTGAACAGTGTAGTCGTGATTTTGCATGATCTGCACGTGCAGCCTGAGGCAAATGTACATGACACCAGAAACATGCATGGGTAGAATCCCTATACTTTATTCAAAGGTAATATCACATTTAGTATCATATCGATATACAAACAACATGCCTAGATTGACTGAAACACAGCGAATTCGAGCATTAACGAGCATTAACGAAGCTTGCTCGTGGCGAGAACGTAACGTACGTGAGTACGACGTTAGGGTGCCACCGAAACACTATCATTCGATTGCACCAACGTTTTCAACAAACCGGCAGGGTGGCAGATCGCCCCATGTCTGGTAGACCTAGGTAAACGACGCAACAAACGGACAGGTTTATGACGTTGACGCACCTTTGACGTCGTTTCCAAAAAGCAGCTATAGTACTACAAGGCAATTCGGCATCAACAGAAGACCGTATTGCGTCGCCTCAGGCAAGCTTGGGCACCCGTCCGGGCTAGGAGACCCTATGTGGGACAGACCATGACACAATGTCATCGGGCTGCTCGTTTGCAGTGGGCAAGACGTCATTTCCGTTGGGGGCGACAACAGTGGGATCGAGTTCTATTCCCTGATGATTCTAGATTTAATCTCAGCTCCCACGATGGTCGGATGCGGGCTTTTATGATAAGAGGTGAACGTTTTGCTAACTGTTGTCTCAGAGAGATAGGTTAGGTTGTGGGAGTGTAATGGGAGTGTGGGATGGGATTATGGGAAGACGGAAAACAAATCTTGTTGTGGTACGCGGCAACCTCAGTGCTCAAGGTTACATTAACCAGATGATGCAGCCTGAAGCAGTTCCTTTCATACAGTTAACACGGGCCTGCTATTTTCATGCATGACAATGCCCCTGTACATGCTGCACGAATTTATAAGTCGGCAGTTTCTCCAAAGAAACAATGTTAACGTGCTTCCACGGCCTGCGCTCTAACCGGATATGAATCTTATAGAGCACATCTAGGATTACACCGGTCGAAGGGTGCGATCGAGAGGCAACATCAATAATCTAAGGGACCTTGCAAACGTAATTTGTCGTTACGGAGTTATTGCCCTTGCATTTAAAAAATAATGCAAATATATGAAAATATGAGGATGAGGATGGCCGACACTGTTTCATTTTTAATGATATTTACTTCAAATTCATGATATGATATAACCTTAACATGGATTTTCACATATAGTGCGGGTTTTTGATATCTCATTTTATTTTAAAGTTATGGCTAATGAACTTTGTGAGTTTGTTGCTTTGTTTGTCGGTCAACTTTTGGTTTGTCTGTTGTTTTCTGGGAAAATATTAACAGGATGTTAATGAAACTTCCCACAAATGTTTTATGCAACAAAACCTGAAGCTGGGTTGATTTTGAGGTTCATTCAATTTGTCGTTACAGAGTTATGGCCCTTGTACTTAACGAAAATCGGCAAATATGAGGATGGCCATATCTTTTTTTATTTAACAAATTAGAAACTTTCAATACTTATAAGGCATGATGATGAATCAGGGAAGTTTTGCAAGTGGGCGTATCATGTACCGTATGCGGTACTCTTGTTAAATATATGGTGCATATCGAGGGTTTGGTGCAAAACTATTGTAACTCCTTCACTTTGTGAAGTTACAATAGTTTTGCACCAAGCACTCGATATGTAAACTTCACAGAGATAATGTGTATCAACTTGTATTGAATAATATTCAAGTCACAAACTTTATCGGCTAGCATCACATGTGGTACAAGTTCAGGGATAGATAACCCCTGGATCAATGGTAAAATACTGAAAAGAATTGGTATGCGCATCTACACTTCAAAGAGACCATGGGTACAAACCAACTACCCTGGCCAAATAACAAACTACTAAAACTTCAAGGGGAGATAATTCTGCAATGCCTGTCACTTTAACACAATAAATTAGCGTCTTGCACATCTAATATTCATGGTTATTATCCATGCAAAATATAAATTTAATAACTTTCAAATTGAAGGAGGAGGTCACGCCACCAAGGACCCTTGTTACATTTCCGAATGACAAAAATACTCAAAAGTCCAAGGGGATATAAATTTTGGACTGCACATCTGCGACACAAACTACTCATGTTTCATGCAAAAATGACAAAAAATACGCAAATTTCCAGACGACATATTTCTGCAACGCCCAGTGGTAAACACATGAAAACTGCGTCTTGCACATCTACTATTCATGGTTATTACATATACCAAATGTAAATTGATTAACTTTCAAATTGAAAGTGGAATTAGTGAAACCATCTACCCATGTTCAAATGCGCCGACTGACGATTCTAGCATAACTCCTGAAACTGTTTGCCTGGGTATAATTACAGGATTTCTGTACGGCTTCTTTAAATCTTTAAATACCTATGCTCTGGATAGTCTCTGTTTGAGAACTCAAGTTTAGACAGTCATCTTTTGGCGCCATGGTAAAGAGGTATGACAAGCCGTTTAGTTGGTGCCTGCTCTGCTTGTTAATGGAATTATAAAGATCTGATTCTACAGTTTCTGGCTTTCTGCCATGTCCAAAACAGCATGTGATCATATGCCAGAAATAAAACTTTAAAAGTGAACTACATTGTTAATAAATATTCAAACAGTCATTATTTGAATTCATTTCTTACATGAATATTCACCAGGCATGGTGACAATACTGAGATATGTGATGTCACTAAATATAAAATACACACTCATGACTGGTTGTCCTGACAAAACATAGAACAAGTATGGTTAGAAGTATGCTAAATATTTCCTAGTAGGAATTTCGTTTTAACTACTTTATTACATGAAACACAAAATACTAAATGCATAATATGTTTCAATACATTTATTCATCCAAATATACTGATGTATTGTAATATATAGTATAAAGCTATATAATCAGGAACATAGATAGAGTGACATATTCTAAATAATAAAATCAAAATTTCTTCACCAAACTCTATTCAATTTACGTGACTCTTTCAAATTGCCTTGAAGAGACAAGTCTGAAGACTTGTCACAACACAGTAGATAAATAAGAGTTTTTATTTGAATACAGACAAGCAAAGATTGTAAACTTTCGATACATGTAAATTCATCTTTGCTATCATATCACTACAAATCTTAATTCACCCATTTACCCCTTAGATGCATTTTAATGTATTTACAGAAATAAGACCCTGATTAGACGGCTCCAATTTACTCATGAAATAATTAGATATGAGTCTACAGTTAAAATACCTACATTCATAAATGAGCATCCATTATAAATCTAATTAAAAGTTTTGCTGTCATTTTATGAAAATACATGGGGTAGAATGTTACACATAACACCTAACAGTATATAAAACCTTTGTATATACTACTTTTAAAAAATATCCATAACAACCAATTGTAAAATATTAAAATTACTATAATACATGCTATGGGTATATACATGTACATAGATTTCCCTGTGTTAATTATACACACCAATGACGTCAGACAACTCATCTTTCCATATCACACAAGACAAAGTATATATAACATTTTATTCCATAAATCTGCCTTTGGCAAACAGAGTAGACCATGATCAGACAACTTCTGTAGGAGCAATCTGGTCAGGATATGTTCTGTTTGGTTATATTCTCTTAACCCTTTCACTGCTGATGTCGCATAAATGCACCACGACAAATAGTGCAGTCCCAGATCAGACGCCACCTTTTCAAGGCGGCGTCTGATCAGGGACTTCACTATTTGTCTCAAACTCTATTTCTATATATGTGCTTTATTCCTTTGAAGTTTGCATATATTTATCTTATTTCCTTATTTTACCGAATGATTTAACAAAATTGAATCGCAGACGACAATTAGAAATTTGGCGTAGAAAGGGTTAAAAACAAATGAACATAACCTAAACTCTATATGAGTGGAAAAGAACTTGGATCCTGATAAAATGTATGGTTACATGACATCTCATCTTGAGCTAAGCCTTTTGCCAATCCCAGTCATGTTGTGGCTAGCAATATTACTAGAATTGTAAAATATGTATTAACCCTTTACTCCATAAATACAGCTATACTCTGTGTGCCTATGATATAATATACATGTAGATATGATTCCACAGTTTCTGCAAGGGCCACAACGTTCTGTGCCCATGTGTTATTTTAACAATTAATCTAAAATTATTCATGATTTCATTAGATCTTACATGAATATTCATGGAGTAAAGGGTTAAACTTGGGCATCCTCTGCAGATTTGCTCCATCTCAAATGTTTCCCTGCTTATTAAGATAAACAAAATATATTTTATATTAAATTCCTGTGTCGGGATCCGAAAGAGACCCAAACGGTCATTGCACCTCACATGGACCCAATCATTTGCACATGTAATTACATAGTTGCCAGGAAAGTATTAATGGCGTAATCATACAATGGAATGCTATAATTGTGACTGTATGACAATGTAGACTGATCTTCATGTGATCCTTTATGCAATGTTGACTGCAGTAATGTTAAAATAGACAGACACCAGACAAGTTCATTTCATTGAGAATCAGCAAAAACTTAACTTTACAAAGTGTTAGACATTTCACAACTCAGATTCCTTGAGCAAATATTTCTTTTAATTATGGCACTAGAACAGTTCACCTGATCAATGTAGGAACAAGTTAGGCACTAGAACAGTTCACCTGATTAATGTAGGAACAAGTAAGGCACTAGAACAGTTCACCTGATTAATGTAGGAATAAGTTAGGCACTAGAACAATTCCCCTGATTAATGTAGGAACAAGTTAGGCACAAGAACAGTTCCCCTGATTAATGTAGGAACAAGTTAGGCACTAGAACAGTTCCCCTGATTAATGTAGGAACAAGTTAGGCACCAGAACAGTTCACTTGATCAATGTTTCACCTGATCAATGTAGGAACAAGTTAGGCACTAGAATAGCCCACCTTATGAATGTAGACACACGTTAAATGACATTGATTTGAAAATTGTGGACCTAGTTTAGAGGACTCTGAGAGAAAACCCCCTGATGTGGGTCTGTACTGATTGATATTAAATTGTCCAGCAAATGTACCTCAATCATACCACCCCTGTGACTAAATGGACTCTGCCATTACCCACTGAGCGAACATTTCAATTTTGTATACTTCATCCTGACACAATATACCCTGGAAGACATTATCACCACTAAGCATAAATTTATATATCTGTCTATGTATGTATGTATGTAAGCATGGCCATGACTTTAACCCATTCCCTAATACTGACGACTTTTGACGACTCTGTAAAAGTCACTTTTTGAAACCATTGTGATAAATAGAGCATTTGCTCCTATAGGAGCAAATGCTCTATTTATCACAATGGTTTCAAACTACAAAATTCTAAAATTTTCCTTTTCTCTAATTAATGCTCCTGTTCGGTAGATTAATTCAAAGAGGTTGTATCTAAAAATAGCCCATGAGGTAATGGGTTAAACCCTTTGTGTATGTATACATTACATGGCATATCGACCTAAGGTTGATCAACAACAATCAACAGCACATCACTCAACACTGGTATGGGTCTATAATTTATCTAGATTATTATCTTAATAAGATCTTACGATCTGATTCTACAGTTCCTGCCACATTAAAAATATCCTATGTTCATATACATGTACTAGATAGAAACTATTATCCTATGTTCATATTGAGGGCTTGGTGCAAAACTATTCTAACTCCTTCACAAAGTGAAGGAGTTAGAATAGTTTTGCACCAAGCCCTCAATATACTAGCTAGAAACTATTCATGATATCATTACTTCTTGTTTGAATATTCATGAGGTAAAAGAGAAAACATTAAGCCTTTCCTCCATGAATATTAATTAGATTTATTTATGTTACAATAGCACATGGACACTGGCATTTTAGCCATGGCAGAAACTGTACAATCATAACTATATTATATCATACTCAAACAGAGCAGACTGATCAGACGGTTCCTATATTGATGTATTCTATTGTCCTTATTTGGACGGTGTTGTGTTCAACACTTCCTTCACTGCTGTACAGAATCGCTGGATGCCGGCTTGGAGCTTATCCTTGGGACAATAGCTGATAGAGAGCCGAACACAATTTGCACAGCTCCCTCTTAACGAGGTACTGCAAAGAGATAAGAAAGAATATAAAGTGACCATAACTCTTTCAAAAACCATTTACCTCAGATATATCCCTTTATCTTATACATTTCTTTCATTAATTTTGTTCATCTGCTGTCCGCTATGAAGTCCTACAGAAAGTTGTCTACATGATTTTCAAATATCATGAGGTGTCAAACAGTTTGTATCTGATGAGATTTATCATTTAAATTGCAAATGTTTGCATACTTTCATACGTTCATCATATGTTTGCACTGTGTTAACCCTTTCCCTGTTCTATGTTTATTCCGAATTTCAATACCTACTTAATATTCATGGACAAAATAGTTATAATGAAATATGGAAGGTGGAACATTGTAGCCATTTTAGAAAGTAAAGACAGATCTTTGAAATTCTATTAGCAAACAGAGTAGACCCTGATCAGACGGCTCCTCCAGGAGCCGTCTGATCTGGGTCTACTCTGTTTGCAAATGCGTGAAAACACGTTTATATGAGGGAAAGGGTTAATGACTCAAGAATATCACTGTTAGGTGTTTATCAATTTTTCAAGCTTTTGTGTAAGCAATCTTGTCTGTGTAAAATCAAGCTTTTTGTGTAAGCAATCTTGTCTGTGTAAAATCAAGCTTTTGTGTAAGCAATCTTGTCTGTGTAATTTGTTGATGAACATTTGTATACACTGGCAATTTGCATTATGCACTATGGAACAATGCACAGGCTGAAAATGCATTTAAATGTACATACATGTATATATGAAAATTCATTACATTGACAATATTCCACATAAATCAGTATCATGTCTTGCAGAAGGTATATAGGCGAGACAGGCTGAGTTACTTGGTGTCTTATCTAGATCCAAGAAGGCTCATGGGTAAGGGTTGGTGTCTTATCTAGATCCAAGCAGGCTCATGGGTAAAACTTGGTGTCTTATCTAGATCCAAGCAGGCTAATGGGTAAAGCTTGGTGTCTTATCTAAATCCAAGCAGGCTCATGGGTAAGGCTTGGCTGTCTGTTTGAAAGCCAAAACAAGATATTTTCTTACATTTCTTGCCAGAAACTTGATCAGGATGACAAACAGTTTGGATCCTGATGAAAAACTCGATGTCCCCATCTGGATTCAAACTGGTTGCAGAGGTCATCAAAAATGTGCAAGAGTGTTGGTGTAGAGTGTTGGTGTAGAGTGCTGGTGTAAAGTGTTGGTGAGTGTTGGTGTAGAGTGTTGGTGTAGAGTGTTGGTGTAGAGTGTTGGTATAGTGTTGGTGTCGAGTGTTGGTGTAGAGTGTTGGTGTAGAGTGTTGGTGTAGATTGTTGGTGGAGTGCTGGTGTAGAGTGCTGGTGTAGAGTGTTGGTGTAGAGTGCTGGTATAGACTGTTGGTGTAGTGTGTTGGTGTAGAGTGTTGGTGTAGAGTGTTGGTGTAGAGTGTTGGTGTAGAGTGTTGGTGTAGAGTGTTGGTATAGAGTGTTGGTGTAGTGTGTTTGTGTACACAGTGTTGGTGTAGAGTGTTGGTGTAGAGTGTTGGTGTAGTGTGTTGGTGTACAGTGTTGGTGTAGAGTGTTATTGTAGAGTGCTGGTTGAAGTATTAACCCTTTACTCCATGAATATGCATGTAAGAAATAAGGACTCCATGGATATTAATTAGATTTATTGTTATAATACCACATGGACACAGGAATTTTTGGCCGTGGCAAGAAACTGTAGAATCAAATAAATATTATATCATATAAAGCAAACAGAGTAGACCCTGATCAGACAGTTCCTTCAGGAGCCATCTGATCGGGATCTACTCTGTTTGCAAAGGTATAGAAAGGGGGTATTTATGGAGTGAAGGGTTAAGTCTTTCCCTGTCAATGTCCCATCTGTGATTACCTATGCCCAGATGTGACAACATCATAGTGTCTCATTATGATCCAAACTGCATGTTACTGTGGCTGTATTTTAAAGAAACAGATCCATCAATTTTCATTAGCAAACAGAGCAGACCCTGATAAGACGGTTCCAATCTATTTTCAAATGTGTGAAAAGGTGTTTATAAGAAGGAAATGGTTAAAACAAAAATGAAGCAAAAAAAAAAGAAGAAGATAATTGTAGACCGCAAAATATGGCAGCGAAATATAGTTACTGTACATACCTTTTCCCAAAGATGAAGTTGAGTTTGTATTTATCAACACACAACTCTAACAATTTCATGGTGTCTATACAAGAGGGCAGTTCTAACCAAATGAAGAATCCACCATGTGGTGTGTTGAATGTGACCTCCGAAGGTAAGCTTTTCTTAAGTTCTTCACAAGCTATCTGCATTCTTTCCTGTAAAACCAAATGTTGAGATTTTCCAACCGTTTAACTCCCCTTTACTCTGTGAATATTTGAGTAAGAAATAAATATGAACAAGAACAATTTCAACCATGGAATCAAATCTCTACTCAGCCAAAATAAAACGTAGTTAACCATGCCATTCGGCGAGAGACCCGATGTAGTGATTTTGCATGATTAGGCAATTTTCAATAAATACAAATAATATGGCACTTTCACACTCGTGTACAAATACAAGAGAGTTTGGAAGAACATATGTGTCACTTGCTCACAGCCGACACAAAAACTGTTAATATGCTGGAGTGAAATCAGAACAAAGGGGAATAACTAAAAAAGTATTGCATGCAGAGTGATGGACCTTAGTTACGTCAATGGTCCTCAATGAGAGGAAGACACATTTGAAAGCTCAATAATGATTAGTTTAGAAATGACAGCCAAAAAAAGAAAGTGAGGTGGACAGAGAGAAAGACGGACGGACAGACAGATGATGGAAAAGTGATCCCTAAGTGACACACTGCCTCTCGATAGGTGACACAAAAAAATAGTCATGACCTTTTCAAAATCAAGTTTGAAAGAATTCAGTCACAGTATTTTCAAACTCAAGTACAAATAACTCCAGCCATGGCATTTTCAAAATCAATTTGTAATAACTTTAGCTATGGCACTTTCAAACTCAGTACAAACAACTCAAGTCATGGCATTTCCAAACTCAAATTCAAATAACTCAAGCCATGGCTCTTTCGAACTCAAGTACAAGTTCTAATAGTCAGGATCTGCTGTTTGCTTACGGTTAACCCTTTCCTCTATAAATACGCCTTTCTACCCCTCTGTAAAAGTCACTTTATAAACTACACAATTCTAAACTTTTCCTTTTCTCTAGTAAATGCTCCTTTTTGGTAGATTGATTCAAAGCGGTAGGGTCTAAAAATAGCCTATGAGGTAATGGGTTAATTATAGATCGGATTCTAGAGTTTCTTCCATGACCAAAAATCCATTAGTTTATTTACTATTATAGATTAATACTAATCAGGCCATTATTTCTTTAATTTCTTACATTAATAATCAACAGGAGAAGGATTAAACATACAGTCAGACGGTCAAACAGAATAGATCCTGATCATTTGATAACTTACTTAGCCCTAGATAGCCTCAAACATGCAAAGAGTGAACAATTTCCCTGTTGAGTATTCATATGAAAAATAATGATACCATTAATATTGAATAATTGAATTTTTATAATGGCATATGTACAGAGAAATGTTTGGTTTTGACAGAGACTATATAATCAGATCTATCATAATTTCATATGCAAACAGGGCAGACCCTGATCTGATGACTCCTACAGGAGCTGTCTAGTCTGGGTCTACTCTGTTTGCACAAAAAACATGTTGAGGTAAGGGTTCAGATTTAACAAAAGAGTTTAGTGCTTAGTGCTTACCCCATAAACTTTCCTCAGATTGCCAAGATGTTTTGATAGTAGGCCATGCTTGATGGCAGAGGCCATGACCTTTGACATGTAATGGTTGAATGACCCTCCACTCCAGGCTGTGTTGCTATAGTGACAATAAATAAGTTGTATCACTGGAAGAGTGTATTTAGACATTCTAAACAGTGTAAACCAAATCATTAGACATGTGATGTCTAATCAGGCTTGAAACTAAATTTTTAAGTGTACACGTCATAAACAAATATAATTTACAATTATTACGGTTAAACCTCTTGCAAAAGCTTTTTCACGCCTTGGCAAGCAGATTAGACCCAGATCAAATGGCTCCTGTAGGAGCTGTCTGATCAGGATCAGCTCTGTTTGCTTATGAAATTATAATAGATCTGAATCTACAGTTTATACCAATATCAAACAATCCTGTGTACATATAAATTACAAAATATCTGCTAATCAATATTCATGATGTCATTATTCCAAATTTCCATTGAGATAATGAGTACTGGTCGAATTTCTATTGAGCAATCCCTCATATCCTTTAGATGCTTGAAAAGTAAAATCACGTAATCGTAGTAACCTGTGCAAATAGCTTGGTTCTAGATCAGTATCCATGCTTATAAAACTTTTAGTTGAGTCTGAGTTCGTTCCCAAGTTTTTGATTGGTCAGATTTGAGCCAAAGGCTCAAATCTGACCAATCAAAAGCTTGAGAACTCAAATCTGACCGATCAAAAGCTTGAGAACGAACTCAGACTCAAATAAAACGTTTTATAAGCATGGACCCTGATGTCTAGTAACTTAGCAGCTCATAAAGATCAAAGCTGCTGATGAGCTGCTGATAAGCTGCAATTTTACTGGGCATTTCCAGAGGTCCAGATAAGATGTAAGTTAAAGCAATTTCAAGAAAACCTTCTTTATTTCTCGAAAAAGAATGGTCTCTTTGTGATGATTCTAATGAGTGGTCACAACGTGGTGTGCGGTGGTCTAGTGGTAACGCGCTTGACTATCAGTCCGTAGGTCCGGTGTTCAAATCCCATCCCTCCCGGAAATTTTAGAGACACTTTTCAGTGTCTCCCACCCACACCAGTCCTCCTCTCCACCCAGGGGGTAAATGGGTACCTGTGAGGGTCACTAGCCAGTACTGCGGCTGCTTGATTGCGCCATATGTTAGCAGTGCTCAATATTGCAGGTGAATGACTCAATGATCAGGGGAGTAAATGTACAGTCGGCTGAGCGGTCATTTGGCCTGAAATTAGACTATAACTCGATACTTTACTTTAACAACATAGGGTTTGGTGGAGAAATGGTGATTTTAGTATTTCAGTCTGCACCAGTGAACTTTTGTAATGACAGAGTAGAACTAGAAATGTGTCCATAGGACACTGAGGCCCCGCCCCCACTTCATGAATATGCAACAGGGAAAGGGCTAACTAAAGGATAACAGTAATAACGTTCTCATACATAACAGTGATAACGTTCTCATACATAACAGTAATAACTTTCTCATACATAACAGTAATAACGTTCTCATACATAACAGCGATAACGTTCTCATACATTATCTATATCTAACAGTGAAAATGTTCTCATACATAACAGTAATACTGTTCTCATACATAACAGTGATACTGTTCTCATACATAAAAGTGATACTGTTCTCATACATTAGTGACACTGTTCTCATACATAACAGTAATACTGTTCTCATACATAACAGTGATACTGTTCTCATACATAAAAGTGATACTGTTCTCATACATTGTCTATATCTAACAGTGATACTGTTCTCATACATAACAGTGATACTGTTCTCATACATAACAGTGATACTGTTCTCATACATAACAGTGATACTGTTCTCATACATTGTCTATATCTAACAGTGATACTGTTCTCATACATTCTCTATAGATAGATTTATTTCAATATTGTGCAAGTAACATGGTAACAATAGCAATACACCGAAAAAAGCAATACATATATAAACATCATGAAATAATTAATGAACCATGTCAGTCACATGAATATCAAAGATGACACAAACAAGAGGGCCAGAATGGCCCTGAAGCGCTCACCAGACAATAAGAGGAGAAGATTTTCAAAGTTTTCACTATATTTTTCTATAGAAAACTAGCCTCCCCTGGGGTGGGGCTAACTTTGACCCAAGAGGCACAATTTATATAACTTTTGTAGAGGACCTGAACATGATGCTATATGCCAAATATGAAAGCTGAGAACATTCCAGTTTCAGACGAGAAGATTTTCAAAGATTTCACTATATGTTTCTATTGAAAACTGCCCACCCCTGGGGCGGGGCCAATTTTGACCCCAGGGCCATAACTTATATAACTTTTGTAGATGACCTGAACATGATGCTATGTGCAAAATATGAAAGCTGAGTACCCTCCAGTTTCAGAGAGGAAGATTTTCAAAGATTTCACTATTTGTTTCTATTGGAAACTGCCCACCCCTGGGGCGGGGCCAATTTTCACCCCGGGGCCATAATTTATATAACTTTTGTAGAGGACCTGAACATGATGCTATGTGCCAAATATCAAAGCTTAGAGCCTTCCAGTTTCAGAGAAGAAGATTTTCAAAGTTTTCCCTATTTGTTTCTATTGAAAACTGCCCACCCCTGGGGCGGGGCCAATTTTGACCCCGGGGCCATAATTTATATACCTTTTGTAGAGGACCTGAACATGATGCTATGTGCCAAATATGAAAGCTGAGAACCTTCCAGTTTCAGAGGAAAAGATTTTCAAAGTTTTACTATATGTTTCTATTGAAAACAAGGCACCCCTGGGGCGGGGCCAATTTTGACCCCAGGGGCTTAATTTATATAACTTTTGTAGAGGTCCTACAGATGATGCTATGTACCAAAGATGAAAGCTGAGAACCCTCTATATTCAGAGGAGAAGATTTTTAAAGGTTGAAATTGTTGACGCCCGACGACAGACGACGCACGCCGACGGACATCAGGCAATCACAAAAGCTCACCCTGAGCACTTTGTGCTCTGGTGAGCTAAAAAGAGCATATGATCTCTTATTTCCATTTGTGGTCCTTGATAGTGATAGTCTGACATAGAGAGGCATGAACATTATATAAAATGAAATTAATTAAAATACTTTGGTTAAGAAATCTATAGTCAGCACAAATTTTATCATGTTCACTGCAAGTGTGATGTAGCAACAGAAAGTTGCCACGTCATCGTTCTTGTTTAGAGCGTCATTACTAAACAAGAACGATGACGTAGCAACTTTCTGTTACTGATGTTAGTTTGCATTAAAGGTCCAGGTTTAGCAAATTACAAATAGATCTAGAGTTAACCCATTACTCCATAAATACACCTTTCTACGCCTTTGCAAACAGAGTAGACCCAGATCAGACGGCTCTTATACTTATAGATCCAGAACTGACGTCTATATCTGCCTAACTATATATTTACCTCTTTTCCAGACAATGCATGATTCTTGTAGGGGCCTCAATCCAACCTACACGGAGGCCCGGGGCAAGGATTTTGGAGAATGTACAATTAGACATGACATGACCTTTATAGTCCTGATCAGTCCTGAAACAAGAACAAGAACACTGTGACAGTCAGTGGTAAATTCTCAGAATGTACCCAATAATTAAGTGGTCCTCACATTTAAAGAGGAGGTCCCTACAATGATCACATATTTTCAATAATATCATAAAACTTGGTATTTGTTATGCTCTATCATTATTATGAAGGTTCCCAATTTGAACTTATATCGAAAAATGCCCCTGTGATGCAAATAAACCGATTTCATCAATACTGATATTTTTTTTCTACAATACAATATTATCGGCCTTTTCCGTTAAATTCTTCCGCGGTTTGCCGATGATCACCCGATCCCTCCATTGTTTACGTAATAGCTTTCTCGGAAGTAGTCGGAGAATCGCGAATAGGGTGAACAGTTACAAAACTAAAATCCAACCCGAATAAAACTGAAACATCGGGGAGTAAAACCGGGATCGGCGATATCAAACACATGGATGTTTTGTCATTATAAATGGTAATTGGATGGGGCTTTTTGCGATATACTACTTTTCAGCATATAAACAAATGAATTTTCTACATTTTAAGTGTTTATGAAACGCGTCAAATATAGGGACATCCCCTTTAATATCTTTCAATGCCTTTGCAAACAGAATTGACCAAGATCAGACGGCTCCTGTTTGAGCCTTCTGATCAGGGTCTTTTCTGTTTGCTTATGGAAATTTACACTTTCTGCTAATGGCCAAACATCTTGTGCTCATTGCCATTACAAAAATTCAACTTAATCAATATTCATGACGTTACTATTTCTCACCTGAGTTTTATGGACATGTAAATAAAATTTACTATGCTAGTAGTTTTGAAGTTCAGCTGTTTTTTGGTGAGTTAGAAAAGTTGTTAAATGCGAGCCTTGGTGAGCATTTCACTAATTTTCTGACAAACCAAACAAAATACAGCGTAACTTCAAAACTACTAGCATAGTAATTGTTTTATCATGTAACACCAAGAAAAACGGAGAAAATGAATGAAAATACATGCAAGTGCAATATACGTGATGTCATATTGGCGTGCAGTGACGTCATCGACTTTTACAGCATAAACAAACTTTATTTAATCCTTTTATATGGACAAATAGTTGTGACAAATGTGAGCAAATGTAATAAATTTGATGTTTATGTTTAATTATACCTTTTTTGTCCTTCTATTTTCCTCCTATTGGCTGAACCAAACTTGCATCCGGGATCCCAGTGGGGTCAGTACACATGCACTATACCTCCCAAAATACAGCGTCGACGTGGAAAATATTATGCTACTGTCCATTTCAATTTATTTTGTCACTGAATTTTAGTCAATATTTTTTTTCATTTCGAGACAGACTTACCTTAAATATACTTCATTTGATCGCATCCCATGCTAATTATCCCTCAATATAATTCAGTAACAAGTAATAAAATGCCGAAAATGCATTTTCTACATGCTATTTCGATCAGCTGTTTCTTTGCAAATGGCCGCTGTATTTATGGATCATGGAGCGTATCATTTTTCAACAGGGGTAAATTGCATACTGATATGAAATAAATGACGTATTTTCGTGTATGACGTCAACTTTTAAGAGCTATAATTACCCGTAGTTAAATTCGAATATTCCACTCGACGTCAATCGTCCGCCATTTGCAATTTGAAATGAATGTGTTACAATGGGAAAACATTGTTTTTATGCATGAAATCTTTATTTAAAGATGGATTAAAGGGGAAACTCGGGCACGGAGTTCCTGAAAAACGATGACACAAGTGGTTTAAATTTGATCTCGATCCGGTAAGAAATGAAAAAAAAACTCGATTCAAATTCAGTGACAAAGTAAATTGAAATGGACAGTAGTAGGAAGTGGCTATATTTGGTGATGTTGCATGATAATATAAGTTAGACAGTTTTCAGGTTACCTAATACCGAATATAAACTGCCAGTTATTTCATATGGAATTTACTGGCAGTGTATATTCCATATTAGGTAACCTGAATACTTGATAACATTTTTATCTTACCAACTACCGGTACCTTTTATTTTTGACCCAAACAGATTTAAGATGACTGCTGTCATTGAAGATGATAAAATGACGTCATTGTTATCTGAACATCAGTGTGTGATATCATGTGTACCGCCAATGGCTTCATGTTTACCGCCAAATGGCTTTAACCCTTCTCTTGCTGAATTTTAAAATACATTTCTCCTTCTTTACCCATGCCCTGTTGTATAATTACATATATCTTCACTGTGTACAAGTATTTCGCTATGCAATCACTGCTGTGGAGTGCATTGGTTGCACAATCAACTTGTAAATAGTGCAGACCCTGGTGAGACAGCTCCTGCAGGAACTGTCTCATCTGGGTCTTCACTATTCACAGGTAGGTATATTGATGTGAATAGCAAGCAAAGGGTTTATATATTAGGTTGCTGAAGGCAGTGGATGGGAAACACTCGGCTTTCAAGTGACATCATTTAACCAATCAGATAGCTAGAAACTAGTAGGAGGTAGGGCAATGTAACTTTTCTTGACTATATTCTTTTATCAACCCTCTACTCTATGAAAGAAAGTTTTGGCCACGGCAGAAACTGTAGAATCATATCTTTATTACATCATAAGCAAACAGAGCTGACCCTGATCAGACGGGTCATACAGAAGTCATTTGATCTGGGTCTTCTCTGTTTGTAAAGGTGTAGAAAGGTGTATTCATAGAGTAAAGGGTTAAAAGGTGTTTCTATAGAGTAAAGGGTAAGCACTATGCATGCTATAAATAGCCAGGATAAATAGAATTCTACAGATTCAGGCATTACTAAAATGTCCCTGTTCATAGACAAATACTTCATTCTCTCGTAGACTATTTCTAGACCCAACCTTTTTTAATTAATCTACCGAAAGGGAAAATTAACTAGAGAAAAGGAAAAGTTTAGAATTTTGTAGTTCGAAACCATTGTGATAAATACAGCATTTGCACCTATAGGAGCAAATGCTCTATTTATCACAATGGTTTCACAATGTGAATTTTATAGAGGCGCAAAAATATGTCACTACGAACAAATTCACCTAAATGTAACTATTATCCATTCAGTAATTCTTTTCTACATGAATAATCATCAGGAAAAAGGTTCATATATCGAAATCAAACAAGTAAAGCTCGGACTCACTTTTTATCATATGACAGCAGTCGCGGTGGGCAGTGACCATCCTCGAAATAGTGTATCATGTTATAAACATCTTCTGTCAGTAACAACACATCATACTTTCTTGCTAACTGCACCAGTGCCCTAGAACGCTCTATCATAGTAAAATAAGATAATAAAACATAGCAGAACAAGAGCAACAGATAAACATGCATACTTAAATACTAAAATCAACATTTCTCCACCAAACCTTATGTTGTGATCACTCTTTAGAATCATCTCTTTGAGACAATTCTAAGGAGTGGTCATAACATAAAGTTTGGTGGAAAAATAAGAAGTTGATTTTTAAAAGTGTTTTAATTTATGCATCTTATCTGGACCTCTGTAGAACATCATTAAGTCATTATTGGGTGAATAAACAATGAGATCGTAAACCCTTTATCTGATAAAGATGCCTTTTAACCCTTTCCTCCATAGGCTATTTTTAGACACAACCTCTTTGGATGAATCTACCCAAAAGGAGCATTTACTAGAGAAAAGTAAAATTGTTACAATTTCGTAGTTTGAATCCATTGTGATAAATAGATCATTTTCTCCTATAGGAGCAAATGCTCTATTTATCACCATGGTTTCAGGAAGTGGTTATTACAGAGGCATAGAAATGAACAAACAAAGTAAACTAAGATCAGATGGCTACTGGTGGAGCCATCTGATTAGGGTCTTCTCTGTTTGCTTTTGAAGTATATAGTTTCTGTTATGGCCAAAACATCATAAATTCATAAACAAGTTATCACTATAAGATGGCTCCTAGAAGAGCTACAGTCATGATCTGGGTCTACTGTGCTTGTAAAGGTGTAACAAGAGCCATGTGTGGTGCAAACGCTCGACTGATTTGATGCTTGTTCACTGCATACACTTCTCCTCAAAGAGATCTACCAACCCATGAAGTTTCATGTTGATACCTCTTATACTTTTTGATTAATCAGCTACATTAAAGTTTTTTGCACAGTACCGCTGCTAACGCCAACACCTACAACTATGACAATGCCTACGACCCAGCGATCAAAATAGCTCGACTTTTCTTTGAAAACAGACAAGCTAAAATTCATCTCTATCAAGTAATGAGTTGATGCAGAATAGAGTAGATCCAGATCAGAACAAAGTAATGCAGAAAGCTCCCGAAGGAGCTATTTGCATTACTTTTGATGTTACACCTGTCTGAACCCTTTATGTGATGAATTTGGATGTAACACTGAGCTCGTTAATTTGCATGTAACACTCAGCTCGTTAATTGCATGTAACACTGAGCTCGTTAATGTGCTTGTAACACTCAGCTCGTTAATTGCATGTAACACTGAGCTCGTTAATGTGCTTGTAACACTCAGCTCGTTAATTTGCATGTAACACTGAGCACGTTAATGTGCTTGTAACACTCAGCTCGTTAATTTGCATGTAACACTCAGCTCGTTAATTTGCATGTAACATTCAGCTCATTATGAATAAAGCCAAGCTTAACCCTTTCCTTCATATAAACACTTTTCCTGCCTTCGCAAATAGAGTAGACCCATATCAGACAGCTCCTGTAGGAGCTGTCTGACCAGGTTCTGCTTTATTTGCTTATGAATTTATAACAGACCTGACTCTATCATTTTTTCTATTATAAACTATGTAAAGTTGGCCGGCCATTCACCAATAGGCAATAGTACATGTAAAAGTTAGACAGATCAGATCCTTATCAAGTAGCTCCTATAATAACTAGAACTGTAAGCCAAAGGCTAACGAATACCCCCAAGCCCCCCCCCCCCCCCCCCCCCCCCCCACCTGTCATACAGAAACGTGAAGAGATTTAAAAACAATACATGCCCAAACCCAATTTATGTAATAAAAATGAAGAATAATTCAGAGAATATAATATAAGACCCCTTCATGAGGTTTTTGTCAAATCCAAAGTTCTAAAGCTAGGTACCTTTTCAGAAAAACATTAAGTTCAAGGACCATAACTCTGACAAAAAATTATTCAACCAGACCGATATTTGAACTTAAGCTGTATCTCATCTAGATTTATTTTTATGTCAAATATGAAGTTAATATCTGCAACCACTTCCAAAGAAAGACCGGAAAATTGAAAATTTGACAAAAAAATAAAGTTCAAGGCCCATAACTCTGGCAAAAATATTCAAACAGACTGAGATTGAGAATTAAGCTGTAAATCATCTAGAGTAAGCTTTATGCCAAATATAAAGTTAATATCTGCAATCTCTTCAAAAAAAAGTCTGGGAAATCCCAAATTTGAAGAAAAAAATTAAAGTTCAAGGGCAATAACTCTGGAAATAATTATTCAACCGGACTGAGATTGTATTATAAGCTGTACCTTATCTAGATTTAGCTTTGTACTAAATATAGAGTTGATATCTCAAGTCAGTTTCATAAAAAGTCCAGAAAACCGGAAAACATTGGTAGGGGACTAAAAAGGGGAGATAACTCCTGAAGTAGTTGTCCGATCCTAACAGAAATATGCGGTGCACAGGTTTATATGGTCATATGGCTATATATGAACTTTCAACAAAATTGAAGCAAAACTGTAGAAGAAGAAGGCCGGACAAAATTGTGTCCACGGACGGACAGACGGACATCCTAACAAATGGGTAGTTGTGTGACTTTTTCCTTTGATCTTTTCTTGTGGGACTAGTCCCACAAGTAAAACTATTTTTGGCCCTAACTTTGAAATAGAATGATCTGGAAGCTAACCCTTTGGTGAGTGCGGACGGACGGACGGACGACATACTAACAAATGGGTAGTTGTGTGACTTTTTCCTTTGATCTTTTCTTGTGTGACTAGTCCCACAAGAAAAACTATTTTTGGCTCTAACTTTGGAAAAGAATGATCTGGAAGCTAACCCTAACCCTAACCCTATGTCCCACAACTGGCCAGGTTAATGTCACAAGAAATGGCCAGGTTAATGTCACAAGAGATGGCTAGGTTAATGATTTTACTTGTGGGACTAGTTAGAACAAGAGATGTCACAGTCACGTGACAAATGCCCCCAAAATTATACCCTGTGACCTTGACCTTTGACCCATGGACCAGGGAGTTGACACATCGTCTTTGTGTGGTGAACATTTGTGCCAGGTTCCTTTGAAATCCATTCACAGATAAACAAGTAATTGTACCCTGTGATCTTGACCTTTGACATATGGACCAGCGAGTTGAAAGCGACACATCATCTTTTGTGTGGTGAACATTTGTGCCAAATTATATTGAAATCCATTGATACATAAAGAAGTTACAGACCGGACACGAAATTTGTGACAAAGTAATTGTACCCTGTGACCTTGACCTTTGACCTATGGACCTGGGAGTTGAAAGCGACACATCGTCTTAGTGTGTTTAACATTTGTGCAAAATTATATTGAAATCCATTGATAGATAAAGAAGTTACAGGCAAAACACAAAATTTGTTACAAAGTAATTGTACCCTGTGACCTTGACCTTTGACCCATTGACCTGGGAGTTGAACGCGACACATTGTCTTTGTGTGGTGAACATTTGTGGCAAGTTATATTGAAATCCATTGATAGATGAAGAAGTTACAGACCGGACACGAAATTTGTGACAAAGTAATTGTACCCTGTGACCTTGACCTTTGACCCATGGACCAGGGAGTTGAACGCGACACATCGTCTTTGTGTGGTGAACATTTGTGCCAAGTTATATTGAAATCCATTGATAGATGAAGAAGTTACAGACCGGACACGAAATTTGTGACAAAGTAAATGTACCCTGTGACCTTGACCTTTGACCCATGGACCTGGGAGTTGACCCCGACACATCGTCTTTGTGTGGTGAAGATTTGTGGCAAGTTATATTGAAATCCATTGATAGATGAAGAAGTTACAGACCGGACACGAACTTTGTGACAAAGTAATTGTACCCTGTGACCTTGACCTTTGACCCATGGACCTGGAAGTT